>CM035138.1:93533574-94759824 GCA_020205605.1 Panax ginseng
CCACTTGGTTAAATGCAGCCGTTAATAAATTAATGAACTCTTGCATATGGTTGTTAGGACCCCCCTGATTTTCATTATGAGACTCGGCCTCTTGGTTCCATTGTCTCCTTCTCGGCGGCATAATTCTGATTAAATAAATAAAGCTTCGTTATTATCTATTTAACTACTCGGTTATCATTTTAAATTAACAACAACCATTCATACCACAACAAACATGTTAAATAAAAACTTCATTATATAAATATGTTTTCATAGTCAAAACTATTTACATCATGTTCCCTTAGCCAAAAGCTATTACATACTATCCCGCGATTGCCTTCTACAAAAGTTGGGATTTACAAAAAGACTACCCTTAGTTATACAAAAGAGGGTTTTACGTCACTACTTATATACAAAAAGATCTAGCGATCTACTAACACTGTCGAACGACATTTTCATATTTCTGATTTGCCAGAATCGACACTATATCTTGACTTATGGTATGTCGAGTCTGCCCGGACTCAATAGAATAACAATAAATTTTTAGCTTGAAATCCTCGTGAGCGCATTCATGGATGTATGACATCCTAGCTATTTTTTGGTCTTTCTCAACCAGTTTCTTTTGTAGCTCAAGGACCTCATCCTTATAGTTATGAGCCTTATCAGTCATAAGCACTTTTTCATCGTGCTCTGACTCAAAGTCTGCCTCTGCAGATTCTTTTGCCTCATATAAGGTAGTTATTTCCTCAATCTGTGCCTCTACCTGAGTACGCAAATGCACATTCCTATCCAACACTGCCAGATACAATGCTCTAGTTGCATCCAGAGATGCTGGCTCCTAAGTAGGTAACACCGTGTTAATCGATGTCACCTCCATTTTCTCCTCCACATCTAGCATCTCGTTAAGGTATGATGATAATCCCATAGTCTCCTCAGAGTATTCCTCCTCAGAGATGTACTCCTCAATGTCTGAGTCTTCTAGTACAACTATAGGTACCTCTGCCACTGGCATTGGTACAATCTCAACTTGGTTAACTGAGTCCTCACTTATCATTCCCACGTTTCTAAACATCAAGCTATCGATTGACATCTACAAACACATAACACGTTGATTAGTACATAATACACAATAGTATAAGCACAAATCCCATTTAATATCTTTAAGATTAATTTTCATCTTTTAATTCTGTCGATACTGAGTTATCTCAATATCTTCTTAATTCAATGGACTTGAATTTCATTCCTCGGACTTTACCTTCCTTACAAGGTTATTAGCCTAAGGTTTCCCCCCCCTTAAGTTTTATAACGTAAGGCTTTGATACCAACCTGTGACGCCCCCAAATTCGGGTATCTTCTAACCCGACATATGGTGCTCCACTGTACTAACATCCATACAATCATTCCATTGAAATACAACAAAATGAAGGTAATTACTATCTTCTTATTACAATCAAAGTATAATCCTTCCCAGGTTCATAAACCGGTTACATCGTTAATTGTTCATAATATATAATACATACAAACTTACTAAACTATTACACAATGCCTAAGCATCCATCTTAGCTTTGCCCTTATCTTTCTTGGAATTCACAGTACGTTCATCTTTAACTGCAGTTATATAATTCAAGCAAGAAGTGAGCATGACATACCAAAGAAGTTTAATCAAGGATAACAGGAATACCACATTCATGAATTATATAACAATTCCAACATAACTGAACAATAGTTATGAAGTATTATGAATCGATAATACTCTAACAGTTCATAATATCAATTCCCAAAGTATAGAATAGATTAGGAATTCTGAACCGGTCAATAGACCATGAACAATAAATTTTAGTTTTCATACTTGAAAAGGAGTCCACAGCACTAAGGTCGTTCATCCGTATAACTTACGAGAACTTCTAGGTGATCAACCTATAGTACTCTATGTTGATCAACACTACATTCATTAAACGTATTTACGTTTAATATTTTTGGCAAACTCGCGTGCCCATCGAATAATTGATGAAAAATATTTTTGTTTGTTCATAGACAAACCTTACCTTCACGTCTGTACCAATTACTTGGCATAGGATAGCGTTAACATTTCTATATAGAATGATATGTATGATAATCAATATATATATAACGAATAGTCTAGCCGAGTTAAAATTTGGCATCGACCCTTTCTTTAAAACAAGTCTTGCAATTCAGTTCAACGAATCACATAAAACTTGGCTAACATGGAAGTTAGACAAGCGTTAAGAAACTTGCCTTTCAGCGTCTTCAAATAACTCACTCGATTGACCACGGCCTTTACAGAATCTACGTGATATATTCACATAGCACACTATAATTAGCTATCAAACAACTATTCACATTGTTTCTACAAGCTTCTTTCACTTCTATGTCTTTGTTAACTTAATATCTTTATTAAAGTCAACATGACTTATAACCCTTTGTCCCAATTTATCACTCACTGATGTTTATTAACCGGACTCAAACATCGTTGATAAGGTATCAATGTTGTTCATTGTACATATTTTGTTAACATGCATTACATTCCTAAGTTTTATACCATATACCTTAGTATATGTAACATAGGATTAGTCTTAGTACATTCATTGAGTATATAAACTAAACTCAGGTAGGTCTCTAAACAACTGAAGTTTAAAACCTAACTTGGTCAACTTTTTTCCACTACCTAAGGCCAAGTCATGCGCATCCTTTGTATTTTAGTATACCATGCGGCTCGAAAGTTAGCGGTGGTACTCATTGAGTCTGCAGTACTGTATGGCCACCACTTTTTGCATCGGTTTTTGCGTCATGCGGTGCTCTTAGTCTCTGTGAAACAATTGGCCAAACCAGTTTTGGTTTTCTAACGAAACTCCCGGCTTCCTAATTTGTTCATTTTACATCTGAATTGACCCATTCAAATTCCTACAAGTCAGGAATTACATCCTTTACGTGTTCATATAAGAATTCAACACTTTTGAATCCGTTAACTCAGAATTCACTATTGAGTTCATTTTATATACGTTCGTAAACGTTAATTAGCGTTCAATGCTTGCTTTCTTCGTTCTAAGTCGGAATCCGACGATTCTCGAACCCACAACTCTTAATCACCCTATCTCGTGTGTTGACATTGAAAACCAATGTTTTCAAGTCTCACGGAAACTTTCGACTACCAATCTAGAATTTCTACATTTTCGACATTTAACGTCTATTTTCGTAAAATTCGTCATAACTTCGTTACTAATGTTCTCTAAGCCAAATCACATGGAATACTCCATGGATTTCATATCTACATCCTAACCAAACAAGATGCATATACTAACGTATTGATAGAGCTCAATCGTTTATCAACAATCAATCTCAACTATCAATATTTTCATGGTTCAAAAACTATATTAAACCTTATTATTTTTATAATCTCATGACTTATAGAGATTGAATCTATGGTAAGTCATCTTTAAATCCTCACTCATGACATATACCATCCCTTCATGATTCTCTAAAATGAAAGAAAATCTAAAAGAGATGGAGATGAGAAACAAGAAGTATTACCTCAAGAACTCTTAAGAAATCTTTTGGAGAAATAGAAGTTAAAGCTTCCAAAGTGTATGCTTGCAAGGATAGCTCTCTTTCTCTCTCAAATAATCTAGGTTGGCAAGTTGGAAAACTCCCAAATGAATCAACCTAGATTCTTATTTATAGAAACTAGAATGGAGGGCAATTTGGACATTAAACCACCACCTCCTTACTATTTATGTGTGGTCACCAAGTAAAACACTTGGTGACCAAGCCTTATGCTTGGCTTCCACACCAAGGTGGCCGGCCAACCACCTTTTGTGACATCCCATGGGTTGCCCCATGGGTTTTACCCATTCGGTGACCCACCGGTTCAACCCACGGTTCAGTTTTAATGAATTGGGCTTAACTAAATATCATTGGGCCTTGGTCATTCAAATGATTGGATTAATTAATAATCCAACTCAAATGAATTAGTCATTAAGTCTTAACTTGATTCTATAATGCGAATCGTATCACATACGTACAATTCCCGTATTATTTCCATATACTACTCGTACAATAATCGTATTGTACTTCGTATTTACTCAACGTATTATACATAGATACTAAATAGTATCACCAAATGTATAGCACTCGAATTAACCCTAACGCCATTCCTTCTACGCATATTATTTCCTTCTCAGAAATCAATATACTCAACCCTTAGGTTTTAAGTCCGCAGGCGGAAATTGCGTTTGTCATAAATGAAATATTATCAGATATTCCATTTTATCACGATATTCTATCATTACGCGTTTCTAGAAATTTCAAAATAATTCCCCGAACAAAAACGGATGAATAGTGTTTTTACGGGAATTTCTCGAAAAAACAATTATTTTAATTTTGGAAATTCCAAATAATTATTCCTAATACATGGTCAGAATATTAACCACGTTGGCACATTCTAGGTCATAGAACGACCTTCACATAGCTTACTCACAAGGAAATCAATTAAATTCATTTAATTCACATAATCAAATAAAAATCTAATTGTCATAAAAATCCGATTTTCTTGGGCGTTACATCCTTAACCCGTTCCACTATTGTTGGTCGAGTCTCTATTGAAAATAACTTCTCTGTTATTTCACTTGGAAACTTAACTTCTAATTCCATCCTGGCCATTTCTGTTATTAACTCATTCTGAGTCGTTAATATTGATGACTTTTTCCCGCCGCTTTCGACTTAACGCGGCTTCTTACTACTACATTCGCCTCCCCCCTGGATGATATAAGATATCACAATCATAATCTTTTATCAACTCTAACCACCTTATCTGCCTCATATTCAACTCCTTCTGTGTGGAGATATATTTCAAACTTTTATGGTCCGTGTATATCTCACTCTTCTCCCCATATAAATAATGTCTCCATATTTTTAAAGTAAACACTACAGCTGCTAATTCTAGGTCATGAGTAGGATAAACCATCTCATAATCCTTTAACTGACATGATGCGTACACAATGACCTTGCCATGGTGCATGAGCACGCAACCTAGTCCTCTATGCGAAGCATCACTATAAACTACAAAATTCCCTGTATCATCTGGTAAAGACAACACATGTGCCTCACTCAACCTCCTTTTTAGTTCTTGAAAACTATGCTCACATTTTTCTGTCCATACACACTTCACCGACTTCCTTGTCAGATTCGTCAACGAAGTAGCTAGTTTAGAAAAGTCCTGAATGAACCTTCTATAGTATCCCGCTAACCCCATAAAACTCCTAACCTCGGTTGGTGTTTTCGGTTGCTCCCACTCATTCACCGCTTCCACATTCGCTGGATCTACGGATATGCCATCTTTGTCTATAACATGTCCTAGAAACTGCACTCGTTCAAGCCAAAATTAACACTTAGTGAACTTCGCATACAATTTCTCCTTCTGTAATGTTTCTAACACTATTCTTAGATGTTAAGCATGATCTTTTGGCGTCTTAGAATAGAATAGAATATCATTAATTAACACTACGACGAACTTGTCCAAATACTATTTGAACACTCTGTTCATCATATCCATGAATGCGGCTGGCGCATTCATCAACCCAAACAACATAACCAAAAATTCGTAATGCCCATAACGAGTTTTGAACACCGTCTTAGGTACATCCTCCTTCCTCACCTTCAGTTGATGATACCCCATGCGCAAATCTATCTTAGAAAAATACTTTGCCCCTTTCAACAGATCAAATAGATCATCGATCCTGGGCAACGGGTATTTATTCTAAATCGTTACCTTGTTCAACTCTCGATAGTCAATACAAAGTCGTAACGATCCGTCCTTCTTCTTTACAAACAATACCGGTGCTCCCCACAGAGAAACACTCGGTTGAATGTACTTTCTATCTAATAGTTCTTGTAACTGAACCATTAACTCCTTCATCTCAACTGGCGCCATTCAATATGGTGCCTTTGAAACTGGTGTCGTACCCGGCAACAAATCAATCACGAATTCTACATCCCTATCTTGAACTACCACTATTTGTTCCAATGATGTTCCCACTCTTTGGGTATCCACCACATGACACAGATAACCCTTGCACCCCTTCATCAACATCTTCCTAGCTTGTGTCATGGTTAGACAACAAGAACGTCCCGGTGATTTATTTCCATAAAACACTACCTCAGGTTTCTTAAAAAGCCTTAAGTTCACACTCTTTCTATGACAGTCTATTATCGCTCTATGGTTAATTAACCAATCCATACCAAGAATCACATCGAATTCTCTTAACCTTATCGGTAAAAGATCTACCGATAATCTATTACCCTTAATATCTACGAAACAATTCCTATGAATATGTTCAATGGGAATTATCTCCTCATTTGCTACTTTAACGTCTAAAGGTATTTCTAATCTTTAAGTATTTAATCCCAATTGCTGAGCAAATCCACATGCTATAAAAGAACACGTAGCACCCGAGTCAAATAACACGTAAGCATTTATTTCGTTGACTGGAATGATACCTGCTACCACATCCGTTGATGCAACCGCATCTTGGACGGTCATATTAAACGTTCGGGCCGAGGGTCTACCTAATGATGGTGTTGGTCCAGTAATGGCCAAAATGCCACTACCATAACCTTTATTACCCTCCGCCCCTTTCTTCGGGCAATTTCTCGCCATGTGGTCCACCGACCCACATACAAAATATCCCCGGCTTTTTTTAGGATTAGGACAGTTGGGAGATATGTGACCCTCCTTCCCACAGTTATAACAACCCGTCTTCCCCTTCAGACAGACTCCCAGATAAGTCTTACCGCATGTCTTGCATGCCTCCATCCTACGTTTAGGATCCCCTTGTTTTTCCCCAGTATTCCCAAGGTTAAAATTCTTCCTCTTAGGCATATTGTCACTACCACTGGCAACCTCTGCCTTATTTCCTCCCTCTTCCTTACTCTTATTCTTTCTATCTTTGTGGTATTGGGTCAATGCCTCACTACCACCCTCTGCTATTATCGCCTTTTCCAGAATGGTCCCGTAGGAAGCACTCTGAAACACCGATATCCTACTATAGAGCCAGAGTTTTAGGCCCTGCTCAAACCTACGAGCCTTCCTCTCCTCTGTGTCCACTTGGTGTGGAGCAAACCTTGCCAATTCATTGAATTTGGCCGCATATTGGGGAACAGTCATGTCCCCCTACTTAAGTTCTAAGAACTTAATCTCCATTCTCCCTTGCATGCTAGTAGGGAAGTAGTTCTCGAAGAATACTTTCTTAAACTGTTCCCATGTAATAGCTTCACTCCAAATTTCACCCCGGTGAGCCTCCCACCAAGAGGTTGGCTTCCCCTTCATCATATAGGTCGCAAAAAAAGTCTTTTGCGCCTACGCGTTGTAATAACAAATGCCTTCTCCATTTCCTTGACCCAGTGTCAGGCCTCCATTGGGTCCGTTGTTCCCTTAAATTCGTGGACCTACACTCTTAAATTCCTTAAAGGTAGTCGTTAAGGCTACCCAGAGGTATCACTTGGTGCTCTACCCCAACTTTTAGTTAAATACAACCGTTAATAAATTAACGAACTCTTGCATTGGGTTATTAGGACCCCCCCTCGTTATCATTATGCAATTCCGCCTCTTGCTTACGTTGTCTTCTTCTTGGCGGCATTTCTGATTAAATAAATAAAGTTCCGTTATTACTTATTTGCTTACTTCGTTATTAGCCGGCAATCAACTGAACAATAACTCATACACAACAAAGCAAATTAAAGTAAAAGCTTTCTTATATTAAAATGCTTCTTTATCGTTCAAAACTATTTACAAGTTGCTTTCCATAGCCCAAAAGCTATTACATATACATCCCGCGATTGACCTTCAAAAAAATTGGGATTTACAAAAAGATTACCCTTAAATTATACAAAAGAGGGTTTTATGTCACTACACAAAAGTATTTACCATACTACTTCTAATACTGCCTAACAGCATTCTCATGCTTCTGGTTCGCTAGAATCGACACAATATCTCGACTTATAGTATGTCGAGTCTGTCCCGACTCAATAGAATAACAAGCTATCTTAAGCTTGAAATCCTCATGCGCACTGTCATTTATACATGACATTCGAGCTATCTTCTGGTCTTTTTCAACCAGTTTCTTACGAAGTTCTACGACCTTGTTCTTATAGTCCTGGGCCTTGTCAGTCATGAGCACTTTTAGTCTGACTCTACAGACTCCTTCGCCCCATAGAGATCAGTGATCTCTTCCTTCTGCTGCTGCACCATATTGTGCAGTTGCACGTTATGGTTAAGCACTGAGAGGTACATTGCCCTCATAGTCTCTGTAGGTGTCGACTCTAGAGCAGGCATCACCGTATTAATCGATGTCACCTTCATATCATCCTCCACATCAATCATCATATTCAAATATGATGTTATCCCCATGGTCTCCTCAGAATAGTCCTCCTCCCAGTAATATTCCTCGGCTCTCGACTCCTCTAGAATCACTACAGTATGTATGCTATAGGCACATGTCTTCGTCTCAACTCTGCTCACTTGGACTCCTCAACATCACATGTATATCCCTATACATTAAGCTATCGACCGACATCTACAATAACACATAACAAATTGATTAGTACATAATACACAATAATATAAGCAAGAATCACATTTAATCCATTTAGGGTTACTTTCCATCTTTTAAATCTTTCGGTATTGAGTTTCTTCAATACCTTATTAACTCATTAGACTCGAGTTAACTTTCTTCGGACTCTTCCTTTCCTAACGAGGTTATTAGCCTAAGGTTCTTCCCCCCTTAAGTTTTATAACCTAATGCTTTGATACCAACCTGTGACGCCCCCAAATCCGGGTATCTTCTAACCCGACAGATGGTGCTCCACGATACTATAGTCCATACAATCATTCCATTGAGATAACAACAAAATGAGTGTAATTACTATCTTTATATTACATTTGTAATAAATCCTTTCCCAGGTTCATTAACCGAATACATTCGTTGTTCTTCATGAGTATATTACATACAATACACTAGTCTATTATAGGACGACTAATTGTCCATCTTAGCCTTGCCTTTTTCTCTCATAGAACTCTCAGTTCGTTTGGCTTTAGCTGCAAACATATGGTTCAAGCAAGAATGAGCATAACTAGCTCAGCAAGTCTTAACAAAGAATCATATGAATATCACATTAACAATTACATGCTTTATTTTCATATCCGAACAATTATCTATGAAGCACTACGAAACATTTGACTAGTACTTCTCATGTTATCACAACAATTCCAAAGTACATATAATAGCTTAGGAATGATGAACCGGTCAATAGACCGTGAACATACTCTTTTCGTTTTCATACT
Organism: Panax ginseng; assembly: GCA_020205605.1. Taxonomy (NCBI): domain Eukaryota; kingdom Viridiplantae; phylum Streptophyta; class Magnoliopsida; order Apiales; family Araliaceae; genus Panax; species Panax ginseng. The sequence goes on from CM035138.1 coordinate 93,542,909, forward strand.
TGAAAAGGATATCCGGCACTAAGGCCATCTACCCGTCTTTACTTACGAGCACTTCTAGGTGATCAACTTATTGTACTCTATGTTGATCAACACTCTTACGTTAAACGTATTTACATTCAACATTTGGCACCCTCACGTGCCCATCGAATAATCGATGAAAAATACTTTTGTTTGTACATAGACAAACTTACCTTTACATCCGTACAAAATACTTGGCATAGGATAGCGTTAACAGTTCTATATCGAAAGACTTATAAACAAATCAATCAACTCTTCAGTATTAGTCTAGCTAAGTTAAAATAGGCATCGACTCTTTCTTTAAAATCATTCATGCATTGTATAACATGCATCACGTAAAACTTGAATAACACGAATGTTAGGCAAGCGTTCAGAAAAACTTGCCTTCAAATATATAATTCAACTATTCTTAGTCTTTACAGGATCTACATGAGATATTCACATAGCATACTATAATTAGTTATTAAACAAACTACCTTTGCGGTTCTAACCAACTTATTTCTCTTCTATGTCGTAATTGAATTAACTTCATTATTAAAGTCGATTTGACTTTCTATACTTCATTACGTCCTATTCACATTCTTACGTCATTAACTGATATTCGATCATTATTGGTTAAGTATCAACGTTGAACTTTATTTACGGTTTACTTATTACGTCTTCGCGTTCTTTGTTTAATTTCTATTAAACCTTACCAAAACTTCTTACATTATCACCTTATAAGTGATTTCAGTTCAATCTTATTATGTACTTTAAGTACCTTCAATGTCTTACCTTAAGTCTATATTCAAATGGAACAAAACTTAACATGGTCAACATTTTTCCATCACGGCAGCCAATTTGTGCATGACATCCTATGTATTCTAGTGGTGGCTGCATTTCTCTCCGAGAGGTTTTACTCGACTCGTGACAAGTGCGAGTCCTTGTATAAACTCACAACACTGCGATGTGAGTCTCTAGATGTTTTTATTTTCTCTCATATATACATGACGCCAAGGGCGTGAAAACACTGGTTTGGTATTTATGACCCAACTCAGTGCACCATTAGCTTAAAACAATTTGGTTTCCTAACGAAACTCCCGGCTTCCTAATTTGTTCGTTTTACATCCGAATTGACCCATTCGAATTCCTACAAGTCACAATTTACATCCTTTACATGTTCATATAAGAATTTCATATTTTTGAATCCGTTAACTTGGAATTCATCTTTGAGTTCATTTTCGAGCGTTCGTTTAACGTTTTCGACCGTTCAATACTCGTTTTCTTCGTTATAAGTCGGAATGCGACAATTCTTTCGCCCACGACTCTTAATTAACTTATCTCATGTGTTGACATTGAAAACTAACATTTTCAAGTCACACGACGACTTTTGACCTTTAATCCGGGCTTTTTTACGTTTTCGACGTTTAAAGTCTATTTTCGCAAAATTCGCCATACCTTCATCACTCGTGTTCTATAAGCCAAATCAAATGGAAAACTGCATTCATTCATCATAGTCATCCTAACCAAACAATAGGCACATCCCTTAGTTATAATGATTTTCAAATGTTCATTCAAAACTAAGTTTACGTTCAAAACTTTCTATGGTTTTTAACTTACGTAAACACTTACGGTTTCTATTTGGTCATGACCTATCAATGATTTAGTCATTAATAGGCATCCTTATATCTCTTCAATAAACATGCTCCACCAATCTACGATTCTTCTACGAGAAAGAAATCGAAAAAGATGAAGATTACGGTTTATGAGAATTTACCTTTGAAGTAACTCACGTTCTTGATAAACGAATATAGGATGGCTTGGAAGTAGAAGGATTATATGATTCTAGCTCTTTCTCTCTATCTATATGGTTGGACAAGCTTTGTAAAAACCTCAAATGACCAACCTAAGCCTTGTATATATAGGCAACCAACATGGAGGGTAAAATTGTCCAACTCCCCACCTCCTTACTATTCACTTCTTGATCACCAAGCAAAGTACTTGGTGATCAAGTATTTCCTTTACTTGGCCACCAAGTGGTGGCCGGTCCACTCTCCCTTGTATCATCCCATGGGTTGCCCCATGGGTTTTACCCATCTCATGATCCACCGGTTCGACCCACGGTTAATTCTTTGGATTGGGCTTGCCTTTATTAAACGTTGGGCTTTAACTTGGGTTTTCTCATATACTTCATTGGGCTTGTTTTTGATTTAAGTCCAATTAGAGTATACCAACCCTTAACTCATACTCCATTAATACGACTCGTATTCTACGCGTATTATTCACGTATTTTCTTTGTCTAATACTCATATAATAATCGTATTATACGTTGTACTATTCTTCATACCATACTCATATTTATACTAGTATAATGCTCGTATTCTATACGTATAATACCCGAAACTACTATACGCATTGTATTTCCCTTTCGAAAACCTCTTTCATAAACCCTTAGGTTTTACGTCCGCAAGCGAAAACTTCGTTTGCCATAACGAAATTATTATTGGATATTTCATACTATCTTTGTATTCTATCATTACACGTTTCTCGAAATTTCAAACCCTAGCTCTAAACGAAATCGGATGAATAGTGTTTTTACGCAAACTTTCTCAGAAAACCTTCGTTTTTATCTTGATAATTCACAACAATAAATTCTAGCACAGAGCCAGAATGCTAACCACAACCGCACATTCTAGGTCATAGAACGACCTTCGAACATCTTACCCACATAATATATCAATTAAATTCATTTAATTCACATAATCAAATAAAAATTTAATTCATTAAAAATTCAAAATTCTCGGGCGTTACAATTAATGTGCATGCTAGACTAACATAAGACCGATACACACAACCTGCAAATAAGCAGAAGTCACTACTTGGGCTCGGCAGGGCACAGCGCGATTCGTTATCCTTGCCTTGCACTTGGCAAGTATTGCTACCGGTGCTCGATCAGAAAACCCAATGGCACAAATTGCGCTTGATCAAGTGGCAATGTTCACAGTGTTTTTGCTTTTAGCCTAAGCAATTACAAGTAGTGCAAAAGACAGATTTGAACTTACATAAATAGTAGCCATTTTTAGCCCAAATAACACGAATTTCACCCACCAAACAGTGAAATTAACATCTACAATTGGTACAAACTATTACAAACATGTTTGCTAACATTTATAACCAATTAACACAATTTATCATCAACTAAAACTAGTTTAATTTCTCAAAATTCCATGTTTTCATATAAAACTCCGTTTTTGAACTTCTTACACAAAAATCATCACTATGACTTCGATTCTTGTCCGAATTATTTCCTTCAAATTACGTTATGTGCGTTTCTTAATAGAATAGCATAATCCAATAACAAACCACATATTACAACACATATAGAGCATCAAATTTCATACTTTCTAAAGCCATACTATATGAACACAAACACTGTGATTTTCCTTTTCTTCCTCAACCCAATTTCTCATGAATTGGATAGCAAATAACATGTACACATGATAATCAACAGAGTTTTGAAATTCTACAAGAACGTGTATACATCACAATTCTCGTGATTTCACATTGTATCAAAAAGATATACACATATACAACTAAAACTAAAGAATAATAGGAATAGTTTATACCTTGATTAGTGAATGCTAGACAAAGATGATAACCTCTCAAACCCACTGTGATCTTCTAAAATCTCGGTGTTCTCTTCTTCCAAGCTCTCTCTCTCTCTCTCTCTAAACACTCTGCTCTTTCTCCTTAGCCAAATACGAGAATAAGAAGAAACTAGACGCTAGCCTTAGGTATAACATGTGTAAACATAAACTGAAACCCACGTACTTTTGAAGTTATAAAACCCAACAAGCGTCAGCTCAAATAAGCCAAAGGCCACAAGGCCCTGTTTGGCTAACCAGAAACTCTCCTAACTAAATTATTTTAATAACTTTTATATTATATAGTTTTATGTCACACTTTTAGTTGATTAATTTAAATAACTTAGTTTAGTTAATTTAAATAACTTATAATCCTAATAATAAAAATCTTATTATCATTAATAAATAATTATATATCTAATTTAATTAATAAATTAGACACAACACTTTATTTAATTTATTTATTTTCATTAAATTAAATAATTCATTTAGTTTAACTATTCTCTTAAATATTAAACAATTGATTTAATTTAATTATTTCCTTAAATTAAATCCTTCAATAAAATTATCATTATTCCATTTAATTACTAAATTAATTCACCACAATTATCAATTATTTATTTTCCTTAATAAATAAATTATTTAAAATATTTATTTAATTCAATAAATATTTAAATTAAATTATAAATTTCTCAATCGTTACATCCTTCCCTCCTTAAAAGGATTCTGTCCCCAGAATCACAACTCGAAAAATTAATTCTTTACATTTTTCCCTCCTTAACAAGATTCTGTCCCCAGAATCGCTATATAAAATCAAGCAAACAATTGAGGATAGTTCTTCATCATAACGCTTTCAAGTTCCCACGTAGCTTGCTCAACATTGTGGTTACTCCAGATTACCTTAACAGAAGGTATCTCCTTATTCCTCAGTACTTGCTCTTTTCTGTCAACAATTTGAACATGGACTTCTTCATAAAACAAATCTTTCACAAACTGTAAGGGCTCATATTCTATAACATGCTTATAATCAGGCTTATATGGTCTCAATACCGAGATGTGAAAAATATTATGAATATGTACTAACTCTGGAGGTAAAGCTACCTCGTACGCCACTTCGCCAACCCGTCGAAGAACTTCGAAAGGACCTATAAACTTAGGGCTTAATTTCCCTTTCTTGCCAAATCGAATTTTTCGCTTATAGGGAGATACTTTCAAGAAAACATAACTACCAACATCGAATTTCCGATTTTGTCGGTGCTGATCAGTATATTTCTTCTGTCTATCTTATGCAGCTATCAACCTTGCTCGAATAACCTTGATGATCATGACAGTCCGCTGTACCAATTCTGGACCCAATAGCTGACGTTCACCTACTTCTTCCCAGCACAACGGAGTTCTGCATTTTCTGCTGTATAACGCTTCGTAAGGCGGCATGCCAATACTCGTGTGATAACTATTATTATATTAAAATTCTACCAATGGCAGATGGTCATCCCAATTTCTCTTAAAATCCATGATACATGCTCTGAGCATATCTTCTAGTGTTTGGATGGTTCTCTCGTTTTGTCCGTCGATTTGAGGATGGTACGCTGTGCTCATTCTCAGCTGTGTTCCCAAACATTCTTGTAGTCGTTTCCAGATATTAAATATGAAACGTGGATCTCTATCTGATACAATGGACACAAGTACACCGTGTCTTGAAAAGATTTCCTTCACGTACAGTTTTGCTAACCGATCTAGGGTAAATCTAATCTTGATCGGCAAAAAGGGAGCCGACTTTGTCAATCGATCGACAATCACCTAAATAGCATCGTAACCTTGTTGGGTCGTTGAAAGACCTACCACAAAATCCATTGTGATATGCTCCCACTTCCAATCGATCGACAAGGCCCTATTTGGCTAACCAGAAACTCTCCCAACTAAATTATTTTAATAACATTTATATTATATAGTTTTATGTCACACTTTTAGTTTATTAATTTAAATAACTTAGTTTAGTTAATTTAAATAACTTATAATACTAATAATAAAAATCTTATTATCATTAATAAATAATTATATATCTAATTTAAATAATAAATTAGACACAAATCTTTATTTAATTTATTTATTTCCATTAAATTAAATAATTCATTTAGTTTAACTATTCTCTTAAATATTAAACAATTGATTTAATTTAATTATTTCCTTAAATTAAATCCTTCAATAAAATTATCATTATTCTATTTAATTACTAAATTAATTCACCACAATTATCAATTATTTATTTTCCTTAATAAATAAATTATTTAAAATATTTATTTAATTCAATAAATATTTAAATTAAATTATAAATTTCTCAATCGTTACATCCTTCCCTCCTTAAAAGGATTTTGTCCCTCGAATCACAACTCAAAAAATCATTCATTACATTTTTCCATCTCTTAACAAGATTCTGCCCCCGAATCGCTATATAAAATCAAGCAAACAATTGAGGATAGTTCTTCATAATAACGCTTTCAAGTTCCCACGTAGCTTCCTCAACATTGTGGTTACTCCAGATTACCTTAACAGAAGGTATCTCCTTATTCCTCAGTACTTGCTCTTTTCTGTCAACAATTTGAACATGGACTTCTTCATAGAACAAATCTTTCTCAAACTGTAAGGGCTCATATTCTATAACATGCTTATAATCAGGCTTATATGGTCTCAATACCGAGATGTGAAAAATATTATGAATATGTACTAACTCTGGAGGTAAAGCTACCTCGTACGCCACTTCGCCAACCCGTCGAAGAACTTCGAAAGGACCTATAAACCTAGGGCTTAATTTCCCTTTCTTGCCAAATCGAATTTTTCGCTTATAGGGAGATACTTTCAAGAAAACATAAGTACCAACATCGAATTTTCAATTTTGTCGGTGCTGATCAGTATATTTCTTCTGTCTATCTTGTGCAGCTATCAACCTTGCTCGAATAACCTTGATGATCTTGACAAATCCACCGTACCAATTTCGGACCCAATAGTCGACGCTCACCTATTTCATCCCAAAGACAACGGAGTTCTCAGATTTTCACAGATAACGCTTCGTATAAGCATGCCAATACTCGCGTGATAACTATTATTATATTAAAATTCTACCAATGGCAGATGGTCATCCCAATTTCCCTTGAAATCCATGATACATGCTCTGAGCATATCTTCTAGTGTTTGGATGGTTCTCTCGTTTTGTCCGTCGGTTTGAGGATGGTACGCTGTGCTCATTCTCAGCTGTGTTCCCAAACATTCTTGTAGTCGTTTCCAGAAATTAAATATGAAACGTGGATCTCAATCTGATACAATGGACACAAGTACACCGTGTCTTGGAAAGATTTCCTTCACGTACAGTTTTGCTAACCGATCTAGGGTAAATCTAATCTTGATCGGCAAAAAGGGAGCCGACTTTGTCAATCGATCGACAATCACCCAAATAGCATCGTAACCTTGTTGGGTCGTTGAAAGACCTACCACAAAATCCATTGTGATATGCTCCCACTTCCAATCGATCGACAAGGCCCTATTTGGCTAACCAGAAACTCTCCCAACTAAATTATTTTAATAACATTTATATTATATAGTTTTATGTCACACTTTTAGTTTATTAATTTAAATAACTTAGTTTAGTTAATTTAAATAACTTATAATACTAATAATAAAAATCTTATTATCATTAATAAATAATTATATATCTAATTTAATTAATAAATTAGACACAAATCTTTATTTAATTTATTTATTTCCATTAAATTAAATAATTCATTTAGTTTAACTATTCTCTTAAATATTAAACAATTGATTTAATTTAATTATTTCCTTAAATTAAATCCTTCAATAAAATTATCATTATTCTATTTAATTACTAAATTAATTCACCACAATTATCAATTATTTATTTTCCTTAATAAATAAATTATTTAAAATATTTATTTAATTCAATAAATATTTAAATTAAATTATAAATTTCTCAATCGTTACATCCTTCCCTCCTTAAAAGGATTTTGTCCCCGAATCACAACTCAAAAAATTCATTCATTACATTTTTCCATCTCTTAACAAGATTCTCATCCCCGTAATCGCTATATAAAATCAAGCAAACAATTGAGGATAGTTCTTCATAATAACGCTTTCAAGTTCCCACGTAGCTTCCTCAACATTGTGGTTACTCCAGATTACCTTAATGTAAGGTATCTCCTTATTCCTCAAGATTTTTGCTCTTTTCACAACAATTTGAACATGGACTTCTTCATAGAACAAATCTTTCTCAAACCGTAAGGGCTCATATTCTATAACATGCTTATAATCGTGCTTATATGGTCTCAATAATGAGATGTGAAAATATTATGAATATGTACTAACTCCGAGGTAAAGCTACCTCGTCGCGCCACTTCGCCAACCCGTCGAAGAACTTCGAAAGGACCTATAAACCTAGGGCTTAATTTCCCTTTCTTGCCAAATCGAATTTTTCGCTTACAGGGAGATACTTTCAAGAAAACATAAGTACCAACATCGAATTTTCAATTTTGTCGGTGCTGATCAGTATATTTCTTCTGTCTATCTTGTGCAGCTATCAACCTTGCTCGAATAACCTTGATGATCTTGACAAATCCATTGTATCAATTCGACCCCAATAGTCGACGCTTCACCTATTTCATCCCAAAGACAACGGAGTTCTGATTTTCTGTGATAACGCTTCGTAAGGCGGCATGCCAATACTCGCGTGATAACTATTATTATATTAAAATTCTACCAATGGCAGATGGTCATCCCAATTTCCCTTGAAATCCATGATACATGCTCTGAGCATATCTTCTAGTGTTTGGATGGTTCTCTCGTTTTGTCCGTCGGTTTGAGGATGGTACGCTGTGCTCATTCTCAGCTGTGTTCCCAACATTCTTGTAGTCGTTTCCAGAAATTAAATATGAAACGTGGATCTCAATCTGATACAATGGACACAAGTACACCGTGTCTTGAAAAGATTTCCTTCACGTACAGTTTTGCTAACCGATCTAGGGTAAATCTAATCTTGATCGGCAAAAAGGGAGCCGATTTTGTCAATCGATCGACAATCACCTAAATAGCATCGTAATTTTGTTGGGTCGTTGAAAGACCTACCACAAAATCCATTGTGATATGCTCCTACTTCCAATCGATCGACAAGGCCCTATTTGGCAACTGTAAACTCTCCCAACTAAATTATTTTAATAACATTTATATTATATAGTTTTATGTCACACTTTTAGTTTATTAATTTAAATAACTTAGTTTAGTTAATTTAAATAACTTATAATACTAATAATAAAAATCTTATTATCATTAATAAATAATTATATATCTAATTTAATTAATAAATTAGACACAAATCTTTATTTAATTTATTTATTTCCATTAAATTAAATAATTCATTTAGTTTAACTATTCTCTTAAATATTAAACAATTGATTTAATTTAATTATTTCCTTAAATTAAATCCTTCAATAAAATTATCATTATTCTATTTAATTACTAAATTAATTCACCACAATTATCAATTATTTATTTTCCTTAATAAATAAATTATTTAAAATATTTATTTAATTCAATAAATATTTAAATTAAATTATAAATTTCTCAATCGTTACATCCTTCCCTCCTTAAAAGGATTTTGTCCCCAGAATCACAACTCGAAAAATTCATTCATTACATTTTTCCCTCCTTAACAAGATTCTGTCCCCAGAATCGCTATATAAAATCAAGCAAACAATTGAGGATAGTTCTTCATCATAACGCTTTCAAGTTCCCACGTAGCTTCCTCAACATTGTGGTTACTCCAGATTACCTTAACAGAAGGTATCTCCTTATTCCTCAGTACTTGCACTTTTCTGTCAACAATTTGAACATGGACTTCCTCATAGAACAAATCTTTCTCAAACTGTAAGGGCTCATATTCTATAACATGCTTATAATCAGGCTTATATGGTCTCAATACCGAGATGTGAAAAATATTATGAATATGTACTAACTCTGGAGGTAAAGCTACCTCGTACGCCACTTCGCCAACCCGTCAAGAACTTCGAAGGACCTATAAACCTAGGGCTTAATTTCCTTTCTTGCCAAATCGAATTTTTCGCTTACTACGAGGAGATACTTTCAAGAAAACATAAGTACCAACATCGAATTTTCAATTTTGTTTGGTCTTGATCAAGATATTTCTTCCGCTCATCTTGTGCATTATCAACCTTGCTCGAATAACCTTGATGATCTTGACAAATCATTGTACTCAATTCTCGACCCAATAGTGACGCTCACCTACTTTCATCCCAAAGACAACGGAGTTCTCAGATTTTCGTCAGTATAACGCTTCGTATATGGCATGCCAATACTCAAGCGTGATAACTATTATTATATTAAAATTCTACCAATGGCGTATGGTCATCCCAATTTCCCTTGAAATCCATGATACATGCTCCGAGCATATCTTCTAGTGTTTGGATGGTTCTCTCGTTTTGTCCGTCCCTGCTTTGAGGATGATGCGTCATTCATTCTCACCGTGTTCCCAAACATTCTTGTAGTAGTTTCCAGAAATTAAATATGAAACGTGGATCTCAATCTGATACAATGGACACAAGTACACCGTGTCTTGAAAAGATTTCCTTCATGTACAGTTTTGTTAACCGATCTAGGGTAAATCTAATCTTAATCGGCAAAAAGTGAGCCGACTTTGTCAATCGATCGACAATCACCCAAATAGCATCGTAACCTTGTTGGGTCGTTGGAAGACCTACCATAAAATCCATTGTGATATGCTCCCACTTCCAATCGATCGACAAGGCCCTGTTTGGCTAACCATAAACTCTCCCAACTAAATTATTTTAATAACATTTATATTATATAGTTTTATGTCACACTTTTAGTTTATTAATTTAAATAACTTAGTTTAGTTAATTTAAATAACTTATAATACTAATAATAAAAATCTTATTATCATTAATAAATAATTATATATCTAATTTAGTTAATAAATTAGACACAACACTTTATTTAATTTATTTATTTCCATTAAATTAAATAATTCATTTAGTTTAACTATTCTCTTAAATATTAAACAATTGATTTAATTTAATTATTTCCTTAAATTAAATCCTTCAATAAAATTATCATTATTCCATTTAATTACTAAATTAATTCACCACAATTATCAATTATTTATTTTCCTTAATAAATAAATTATTTAAAATATTTATTTAATTCAATAAATATTTAAATTAAATTATAAATTTCTCAATCGTTACATCCTTCCCTCCTTAAAAGGATTCTGTCCCCAGAATCACAACTCGAAAAATTCATTCATTACATTTTTCCATCCTTAACAAGATTCTGTCCCCAGAATCGCTATATAAAATCAAGCAAACAATTGAGGATAGTTCTTCATCATAACGCTTTCAAGTTCCCACGTAGCTTCCTCAACATTGTGGTTACTCCAGATTACCTTAACAGAAGGTATCTCCTTATTCCTCAGTACTTGCACTTTTCTGTCAACAATTTGAACATGGACTTCCTCATAGAACAAATCTTTCTCAAACTGTAAGGGCTCATATTCTATAACATGCTTATAATCAGGCTTATATGGTCTTAATACCGAGATGTGAAAAATATTATGAATATGTACTAACTCTGGAGGTAAAGCTACCTCGTACGCCACTTCGCCAACCCGTCGAAGAACTTCGAAAGGACCTATAAACCTAGGGCTTAATTTCCCTTTCTTGCCAAATCGAATTTTTCGCTTACAGGGAGATACTTTCAAGAAAACATAACTACCAACATCGAATTTTCGATTTTGTTTCAAGTCTTGATCAAGATATTTCTTCCGCTATCTTGTGCATCTATCAACCTTGCTCGAATAACCTTGATGATCTTGACGGTCACCATTGTACAATTCGGACCCAATAGTGACGTTCATCTATTTCATCCCAAAGACAACAGTTACTCATTTTTTCTGGCAGATAACGCTTCGTAAGGCGGCATGCCAATACTCGCGTGATAACTATTATTATATTAAAATTCTACCAATGGTAGATGGTCATCCCAATTTCCCTTGAAATCCATGATACATGCTCGGAGCATATCTTCTAGTGTTTGGATGGTTCTCTCGTTTTGTCCGTCGGTTTGAGGATGGTACGTTGTGCTCATTCTCAGCTGTGTTCCCAAACATTCTTGTAGTCGTTTCCAGAAATTAGATATGAAACGTGGATCTCTGTCTGATACAATGGACACAAGTACACCGTGTCTTGAAATGATTTCCTTCACGTACAGTTTTGCTAACCGATCTAGGGTAAATCTAATCTTGATCGGTAAAAAGTGAGCTGACTTTGTCAATCGATCGACAATCACCCAAATAGCATCGTAACCTTGTTGGGTCGTTGGAAGACCTACCATAAAATCCATTGTGATATGCTCCCACTTCCAATCGATCGACAAGGCCCTGTTTGGCTAACCAGAAGCTCTCCCAACTAAATTATTTTAATAACATTTATATTATATAGTTTTATGTCACACTTTTAGTTTATTAATTTAAATAACTTAGTTTAGTTAATTTAAATAACTTATAATACTAATAATAAAAATCTTATTATCATTAATAAATAATTATATATCTAATTTAATTAATAAATTAGGCATAACACTTTATTTAATTTATTTATTTCCATTAAATTAAATAATTCATTTAGTTTAACTATTCTCTTAAATATTAAACAATTGATTTAATTTAATTATTTCCTTAAATTAAATCCTTCAATAAAATTATCATATTTCAATTTAATTACTAAATCAATTCACCACAATTATCAATTATTTATTTTTCTTAATAAATAAATTATTTAAAATATTTATTTAATTCAATAAATATTTAAATTAAATTATAAATTTCTCAATCGTTACATCCTTCCCTCCTTAAAAGGATTTTGTCCCCAGAATCACAACTCGAAAAATTCATTCATTACATTTTTCCATCTCTTAACAAGATTCTCATCCCCCCGTAATCGCTTATATAAAATCAAGCAAACAATTGAGGATAGTTCTTCATCATAATGCTTTCAAGTTCCCACGTAGCTTCCTCAACATTGTGGTTACTCCAGATTACCTTAACAGAAGGCATCTCCTTATTCCTCAGTACTTGCTTTTTTCTGTCAACAATTTGAACATGGACTTCTTCATAGAACAAATCTTTCTCAAACTGTAAGGGATCATATTCTATAACATGCTTATAATCAGGCTTATATGGTCTCAATACCGAGACGTGAAAAACATTATGAATATGTATTAACTCTGGAGGTAAAGCTACCTCGTACGCCACTTCGCCAACCCGTCGAAGAACTTCAAAAGGACCTATAAACCTAGGGCTTAATTTCCCTTTTTTGCCAAATCGAATTTTTCGCTTACAGGGAGATACTTTCAAGAAAACATAACTACCAACATCGAATTTACGATTTTGTCGATCTTCGATCAAGATATTTCTTCTTATTTATCTTGTGCGTGCTATCATCACCTTGCTCGAATAACCTTGATGATCTTGACGATCGCTATACCAATTCGGACCCAATAGCGACGTTCACCTATTTCATCCCAAAGACAACGGAGTTCTCATTTTTTCTGTAGATAACGCTTTGTAAGGCGGCATGCCAATACTCGCGTGATAACTATTATTATATTAAAATTCTACCAATGGCAGATGGTCATCCCAATTTCCCTTGAAATCCATGATACATGCTCTGAGCATATCTTCTAGTGTTTGGATGGTTCTCTCGTTTTGTTCGTCGGTTTGAGGATGGTACACTGTTCTCATTCTCAGCTGTGTTCCCAAACATTCTTATAGTCGTTTCCAGAAATTAGATATGAAACGTGGATCTCTGTCTGATACAATGGACACAAGTACACCGTGTCTTGAAAAGATTTCCTTCACGTACAGTTTTGCTAACCGATCTAGGGTAAATCTAATCTTGATCGGCAAAAAGGGAGCCGACTTTGTCAATCGATCGACAATCACCTAAATAGCATCGTAACCTTGTTGGGTCGTTGAAAGACCTACCACAAAATCCATTGTGATATGCTCCCACTTCCAATCGATCGACAAGGCCCTATTTGGCTAACCAGAAACTCTCCCAACTAAATTATTTTAATAACATTTATATTATATAGTTTTATGTCACACTTTTTAGTTTATTAATTTAAATAACTTAGTTTAGTTAATTTAAATAACTTATAATACTAATAATAAAAATCTTATTATCATTAATAAATAATTATAAATCTAATTTAATTAATAAATTAGGCACAACACTTTATTTAATTTATTTATTTCCATTAAATTAAATAATTCATTTAGTTTAACTATTCTCTTAAATATTAAACAATTGATTTAATTTAATTATTTCCTTAAATTAAATCCTTCAATAAAATTATCATATTTTAATTTAATTACTAAATCAATTCACCACAATTATCAATTATTTATTTTTCTTAATAAATAAATTATTTAAAATATTTATTTAATTCAATAAATATTTAAATTAAATTATAAATTTCTTGATCGTTACATCCTTCCCTCCTTAAAAGGATTCTGTCCCCAGAATCACAAATCAAAAAATTCCTTCATTACATTCTTCCCTCCTTAACAAGATTCTGTCCCCAGAATCGCTATATAAAATCAAGCAAACAATTGAGGATAGTTCTTCATCATAATGCTTTCAAGTTCCCACGTTGCTTCCTCAACATTGTGGTTACTCCAGATTACCTTAACAGAAGGCATCTCCTTATTCCTCAGTACTTGCTTTTTTCTGTCAACAATTTGAACATGGACTTCTTCATAGAACAAATCTTTCTCAAACTGTAAGGGATCATATTCTATAACATGCTTATAATCAGGCTTATATGGTCTCAATACCGAGACGTGAAAAATATTATGAATATGTATTAACTCTGGAGGTAAAGCTACCTCGTACGCCACTTCGCCAACCCGTCGAAGAACTTCAAAAGGACCTATAAACCTAGGGCTTAATTTCCCTTTTTTGCCAAATCGAATTTTTCGCTTACAGGGAGATACTTTCAAGAAAACATAACTACCAACATCGAATTTCCGATTTTGTCGATGCTGATCAGCATATTTCTTCTGTTTATCTTGTGCAGCTATCAACCTTGCTCGAATAACCTTGATGATCTTGACAGTTTGCTATACCAATTCTGGACCCAATAGCTGACGTTCACCTACTTCATCCCAGCACAACGGAGTTCTGCATTTTCTACCGTATAACGCTTTGTAAGGCGGCATGCCAATACTCGCGTGATAACTATTATTATATTAAAATTCTACCAATGGCAGATGGTCATCCCAATTTCCCTTGAAATCCATGATACATGCTCTGAGCATATCTTCTAGTGTTTGGATGGTTCTCTCGTTTTGTTCGTCGGTTTGAGGATGGTACACTGTTCTCATTCTCAGCTGTGTTCCCAAACATTCTTATAGTCGTTTCCAGAAATTAAATATGAAACGTGGATCTCTGTCTGATACAATGGACACAAGTACACCGTGTTTTGAAATGATTTCCTTCACGTATAGTTTTGCTAACCGATCTAGGGTAAATCTAATCTTGATCGACAAAAAGGGAGCCGACTTTGTCAATCGATCGACAATCACCCAAATAGCATCGTAACCTTGTTGGGTCGTTGGAAGATCTACCACAAAATCCATTGTGATATGCTCCCACTTCCAATCGATCGACAAGGCCCTGTTCACAACTGTAAACTCTCCCAACTAAATTATTTTAATAACATTTATATTATATAGTTTTATGTCACACTTTTAGTTTATTAATTTAAATAACTTAGTTTAGTTAATTTAAATAACTTATAATACTAATAATAAAAATCTTATTATCATTAATAAATAATTATATATCTAATTTAATTAATAAATTAGACACAACACTTTATTTAATTGATTTATTTCCATTAAATTAAATAATTCATTTAGTTTAACTATTCTCTTAAATATTAAACAATTAATTTAATTTAATTATTTTATTAAATTAAATCTTTCAATAAAATTATCATTATTCAATTTAATTACTAAATCAATTCACCACAATTATCAATTATTTATTTTCCTTAATTAATAAATTATTTAAAATATTTATTTAATTCAATAAATATTTAAATTAAATTATAAATTTCTCGATCGTTACATCCTTCCCTCCTTAAAAGGATTCTGTCCCCAGAATCACAAATCGAAAAATTCATTCATTACATTCTTTCCTCCTTAACAAGATTTTGTCCCAGAATCGCTATACAAAATAAAGCAAACAATTGAGGATTGTTCTTCATCATAACGCTTTCAAGTTCCCACGTAGCTTCCTCAACATTGTGGTTCCTCTAGATTACCTTAACAGAAGGTATCTCCTTATTCCTCAGTACTTGCTCTTTTCTGTCAACAATTTGAACATGGACTTCTTCATAGAACAAATCTTTCTCAAACTGTAAGGGCTCATATTCTATAACATGCTTATAATCAGGCTTATATGGTCTCAATACCGAGACGTGAAAAATATTATGAATATGTATTAACTCTGGAGGTAAAGCTACCTCGTACGCCACTTTGCCAACCCGTCGAAGAACTTCGAAAGGACCTATAAACCTAGGGCTTAATTTCCCTTTCTTGCCAAATCGAATTTTCCCCTTCCAGGGAGATACTTTCAAGAAAACATAACTACTAACATCGAATTTCTGATTTTGTTAGTGTTGATCAACATATTTCTTCTGTCTATCTTGTGCAGCTATCAACCTTGCTCGAATAACCTTAATGATCTTGACAGTCTGCTGTACCAATTCTGGACCCAATAGCTGGCGTTCACCTACTTCATCCCAAAGACAACGGAAGTTCTCAGATGTAGATAACGCTTCGTAAGGCGTATGCCAATACTCAGCGTGATAACTATTATTATATTAAAATTCTACCAATGGCAGATGGTCATCCCAATTTCCCTTGAAATCCATGATACATGCTCTGAGCATATCTTCTAGTG
This sequence comes from Panax ginseng, assembly GCA_020205605.1. NCBI lineage: Eukaryota > Viridiplantae > Streptophyta > Magnoliopsida > Apiales > Araliaceae > Panax > Panax ginseng. The sequence continues at coordinate 93,559,620 of CM035138.1, forward strand.
TTTGGATGGTTTTCTCGTTTTGTCCGTCGGTTTGAGGATGGTACGCTGTGCTCATTCTCAGCTGTGTTCCCAAACATTCTTGTAGTCGTTTCCAGAAATTAGATATGAAACGTGGATCACTATCTGATACAATGGACACAAGTACACCGTGTCTTAAAAAGATTTCCTTCACGTACAGTTTTGCTAACCGATCTAGGGTAAATCTAATCTTAATCGGCAAAAAGTGAGCCGACTTTGTCAATCGATCGACAATCACCCAAATAGCATCGTAACCTTGTTGGGTCGTTCGAAGACCTACCACAAAATCCATTGTGATATGCTCCCACTTCCAATCGATCGACAAGGCCCTGTTTGGCTAACCAAAAACTCTCCCAACTAAATTATTTTAATAACATTTATATTATATAGTTTTATGTCACACTTTAGTTTATTAATTAAAATAACTTAGTTTAGTTAATTTAAATAACTTATAATACTAATAATAAAAATCTTATTATCATTAATAAATAATTATATATCTACTTTAATTAATAAATTAGACACAACACTTTATTTAATTTATTTATTTCTATTAAATTAAATAATTCATTTAGTTTAACTATTCTCTTAAATATTAAACAATTAATTTAATTTAATTATTTTCTTAAATTAAATCCTTCAATAAAATTATCATTATTCAATTTAATTACTAAATTAATTCACCACAATTATCAATTATTTATTTTCCTTAATAAATAAATTATTTAAAATATTTATTTAATTCAATAAATATTTAAATTAAATTATAAATTTCTCGATCGTTACATCATTCCCACCTTAAAAGGATTTTGTCCCCAGAATCATAACTCGAAAAATTCATTCATTACACTTTCCGATAAAGATTTCTCCTTATTGGGGCGCAATTAGGTGACCAAACCTTCCTTGACAGAACTTCTAGACATTATCAATATTACAAATAATAATATTAATAACTTTGTCGTCTCAATTATTGATTTAATAATAATAAATATTATGCAGATGATACTGTGACAATAATTGAATCAATAATATGAGATATATGATGCAACAATTACTGTAGCAATAATTGAGTATAATTGAGTGACTTCTCACGCAAGCATCAATAATAAATACCGTGTGCTACTATGCAACCACGCCAGACATTCTCTACTTTTACCACCGGTAATTCAATGTTTTAACGGTAAAAAACTTTCGCCATTATTTTTATAAAAGATAATTACATGCAAGTTTCTCGTGATGACCCTCGATCGAGGTCCCGAATCACCGCGGATTCGGTTCGATCATTCTATACAACTTATTACTATTTGCGGAAGATATAAATATAAAGTGTCTATATATTAAACTTACATACTTTTTCCCAAGGTCTAGTAACCTTAACTTAATACACAATTCATAACTATCTAACATATAACATTATTATCAAACTACATTATTACAAAACTAATCGCGCACATTAACTTTAAGCTGGAACTGTCTTTAACCTTTCCTTGTATCCGATGTATTCGTCTTAATCTGCAATGTTTTATCATGATATAGCAAGGGTGAGCATAAGGATTGCCCAACAAGTTTAAGTTCAATAATATATATAACGATATATCATGATTGAAAGAATCTGAATAATAAGCTGGCTATAATTCAACAATATAACTGTGAACTAGCAGGAACAAATTTATGACTGAACAAGTATTATACATGAACAAATATATCTGAACCAACTGGTAATGAAGGTGATCAGCCTTTCATACCTGAATTATACATGCAATGTGTACAGAGTACAATTCATGGCAACCAGCAATGATTAACCATAAGCTTATCCGAATATAACAACTCTTAGTAGAGTTAAGTAAAAACAAATTTGCCTGAACCGTTAATTACCGCAACGTAATTTATAACGCATTATCCGAAGACCTAATATTAGTAATATAGATCTCCAATATTAGAATAATATCATCACAATATAATACTATTATATATATATATATATATATATATATATATACATAGAATAACCTAAACACATAACACATAATCTTATCAGTCTACAATAAACATAGGACTTAGTATCAGGTCAAACTATTTTAGTCTGACTTGAGTTCGAAAAAGTTCTAACATCTCGACCGTCTAGTCAGACTTTTATCGAGTCTAAGTTCAATTAAACTCTGCCTAAACACTTAACAATTAACTTAAATAATTTTAATAACAGTCAAAATATTTTTCGTAAGCTCGTAATAATTTTTAAATAATTATTATCATTTATCATGATTTTTCAATCATTAAAAACATATTTAAATAAATTAAATATCACTTAATTCTTTTATCATTAATATTTATTTATTATCAAATATTAATGAAATACATGTCATAATATTATAATATATTTATAATATATCAAAGTATTTTTAATACTTTAAAATCACCTTTATATAATTTTTAAACAATTAAATTCATTATCGATAATTGCTATTAATATTAAAATATTAATATTTTTATGACAAAATATTAAAAGTTATATTTTATAACTTAAAATATTTTTATATGACTTAAATCATTTTATATGATTTATAAAATATTAATCCTATTTTTCCTTAATTTATTTAATATATTTATTAAATAAACTAATTATTATTAATATTAATTAATTAATAAATTTCATCACAAAATATTAAAAGTCATTAAAAATAACTTAAAATATTTTCTTATACCTTAATATTATTTTTCATGATTTTTCATGTATTAAAATCATTTATTTAATATTATAATTAAATAAATTAAATACCATTTATATTCCAAAAATATTAAATATTTATGAAATATACTCAAAATAATTAAAAACTATTTTTTAGACTTTAAAATAATTTTTCAGAATTTATTTAGTATTTTTAATAATTAAAAACTATTTATTTTGATTTATTAATTAATTTCTAGAAATTAGAAATTCAAAATTAATAAAACTGTCAGCTAAAAAATTCCTATAGCTGGCAGTAATCTGTCGCTATAGGTGTTATTGACCGTTTTATTCATCAATTCAAAATGCATAGCCGATTCTGGGGTTGGGTGGTTTGACCAAATTTTTCAAAGATTGTTGTTCGATGATTTCCGTTAGATTAAGGTGTTAGGAAAGTAGTACTGATGTAATACTACAACCTCCAACTCATTTAATGGCCAAACAACAACATTCCAGAGTGTTATTAGCCCTTAAAGATCTTGTCAGGAACTGTTCTTCATTTCTGGGTTACCCAGAAATGAAGAACAGTTCGGATAGGCTACTTACGATCTTCATAACTTTCACCCTGAGCTTGATTAGTGAGTTGTAAAGGTTAATACTTATAGTAAACATGTAAGAGACAAATTCTATAACATAATATCAGTATAGTATCAACACAATCACTAGTTTCTGGCCGGTCAAACATTGTTAGAGAAAACGGGCTTTGAAGAATCTGGGTTTTCCAGATTGTTCTACAGGCTGATCGGTCAACGTTGTTTGACCACTATTATTTTTAATCCTGATCATGATCTGATGGGTATAAGGGCTTTGATATGTAGATCTCATGTCATACTAGTACGATCTAACACAAACAAGGCTAGCACACTTAACAGACATACGATCAAAGGCTAGCAAAAATTGTCGGTTTATCCGGGCAAATCAATTCGCCAGATTCGGTTTTAACTAACGGTCAACCCAGTTTGACCGATCAAAACTTGCGTTCTAAACACGATCAGACCATGTTTCAAGTTGCAGAATAAAGACAACATGGCAGAGAACAGGTCCAAAACAAAATACACACTAAATAGATAACACACACAGATTGAGAGGGCCTGACATTCGACTGTCAGGCCATTTTTTTTCATCATTTTCAGATTTTCAAAAATGCTAGATTCGAGCATCTAGATGTTATGGATCCATGATCCAACAACTCAGATCTCTAAAATTCACCTTCTAACACATATCTAACCAATCATTAACATCAAAACACAAGATTTACTAAAATTAGGGTTTTATACCTTTGAGGCTTTGATTCTGATTTCTGATCCTCATGTTCTGTTCTTGATGTTTTATTACATGATCTTGGCTTGTTTTCTCACACTCTCTCACTCTAAGATCTGAAAATATAGAGAGAGAAGGGACTTGGACAAAATGAAAAATAAAGATGTCATTTCTCTCTCTTTAATCTTTATAAATAACTTGTATGGAATGTTATGGCTGGCAAATTCGGCTGGTTGATGTTATTTAAGTCACATAGGGTAGCTAGGGTTGATCAACCACTCCATATATTGACAAGATTGCAAGCAACATCCAATAATGCAATAAAGGGCAAAATAGTCTTTTCCATGCAAATTTAATTCTAAAATGGTCATTTGATGCAAACCCTTAGGGTTTAGGGTTTAGAAAAAAATAAATTCTAGAATTTCCAAATTAGCTTTTAAAAATAGAAATTTAATATTTCTAAATTATAATTAGAATTTTCTAATTATATTAAAATTTCTTAATTACAATCTAAATCTTACTAATTAGGATTAGCATTTCCTAATTAAAATCGTTAATTTAGCAATTAGGGTCAAAATGGTTATTATGGTTTATAAACCACTAATTAAGGTTTCAAATAGAAAAATAATTTTCTAATTTAGAAATTAAATTTTTGTAATTAGATTAGGGTTTCCTAATTACTTAACTTGAAAATTAGGATTAGGGTTACCTAATTAACATTACAATTATTAAATTAACACTTAGGTTTTCCCGAATTATAAATTAGGGTTTCTAATCCAGAAATTAGGGTTTTATAAATTTGAAATTAGGGTTTGCTAATTAATTAAGCTTTACCCTAATTAATATTATAATTATTTACACTTACGCCATTAAGTTCCCAATTTAGGGTTTCCAACTTCGGAATTAGGGTTTCAGATTCCCGGAATCGGAATTAGGGTTTCAGAACCAGTTTTTAGGGTTTCTTGTTAGTCGCTAGGGTTTTCTAACCGAACGTTGACGTTATTAATATATACCTAGGGTTTGTTACAGATATCGTTTATCTGGTCAACCCTTGACCCTTAACCACATACGGAACACATTTACACAGAACATATTCACTTATTCCTTAATCCTGAATAATTCACTTAAATCATTCACAGAATTTTGAAATCCTCAAAATCGTTTCTTAAAAATATCAAACGCATACACTAATTTTCGGTCTAGATTCTAATTTTGAACCTTAAATAAATTAATAAATTTTTTTAAAATATTCAAAATTCTCGAGTTGTCATATTTTCTAACTACGACAATACTTCCGTTGTTGGGTCCACCAATGATTGTGTCGTCGTACGAATATTTCCTGTTAAAACGAATATTCCCCGACCAATCGAATATTATATAACCACTTTCTTACTTTGCAAAATTTGTAAATAATACCCACAACTATAACATTATATCAAATCCACACCATAATATTCAAAAATATATTTCAAGAAAAATTAATTTTTATTCATAAAAGTTGGGGTCTTACAACCTCCCCTTCTTATGAAATTTCGTCCTCAAAATTAGGGTGCGTACCTAGTATGTCGAAGAGGTGAGGATACCTTGACTTCATTTCAGATTCTAACTCCCAGGTCATTTCCTATACATCGTGGTTTCTTCATAAAAATTTGACTTGAGGTATAACCTTGGAGCATAGAATATGATCCTTCTTATCCAAGATTTTAACAGGTACCTCTTCATACGTTAAATCTTCCGCTATCTCGTCCAGTTCTAATTCAATAATGTGGTTCAGGTCTTTCACATATTTACGTAACATAGATATGTGAAAAACGTTATGTAAACGAGACATACTTGGCGGTAAGGCGAGTCTATAGGCCACAGTTCCTACTCGATCGAGGATTAAAAATGGGTCAATGAATCGAGGATTGAGCTTTCTTCTCTTTCCAAATCTCGTAACTCCTTTCCATGGAGCAACACGTAACAACACATGATCTCCAATATTGAATTCCACGTCCTTTCGATGAAGATCAGCATAACTCTTTTGTCGATCTTGTGAGGTTTTTATACGTTGTCGGGTCTTTTGAATCTTTTCTGTAGTCATACGTACCAACTTCAGTCCCAACAATATTGCTTCACCCACCTCATCCTAGCATACTGGAGAATAACACTTTCTTCCATACAACGCCTCAAATGGAGCCATGCTAATACTTGTTTGATAACTGTTGTTGTAGGAAAACTCCACTAATGGTAAGAACTTGTCCCAACTTCCCTTGAAGTCAAGGACACAGAGTCTTAATAGATCTTCAAAAGTTTGAATAGTCCTCTCCGACTGCCCGTCCGTTTGAGGATGATATGCCAAACTAAATTGTAAATCCGTGCCCATAGATTTTTCCAAACTAACCCAAAATCTTGAAATGAATCTTGGGACTCGATCAGAAACTATGAATACTGGCATACCATGCAATCTTACAATCTCGTTTATGTACATACTAGCAAGACGTTCAAGTGTATAAGTTTCTCGTATTTGTAAGAAATGAGCAGACTTGATAAATCTATCAACAATGACCCAAATCACATCTATGCCTTGAGAAACCTTAGGAAGACCGGTAACGAAATCATTGGTAATGTGCTCCCACTTCCATTCTGGAATTTCAAGTGGTTGCAATGGACCTTTTGGCACTTGATGCTCCACCTTGACTCGTTGACAAGTTAGACACCTTGAGATACACTCTGCGATCTCTCTCTTCATATTGCTCCACCAAAATGTATGTCGAAGATCACGATACATTTTGGTACTCCCAGGATGGATTGCAAATGGTGTATTGTGCGCCTCCATCATGATTTTATACTTTAAATCAAGGTCGTTAGGAACACAAAGTCTAGAGTTGACTCGAAGTATTCCTTCTTCATCGATTCTTGCTTTAGGCATAGCACATTCTTGCATTTTCTTCTTCATACGCATCAGCTCTAGGTCTGTATCTTGAGCAGCTTTAACTTTATCGATTAAAGTCAGTTCTACTCGTATATTCGCCATCATCACATGGGTCCCTAGAGTCTTTAACTCTATCTCCATCCTTTGTAAGTCATACAAAATGGGCCTTTCATGCGTTGACAATATCGCACTTCATTCCAAGATATGATCTTCTACTCAATGCGTCAACTACTACATTCACTTTTCCAGGATGATATTGAATGGTATGATCGTAATCTTTCAATAGCTCAAGCCATCGTCGTTGTCGCATATTGAGTTCCTTTTAAGTGAAGAAATATTTGAGGCTTTTATGATCAGTATAGATCTCCACCTTCTCTCCATACAGGTAATGCCTCGAAATCTTAAGCGCAAAAATGACAGCTGCCAACTCTAGATCATGAGTAGGATAATTCCTCTCATATTCTTTGAGCTGTCATGAGGCATAGGCTATGACTTTCCCATGTTGCATGAGAACACATCCTAACCCTTTCCCATGTTGAATGAGAACACATGCTACGTGCCCAAGGAATGCTACTTCCTCAAGCCAGAACTCGCATTTCTTCAACTTGGCATAAAGCTTGTTTTCACGAAGCCTCAAGTGTTGCTCATGATCTTCACGGCTTTTGGAATATATGAGGATGTCATCAATAAAGACGACCACAAAGTGATCCAAATATTCCTTGAATACTCGGTTCATCATATCCATGAAGGCAGGAGGAGCATTAGTAAATCCAAAAGACATGACTAGGAATTTGTAATGCCCGTACCGAGTTCTGAAAGCCGTCTTTGGAATGTCATCGGTTCTAATACGTCAGGAAATTTATTAACAATAGAAATATCATTCAAATCTGACGTATTTTTGTTTAAATCTGTGATATGAGCTAAGAAACCTTGACATCCATTTTTCAATAAACGAATAGCTTTATGGCTTGAGATGACCGTGATTGATTTTAATGGTTTTGTCGCTTGAATTCGCATAATAGGTTGATTAGGAATATGAAAGCTAACAACCTTACGAAAATAATCAATTTTAGCATGATGAGTAGTTAACCAATCAATCCCTAGAATCACGTTAAATGCAAGTATTTTTAAGGATATAAGATCGACAGGTAACGTGCGGTTACCGATTTGAATCAAACAAGACTTATAAATAGTGGATGTAATGAAGGTTTTTCCCAACGGAGTTTCAACAGATAAGTCAAAGTCTAATTTCTCTGGAGTCAAATTTAAACGTTGAGCGTAAGTAGGAGAAATAAAAGAATGGGTAGAACCGGTATCAAATATGGTATATACTTCGTTAGAGTTTATGATAAGCTTACCCGTGATGACCTCGTTTGGGTTCATTGCTTTCTGGGAGGTCACGACAAACGCTCTCCCTTGAACTATCGATTTTGACTTTTTTAGGACGGCCTTTGGTGCCTCCATCCCAGCTGGACTTGTCTTCGGTGCATGACAAAATCGAGCTAGGTGACCTTCTCTTCCACAATTATAACACGCTTTGATCGCATCGCTCAGCTTTTGGGCGATGTGTCCCTCCCCTCCGCATTTGAAGCATATGATATGTGGTTGTTCTCCTTTCTTAACAACAGGTGCTAGTGCTGACGTCTTTCCATCATTGTTGAATCTCCTCTTCTTGAAATGTCCACTCTTATTGTCTTGGCCATGATTACCACCGAAGTGGTTACCATTTCTGGCATGTTGATTCCCTCCACGTTTATTGTCACCGCTTTGATGACTGCTACCACTAGTATTATCATTTTGCCGGCTACTTTCTCTTGGTTGGGTTGACTCGTTATCGCGCTCCAATAACTGAGCCCTATTCACAACATCTAAATATAAACACAGTTTATGAGAGATAAGGTATTCACGTATCTCGGGTTTCAAACCTCTTAGAAACATTCGCGTCATTCTCTCCTCATTATCAACAAAGTGAGACACAAATCGGGACAACTCAGCAAACTTAGCTTCGTACTGCGACACGGTCATATTGTTCTGCTCCAACTTTATGAACTCTACCTCTTTTATGTGACGAATACTTTCGGGAAAGTACTTGTCGTTGAATAGTTCTTGGAACTTCTCCCAAGACATCTTTAGTGCGGTAGGTTGAGTACGCTTTACCGATTCCCACCAGTAATCTGCCTCTCCTCGCAACATTAAGGTGGCAAAGGGAACCTTTTGCTCCTCGGAGCATCCCAAGACATCAAATATCTTGGTGATCTGCTTTATCCACGCTTCCGCCTTAAGTGGTTTTGGCTCTCCAATAAACTACGGTGGTCCCAGCTCCTTGAACTGTTTAGCGGTGACCGTCCGAGAGTTTCCTGTGTTTCCACCTACATTTTGGATAGGAGCCGCTCCCGCCTGATGTTGCATGAATTGCATAAAGCCTCTGAACATTTCATCGTTCATCGTTTGGTCAGTGTTGTTATTTTTCATGAGGATTGTCGCCTTCCTAATGCACATTATCCTGATTATTGATCTGTGGAGACTCAACGGTCTCCTGTGCTCCATTCCTATTCTCAACATTCTCGGATGTCATTTTTAAATAATGCTACAAAACAAGGGTTAATTGACATACACCATATTATCCATATACTCTGACCGACCAATTAAATACCAAATAAACTTAGGTAGGTCATACTAGCGAAGGAATTCCCCGTCTCTCCCCTCCTAGTTCTAGTCTCACATCTTAGTCAGGGATCATATCCCTATGCTTTGATACCAACTGTGACACCCCCAAAATAGGTATACATCACCCATCTTGAGTTACCAAATACATGGTACAAAATTCAAATACAACTTAATTATACAACAGTCGTGTAAAATACGACAAAACTTAATCTAAGAGTTTTAATAAGAATATTGTCATCTAGACAATATCCACACTTAATGGAGTCCTCATTACATTTATTGTCACACTATTTTATAGAATAGTGAGGACTACTAAAATAACAATTTGGACCGTCAATCCATTCCCCGACTCGTCCCAGCAATATTCTCATTTCCTGAAGAGAACAGTGAATGAAAGGGTGAGCTCAACTAGCCCAGTAAGAAATATTATGACTAAGATAATGCAGAATAATTTATCGTTAGCCTTCAACAGTGTTAAATTGATAAAATATAACAAACATCAAGTTTAACTGCAGCGGAACAAGCAATCCATTAGAAGAGTCAAGTAGAGAATAAAATCTATTATCTTCTATGATTTATAAGGTTTTTCATCACTTTTATTGTTGAGACTCAGCTTAATAAATAAACCACATCATCCCTGCACTACGGCCAATGATATTCATTAGTATCACGACCACAAATTATCCATGCACTACGGGCCAAGGATATTCGTGTATTCATCAATGGTCATGATCACGCCAACAACTGTCCATCAATGCACTACGGCCAATGAGGACTTTTACCACATTATTTGTAACATTACGGTCATGATTATACCGAATAATACCTGGTCATAATCATACCAAGTCCATCTATGTACTACAGGCCACAGATGACTTTCAACATATTATAAACATGATGATGATGATAATGATATAAGAACTCAATAAAACAAGTTCAAGGATAAATTTTTAAAGATTTATAATTTAATTTATCCAGAAATCAATAACGTCCAAATTGTCAACATGATACTATTTTGTGGAGTAAAATTCAAGAATGCTCAGAAAAATATTTCCATGAAAAGATACCGGATGAAGTGCAAATATCCAGGAAATTCTACTAATTTCATGGAGTATAGAAGCCAAAACTTTAACCAATTGAGTATAATAGAATATATAAAATTGTAAATGGATTTTTGCCCGCCATGCGGTAATCCACATAGAAAGATCATTTACACAATTTAATAAGAAATGAATACAAAGGATCATTCACCATGCATGCGGTAGTCAACATAGACATGTTATTCCAACAGAATAATAAAGAATGGAATAACAGAAGAATTCACCATGCATGCGATAGACCGCACATACAGGTTATTCCAACAGAATAATAAAGAATAGAATAACAAAAGAATTCACCGTGCATGCGATAGACCACATGCATACGAGTTATTCCAATGAATAATAAAGAATGGAACAACAAAAGAATTCACCGTGCATGCGATAGACCGCATGCATGTGCTAATCCAACGTAATAATAAAGAATGGAATAACAAAAGAATTCATCGTGCATGCGATAGACCCTTTATGCATAAAGGTTATTCCAATAGAATAATAAAGAATGGAATAACAACCCTTACGAGTATTGAAAGAAAATAACTCTCTTCATGAATACGAAAGAAATAATACCCCTTACCTTTGAAGAAACTGAATACTGCAATAGTGAGGTAGAAGACTTCTCTTCTTCTTTCTCTCTATAATTTCTCTCTATAATAATTGCTCTTGTCAGACTTAGTGAATTGGTGAGAATGAAAGAAGAATGAGCTTCTATTTATAGGATAATATAGTTTCGCTAATTGTACGTTTTGGGCCTCGAAATATTACAGTATAATACCTTCCTCTTTTTCTTCATTTTTAATTTAGTCCTGCAAGTATTATCAAACTTGCACCACCTCCCCTAATAGTACATGAATGTGAATCAATAGTACACACATGTGAACAAATAGTTATAAGCATGTGAAATAATAGCAATTAATTTCTCATTTATCCGATTAATTACCCGATTGGTCAATATAACCTCCAGACATCAATTATTATCGAAATAAATGTCAATTTCCACTAACAATAATAATCCCAACACAATGGAACTATCAATTTCATCTTTAATCAACACGAACTTATTCATCATTAATATTATAACTCACAATACTTAACAACCAAGTCATTCCCAGGAAATAGGAGGCTTTTCGATAAGGATTTCTCCTTATTGGCGCATAATTAGGTGACCAAACCTCTCCTTGATAGAACTTCTAGACATTGTCAACATTGTAAATAATAATATGAATAACTTTGTCGTCTCAATTATTGATTTAATAATAATAAATATTATGAAGATGATACTGTGACAATAATTGAATCAATAATATGAGAGTATGATGCAGCAATTACTGTAGCAATAATTGAGTATAACTGAGTGACTTCTCATGTAAGCATCAATAATCAATACCGTGTGCTACTATGCAACCACGTGTATTACTGTACTTTTACCATCGGGTAGTTCAACAGTTTAACGATAAAACTTTCGCCGTTATTTTTATAAAAAGAAAATTCTGTCGTTTTCTAATTACGACAATACTTCCGTTGTTGGGTCCACCAATGATTGTGTCATCGTATGAATTTTCCCTGTTAAAACGAATATTCCCTGACCAATCGAATATTATATAACCACTTGCTTACTTTGCAAAATTTGTAAATAATACCCACAACTATAACATTATATCAAATCCACACCATAATATTTAAAAATATATTTCGAGAAAAATTAATCTTTATTCATAAAAGTTGGGGTCTTATATATATATTTATCGCTTTTATATAAATATCTGCTTTAATTGCTTTCATAATGTAAATATTTAATCTTTCAGCCCGCGGGCTAGATTTTCCACAATCCGGCTACTTCTAACTTTAATTGGTTCAAAGTAACTAAACTGGAACCATTGAAACTAGAGTGGTTTAGATTTACTCAAATCTAGTTCTTTTTTTTAGATTTTTTACATTTTGCTTTTTGCATGTGAGCCTAGGAATCATGTGATTACAAATTCAGTCTCTGAATACAGATTCGGTTCCCGTGATGGACATTTTGCAAAATTAATGACTTGTACATGTAAATTATCTACGGTGTCTAAATATCCTTAGATGTCTCTCATGCCCACAAGGAGTTCGACACTGCTATGCATCTTATTTTCTCGAAGATGCCTCGTGTAACAATCCATATTTTTTAAATTATAATATTTAAATATTTATTGAATTATATAAATATTTAATGGATGTATTTATCGTGAATAAATGTTTGTTTGTTTTGATTTGAGTTGATTAATTAATTATTTAATAAATAATTAATGAGTTAAGGAAATTATGAGATAGTATTCTAATTTAATAATTAAGTTAGAAAGTTTATAATGATTAAATAAATTATTATATAATGCAATGAATTGTTATTAGAATTAATTAAATTAAGTATGAAAACTTAATTAAATAAAAGTGTGACAAATAACTATATTATAAGTGGTTATTAAAATAAATTAAAGTAGTTTTAATTTATTTTTCCAAACAAGGCTTAAATATATTAAGTCTTTAATTTTAAATAATTTTTCCAAACAAAGCCATATGACTTTTGGATTTTTAAATTTGATTTATTAGTAATATAAATTAAATTAAATAAAATATAAATAATATATATTAAGTTTGGTAACTAATAAAATTAATAGGGGCAATTATTAGAACGTCAGTTTTTAAAACGTTTGAAAAATAAAGATCGTGCATTGATATTTGTTTTGATATTTTCGTATAGTGTATTTGGCCTATACTGATAACTAAGAAAAGGAAAAGAGCTTTCAGAGGTTGGAGAGAGTTTGAGAGAAAATCAAGAAAAATAGAGTTCCTGAATCTTTCAAATAGTTATCTGTGGTGTTTAGCAAGGATTATTGAGCAACAAAAGGGCACGTGAAGTGCAGATATCTGTAAGCTGTTAAACTGTTATTGGTAAACAACGATCAAGGCAAGTCTTTCGGTTCCTATTTGTTACGTGGACTTGATGAACTGTTTTAAATTGCATGATATGTTATTCATGTTGGAATCATGAAATGTTAAAGTCAATACATGACTGCATTGTCTTGGCTAAGTAATGATGATTGAGTAAGGAACTTAATCTTTATATTTGCTATGTGAATTAAAAGCATGTATGCCATGTTACTTTAATGAGATGTATATCGAGCATGTTATTATGTGCTATGTGATGCATGAAAACTGTTAGACTTTGTTGGGTTATCGAGCTCACTCTTGCAAATAATCACTTTTGAAGGTCAAGATTGTAAGGTAAAGATATGTGCTAAGTGAGTTATAGAGATATATATTCACGAAGATTACTTATGTTTTATGAGAAAGGTATTTCATATTTTGAACGTAACATGTTGCTGAATTGTAAGTTGGGCTATCCAATGTATATGGATATTTAGTTATGATGTAAGACTTTGTATAGTCATTTTGTTGTAACGATTCATGATATAAGATTGAATCAAAGAGATGTAATGTAAAGGTTGCGATTCAGGGCAAGAAAGAAGGAAATGTATAAAAGTTTTAAATATTCCGCAATTTCAGTGATTTTAATATCGAATGCGTGGTATGTTTGACGAATTGGGTATAGATAAATGTAAATGGAGTATTGAGGATGATAGGAATAGATAGACATATTAAGCAATGGATTATTATAGAAAGTGAAGTTGATGGTGGAAGCATAGCTATTCTAAATCTACTAGCTATGCTAGACTTTCGAAATTTACTGACTTCGTGCTGATGTTTACACTTCTATTTTCTTGAAAAATATTGGATCAACTGATGGAACCAATGAGTTTTAACAACAATACTGTCATTCGTATGTCTATGCTAATTGCTTTAGCTAGACAAAAATGATTTGCAATATATCAAAATGTATTTTATATCATTAATGCATCATGTAACTTGGTGCAAAGATGATAAAAACTATGGAGTCATCAATGTAGTATTACCTAGTGTTGGATGTGATCTAAGGATCGTCAGCCCACTATGGTATGATGTAGTATGATAAAATCATCAAATGATTTTAATCCTCAATCTGAATCGAAAAATACAAAGTATGGTATCATGACGTTATAAAAAGATTTTTGAGATTTCTTTAAGATATGAGAATATATATATATATATATATATATGTATATTTTGATTGATGTCCGAATTGTTGTAGAAGTCTATATTATTTGATTCAGCTAGACGAATATTGAAAGATGTTCATGAAATGCATGCGTTTCTTGAGAAATTATGCCAAACCAAATTGTTTTAGTGCGGATTCAGATATTGAAAAGCTAAGATGAAAAACCCTTTTATAGGGGATTACGTGGAGGCGTTGAGATGTTTGTGCACAATACATTGTACGAAGGGCTGATCACCCTAAGTACGAGGAGTCCCTATAGTCTTATGACTGTTAAAGTTTAAGTTGAAAGATTACTTATAATTATGGACATACGCATATCGTTTAAATTATTGTGCACAATACATCGTATTTAAGGGCTTAACACCCCAAGTCACGGGGTCCTTATTGTCTTATATCAAGTAAAGTTGAAGTTGAAAGATTACTTGCAACTATGGACATAGTTCGTGGTCTTATGACCCTCAAAGATGATTTGGAATCTTTTAAATTCCTGTTATTCATATCGCTTCCCAATTATTGAGCAATTGTGGAAGATTCTTGATATTCTAAAAGGTGAATGTGGTAAGGATGATATTCCTTAGAAAGAAGTGAGTCGTAGAATGCGACACTGAATGATGAATATGTTGAATAAGTGAGAAAAAAGATTTTGAAGTGAGAAGGATATGAGTTATCAAAGAATAATGTAAAACTTTTAATAGAAAAGTTAATATTTACATAAAGATATTTGTGGAAAGAAGTGGTTATAAAACCCAAGGAATGAATAAAGTATTAGTGTAAAATCTACTTTGATAGATTGAATGAATAAAGATTAATGAATAAAAAAATTTCGATGACGAAATTCTTAGAAGAAAGGGTGAATTTAATATCCAGAGTGTTATGATAACGATCCTTAGAAAAGGAAATGAATGGGTTAAAAGATTTATATTACTCAAAATATAATTGAGTTCAGATGGAAGTTATGAAAGGAAACCTAGAATTTGTTGAAGTAATGAATGTAGTAGAAAATATAAAACCTATATTTACATAAAATGATGAAAGATTACTCTGAGTTATTTGTTTAATTTGTGTCTTCGATTCTGGGGACAGAATCTTTGTAAGTATGGAAGATTGTAACGAGTGAGTGGTTTGAGTCGTGATTCTGAGGACAGAATCCTTGTAAGGAGGGAATGATGTAACAATCCATATTTTTTAAATTATAATATTTAAATATTTTTTGAATTATATAAATATTTAATGGATGTATTTATCGTGAATAAATATTTGTTTGATTTGATTTGAGTTGATTAATTAATTATTTAATAAATAATTAATGAGTTAAGGAAATTATGAGATAGTATTCTAATTTAATAATTAAGTTAGAAAGTTTATAATGATTAAATAAATTATTATATTATGCAATGAATTGTTATTAGAATTAATTAAATTAAGTATGAAAACTTAATTAAATAAAAGTGTGACAAATAACTATATTATAAGTGGTTATTAAAATAAATTAAAGTAGTTTTAATTTATTTTGCCAAACAAGGCTTAAATATATTAAGTCTTTAATTTTAAATAATTTTGCCAAACAAAGCCCTATGGCTTTTGGATTTTTAAATTTGATTTATTAGTAATATAAATTAAATTAAATAAAATATAAATAATATATATTAAGTTTGGTAACTAATAAAATTAATAGGGGCAATTATTAGAACGTCAGTTTTTAAAACGTTTGAAAAATAAAGATCGTGCGTTGGTTTTTGTTTTGATATTTTCGTATAGTGTATTTGGCCTATACTGATAACTAAGAAAAGGAAAAGAACTTTTAGAGGTTGGAGAGAGTTTGAGAGAAAATCAAGAAAAATAGAGTTCTTGAGTCTTTCAAATATTATCTGTGGTGTTTAGCAAGGATTATCTGAGCAACAAAAGGGCACGTGAAGTGCAGATATCTGTAAATTGTTAAACTGTTATTGGTAAACAACGATCAAGGCAAGTCTTTCGGTTCCTATTTGTTACGTGGACTTGATGAACTGTTTTAAATGACATGATATGTTATTCATGTGGGAATCATGAAATGTTAAAGTCAATACATGACTGCATTGTCTTGGCTAAGTAATGATGATTGAGTAAGGAACTCAATCTTTATATTTGCTATGTGAATTAAAAGCATGTATGCCATGTTACTTTAATGAGATGTATATCGAGCATGTTATTATGTGTTATGTGATGCATGAAAACTGTTAGACTTTGCTGGGCTGTCGAGCTCACTCTTGCAAATAACCACTTTTGCAGGTCAAGATTATAAGGTAAAGATATGTGCTAAGTGAGTTATAGAGATATATATTTACTTATGTTTTATGAGAAATGTATTTCATATTTTGAACGTAACATGTTGCTGAATTGTAAGTTGAGCTATCCAATGTATATGGATATTTAGTTATGATGTAAGACTTTGTATAGTCATTTTGTTGTAAGGATTCATGATATAAGATTGAATAAAAGAGATGTAATGTAAAGGTTGCGATTCAGGGCAAGAAAAAAGGAAATGTATAAACGTTTTAAATATTCCGCAATTTTAGTGATTTTAATATCGAATAATAATGAAAAATTATAGGTTGAATGTATGGTTAACGACCGAAGTCGAGATTTAAATGGTATGAATTTTGGGGTCATTACAAGTTGGTATCAAAGTTGTAGGTTAGAAACCTTAGGTAAGAGTACCTTAGGCTATAACCTTTGAGATGAGATGTGAAGATAATGAACGAATAAGCTCAAATAGAGTTTGAACAATAAGGGATTAAAACTTGCGTGAAAGGATTCAAAGAAGAATCTCGCAGAGTTATAAGGAGTATGAATGTGGGGTTACCCAACTCCAATGATAAGAATGTAAGGTGATAATAAATAGACAATGTCTATAAGAAGAGAATGATAAAGAAGTTAAGAATAGAGAGTTATATCTAAGTATGGTGCAATTGTACTCTTTAGTAGTTGATGTATGGTATCTGGGCTAAACGATTCCTTCATAGAGCGGAGGTATATACGAACTAGTAACTCGGAACCTAGTTTGTTGGTTGTTTGTGGGAAACCACTCAGTGTACCATATTGAAACTGTTAGAGACTCGATGTATACCAAGTATAGAAATGGATATGTGTGATGAAAGTGTAGAACTCGAATGAAATTTTGAGCGATGTAAATGAAGTTAGAATGCTTAAAGGAAGAATTGTAATATAAACAAAAAGATTCAAAGAAGAATCTTGAAGAGATATAAAGATAAGAAATAGGAGTTTCCTAACTCCAATAGCCAAGATAACGAATAATGTCGTAAATGATGAAAAAGGGAAAGAATGAGGATCGTAAAACAAAACGATCACGAGTTAAGAAAAGAATTTTAAGGGAGATGATTATAGAATAAGATCACGATGTGATCTATTTAAGTTATAAAAGAAAGATGGTATATAATGTTTGAATTATTATAGATTAATGCTATGAAGATGGTGTACTATGAAATAGTACGAGATAACTCATGAGGAGTTATAGATGATATGATACGAGAAATTCGTATCGAGCAAAGAGCAAGTTATAAGCAAGATAGAGTTAGGTGGGGTTTCAATTGAGGACTCGTATGATGATTGAGTTGTACAAACCTTTGTATGGGCGAGGGTTTTGTGCTTGCACTCAGTTTATCACATTGATAATCATTGGAATGTTTGTGTCGCGCTATTTTCTATATGCATGTTGAGAAGGTGATTCTTTTCTCATGTGTATAACAGATAGGTAGAGTATAGTTAGAGAATATTATAAGGTTAAGTGCGAGTTCTTAAAACTCATACTTATGGTAGGTTCGTGACTCATAATTATATGGTATATTTTTGAACCCCTCAGCGAATGGACGCCTATGGTCTGACTTGGATAAGTTCTTAAACTTATATGATTGTGGCAAGTTCCTGAACTCATAACGTGTGGTAAGTTTGATGAACTGGGTATAGATAAATGTAAATGGAGTATTGAGGATGATAGGAATAGATAAACCTATTAAGCAATGGATCATTATAGAAAGTGGAGTTGATGGTGGAAGCATAACTATTCTAAATCTACTAGCTATGCTAGACTTTCAAAATTTATTGACTTCGTGCTGATGTTTAC
Source organism: Panax ginseng (assembly GCA_020205605.1). Lineage (NCBI taxonomy): Eukaryota > Viridiplantae > Streptophyta > Magnoliopsida > Apiales > Araliaceae > Panax > Panax ginseng. Next base: position 93,578,547 of record CM035138.1, read on the forward strand.
ATTTCCATTTTCTTGAAAAATATTGAATCAACTGATGGAACCAATGAGTTTTAACAACAATACTGTTATTCGTATGTCTATGCTAATTGCTTCGGCTAGACAAAAATGATTTGCAATATATCAAAATGTATTTTATATCATTAATGCATCATGTAACCTGGTGCAAAGATGATAAAAACGATGGAGTCATCAATGTAGTATTACCTAGTGTTGGATGTGATCTAAGGATCATCAGCCCACTATGGTATGATGTAGTATGATAAAATCATTCAATGACGGAATCCTCAATGGACTGTAAATATAGTGTGGTATCATGACGTCATAAAAAGATTTTTGAGATTTCTTTAAGATATGAGAATATATAAATATAAATATATATGTATATTTTGATTGATGTCCGAATTGTTGTAGAAGTCTATGTTATTTGATTCAGCTAGACGAATATTGAAAGATGTTCATGAAATGCATGCGTTTCTTGAGAAGTTATGCCAAACCAAATTGTTTTGGTGCGGATTCAGATATTGAAAAGCTGAGATGAAAAACCCTTTTATAGGGGATTACGCGGAGGCGTTGAGATGTTTGTACACAATACATTGTACGAAGGGCTGATCACCCTAAGTACGAGGAGTCCCTATAGTCTTATGACTGTTAAAGTTTAAGTTGAAAGATTACTTATAACTATGGACATACGCATAACGTTTAAATTATTGTGCACAATACATCGTACGAAGGGCTTAACACCCTAAGTACGGGGGTCCTTATTGTCTTATGACTGTTAAAGTTGAAGTTGAAAGATTACTTGCAACTATGGACATAGTTCGTGGTCTTATGACCCTCAGCATGATTTGGAATCTTTTAAATTCCTGTTATTCATATCGCTTCCCAATTATTGAGCAATTGTGGAAGATTCTTGATATTCTAAAAGATGAATGTGGTAAGGATGATATTCCTTAGAAAGAAGTGAGTCATAGAATGCGACATTGAATGATGAATATGTTGAATAAGTGAGAAAAGAGATTTTGAAGTGAGAAGGATATGAGTTATCAAAGAATAATATAAAACTTTTAATAGAAAAGTTAATAATTACAGAAAGATATTTGTGAAAAGAAGTGGTTATAAAACCCAAGGAATGAATAAAGTATTAGTGTAAAATCTACTTTGATAGATTGAATGAATAAAGATTAATGAATAAAAAAAATTCGAGGACGAAATTCTTAGAAGAAAAGGTGAATGTAATATCTCGAGTGTCATGATAACGATCCTTAGAAAAGGAAATAAATGGGTTAAAAGATTTATAATACTCAAAATATAATTGAGTTCAGATGGAAGTTATGAAAGGAAACCTAGAATTTGTTGAAGTAATGAATGTAGTAGGAAATATAAAACCTATATTTAGATAAAATGATGAAAGATTACTCTGAGTTATTTGTTTAATTTATGTCTTCGATTCTGGGGACAGAATCTTTGTAAGTACGGAAGATTGCAACGAGTGAGTGGTTTGAGTTGTGATTCTGAGGACAGAATCCTTGTAAGGAGGGAATGATGTAACAATCCATATTTTTTAAATTATAATATTTAAATATTTATTGAATTATATAAATATTTAATGGATGTATTTATTGTGAATAAATATTTGTTTGATTTGATTTGAGTTGATTAATTAATTATTTAATAAATAATTAATGAGTTAAGGAAATTATGAGATAGTATTCTAATTTAATAATTAAGTTAGAAAGTTTATAATGATTAAATAAATTATTATATTATGCAATGAATTGTTATTAGAATTAATTAAATTAAGTATGAAAACTTAATTAAATAAAAGTGTGACAAATAACTATATTATAAGTGGTTATTAAAATAAATTAAAGTAGTTTTAATTTATTTTTCCAAACAAGGCTTAAATATATTAAGTCTTTAATTTTAAATAATTTTGCCAAACAAAGCCATATGACTTTTGGATTTTTTAAATTTGATTTATTAGTAATATAAATTAAATTAAATAAAATATAAATAATATATATTAAGTTTGGTAACTAATAAAATTAATAGGGCAATTATTAGAACGCCGCTTTTAAAAGCGTTTGAAAAAATAAAGATCGTATGCGTTGGTTTTGTTTTGATATTTTCAGTATAGTGTATTTGGCCTATCTTGATAACTAAGAAAAGGAAAAGAACTTTTAGAGGTTGGAGAGAGTTTGAGAGAAAATCAAGAAAAATAGAGTTCTTGAGTCTTTCAAATATTATCTGTGGTGTTTAGCAAGGATTATCTGAGCAACAAAAGGGCACGTGAAGTGCGAGATATCGCATCAAACTGTTAAATCTATTATTGGTAAACAACGATCAAGGCAAGTCTTTCGGTTCCTATTTGTTACGTGGACTTGATGAACTGTTTTAAATTGCATGATATGTTATTCATGTTGGAATCATGAAATGTTAAAGTCAATACATGACTGCATTGTCTTGGCTAAGTAATGATGATTGTGTAAGAAACTCAATCTTTATATTTGCTATGTGAATTAAAAGCATGTATGCCATGTTACTTTAATGAGATGTATATCGAGCATGTTATTATGTGTTTTGTGATGCATGAAAACTGTTAGACTTTGCTGGGCTGTCGAGCTCACTCTTGCAAATAACCACTTTTGCAGGTCAAGATTATAAGGTAAAAATATGTGCTAAGTGAGTTATAGAGATATATATTCACGAAGATTACTTATGTTTTATGAGAAATGTATTTCATATTTTGAACGTAACATGTTGCTGAATTGTAAGTTGAGCTATCCAATGTATATGGATATTTAGTTATGATGTAAGACTTTGTATAGTCATTTTGTTGTAACGATTCATGATATAAGATTGAATCAAAGAGATGTAATGTAAAGGTTGCGATTCAGGGCAAGAAAGAAGGAAATGTATAAACGTTTTAAACCGCAATTTTAGTGATTTTAATATCGAATAATGATGTAAAAATTATAGGTTGAATGTATGGTTAACGACCGAAGTCGAGATTTAAATGGTATGAATTTTGCGGTCGTTACAAGTTGGTATCAAAGTTGTAGGTTAGAAACCTTAGGTAAGAGTACCTTAGGCTATAACCTTTGAGATGAGATGTGAAGATAATGAACGAATAAGCTCAAATAGAGTTTGAACAATAAGGGATTAAAACTTGTGTGAAAGGATTCAAAGAAGAATCTCGCAGAGTTATAAGGAATATGAATGTGGGGTTATGAATGTGGGGTTACCCAACTCCAATGATAAGAATGTAAGGTGATAATAAATAGACAATGTCTATAAGAAGAGAATGATAAAGAAGTTAAGAATAGAGAGTTATATCTAAGTATGGTGCAATTGTACTCTTTAGTAGTTGATGTATGGTATCTGGGCTAAACGATTCCTTCATAGAGCGGAGGTATATACGAACTAGTAACTCGGAACCTAGTTTGTTAGTTGTTTGTGGGAAACCACTCAGCGTACCATATTGAAACTGTTAGAGACTCGATGTGTACCAAGTATAGAAATGGATATATGTGATGAAAGTGTAGAACTCGAATGAAATTTTGAGTGATGTAAATGAAGTTAGAATGCTTAAAAGAAGAATTGTTAAATAAACAAAAAGATTCAAAGAAGAATCTTGAAGAGATATAAAGATACGAAATGGGAGTTTCCTAACTCCAATAGCCACGATAACGAATAATGTCGTAAATGATGAAAAAGGGAAAGAATGAGGATCGTAAAACAAAACGATCACGAGTTAAGAAAAGAATTTTAAGGGAGATGATTATAGAATAAGATCACGACGTGATCTATTTAAGTTATAAAAGAAAGATGGTATATAATGTTTGAATGATTATAGCTTAATGCTATGAAGATGGTGTACTATAAAATAGTACGAGATAACTCATGAGGAGTTATAGATGATGTGATACGAGGAATTCATATCGAGCAAAGAGCAAGTTATAAGCAAGATAGAGTTAGGTGGGGTTTCAATTGAGGACTCGTATGATGGTTGAGTTGTACAAACCTTTGTATGGGCGAGGGTTTTGTGCTTGCACTCAGTTTATCACATTGATAATCATGGGAATGTTTGTGTCGCGCTATTTTCTATATGCCTGTTGAGAAGGTGATTCTTTTCTCATGTGTATAACAGATAGGTAGGGTATAGTTAGAGAATATTATAAGGTTAAGTGCGAGTTCTTAAAACTCATACTTATGGTAGGTTCGTGACTCATAATTATATGGTATATTTTTGAACACCTCAGCGAATGGACGCCTATGGTCTTACTAGGATAAGTTCTTAAACTCATATGATTGTGGCAAGTTCTTGAACTCATAACGTGTGGTAAGTTTGACAAACTGGGTATAGATAAATGTAAATGGAGTATTGAGGATGATAGGAATAGATAAACCTATTAAGCAATGGATCATTATAGAAAGTAAGCATACCTCAGGTGATTTGGCAAGGGCTTTAATTCCAAGACAGGAGGTTCCATGATCGACGGCTGAGCCTGGGAAGTTGATGCCTCATCATCATTTAAAGACTCAAACTGTCTTTGGAATTATTTGGTTCTTTGGGAAGCATCTAGCCACTTGGAAAATTCAACATTATTGGGCTCTTCAGTAGTGATGGCCCCTGTCAATGTGGCTTCCAAAGGGTCTGTAATGCAAGTTTCTGAGAACACTTCCCTGACTGAATTATCAATTGCATTAATCTGGAAGCAGTCCTTAGGAGTTTTAGGATATTTCATTGATTTGAAGACATTGAACGTCACTTCTTGATCCTGTACCCTCATTGTCAAATCCCCTTTTTGTACATCAATTAGGGTCCTCCTCGCCACCAAGAATGGCCTGCCCAATATAATAGGGACCTCCCTGTCCTCCTCAAAATCTAGGACAATAAAATCAACTGGGAAGATGAACTTGTCAACCTTGACAAACACATCCTCTAGTATCCCCTTCGGGTATTTGAGAGATCTATCAGCCAACTATAAGGTGACACTTATAGGTTTGGCTTCATTTAGCCCCAGCTTCTTATAAATGGACAGAGGCATCAAGTTGATGCTAGCCCCTAGATCACATAAGGCATTGCCTATGAATTGGTCCCCGATAGTGCAAGGAATTGTGAAGCTTCTTGGATCTTTGAGCTTTGGCGGAAGTTTATTTTGTATAATGGCACTGCACTCCTCTATCAGAGTCACTGTTTCATAATCCCCCATTTTCCTCTTCTTAGATATATGTCCTTCATAAACTTAACATAACTTGGCATTCCCTCCAATGCCTCCGCAAATGGGATGTTTATGTGAAGCCTCTTGAATACCTCCAGGAATTTGGAAAACTGCTTGTCCAGCTTTTGTTTCTGTAGACGTTGGGGGAAAGGCAGCTGAGGGATATGAGGATTGAATGTACTCATGGGAGGGGTTGGTGTTGAAGGGCTAACTTGAGTACTTGGCTCACCCCCAGATTTCTCATTATTCTTCTCAACTTCAGGTTCCTTATCACTAACTTCTTCCACTGGAGAACTCTCTCCACCTTGCTCATTAGTGATTGTCCTGCTTCTGAGTGTCACTGCTTTGCATTGTTCTTTGCCTTCCCGTTTTGGGTTGACATCAGTGTCACTAGGCAATGTGCCTTGTGGACGACTGTTTAAAGTAGTGGCCAATTGTCCCATATGTACTTCAAGATTCCGAATAGAAGCTTCTTGATTGTTACTCCTTGTTTCATTCTGGGCAATATACCGCAACAAGAGATCCTCCAAACTAGGCTTTCTCTCTTGTTGAGGTGGTGGATGGTGAAACTTATTTTGAGAGCTCTGCAGTTGTGGATTGTACTGGTTCTGAGATTGAAAACCCGGAGGGTTAGAAAAATTTGGCCTGATGGATGAAGGTTGTGCTTGATTGGGGTTGTTGTTGTTGTTATTGTTGACCCAAGAGAAGTTGGGATGATTTCTCAAACCTGGGTGGTAATGAGTTGGAAGATTATCATTTTGTTGTCGCCCGTAGTTGGAAACAAATTGAACTTACTCAGGGGTTATAGCACACTGATCAGTAGGGTGGCTCCCTTGACATAACACACACTGGACTACGACACTCTGCACATTCTGCACTGCTGATGGTCCTATGGTGTCTAGTCGTTTCATTAGCGCTGCAACCTGAGCCGCTAATGATGTGAATTATCAACCTCGTATACCCCGCTGCTCTTCTAGGGGCTTGCCTATCATTCGGCCATTGATAATTATTGGCCGCCATTGTTTCCACTAGTTCGTACCCTGCTGTGTGATGTTTAGCCATGAAGGCCCTTCCACACGCGGCATCAATACTCGAATGAGTTGATCCGGATAGCCCATTATAAAATATCTAGATAGGAAGCCATTCTGGCAATCCATGGTGAAGGCATTTCCTCAGAAGATCCTTGAATCGCTCCCATGCGTCGTACAAAGATTCTGAATCAAACTGGATAAATGAGGTAATTTCATGCCTGAGTCTGGAGGTTTTGGCGGGCAGAAAGAACTTCGCCATGAACTTTTGAGCCAAGTCAGCCCATATGGTGATGGAGCCTGACGGTAATGAATGTAACTAGCTCTTGGCTTTGTCCCTCAAGGTGAATGGAAACAATCGGAGTCTGATGGCATCGTCAGTCACTCCGTTGCACTTAAAAGTATCGCAGATCTCCACGAAGTTGATTAAGTGATCATTGGGATCATCATACGGTAGCCCGCCAAACTGAATGTTGGTGCACATTTGAATGGTGCCCGGCTTGATCTCAAAATTATTAGCTTGGATGGCGGGCCTGAGAATGCTCGCTTGGAGATCGTTAATTTGAGGCATGGCATACTCCCTTATTGATTTCTGAAGTTCCTCAACCATTCTAGTAGGAGTAGGTCTGTCCTTAGATTCTTCTCTCCGCAGTCGTCTGTATGTCCTTAGATTCTTATCAACCTCGGGATTGAGAGGTATTATGTTCTGACCCTTATGAGGTGGCATAAACAGTGAAGACTAACTGAAAAGAGAGTTAAACAGAAGAATCAGTTTAAATAAAGATTGTACCGACTTAGTGTTAATATTGAATAACAATTAATACTAAGTCCCCGACAACGGCACCAACAAATTGTTGTTCGATTTAGCTATTGCCAAATTGTGCGCAAGCATACGTGGTCCATAAGTAATATATGAAAGTAGAGTGTCAAACCCATGAGGACAAAGTCTTAAGAGAATACAAATACTAAGGTAAAGTCGTTACTTATCTTATCTAAACAAGTGAACTAAGATGGTTGGTTAAGCTATATGTTTAAAACTATAAGAATAAGAGAAGTGGTTGTGCTAGGAAGTCAAGATAGGATTACAATTCCCCTAATGCATCGCCTAATCTCCTAACTCTCCAAATTACCAATGAATCGTGGAATGATCAATCGTGAACAGTCAATACGCATAAGCTTCTGTTGAAGGTCAAATGCACATCCCTAGCCAGATAAATCATAATATGTCTATTGATGAAAATAGCTAGGCCAAGGTCATTATGCTAAGTCTCAAGGTCGCACAAGGAAAATAGAGATATGTCTATCCTATTAGCAGTTTATGCACACATTCCATTGGCATGGTCATAATAGGTGTTGCTGTATTTAAAAGCTAGATAATAGCATCCATTTGTCAATATCCATTATTATCACTACCAAAAACTCTGTCAAGCAATCAGTCATTAAGTACTAAATACAACAACTCATTCCAAAATGATTCATTATATAAAATAGGAGAGAAAGTTGATCAAGCTAAACAAAAGGTTACATTACAATACTAAAAATGGAATTAGTTCATAACTATGGTACTAACACACATATTTAATACATTCAACATTATCAGTAATACACAAATAAATGGGAGATTTGGAATAAGAAAACTCTTGTTTGGAAATGTTCTGTCTCCAAATCTTCTCTTCATTGTGCAAAAGCTGAGCTGCTGTCGAATGCAATAACTCTCCTCCCTGAAGCACAACTTCTTTCTCTTCTATGAATTTAAGACGCTCTGTATTCTTATTCTAAGCTAAGCTATCTATGTCTTTTCTATTGCAGGCGGCTCGTTTTAAGTATGTCTCTTTTTTCTCTCTCTTTAGGTCATTTAAAGCCCTTTCTTTGTCTGGACACCGAGGTCACATTCTTGATGCCACGTGGCTTTCAAAAGACCCGGAGGTCGCGTTAGGCGCGATCGTGTATAGGGGCTTGATTGTTGTAAGCCGAGGCGAGCTGGCGCCACACTGGCCATGGGCATTGTCTTTAGAGGCGCCATACGTAGCTGTAGGGAAGAGTCGAAAACCAGGGACTTTGTCTAGCATTAGCGCTACGGCACGAAGCTGAGGCGTTGGGGCACCGTATGTGGCGTTGGGGCGCGAGCTCTAAGAGAAACCTTGGCGCTGCGGCGCCAATCATAGTGAAAATGACCTGAAATGCCTCTAAAAGCTAGAAACGACCTGCAAAGCACTGCATAATAGAACTTAGACACAATAACAATGAAAAAAAAAATAAAAGCTAACTAAGAGACTGAAAACAGGAAATAACTTAAGCCACAAATGAACTGATTCATAGGTGTAAATCCCACTCATCAATGGCCAGGAGCAGAAGACCCCCCCACCGGGGTAGGCCTATATAGAGTAAATACCCCCCGCCGGGGCGGGGGTACGGGGAGAGAGAAAGAGGTTAAATTCGATTAGAATTCTGCAGCAGCGTAAAAGAAACAATTTGGCAGGGCTTGGACTTTGATTGGCGTCGGTTTATGAGTAAAATACATGACTTATGCTGAATATATCACAACATAATAGAGGGATATTACAATAAGGAATCAAACTAGCAAGTTTTGAGCCCTATTTTCAGAAGATCATTGGAGGAGCAAATTTGAAGGTCAAGATCACGAAGATTGAAAATTAGAGCGAGGATAAGGGTGGTTTTGTAACTATTCTTTGACTTTCAATTCAATTGTTGTAATTGGGATGATGAATTTCTTTATCTTTTCAGTTTTTATTTCATTTATGATGAAGTAAAGTACTTATTAGGCTTGCAATGGATCTTTATTGTTAAACAATGATTATCATGCCTTGAATTCAGTTTAATAATCTAACAATTCAGTTTATCTATTGTGATTTGTACTTTAATTTATGAATTGCTTGATCAACAATTTTATTTGGATTTGTATGGATTCGAGAGATGATGTATGAATCTATGCTTAGTCACTTTAGCATGTGTTCTTGAATTCTATGTTTGAATGTAATTTTGATGAATGATAGAGATATACCTAGCATCACATGTAATCAGGTAAAGAACTTGAATATAAACTTTCTTTGATTTTAATTCACATAGAGATATAGTGAATCAGTTAATTAAGGTGTTTGGCTTAATTCTATCTAATTTGTGGATTTAAGTTAATACGGTGTTAGTGCATCGAGAGATGGCTGATTCTACTTAAGTGTTCTTGATTAATAAACTAAGATAGTGAATTGAACTGGAATAAGGTGTGGTAATCAGTGTGAGACCTAAAGTGAAGTTGTAAGCCTAATTCTCTATTATTTGCTTGAAATTACGGTTATTAAATTATGTTGGTTGGTTGTGAATTTTAGTTTCTAGTTTTTATTAGTTATAATCATTAATTTGGATAGTTTAATAAAATTGGGTTAATATAAAACTAGTAATTGTTAGGTTTAATTTTTACTATTCTCTGTGGGAACGATTCTTTTCTTATCATTATATTACTTGTTAGCCACGTGCACCTGCGTGTGAGCGTTTTTAGAATTCGACCAACAAGTTTTTGGCGCCGTTGCCGGGGAAAAGTATTGATTTTAATCTTTTTCAATATCAGTTTAATTAGTTTAGTTTTACTTAAACATTTTTTTTTTGTTCTTTCTTTGTGCAGGTTTTCTGACCTAGTGTATGCAAACTCGGTCCAAAAAGCCAGAATTGTTTTCTTTCAAGGACAATATCGAGAAACGGTTTCAAAGGTTGTGTAAGTGGATTAAGGACACTAGGAAGAATCTTGATAAGGAAGAGATAATGGCTGCAGAAGATTAGAAAGCGCTAAGGGATTATGCTACTCCTAGGGTAACTAAGCTTTAGTCAAGTATCACCAAGCCTGCGATAGTTGCGAACAATTTTTAGATCAAGCCTGGGACCATACAGATGATTCAGAACTCAGTGCAGTTTGGGGGATTAGCCAACGACAACCCGAATGAGCACTTGGTTAGCTTTCTGGAAATACGTGACACCTTTAGATATAATGGGGTGTCAGATGATGCAGTCAGACTTCGTTTGTTCACATTCACACTGCGGGACAAAGCAAAAAGTTGGTTATACTCTCTATCGCCAAGGTCGATTACTACATAGGACAACTTTGCTCAGAAGTTCCTGGCTAAGTTTTTTCCACCAGCCAAGACTTTTAAGATGAGAAACGAGATTACGATGTTTGATCAGCTGGATAGGGAATCATTGTATGAGGCATGATAGAGGTACAAGGAATTACTCAAAAAGTGCCCACATCATAGATTACCTAAATGGATACAGATGAATAAATTCTACAATTGGTTGAGTGGTAATCTTAGGACTAGTATTGATGCAGGTTCGAGTGGAGTATTCATGTCTAAGAGCTACGAGGAGGCGTATGATCTAATAGAAATAATGGCGGCTAACAACTACCAGCGGCCTATAACCAGAATGACACAACCTAAGGTAGCTACGGTGTTAGAGGTATATGGGGTAAGAACGTTAGCGGCACAAATTTCAGCGTTTTCAAAGAAAATGGATGTTCTGACAGGTGCACAAACACATCATGTTGCGTATGTTTGTGAGTTGTGTGTGGGGGAACATCCTACAGAAAGTGTGCCATTAACCCAACAACGATACAGTTTGTGGGCAGCTATAACAGGATTCCACAGAATATGTATCAAAATGCCTACAATACAGGGAATATAAATTATCCTAATTTTTCGTGGGCTAATAATCAAAACCAGTAGGCTCCATGACCTTTTGATCCCCCGGGGTTTCAAAATCAGCATCATCAATCAGCTCCGTAGGAAGAGAAAAAGACAGATTTAGAAGAGCTATTGTTGAATTATATATCTGGTAACGAGGCGGCAATGAAATCACAAGTATTGGCCATCAAAAACTTAGAAAATCATATGGGACAGTTTGCCTTAGCACTTAATAACAGACCTCAAGGGACTCTACCTAGTGACAGGAAAGAATCCGAAGGGAAATCATGAGCAGTGTCAAGCAATCACTTTTAGGAGTGGAAATCATCTTGATGGGCAGAACGCACGAAATTTAGATAAGAAAGATGTCAAAGAGAATGAAGACAAAGTGGTTGAAGAGAAATAGGGTGAGGAAAAGCAAGATGACAAGAACAAGATAGATGCGGAGGCAGTTGTGTATCCTCCACCACCGTTTCAGCAGAGCGTCCAAAACTAGAAATTAGATAAGCAATTCTCAAAGTTTTTAGAAGTTTTCAAGAAACTTCAAATTAACATTCCCTTCGCAGAAGCCCTATAGCAAATTCCGAGTTACACCAAATTCATGAAGGGTATTCTGTCAAGGAAGAAAAAGTTAGAGGATTATGAAATTATAGCCTTAACAGAGGAATGCAGTGCAATTTTACAGAGAAAGCTAACTCTGAAGTTGAAGGATCCGGGGAGTTTCACTATTCCTTGCACAATCAGGAATATGGCCTTCAACAAGTGTTTGTGTGATTTGGGGGCAAATATGAACCTTATGTCGTTGTCTATTTATACTAAATTAGGTTTGCCAGCTCTGAAGCCTACAAACATATCTCTACAGTTAGCGAATAGATCGGTGACATATCTAAGAGGAATTGTGGAAGAGATTATGTTTAAGGTGGATAAATTTATCTTTCCAGCCAATTTCATAATTTTGGATTATGAAGAGGACAAAAACATCCCAATCATCTTAGGGTGGCCATTTTTGGCTACGGGTAGAACTCTCATCGATGTTCAGAAAGGGGAATTAACCATGAGGGTTCAAGACCGGGAAGTCAAATTTAATGTGTTTAAGGCCATGAGTTTCCCTACTGATGAGAAGGAGTGTTTCCGGTTGGATGTGATCGACAGGATAGTTAATGAAGACTTGGTTAAAAGTTTGGTCAAAGATCCGTTGGAAAATACTCTATTAGGGGATGAAGACTTGGATGATCTAGAGTTTGTAGACTACTTAAACATGTTGGATTCTTTGCCTCGAGTTAGTATGTTCAAGGTTCCGTTCGAGCCACTACACACAGAAGAAAAAGCTTCAGCTCAGATGAAGCTTCCACTCGAGGAGCCACCCACTATTGAGCTCAAACCGCTTCCTAAAGACCTCATGTATGCTTATTTGGGTGATTCAAATACTTTACTGGTTATTATTGCATCTGCGCTTAACAAATTGCAGGAAAGTAAATTGCTAAGGATTTTCAGTGAATACAAGTCTGCGATAGGGTAGATAATTGCCGACATAAATGAGATTAGCCCCTCCTTTTGCATGCACAAGATTCTCATGGAAGAGGACGCAAAGCCAACAATAGAACAAAAGAGACGATTAAATCCAAACATGAAAGAAGTGGTAAAGAAAGAAATTTTGAAGTGATTGGATGCGGGAATTATTTACCCGATTTCAGGCAGTGCGTGGGTCAGTCCAGTTCAGTGCGTGTCGAAAAAGGGTGGAATGACAGTGGTTAAGAATGATGATAATGAACTAATTTTGAAGAGGATAGTGACCAGATGGAGGGTCTACATGGACTACAGAAAGCTGAATAAGGCAACCTGGAATGATCACTTTCCTTTGCCCTTCAATGACTAAATGTTAGACCGGTTAGCTGGGTATGAATACTACTGCCTACTAGATGGATATTCGGGGTACAACCAAATAGTCATAGCTCTTGAGGATCAAGATAAGACCACTTTTACATGCCCATATGACACCTTTCCATTTAGAAGGATGTCATTTGGGTTATGTAATGCACCGACGACGTTCCAAAGATGTATGATGGCTATTTTCTTAGACATTGTAGAGAAGAACGTGGAAGTTCTCATGGACTACTTTTCAGTCTATGTAAACACTTTTGATAAGTGTCTAGAGAATCTGGTCATAGTTTTGAAGCGATGAATTGGAAACTAACTTGGTGCTTAACTGGGAGAAGTGCCACTTTATGGTTGAAGAAGTAATAATTATGGGGCACAAGTTCTTTGCGAAAGTCTTAGAGGTTGATAAGGCAAAGTTGGACACGATAGAAAATCTTCCATCGCCGAATTCAGTAAAGGAAATCCGCAGTTTTCTTGGACACGCCTGATTCAATCGAAGGTTTATTAAGGATTTCTCTAAGATTGCAAAACCACTATCCAGTCTCTTAGAGAAAGATGCAGTTTTCAAGTTTTATGAGGAATATAAGTCAGCATTTGAGCAATTGAAGAAGAAGTTGACTACAACTCCCATAATCATAGCATCAGATTAGACAATGCCTTTCGAGTTAATGTGCGATGCTAGCGACTATGTGGTAGGAGCTATTTTGGGTCAACGCCGAGAAAAGATATTCCATACCATATACTACGCAAGTAAAACCCTTACGGATGCCCAATTAAACTACATAACCACCGAGAAGGAGTTACTTATAGTAGTATACGCCTTTGACAAATTCAGAGCTTACTTAATAGGAACAAAGGTGGTGGTATACACATATCACTCGGTGATTCGTTATTTAAACTCAAAGAAGGATGCTAAGCCTAGACTAATCAGATGGATTCTAGTCCTTCAGGAATTTGACTTGGAAATAAAGGATAGGAAGGGGACAGAAAACTAAGTGGTGGATCATCTTTTGAGGCTGGAAAATCCGGATAAGGTTGGGGCGGATAAATGTGTAATCAATGAATCGGTTCCATATGAGCAACTTTTTGGAGTAAACTCAGATTTTCCATGGTATTCAGATTTTGCCAATTACTTGGTAAGCAAAATCCTTCCCCCTGATCTAACACGTCAACAAAAGAGAAAGTTCCTATATGATGTCAAGTGGTACATGTGGGATGAGCCCTATTTATTCAGACATTGTGCAAACAAAATGATTCAAAGATGTGTGCCATACAGCGAAGTAAAGAATATTTTCAATGAATGCCATTCATCTGCATATGGGGAACAATATGGTAGTGAGTGGACAGCGCCCAAGGTACTTTAAGCAGGATTCTATTGGCTTACTGTGTTCAAGGATGCCCACCAATTCGTGAAAAACTGTGAAAGATGCCAAAGGGTGGGAAATATCTCAAAGAAGAATGACATGCCACTCAATACAATCATAGAAGTAGAGGTGTTTGATGTATGGGCGATGGACTTCATGGGACCTTTTTCTCCTTTATTCAACAACATGTACATCTTGCTAGCTGTGGACTACATTTCAAAGTGGGTTGAAGTCGTAACACTCCCTACAAACGATGCCAAGGTGGTTCTTAAGTTTTTACAAAAAAACATTTTCACAAGGTTTGGCACGCCAAGATAAATTATAAGTGATGAGGGAAGTCACTTCTGCAATAGGTCATTTACAACTCTCTTGGCAAAGTATGGGGTCAATCATAGGGTTGCAACAGTTTATCATCCCCAAACGAGTGGTCAAGCTTAAGTTTCCAACAGAGAGGTGAAGAAAATTTTTGAGAAGGTGGTAAATTCGAGCAAAAAAGATTGGTCTTTAAAATTGGATGACGCACTATGGGCTTACAGGACATCATACAAGACGCCAATTGGGATGTCTCTATATCTGTTGGTCTACAAGAAAGCGTGTTACCTCCCAGTGGAATTACAGCATAAGGCATACTGGGCCATTCAGAAACTCAATTTTGATCAAACAGCTGCAGGAGAGAAGAGGTTACTCCAATTGAATGAACTCGATGAATTTCAACTACAAGCATATGAGAACACAAAGATGTACAAAGAAAAACTCTAGAAGTGGTATAACCAAAAGATTATGCAGAGAAAGTTTGAACTGGGACAATCAGTGTTACTGTTTAACTCACGACTGTGATTGTTCCCAGAAAAGCTAAAATCCCGATGGTCGGGGCCATTCACGATCAAGACGGTTTTCCCACATGGCACCGTTGAACTATACAATAGAAATCCACTTAAAACATTCAAATTCAACGGTCAACGATTAAAGCATTACTGGGGTGGCGACATCGACAATGAAGCTACCGCAATCACACCCGCCGATGCGCCATGAACATGAAGTAGTCAGGCTGAAAAACTCAAAAACAAGCGCTCATTGGGAGGTAACCCAATTTTACTTCCATTTACAGTATTTTTTATGTTATGTTAGTCAATTTGTAGTTTAATGTGTAATTCTAGTATCAATTAGTTTATTGCGGTACAATAGCTGGTTAGTTAATTCATGATTATTAGTAAATTTAATATTATTTGCTCAATATTCACGATGTTATCTTATGTTTGTGATTTCAATGTGTTTCAGGTGTTTAGGATGTTAATGGACATGCGTATGAGGAGGAAGATGCTGAGGACACTTCTGAAGATGACGAGTTCCAAGTTGACGAGATTATTAGGGAGTAACAGACTGAGAAGAGTAGACAAACAAGAAGATACATGTTTAGTTCTTAGTTTCGCAGCCTTCAGTGACAAATTGATAAGCACAATAGAGATAATAATAGGAAGATGAGCCGATTGGCAGCTAGACATGACTATATGTCCACTGCTATGAACACATCCATTGCCTCATTGAACGCGTCCCTCCAAAGTCTAAATCCAGCTGCTCAGTTCCAATACCAGCAGCCTGCGCCTATGCCGCAATATCCACCATCTGATTCAGACATGGAAGAGAACTGAATGTATGTGCCACAACCACCATCGCCGCCATCGCCACCATCGCCTCACGTTTAGCTGATTACAGGGAAGTCCTCTTATGCTTAATGTTATATTTTTACAATGAGAACATTGTAATTGCTAAGTTTGGGAGAGTTTAGTTTAGTTCGTTATTGCATGTGTAGTTTAGTTTGTTGTATTTTTAGTTCATCTTGCATAAGTCCAACTGTTTGTTATTTACAGTTTATTTTGGCCAATGATGAGACTGGAATTGAGTAGACAAGTATAGTATTGACTATTAGAGTTTTAATGTGATTTTCTGTTATGAATTAAATTTTTTCCTGTTTGAAACTGGTATAATAAGGATATCATAGTAAAAACAACTATGTTGACTGATTGAGTCTAAATGGACACATAATGGACCTCTAAAGGATAATGCTATTTTGAATGAAAGAATGACAAGAATAGGCAGTGATGGCTAAAGTTAGGCAAGAACTTAAGTTTGGGGGAAAATGTGGGGTATATAAGCTATATATATATATATATATGAATAAATATCGTGGCTAGTCTAGTTTCGTGGCCTTTGTTACTTGAGTAAGTAAGCCCGAGGGGATTGTCCTTACACCTAGCGCCCTAAGACCTTAATAGTTTGGGAGTCGTTGGTCGAAAGGTCGTTAAGGTAGAATTGAAAAGCCTAAGGGAATAAGACATTGCACATCCATGAGTATAAAAAAAGGAATAAAATGGAAAATAAGAGCAAAAAGCCCCCGTAAATGAAAATAAAGCATAAGTACCCTATTTTGACCTTGACTATTTTTGGAGTTCTTGAATTTACACTGTATGATGCCTTCAAAGAGACCTATTATGTGTTAAATTTGATTTTATATCAGTTAACGTAGTTGTTGAGTAGACACGCACTATATTAGTGATAACAATCTAAGATTTGATGATTGATTAGGAAATTACTAATTGGTTTTGATATGAGGTATTATCATGTTTACTTGATTTCTTTGAGGCCGGTTGAACAAACTTTTCACTGTCATTACTGCTGGATTCCTAGGCATGTAGATTAGTTGCATTCCATTGCATTGCATTTTGTTTTGTTTTTGTGTTCGAGGAGTAGCACATGTTTAACTTTGGGGGAGTTTGATGAGTGGGTTTTATACCTACGAATCGGCCTCTAATTTGGACTTAATCTGGGTTGATCCTAATTATTTATGTTCTTTTTTACTTATTTTGTATTTGTTCTGTGTTTAGGATTGCCTTACGTGGCATAGTGATACATTGGTGGCTTTGTGGCGAGACTTGGCATCAAAATGGGCAAAATCAAAATTTCAAGACATACCCCCGCCAGGGTGAGCATAAATACAAAGGAAACCCCCGTCGGGGCGGGGAACATGGCCTGGAGCAGAACACTTTCAATCGGGCGATCTTATATAGAGTAAATACCCCGTAGGCTATGGCGTCTGAGGAGAGAAAAGAGGTTCAATTTTATTATAATTCTGCAGCAGCGTGAAAGAAACAATTTGGCATACCTTGAGACTTTGATTAATGTCAGTTTATGAGTAAAATACATGACTTATGATGAAGATATCCCAACATAACAGAGGGCCATTACAACAAGGAATCAAACTAGCAAGTTTTGAGCCCTATTTTCAGAAGATCTTTGGAGGAGAAGATTTGAAGGTCAAGGTCACGAAGATTGAAAATTAGAGCGAGGATAAGGGTGGTTTTGTAACTATTCTTTGTCTTTCAATTAAATTGTTGTAATTGGGATGATGAATTTCTTTATCTTTTCAGTTTTTATTTCATTTATGATGAAGTAAAGTACTTATTAGGCTTGCAATGGATCTTTATTGTTAAACAATGATTATCATGCCTTGAATTCAGTTTAATAATCTAACAATTCAGTTTATCTATTGTGATTTGTACTTTAATTTATGAATTGCTTGATCAACAATTTTATTTGGATTTGTATGGATTCGAGAGATGATGTATGAATCTATGCTTAGTCACTTTAGCATGTGTTCTTGAATTCTATGTTTGAATGTAATTTTGATGAATGATAAAGATATACCTAGCATCACATGTAATCAGGTAAAGAACTTGAATATAAACTTTCTTTGATTTTAATTCACATAGAGATATAGTGAATCAGTTAATTAAGGTGTTTGGCTTAATTCTATCTAATTTGTGGATTTAAGTTAATACGGTGTAAGTGGATCGAGAGATGGCTAAATTTACTTAAGTGTTCTTGATTAATAAACTAAGATAGTGAATTGAATTGGAATAAGGTGAGATACTCAGAGTGATACTTAAAGTGAAGTTGTAAGCCTAATTCTCTATTATTTGCTTGAAATTACGGTTATTAAATTATGTTGGTTGGTTGTGAATTTTAGTTTCTAGTTTTTATTAGTTATAATCATTAATTTGGATAGTTTAATAAAATTGGGTATATATGAAACTGGTAATTGTTAGGTTTAATTTCTTACTATTCTCTGTGGGAACGATTCTTTTCTTATCATTGTATTACTTGTTGACCACATGCACTTGCGTGTGAGCGTATTGAGAATTCGACCAACAACTGTCACCCGATCCAGGGATGACAAACTATCATACCACAATCTCAAGGAAGAGGTCACCTATGATGCCCCAAAATAGGTATACATCACCCATTCTGAGTTGTCAAATACATGGTACAGAAACAAATACAACTTCAGTAATACAATTGTCGTGCAAAATACGACAACACATATACTGTGAGTTTGAATACAACTATTGTCTAATAGAGAGTATACAAACTCAAAAGGAGTCCTCATTACAATTATTGATACACTATTTTACAAAATAGTGAGGACTACTAATACAACTATCCTGAACCATCACTTCATACCCCGGCTAGTTCCTGTTATGTTCTCACCTCATGAGAAGAAAAATGGAACAAAAAGGAAAGGGTGAACTCAACTAGCCCAGTAAAGAATATTATGACTAAGATAATATACAACAATTTATCATTAGTCTTCAATAGGGAAAATCGATAAAATATAATAGACAACAAGTTTTAGATCAACAAACTGCAGCGGAAACAACAATCCATTAGAAGAGTCAAGTAGAGAAAGAATTCTACTATCTTCTAAGATTTAAAAGTCCATCATCAATATTTTATCCCTGTAACATCAATCAATATACATCTTGAATCAAATATTTATCTTTGCACTACAGGCCAAAGATATTTATTTGTATCACCAGTTGGTCATGTTCATCTCAACACCTGTTCATCATTTAGGACTGAGGATGATGAAAAATATCTTAAATAAAACGAATCCAGGGAAACAAAAGGACAAATATTAGGGATTCGTATTATAGTTTATCCAAGATCAATAATACTCCACAATAACCAATTTTGAAGCAGAATTTAAAAATAAAGATCAAAACATGGATACAATCAAAGATAATAACCATAATAGACATCTTGGACAAAAAGAAGAAAATTTTATTTTTTGGTGAATATTGCCGTATTCGTGAATAGTGCCGTATACGTGAATAATACCGTATACGTGAATAGTAACCCCGACACAAAAAGTTTCAAATTTGATAAAAAGTTCAAACCAATATTTCGGCATAATGATATTGAAGAAAATAATATCATTTAAGAAGAAAATAACATCCCTTACCTCGTAAAAGACAAGATTTCCGGACTTGAATATCGGATATAGTCTTGTTTTAACTTGCAGACAGTATAGCAACACTCAAAGTACTAAAATACTCACAAAAATACGCTCGATGTTATAGAGAGAGAAAGAGAGAAAACTTATGAATTCTGGTGTGATTTTCAATTCTAACTAAGCACCCTATTTATAGGAGAATGCTTAGAACGCCATAGCAGACTAACCTGCCACCTGATGGCTTTACCTGCTACTATTCAAGCCAACCACATTTGAATAAAAATCGGGATAAGGTCCAAAAATGCCCCTGACATTTTCCCCAATGTCTACCGAGCACTCTTTACTTTTTTTTTGTCCAAAAATATCCTTAACGTTACAATTTTTGGGTCATTCATGCCCCTGCCGTTAACAGCTGTGCCAACTAGACTAACATCCGTCCAAATTGATTACGTGGCAGCCACATCGACATACTAAAAATACTAATTAAAAAATACTAAATACTAATTAAAAAATATACTAAAATACTAATTAAAAAATGCTAAAAAAAAATAAAAAATACTAAAATACTAAAATTCAAATTATTTTGTTAATTAAAAAAATACTAAAATTATTTTACTAAATATTAGAATTACATACTTTTTACTTTTTACTAAATATTAGTATAACATATCAAATTTTACTAAATATTTAGTATTATATTTTACTAAAATACGAATTTACTAAAATTTAACGTAAATTTTTTTTCTATTACTAACTTTTTTTTTTACTAAAATATGAATATATTTAGTATTATATTTTACTAAAATAAGAATTTACTAAAATTTAACGTTAAATTTTTTCAATTACTAACTTTTTTTTTACAATTTAACGTTAAATTTTAGTAAATTCGTATTTTAGTAAAATATAATACTAAATATATTCGTATTTTAGTAAAAAAAATAAAAATTAGTAATAGAAAAAAAATTAACGTTAAATTTTAGTAAATTTGTATTTTAGTAAAATGTAATACTAAATATTTAGTAAAATTTGATATGTTATACTAATATTTAGTAAAAGTAAAAAGTATATAATACTAATATTTAGTAAAATAATTTTAGTATTTTTTAATTAACAAAATAATTTGAATTTTAGTATTTTAGTATTTTTTAAATTTTTTTTGGATTTTAGTATTTTTTAATTAGTATTTTAGAAATTTTTATTAGTATTTTAGTATATTTTTATTAGTATTTAGTATTTTTTTAATTAGTATTTTTAGTATATTCATGTGGCTACCACGTAATCAATTTGGACGGATGTTAGTCTAGTTGGCACAGCTGTTAACGGTAGGGGCACGAATGACCCAAAAATTGTAACATTAAGGGTATTTTTGGACAAAAAAAAGGTATAGGGTGCTCGGTAGACATTGGGAAAAATGTTAGGGGCATTTTTGGACCTTATCCTAATAAAAATTTCAGTACATTTTCACCAACCAAAAGTGGGGCCCACCATGTTTTAATAAAAATCATTTTATTTTCCGAAACTTCAACAATTCATAATAAATAACCCTTTTATCAGAAAAATTCAAATCTCATGTGCTTTCCATAGGAAATTTAATTCTCTACAACTTTATAGAAGAAAGTTTTTCCAAATTCCAATCAGAAAATACCTGAAATCCACAAACGGATGATTTTTAATACCTCTATTCTGACAAAATACTGATACAACACCTCATCAATAATTCCTTCAATTATAACCACAATAAATAAATATATCCATCATTTATATCCACATAAAATAAATATTTCCATATCATATAAATCAATAATTAATTATTCACAAATAATATTACAGAATCACAATTATGACAACCAGACAGTTCCCAGGAAAGAGAGGGCTTTTCGATAAGGATTTCTCCTTACTGACGCGCAATTAGGTGACCAAAACTCTCCTTGACAGAACTTTCTAGACATTTCCAATAATGCTATCTAATAATATTATTCCAAATAATATGAATTATTGATCTGATAATGGAGATGCTGTGCAGTGACCATTATTGAGCAACAATAATATAAAAATATCAACGCAACAATTATTGAATCAATAAAATAAAATATTGAGCAAAAGAATTATCAGTAATAATTATTGAGTAGTGCCTTCTTACGTAAGAATCAATAATTCAACAATACTATGCGAAACCGTGTGCTACTGTGCAACCACGCGTATTACTGTATTTTAACCACCGAGTATTTCAACAGTGTCAACGGTAACAACTACGCCGTTATTTGTAAAAACTCAAATTTGTCATTTTTTTCATTCCACCATTATCCATTATGGGGCCCACAAATGGTTGCGCCGTCGTACGAATATTCCCTGACAAATGAATATTTTATAACCACTTGCTTATTTTGAAAATTTTGCACATTTCACCCATAACCAAAGTATTATATCAAATTAATACCTTATTATTCACAATAATAAATAGAAAAAATTTGATTTTATTCATAATAAGTTGGGGTCTTACAACCTCCCCTCCTTATGAAATTTCGTCCTCGAAATTGATGTACATACCTGGTGTTTCAAAATGGTGAGGATACCTCGCTTTTATTTCTGATTCCAACTCCCAGGTCATTTCTTCAATAGCATGGTTTCTCCACAAAACCTTAACTTGTGGTATAACCTTCATGCGTAGGACATGCTCTTTCCTATCCAAGATCTTAACAGGTACCTCCTCGTAAGTTAAACCTTCATCTATCTCGTCTGGTTCTAACTCAATAATGTGGTTCGGGTCTTTAACATATTTACGAAGCATAGATATGTGAAAAACATTATGAACACGAGACATACTTGGAGGTAATGCGAGTCTATAGGCCACATTTCCTATTCGGTCAAGAATTTCAAATGGAGCAATAAATCGTGGATTGAGCTTTCCTCTCTTCCCAAATCTTGTAACTCCCTTCCATGGTGAAACACGTAACGATACATGATCCCCAATATTAAATTCCACGTCCTTCCGATGAAGATCCGCATAACTCTTTTGTCGATCTTGTGCCATTTGTATACATTGTCGAATCATTTGGATCTTCTCTGTAGTCATTCGTACCAACTCTGGTTCCAACAATGTTTCTTCTCCCATCTCATCCCAACATACTAGAGAGCGACACTTTCGTCCATACAATGCTTCAAATGGAGCCACACCTATACTTGCCTGATAATTGTTGTTGTAGGAGAATTCCACCAATGGTAGGTACTTATCCCAACTCCCTTTGAAATCTAGGACACAAAGTCTTAATAGATCTTCAAGAGTTTAAATAGTCCTCTTTAATTGTCCATCCGTTTGAGGATGATATGCCAAACTGAATCTTAAATCCGTGCCCATAGCTTTCTGCAAGCTAACCCAAAATCGTGAAGTGAATCTTGGGTCACGATCCGAAACTATGGATACTGGCATGCCATGCAATCTCACAATCTCATTTATGTACATACTAGCAAGACGTTCAAGGGAATAAGTCTCGCGTATAGGCAAGAAATGGGCAGACTTTGTTAATCTATCAACAATAACCCAAATCACATCTATGCCTTGAGAAACCTTGGGAAGACCCGTAACAAAATCCATAGTAATGTGTTCCCACTTCCATTTCAGAATCTCAAGTGGTTGTAATGGACCCTTTGGCATTTGATGCTCCGCCTTTACACGTTGACAAGTTAAACACCTCGAGATAAAACTTCGCGATCTCTCTATTTATATTGTTCCACCAAAATGTATGTCGAAGATACTGATACATTTTGGTACTCCCAAGATGGATTGCAAATGGTGTGTTGTGTGCCTCCATCATGATTCTATGCTTCAAGTCAGAATCATTAGGAACACAAAGTCTGGAGTTGACTCAAAGTATTCCTTCTTCATCGATTCTTGCTTCTGGAATAGCACCTTATTGTACTTTCTTCTTCATACGCATCAGCTCCATGTCTGTAGCTTGAGCAGCTTTAACTTTATCGATTAAAGTCAGTTCTACTCGTATGGTTGATATCATCACGTGGGTACTTGGAGCCTTTACCTCTATCTCCATCCTTTGCAAGTCATATAAAATGGACTTTTGTGTTAACAACATTGCAGTCGTACCCGCATATGATTTTCTACTTAATACGTCAGCTACCATGTTTGCTTTTCCAGGATGATATTGGATGGTATGATCGTAATCTTTCAGTAGCTTGAGCCAACGTTGTTGTCGCATGTTGAGTTCCTTTTGGGTGATGAAATATTTGAGGCTTTTATGATCTGTATAGATCTCCACTTTCTCCCCATACAGGTAGTGTCTCCAGATCTTCAACACGAAAATGACTGTTGCCAACTCCAAATCATGGGTAAAATAATTCCTCTATTATTCTTTGAGTTATCGTAAGGCATAGGCTATGACTTTCCCATGTTGCATGAGAACACATCCTAACCCTTTGCCTGAAACATCGCTGTAGATAACAAATCCATTCGAACCAGATGGTATTGTCAGAACAGGTGCCGAAATGAGTCTCCTCTTGAGTTCTTGAAAACTCTTCTCACAATCCTCGCTCCAACCGAATTTTATATCTTTACGAGTCAGCTGAGTTAACGGAGTAGCGATTCGAGAAAATCCTTGCACAAATCTTCTATAGTAACCAGCTAAGCCCAGAAAGCTACGTACTTCGATCACCGACTTTGGTTGCTCCCAACTTTGTATGGCTTCAATCTTCGCCGGGTTGACAGATACTCCATATTTTGACACCACATGCCCAAGGAATGCTACTTCCTTAAGCCAGAACTCGTATTTCTTCAGTTTGGCATATAGCTTGTTATCGTGAAGCCTTTGCAATACCAGCTTCAAATGGCGCTCATGATCTTCACGGCTTTTGGAATAGATGAGAATGTCATCAATAAAGACAACAACGAACTGATCCAAATATTCTTTGAACACACGGTTCATCATATCCATGAAAGTAGCAGGAGCATTAGTAAATCCAAAAGACATGACTAAGAATTCATAATGCCCGTACCGAATTCTGAAGGCAGTCTTTGGAATATCCTCAGTTTTAATCTTTAGCTGATGATATCCAGAACGAAGATCGATCTTTGAAAAGAATTGTGCTCCTTGCAACTAGTCAAACAGGTCATCAATGCGAGGTAGCGGATACCTATTCTTGATAGTGACATGATTCAATTCTCGGTAGTCGATACAAAGTCGCATAATCTCATCTTTCTTCTTTACGAATAACACAGGAACACCCCAATGAGATGTACTAGGATGAATAAAACCGATGTCCAACAACTCCTGTAGTTGGACCTTTAACTCCTGAAGTTCAATAGGAGCCATTCGATATGGGGTTTTAGAAATGGGCTTTGTACCAGGTTCAAGGTCAATAACGAATTCAACTTCACGTTCTGGGGGTAGACCGGGAAGTTCTTCAGGAAATACATCAGGAAATTCACTAATAAATTTTTTTTTATTAAAATATGATGTGTTTTTGTTCAAGTCCGTGACATGGGCTAAGAAAGCTTGACATCCATTTTTCAATAAACGAATAGCTTTATGGCTTGATATGACAGTGATTGACTTTAATGGTTTGGTTGTTTGAATTCGCATAATAAGTTGGTTAGGAATATGAAAACTAACAACCTTACGAAAATAATCAATTTTAGCATGATGCGTGGTTAACCAATCAATCCCTAAAATAACATCAAATGCAAGAATTTTCAACGAAATAAGGTCGGCAGGTAATGTGATGGTACCGACTTGAATCAAGCAAGATTTATAAACAGTAGATGTAATGAAAATTTCTCTTAACAGAGTCTCAACAGATAAGTCAAGGTCTAATTTCTCCAGAGTCAAGTTTAAATGTTGAGCACAAGCAAGAGAGATAAAAGAATGGGTAGAACCGGTATCTAATAAGGTATAAATTTCACAAGAGTTTATGATTAGCTTACCCGTGATTACCTCATTTGTGTTCCTCACGTTTTGGGCAGTCACGACAAAAGCCCTTCCCGGAACAACCGACTTTGACTTGTCCGGGACAGCCTTTGGAGTCACCATCCCCGTTGAACTTGGTTTCGCAACTAGACAATCTCTAGCTATATGACCTTCCTTTCCACAGTTATAATACACCTTGGATTGTTGTGGGCAGTTTGGGCTGATGTGTCCCTCTTTCCCGCATTTGTAACAAACGACCAGTGCTCGTTCTCCTCCCCTAAAAGCAATTGATGTTTATGATGACGTCTTCACGTTATCATTGTTGTACCTTCTCCTCTTAAAATCTCCTCCCGACTCGCTCCTTCTATTATCACGACCACGATTACCACCAGAGTGGTTACCGCTTTTGTCTGAATGCTTTCCTTCCCTCTGGTTTTCATTGCTCCGATGGCTGCTGCCACCGGTATGACCCTGGTTGTGGTCCCTCGGTTGCACATACTCATTATCTTGCTCTAATAATTGAGCCTTGTTTACAACATCTGAATATAAAGAAAATTTATGAGATATAAGATATTGCCGAATCTCGGGCTTTAGACCTCTCAGAAACATCATCTTCATTCGTTCCTCATTTTCCACCAAATGAGGTGCAAACCTAGATAACTCTGCAAACTTCGCCTCGTACTGGGACACCGTCATGTTGTTTTGTTCCAGTATGATAAACTCCACCTCCTTCATATGACGAATACTTTCAGGAGAGTACTTGTCATTAAATAGTTTTTGAAACGTTTCCCAAGACATGCTAAGTGCGGCCGGCTGGGTACGCTTCACAGACTCCCACCAGTAGTCTGCCTCACCGCGAAACATAAAGGTGGCGAATTGAACCTTCTGTTCCTCCGTGCATCCCAAGACATCGAATATCTTGGTAATTTGCTTGACCCACATTTTCGCCTTGATCGGATCCGGCTTTCTAATAAATTCTGGTGGTCCTAACTCCTTTAACTGCTTGGCTGTGACAAGCCGCGCATTACTAGCATTTCCACCCGTATTTTGTGCACGAGTCTCCCGCGTCTGGTTTTGCATGAACTGCAAAAAGCTTCTAAACATCCCATCATTCATCATTTGTTCGGTAGTGTTGTTTACAAGAGGAATATTACCTTCCTGTTACACGTTCCCCTTGGTGGGGATTAAAGGTGTCTCCACGGTCTGATTTACTCCATTATTAACGTTCTCAGCTGCCATTCTTAAATACTTCCATAAAACAAGGGTTAATTGTCATGTCATATATTATCCCTATACTCTGACCGACCAAATAAATATAAAATAAATTTAGTCAGGCCATATTAGCGAAGGAATTCCCCGTCTCTCCCCTCCTAGTTCTTGTCTCACATCTCAGCCAGGGATCATATCCCTAAGCTTTGATACCAACTGTGATGCCCCAAAATAGGTATACATCACCCATTTTGAGTTTCCAAATACATCGTACAAAAATAAATACAACTTCAGTAATACAATTGTCGTGCAAAATACGACAACACATATACTGTGAGTTTGAATACAACTATTGTCTAATAGAGAGTATACAAACTCAAAAGGAGTCATCATTACAATTATTGATACTATATTTTATAAAATAGTGAGGACTACTAATACAACAATCCTGAACCATCACTCCATACCCCGGCTAGTTCCTGCTATGTTCTCACCTCCTGAGAAGAAAAATGGAACAAAAAGAAAAGGGTAAGCTCAACTAGCCTAGTAAAGAATATTATGACTAAGATAATATACAAAAATTTATCATTAGTCTTCAACAGGGAAAATCTAATAAAATATAATAGACAACTTTTAGATAAACAACTGCAGCGGAAACAACAATCCATTAGAAGAGTCAAGTGGAGAAAGAATTCTACTATCTTCTAAGATTTAAAAGTCCATCATCAATATTTTATCCATGTAACATCAATCAAATATTCATCTTTGCACTACAGGCCAAAGATATTTATTTGTATCACAAGTTGGTCATGTTCATCTCAACACCTGTTCATTTTTGCACTACGGGCCAAAGATATTCATTAGGTAATCATTCATCTTTGCACTACAGGCCAAAGATATTCATTAATATCATCATTTAGGACTAAGGATGATGAAAAATATCATAAAGAAAACGAATCCAGAGAAACAAAAGGACAAATATTAGGGATTCGCATTATAGTTTATCCAAGATCAATAATACTCCATAATAACCAATTTTGAAGCAGTATTCAAAAATAAAGATCAAAACATGGATATAATCAAAGATAGTAACCATAATAGACATCTTGGACAAAAAAAAGAAAATTTTATTTTTTGGTGAATAGTGTCGTATTCGTGAATCGTGCCGTATACGTGAATAGTAACCCCGACACAAAAAGTTTCAAATTTGATAAAAAGTTCAGACCAATATTTCGGCATAATGATATTGAAGAAAATAATATCATTTAAGAAGAAAATAACATTCCTTACCTCGCAAAGACAGTACTTCTGACTTGAATACTAGATATAGTGCTGAAGGAACTTTTACCGTATAGCAACAATCAAAGTACTAAAATACTCACAAAAATACGCTCGATATTATAGAGAGAGAAAGAGAGAAAACTAATGAATTCTAGTGTGATTTTCAATTCTAACTAAGCACCTAGCAGACTAACCTGCTACCTGATGGCTTTACCTGCTACTATTCAAGCCTACCACATTTGAATAAAAATCTCAGCACATTTTCACCAACCAAAAGTGGAGGCCACCCATGTTTTAATAAAAATCATTTTATTTTCCGAAACATCAACAATTCATAATAAATAGCTCTTTTATCAGAAAAATTCAAATCTCATGTGCTTTCCATAGGAAATTTAATTCTCTACAACTTTGTAGAAAAAAGTTTTTCCAAATTCCAATCAGAAAATACCCGAAATCCACAAATGGATGATTTTTAATACCTCTATTCCGACAAAATACTGATAAAACACCTCATCAATAATTCCTTCAATTATAACCACAATAAATAAATATATCCATCATTTATATCCACATAAATTAAATTTCCAATCATGGTTTATGACATAATACTAGGGTTTGTCGTGATACACCATAATTGACTAACCATTAACAATCTACACATATATAGTATGTATTTATAACACCAAAAAATAATATTATACTTAATATAATATTATTATTCTCATTCATAGCTCAAAATCCAAAATCTCATTGAGACTAGTATGTGGATTGACTGATGACCAAATCTCATTGGTCATAAATATATGAGATATTAAGTCAATTCATAGGTACATGTTAGAGAACGTTGTACTGGACAAACCCACCATGAGAATTCTATGTGGAACATTATGCGAAGTGTCATTAGTGATTCTCATAGTGACAATGATGTAATGATCCTCTGACTTGAAATCACTATATTACTACACGAGAATTTATGTGCTTTGATATCATCAAAGGTCATCTTTAATATGGTGGACTGTAAAGGTGATTATTGGGTACATCATGAATAGTGTGAGAAATATGAGTGATCTAGATGGAATTTAACCCTCCTATGTATTAGGGGTTATATTCATAGGCCTCTTGATTGAGTAGGACTATGAAATGCATGAGCATGCTCAAATAGTGATTTGTTTCATATAGTCTACTCATTGATCAAGAAAAACTCAGATTAAATTATGAAGAATATGACACATTCAATGACTCGAGTTTAATCTAGGATATTAAGGTTAAAAGGATTAAATTACATTGGAACATTGGTCACGAAAAAGGTTGCATCGAATCATCGATCTTATTATTACTTGGGTAGAAATGATGCATTACTAGATGTCGCTCACTGTTTATAATTTTATAATATGATTTTAAAATTATTATCAATGTAATAATAACCTATAGGGTAACACACATAGAACATAATTTAAAAGGGAATTAATTTAAATTGTAATGATTTAAATATATCAATATGATTGATAGTATTTTAAATCACGAATTTAAATTAAAAGGATAATTTGTATATATGTATATTAATTAAGAAGACTTAATTAAGATATATATATATATATATATATATATATATTTGGATTTTAATTATATTAGGTTTTAATTAATTTCTTATAACTTCTATATATATGATATATATCAGCCATTTCAGGGATTACATCAAAAACAAAAACCCTAGCCGCTCTTAGAGAGAGACTAGAGAAAACAGTTTTGAAAAAAAATCATCATCTTTGGTGGCTAGTACCGTAGTTCCTTTTTCTGCAAATCGTACGATGATTCGCGGGGCGTTAGTGTGGATACCGTAGAGACGCATTTTGTTTGAATTGCGTTGGAGATTCGACCGCATCGATTCTAGCTTTAATAATCAATATAATTTCTAACCACTGAATTAATTTATTTTTCGCATGGATCCTGTTTTAGGGTTTCACAATTGTCTTTCAATTGTTTAATTACGTTGTGTTTTATGTGCCGAAACCCAACAGTATGTCCATAACATAATAAGCAATAGATGACAATATGATGTAGGAAATGGAAAACAGTACACATACATTCCTAAGTACATCATCATCTAAATACATCATCTCGGTGTACAAGTGGAAAATATAGGGAAATGGGGCACAACCGCCCAACAACTAACAGAGGCCTATCAAAAGATATAGTGAGAACTAGGTCACAGCCGCCCAATATCTAACAGAGGCCTATCAAGAGATATAGCTAGAAATGCATCAGAAGATGTCAATAGTGTTGATGTCCACATCATCCAACCTATCCATCTGATGTAACTCCTCCTGAGTCACTGAATCTTTGCCAGTAGGGATATCAGGCCGATACAACGGAGGATCTGCACTGGTAAAACTACCTGAATATGGGCTACCTGAAGAGCCAGCCCCAGAGCTGGAAGGATTAAAAGTGTCCGCCTCGGAAGGATCTCTGCCCAAATGCCAGATAAAGAAATATGCGTGGTCTAACTGTTGGGTCAAACTATTAATCTACGTCAAATGAGTAGGCTCTTAGACGCAGGCAATCTAATCCATCATCATGACAGAGCAAGGAACCATATACCCCAAAAATTGTGTGGCGTAGGTCTGGGCTCCAATGGTGCTAGGGAACCACCAATGGTAAAAAGCCTTCTAAGTGAAAGGTTCCTTTAACAAAGTAAAGTCATAAACACCATCAATGAGACCTCAGTGATTGACTATAAGAAAGGCCAATGACGCCTGACAGGAGGAAAGATCGGAATGCAAACCTCTCTTGTGGTGCTCCTAATAGCACGCTCTCCTAAATAGAGCTCCCAACCTCCGTCTATAAAGAGAGGAATCTGACAGGTGGATAAAACATACTCGACACCAGTCGAGAAACCACCCTTGAAGCCAACTGTCAAGTGGTCCTCAGAGTAGGGAACCAATATAATGACATCAGCTGTCAACAACTCCAACTGTAAGCACGAATGGGTAAAACCATCAGCTACATGAGCCTTCGCTAAAGTGGTTTGATGCCATCATCGTCTCCATGGATATGTGTCTAAACCTAACAGGCTAACGAGATGAAGACATGTGAGCCTCTCGTAGGCCAAAAACTGCCAATACAAGATCAAATATATGTGGTCAGTCAAACTCTCAACCCGAATGAGGGAAATCAAAAGAGAAAATACTCACCAACAAGAGTGGGTAGAAACCTAACCAAGCCTCCGTCACGCCCTCTGAGCGTAGATGCATTCCCCTGAGGAAGTAGGCAAAGGTGTAGGAGCCCCAATCAAACTCTCTAATACGGCCCACCTCCCGTGTGATGCTGACTACAGAGAATGACACCGTCGAAGAGTTATCTGCCAGGAAACAACCCCTGAGGATGATCAGAAACAATCGCCGAAGGATGCGATCTCTAACCCTCAGTCAAAACCCTACTCATGACATTTACACTCAAAGGACCAGTACAGACTGTCCTACCCTTGAGCACCGTAGCCGGGACTCCCAACAAGGATTTGATGGCAGTCGGGGAAATATCAGCCACAAAAGGCACTGGCGCCCCGAAAAACACCCTAGTGATGAATCGCCAATCCATTTATGTCATCATCACCTCACAATCTAGCAAATGGAGAGACTGAGTCTGGTGAAACCAGCGCTCAGACAAAGCCCTGAGATAACAGCAGGGACAACGACAGAGGAGGATGAAGAAGAAAGCCTTAAAGCCCCAAGCATGCACAATCTCTCGGTACTCTGGATGAAGAGTCTAGTACAGAGAATGTATGTTGAACCAGTTCCCTCGAGGCTGCATAAAGCTGGGAACCTGCATCATAATGAAAATCAACATCAGAACCCTTTGCCCCCACAAATGGGAAAATGAATATTAACACGACTTTTACCTCATTCGCATGGAGATGGATCGAGGGGTGATGACTCAAATCATCCAGAAGCTCTGGATTAATCACATTTATAGCTGGAAGCTCTCTAAGGGGAATATAAGAAGAAGGAGCAGGATTCGCAACAGGTACATCCTCTTCCTCATCCTCAGCATCCGCTCTCTCAACTCGGATAGGACGAATCACTGACTCTGTCAACCGACGAAGCTATCAGACTGGGCGAGGGCGAGGCACCTCTGAAGCTCTCCTCCTCACACCTGAAGAGGTCCTACGAAAGCTACTTCACTAGTCTGAATCCATATAACTGGAAAAATTCTCCATATCACCTCAAAAGGGGTGTTGAAAATTCTAACCTGGAGCTCATTAAATGCATTTCACAGCTATATGCATACTTGCATTACTTTAACATACATCTGCAGTTGAGTTAAAAATGCATGTTCATTTAATGCCTAGACTTGTGAAAAAATTTCGCCAGAGTCTCCTTTATAAAAAGGACTATCCACATGCGCGTAGGCATGACTAGGTGGCCATTCAGTAGCACACCAACTCAAAGTCATAAACATCCTATATACATGAAAAATCGATAAGGGTAGCCTAATTACCAAAATTACTTTGTTTTAAAATTGTTGCTCATTTGTCCTCAAATATGATGAAAAATAGCAGAAAAAGGTGCCAAATTAACTATTTCAAAAGTCAATTTTTTTCACATCAATACGATCATCATGATAAAATACTAACATTTATTGTGTTGAATAATTTTTATCAAGTCATATGAGCATTCATATTCACTACTATGTGTTTTGAAGCATTCTATATGATATCTCACTCTCTAATTGTCAAAACTGGAAAAGAAAACATGTAAACGTTACCAGGATAGTGCATAACGATTGTACGGTGACGGATTTTGCAGAAAATAACCCGAACTCAGTAGATCTAAAGAAGAAATCTCGAATTCTCTGTATGGCTTCAACTTAAAAATGACTTGTGAAAGGGAAAGGCAAGTGAGATATAGACCAAGGGTGGCCGCGGGTCTACTTGCGACAGCCACGGGTCTACCTATGGCTACCCTAGGTGGTCCCCAACCCCTCCAACTCGATTAAATTTGAGATGCAAAGGAGGTCCCACAAGCTAAAAAGTCAAATTAGGAAAAATGATGCTACGCGTTTAAGTAGAAAAACCTGAAATCATGATTTTCAGAGACCAAACTGCGGGTCTACGTATGAATCTTTGGTATTCGCCCAGATACAGAGTTTACAAAGATGATGATTAAAGTTGTTGAAAGCTACCTTGGGCAATACATTGCGAAGGTTTGATGCCATCAACCTGGGGTTTTAATTGCAATCAAAAGCATACATCTTATCAGAAATCCATCCATAGCGGAGATTTCATACATTCTAAGTCGTTGAGAGCTATTTCAATGAGGGTCAGACAACCCTGAAATAACTAGCCGTTGGCGATAACTCCAACAAATCATTGGATATGGTCCGTTGATTCTAGCCATTGAGAACTATTTTAACGAGGGTCAGGCAGCCTTGCAAATACAAATCGTTGGCAGTAACTCCAGTGAAAAGTTATAAAGACCTGCCGATACAAATCGCAAAAAACCATCCTCATCGGGGAGGAGCGATGATTGAATCTGTTATACCGATCCTCAGCCACCAAGATGCGATTCCCCAAGAGTCTCTCGCACATAAGAAGTTATCTTCTATGGAAAGCCTGCCCAAACGATTAAGGACTTTGGTGATAACCCCAATGTTTACATCTTGTGGTCTCAATCGTGGAGAAACCTCCATTTTGAAGACATCTTTGCAACTTGTCGGCAAATCAGACTGAAATAGCACTGATGGATAGTTTAAACCGTTAGCAATAACCCCAGCATGGCAGCAGGAGATTCCTATGACAAGATCTTTGGAAACTACCTGTCAAGTAGAAATCCAAGTAGTTCAACATGGTCATCATTGACAACTCCATCCCCCGAAAGAAGCGGCGGGAGCAGGCAGTTATCACATCCCATTGGAAATCATTCCAACAAACCACACTTAGCATTATATTACATCATTCTGCATTGCATTTGCATCATGATCAACTTGTCACATTTCAAGTGTCTAGTGATCTTTATCCTATCCATACCATTGCATTGCATGAATATAATAAAGAGGGGCATCTGTAGAAACGTGAAATTTTGCATTCCTGTTACTAACCATGCAGGAGGGAAGAATTGTCTTCCAGAGATAACCTTGGAAGTCATCTCAGTTTCAAACCTGGAGACAACCCTAGGAAATTCAGTTCAAACCTCAGAGACAATCCATGGGGATCCTGTTCAAGTTCCGGAGATAACCCCAAAAAAGTCAGTTTCAACCCCGGAGACAACCCCGGGATACTTAGTTCAACCCCGGAGATAACCCCGGGAGGTCAAACACACCTCAGAGATAACCATGAGGACATTTAGCATTCACAGCAGCCCAATCTCAGAGATAACCCAAAGAAACGACTGCAACATCTGCGCTAAAGCTAGAGATAACCCCGGTGGGGGAAAAATTTTCATTTTGCCACCTCAACTCCACATTCACGTCGTCTCAACACAATTTAATCCACACTTCTTACAAAGGTGTCCCACAAGAACCATAGCTAAAATCCCGAGTGACAACTGCACAAGATAGTACACTTGATAGAATTTGAAGACTTGGAGATCTGGTCATGGACCCATCTTCTTGGCTTTGTACAACCTCTAATCCCATGGCATTGTGTAGCTCTCAACAACAGATTTCTGAAAAGGTACAACACTTCTTTATTGCAAGACTAAATTGAAAGTTTTGAGTGGACAACGCGTAGCCAAAGTGCATGTACTTCAAGAAAATTTGACCCGTATGACCCGAGGTAGTCCAAGCAGCCGCATGTAGACTCACGGCTGAGACGAATAGACCCACGGCCATCTGATCTTTAAATATGAGCTCTTGACAGGTCATTTGAAAAAACAATAAAAAATGAGAGAAAACTCTGTCCATTTCAGCATATAACCCCTGCTAAAGTGCTCTAAACTAAGTGATTCTTCTTTCTAAACACTTGTAAGCTCGTGTTTTATAACATACTGAAGTTTAACCGGTGGAAACTGAGTTTTTAGGCGTCAAAAGCTATCTGAAGTCTTCTTGGCAGCCCATTATAAGATTTTTTAGATTTTTAAGCTTTCTATTACTTATATATATATATATATATATATATATATATATATATATATCTAATAACGTTGAGAGTCACGTTGTGTGGGTATGCCCGGATCGTCGATCTTCTAGCTTTTTATTGCTTATATATATTAACAAACTCGAACTCGAATGAGCCTGGATAGAACATCAGGTGCGTTATTACTTATATATATATATATATATATATATATATATATATATATATATATATGAATGGTTATTGACAAGTAAACTCCAAGCTTGATGAAATGTAAATATATATTTACATTTCAAAGTGTTGCTTGGAGTTTACTTCGTGGCAATTGATCGTCCATATATATATACTTATATATATTTACTGCTTTTATATAAATATCTGCTTTAATTGCTTTCATAATGTAGATATTTAATCTTTCAGCATGCGGGCTAGATTTGCCTCAATCTGGCTACTTCTAACTTTAACCAGTTCAAAGTGACTAAAATTGAACCGTTGAAGCTAGAGTGGTTTAGATTTACTCAAATATAGTTCTTATTCTAGAATTAGTACACATTACTTTTACATGTGAGCCTAGGAATAATGTGATCATAATTCAGTCTTTGAATCTAGATTTGGTACCCGTGGTGGACATTTTGCAGCTGCAGTCAGCTTGTAAATTATCTACGGTGTCTGAATATCCTTTGATAGCTCTCATATCCACAAGGAGTTCGACATTGCTATGTATCTTATTTTCTCGAAGATGCCTCGCATCTCGAAAATAAAAGCAATCAAGCCGAACACATAATAAAATTGAAGTATCAAAGGCCTGAATTACTATTGAGCACAAGGGTTTGAAAAAGCTTGTTTTACAAAACTTCATTGCTATATCTTGTTAAAATTGAACTTTTATACAAAAGTAAAACCCTTTGTATATAGGTGCAAACGTAGGAGGGGAGAGACGGGGAATTCCTTCGCTAGTATGACCTACCTAAGTTTTTTTTTTGGGTATTTAATTGGTCGGTCATAATATAGGGATAATACGTTACATGTCAATTAACCTTTTGTTTTGTGGCAGTATCTGAAAATGACATCCGATAATGTTGAGAATAGCAATGGAGCACAGGTGACCGTTGATTCACCATATATCAATAATCAGGAGAATGTGCATCAGGAAGGCGACAATCCGCATGCAAACAACAACACTGACCAAATGATGAATGATGGAATGTTCAGAGGCTTTATGCAATTCATGCAACAAGAAAGTAGGCGCTCTCTGTCCAAAATGTAGGCGGAAACACTGGAAACTCTCGGATGGTCACCGCTAAACAGTTCAAGGAGCTGGGACCACCGGAGTTTATTGGAGAGCCAAAACCACTTAAGGCGGAAGCATTGATAAAGCAGATTACCAAGATATTTGATGTCTTGGAATGCTCTGAGGAGCAAAAGGTTTCCTTTGCCACCTTTACGTTAATGAGGAGAGGCGATTCTTGGTGGGAATCGGAAAAGCGTACTCAACTCCATGCAAGATCAAGATGTCTTGGGAAAAGTTCAAGAACTATTCAATGACAAGTACTTTCCCAAAAGTATTCGGTCTATATAAAAGAGGTAGAATTCATTAAGTTGGAGCAAAATAATATGATCGCGTATCGCAAAGACGAAGGGTTAAGTTTGCGAGTTGTCCTTGTTTAACGTCCCACTTGGTGGATAATGAAGAGAGAATGACGCGGATGTTTTTAAGAGGTTTGAAGCCAGAGATAAGTCAACATCTTATTTCTCATAAACTGTGTTTGTATTCAGTTATTATAAATAGGGATCAGTTAGTGGAGCGCAATAACGAGTCAACGCAACCAAAAGAGAGCAGCCGGCAAAATGATAATACAAGTGAGAGCAGTCATCGAAGCAGTGACAACAAGCATGGAGGGAATCAACAGGCCAGAAATGATAACCACTTCGGTGGTAATCAAGGCCAAAACAATAAGAATGGACATTTCAAGAAGAGGAGATTCAACAATGATGGAAAGACGTCAGCACCATCACCCGTTGTTAAGGAAGGAGAACGACCACCTATCATATACTTCAAATGTGGATGGGAGGGACACATCAGTCCAAACTGCGCGATGCCGTCTAAAGCATGTTATAATTGTGGAAGAGAAGGTCACTTAGCCTGATTTTATCATTCACAAAAGAAAATTTCAGCTAGGATGGAGGCACCAAAGCCGTCCCAAAAAAGTCAAAGCTGGTAGTGCAAGGAAGAGCGTTTGTTGTGACCTCCCAGAAAGCAAGGAACCCGAATGAGGTCATCACGGGTAAGCTTATCATAAACTCTAGCGAAGTCTATACTTTATTTGATACCGGTTCTACACATTCTTTTATTTCTCCTACTTGCGCTCAACGATTAAATTTGACTCTGGAGAAATTACACTTTGACTTATCTGTGGAAACTCCTTTGGGAGAAACCTTCATTACATCCACTGTTTATAAGTCTTGTTTGGTTCAAATCGGTAACCGCACATTACCTGTCGATCTTATTTCTTTAAAAATACTTGTGTTTGACGTAATTCTAGGGATTGATTGGTTAACTACTCATCATGCAAAAATTGATTGTTTTCGTAAGGTTGTTAGTTTTCATATTCCTAATCAACCTATTATGCGAATTCAAGTGAGCAAACCATTAAAATTAATCACAGACATTTCAAGCCATAAAGCTATTCGTTTATTGAAAAATAGATGTCAAGTTTTCTTAGCTCATGTCACAAATTTAAACAAAAATACGTCAGTTTTGAACAATATTTTTATTGTTAATAAATTTTCTGACGTATTTCCTGAAGAACTTCCTGGCCAACCCCCAGAGCGTGAAATTGAATTTTGTATCGACCTTGAACCTTGTAAAAAACCCATTTCCAAAGCCCCATATTGAATGGCTCCTATTGAACTTCAGTAGTTATAGACCCAATTGCAGGAATTGTTAGACATTGGTTTCATTCGTCCTAGTACGTTTCCTTGGGGTGCTCCTGTTCTATTCGTGAAGAAGAAAGATGGGAGTATGCGACTTTGTATTAATTATCGGGAGTTGAATCATGTCACCATCAAAAATAGGTGCCCATTGCCACGTATTGATGACCTGTTTGACCAGTTGCAAGGAGCCAAATTCTTTTCAAAGATTGATCTTCGTTCCGGATATCACCAATTGAAGATTAGAACCGATGACATTCCAAAGACGGCTTTCAGAACTCGGTACGGGCATTATGAATTCCTAGTCATGTCCTTTGGATTGACTAATGCTCCTGCTGCCTTCATGGATATGATGAACTAAGTATTCAAGGAATATTTGGATCACTTTGTGGTCGTCTTTATTGATGACATCCTTATTTATTCCAAAAGTCGTGAAGATCATGTTCAACACTTGAGGCTGACACTCCAAAAGCTTCATGAATACAAGCTTTATGCCAAGTTGAAGAAATGCGAGTTCGGCTTGAGGAAGTAGCATTCCTTGGGCAATGAGTATCAAGTTATGGAATATCTCGTTGACTTCAAGCAAAGATTGAAGCTATTCAAAGTTGGGAGCAACCTAAATCGATGAACGAAGCACGTAGCTTTCTTTGCTTTAATTTGGTTATTATCGGAGATTCGTGGAAGGATTTTCTTGAATCGCTACTCCATTAACTCAAATGACTTTTAAAGATACAAAGTTTGGTTGGAGCGAAGAATGTGAGAAGAGTTTTCAAGAACTCAAGAGGAGACTCATTTCAAAGACCGTCTGGCAATACCATCCTGCCTCGAGGGATTTGTCATCTACAAGTGATGCTTCGGCAAAGGGTTGGGATGTGTTCTCATGCAACATGGGAAAGTCATAGCCTATGCCTCAAGACAACTCAAAGAATATGAGAGGAATTATCCTACTCATGATCTAGAGTTAGCAAATTATTGTCTTCGCACTTAAAATTTGGAGGCATTACTTGTATGGGGAGAAAGTGGAGATCTTTACGGATCATAAAAGCCTCAAATATTTCTTCACTCAAAAGGAACTCAACATGCGACAATGACGCGTTGGCTTGAATCGCTGAAAGATTATGATCATACCATCCAATACCATCCTCGAAAAGCGAACGTGGTAGCTGACGCATTGAGTAGAAGATCATATTCAAGTACGAGTTCGATATTGTTAACCTGTTGGAATATCCTGTCTATGCGTTTTACGACGGACCTGGTTCCAGTCTTTATTATTCTCATTGAATATCCTCAGATGTCCGCTTTCGCCGGACCGGTTCCATCTTTATTATTCTCATTGGAATATCCTCGCCTATGCGTTTTACGCCGGACCTAGTTCCAGTCTTTATTATTCTGTTGGAATATCTTGTCTGTGCGTTTTACGTCAGACGTGGTTCCGTTATTTATTATTCTATTGGAATAACCTACCTGTGCGGTCTATCACATGCATGGTGATTTCTTTTGTTATTCCATTCTTTATTATACTCAGTTGGTTAAAACTTTGACTTCTATACTCCATGAAATTATTGGAATATCCTTGATATTTGTGCTTCATCCATTATCTTTTCATGGAAATATTCTTCTGAGCATTCTTGAATTTTACTCTACAAAGCAGTATAATGTTGACAATTTGGACGTTAGCAATTCCTAGATAAATTAATTCTTGGACTTGTTTTATTGAATTCTTATATCATTGTCATCATCCTTATGTTTATATTATGTTGAAAGTCATCCGTGGCATGTAGTGTATAGATGGACTTGGTATGATTATGACCAGGGATTATTCGGTATAATCATGACCGTAATGTTACAAATGATGTGGTAAAAGTCTTCATTGGCTGTAGTGCATTGATGGACAATTGTTGGCATGATCATGACCATTAATGAATACACGAATGTCCTTGGCCCGTAGTGCATGGATAATTTGTGGTCGTGATACTAAAGAATATCCTTGGCCGTAGTGCAGGGGTGATTCGATAATGTGGGTTATTTATTAAGCTGAGTCCCAGCGATAAAAATGATGAAAAACCTTTTAAATCATAGAAGATAGTAGATTTTATTCTATACTTGACTCTTCTAATGGATTACTTGTTTCGCTGCAGTTAAACTTGATGTTTGTTATATTCTATCAGTTTAACACTGTTGAAGGCTAATGATAATTTATTCTGCATTATCTTAGTCATAATATTTCTTACTGGGCTAGTTGAGCTCACCCTTTCTTTCACTGTTCTCTTCACGAAATGAGAACGTAGCTGGAACTAGTCGGGGAACAGAGTGATGGTCCTAGATGTTTGCATTAGTAGTCCTAACTATTCTGTGAAATAGTGTGATAATAATTGTAATGAGGACTCCTTTTGAGTTTGTATACTCTCTAGTAGACAATATTTGTATTCAAACTCACAGTTTATGTTTTGTTGTATTGTACACGACAGTTGTATTATGAAGTTGTATTTGAATTCAGTACCTTGTATCTGGCGACCCAAAATGGGTGATGCAAACCTGTTTTGGGGGCGTCACACAAGGATATTCGTGTTTTCATCAATGGTCATGATCATGCCAACAACTGTCCATCAATGCTCTACGGGCCAATGAGGACTTTTACCACAACATTTGTAACATTATGGTCATGATTATACCGAATAATCCCTGGTCATAATCATACCAAGTCCATCTGTACACTACGGCTAAAGATGACTTTCATAAGAATATAAGCATGAGGATGATGACAATGATATAAGAATTCAAATTAAAGAAAGCAAAGGATAAATTTTTAAAGATTTATAATTTAATTTATCCAGAATTCAATAATGTCCAAATTGTCAACATGATACTTCTTTGTGGAGTAAAATTCAAGAATAATATTGTATCAAAAATGATTTGGACCGAAAAAGAATCAATTTTTGTCATGAATAGTACACAAGGTGAATAGTAACCGAGTGAATAGTAACTTCGGGAATAGTACTCCGGCATGAAAAAGTTAAAACTTATCAAGAATGCTCAGAATAATATTTTCGTGAAAAGATACTGGATGAAGCGCAAATATCAAGGATATTCTACTAATTTCATGGAGTATATAATCCAAAATTTTAACAGAATGAATATAGAATTCGAAATTTGAAACGAAATAATATTACTTACATACTATAGAGTATGGAAGAAAATATTATTTTTTACGAATATTGAACAAAAATAACATCGCTTACCTTGAAAAGAAGAGTATTCCAACTGGTATAGCGGGGATATTCTTGAAAAAAACTTCACTATTTTCTACTCTCAAAGCTTTCTAAAACTCGAAAGAAATACGCTCAATATTATAGTAGAAAAATTCTCTGTTTCTGGTGTGATTTTCAATTCTAACTAAGCATCCTATTTACAGAATGGAAAAGATACTACTTGAATTTAAAAATCACGGACGCACAGTGGTAACATTCACGGGCGCCGAACGAAACGTCTGATAATTTTTATTTCTTACTATGCAAACACTATGCATAATAAAATATAATATATTCTATTTTTTATAAAAAAACAAAACTTATAATAATACTAATTATAATAATACTCCCTCCCATCTAGGCAATCCTCCCCCACCCCACCCCACCCCACCCCACCCCACCCCACCCCACCCCACCCGTGAAAAAATATTACTCCCCCCTCCAAATGTCATGACAAACATATATATATATATATATATATATATATATATATATATATATATATAAAAAAACCGAGATAATTTTTACCGAAAGTTTTGAAAAATGGGTAAATGGGGTTCCAAATAAATACGTCAATATTTTACAACAAACACTTTATAAAATTTCCTCAATATTTTTAACAACATTTATTCATCACTATTATTATTCATAATATTTAACAACCAGATCGTTCCCAAGAAAGAGGGAGCTTTCCGATAAGGATTTCTCCCTATTGGCGCGCAATTAGGTGACCAAACCTCTCCTCGACAGAACTTTCTAGACATCTTCAATATTGCAAATAAAAATATGAATAACTGTATCGTCTTAATTATTGATTTAATAATATATAAAATATCGACAATAATTGAATCAAATAACGTGAGATACTATGCAGCAATTACTGTAGTAATAATTGAACAAAACTGAGTGACTTCTCACGTAAGCATCAATAATCAATATTGTGTGCTACTATGCAACCACGCCAGACATCG
The DNA here is from genome assembly GCA_020205605.1 of Panax ginseng. Lineage (NCBI taxonomy): Eukaryota > Viridiplantae > Streptophyta > Magnoliopsida > Apiales > Araliaceae > Panax > Panax ginseng. The sequence goes on from CM035138.1 coordinate 93,620,644, forward strand.
ATTTTTTTTATCACCAGGTATTTCAACAGTTAACGGTAAAACTTCCGTCGTTATTTTCATAAAAAAGATATTTCTGTCGTTTTCTCATTCCGACAATAATTCTGTTGTGGGGTCTACCAATGATTATGCCGAATATAATATTACCCACAACTATAACAACTTGCATACTTTGAAAAATTTGTAAATATTACCCACAACTATAACATTATATTAAATCAACACCATAATATTCAAAAATGATATTTATAGAAAAATTCATCTTTATTCATAAAAGTTGGGGTCTTACAATTCCCACCTGTTTTTTTTTTACTCCATGAAGCATTAGCAAATCCATCTTCCCTATGAAGCTCATGTTGGGGGGCCAGTTTAATATAGATGGATGTACCCTTTCGATAGGGTGATGGGAAACCTTAAGAAGAAGGTGAAGAATAGAGCTTATGTCGAGGGGTCGATATGTGAGGAATAAAATTCCGATGAGATATCTACATTTGTCTCAAACTATTTTCCGAACGAAGTCTTGGCAAAGGCCAATCGAGTATCGAGACATGATAATGGGGGAAATATTGAACTAAATGGTTGGCTCTTTGTATTTGGTCTATCGGGCTGCGCTTATAGAAAAGGGAAGCGCATATTCCTCTCTGAAAGAGAATTACATGATGCACACACTTACATTCTTCTCAAATGCGAGGAGATTGACGAATTTGTGAGGTAAACATGTAAACTTGATAATTTATCTCTTAACTTGAAAATTTATTCTAATATGTTAATGTTTATAACATTGTATAGATTGTACAATGACAAGTTAAAAGTGAAGCATCCCGACATAACGGATAAAGATATTCAAATCAATCGTAATAAAAAATTTGCACTTTGGCTAAAGGAAAAAGCAAGTTCAATTTCTTAAGCACGACATATATATATATATATATATATATATATATATATATATACACTCCATATTAACTATGACTTCATTTAATAAGATGGAGTTTTGTAGGCTTTATTTCGAGGATCAACAATTCCTATTAATGTACAAGTCCTAGCTGTGGGACCGCATGAGGACCAAGTCACCGTAATGGTTACAAAATAAATGGTTGTGAATTTCATACAAAGGCATATGGGTGCGATAAAAGAATAACGAACTCTGGATCGTGTGTCCAGGGAGATTGTTACAATGAGCTTGGACGTGCCTGTGACACCCCCAAATCCGGGTTACCTGACCCCCGAGTTTGGTGCTCACGATCGACAATATAATAACATCTAACTACCCATTCATATAGAAATTATAATACATAAGTCATTAATAGAGATTGTTAATACATTAGTCCCATGTTCTCTAACCTTAACATTACAAACATACTCTTTAGATATACAAAAAGGGTTTACAAATACAACATAATAATAAGTTCATTATAACTACTCCAGTATTTTGTCTTTGCCTTTGTTCTTCTTAGACCCGCTGGCCTCTTCTTCACTTGCTAAAATGTTTTATTTAGCAAGGGTGAGAAACAGATTTGCCCCGCAAGTTAAGACATACAATAAATGTATAAGAATCAAGAATAACAGACTATATACTTTGATAGAATAACACCAAAGTTCGGTAAACTTTGAAATGGCTGAACAAATCTTTAATAACTAACAAGTCTTCTCGCACTCTATGCAACACAATAATCTAATAAATGAAAGAGTACAACGCTTTCAAAGTTTCTACGATATTCTAATAAATAATCAAGATTCAATTCTACGCAATAACAAAGTGGAATGTTTTCTAGATTTATGCTGAGCGATCAGTTGGATCTTGAACTTCTCTTCTCGAGTAGCTATCAGAGACTGAACTTTAATATACCCAGGTGTATCAGATAACCATAAAGATTAAATTATACTCCTCTGCAAGTACTTAGAGCGGCCAACTCCTTATACCCTATATTATGCATAATACTCAAAACGCGCACAAAAGCCGATATACGACCAAATATGTTCCCTTTATATAAAAGGTTGTTCTTCTCAGTCTTTGAATCAGAATTTGATTTAACAACGAAATATTATGATTTCAATATTTAGTCACTTCTCGATCTAGCCGAAATAATTGTCATTGATCTGTCAATAATAATTGAATTATCTTCTCGAACCTATCAAGTTCTAACAATTGTTCGTCTAGCTAGAATAATTAGCTCAGACATATCTCAACACAATTCAACAGTAAACAGAAATTATTTGTACTGTCAATACTAGCTTCTACGGATGTAAGTATCCAACAATAGTTATTTTCTAATTATATTCTCAGAATTCACTAATTTAATTTGAATTAATAAACATGCACTAACTGCGAATAATCAACAATAAATTCTCGGACGTGGTCTAATCAACAATAATTAACCACCATAATAATTGAACAAACATAACTCAAGGTTGAGTTAGGAAACTTGCCTTCTGGGTTAATTACTGCTACACAATATACTTATCTACATTTGAAATACCTATATGAACAATATCGGTCTCACAATTAGCACAATAAATCACAACATATAATATTGTAACTTACGGTCAATCTGTCTCCTAGGCACATTACCACATAGTTACATTAGTGTTTATAACCTATATAAACACTTATCAAGTTTAACTAGTTCGGTTTGGTTGAATTTCGGTCTATTCTCGGTGTACTGGTCACCCTATCAGACAATTTACATCTTTATTGTCACTTAAACTCAGCCTCAAAGCTTCAATATTATTTTAGATAAGTCATATATCATTTATAATATTTTTTGGAAGCTTTTAATAATTTATAAGCAATTAATATAATTTATAATAATTTTTCAAACACCGTAATCATTTTGAAATGATTTAAATATCGAATAATCTTATCATCATTAATATTTAATAATGTTAAAATATTAATATCACATTTGTCAAAATATTAAAGTTATTATTAATAACTTAAAATATTTTTAAATCATCAATATTCTACTTAAATGATTTTTAAAATAATTAAAATCATTTTTAAACCATCATCATTAATATTTAAATATTAATGAAATTATTATCAAAATATTAAAAGTCATTAATTGTAACTTAAAATATTTTTAAATCATTTTCTCATTTTTAAATGATTTTAAATCAATAAAACCATTTTAATTCATTTATTTAATATAATAATTAAATAAATCTATTATCATTAATATTAAATTATTAATGAAAATTACTCAAAAATATTAAAAGTTACATTTTATAACTTAAAATATTTTTAAACACTTTATTTTTATTTAAAATGATTTTTATAATATTAAAATTATTTTTCTCTAATTTATTTAATACATTAATTAAATAAATTAATTATCATTAATATTCAAATAAATATAAATATTAATGAAAAATATCCAAATAATTAAAAGTTATTTTTCGTAATTTAAAATACTTTTTAAAACCATTTTTGTAATTTTTAGAATTTATTTTCATTTTTTAATTAATTTCTGGAAAATCAGAAAATAGAAATTAATTAAAACTGTCACTAATGGCCTATAGCGACACTTAGCGTCGTTGTTGGTGTTCTTGAGCCTCAAGAACAACGACGATCGATGTTCAAGGGTCAACGTCACCCGAACTTTTAATTTTCAAAGCTAAACATGTTCAATATATTAAACACCGATCATGTATCGCTTTTATGTAGCACTACATGAATCAATCATCATCCAAGGCATACAATATCATAGCTTCACAATACAGAGCTTCAAAGTGGCTGTCAGACCTCATCTGGGTTTTCTGGGTAACCCGAAAAACCTGCATACCGATCGAAAGTACCAATTTGTGGTTCGATTTTAGCTTAGTTCTGGTCATCAAATGGTAGATCATAAGATGCTATAGTACATGTGTCAATGAACATTATTATAACAACATATCAGTCCAACAACAACAGATTCACAAGTTATGACTCGGTCAAACCTTGTCAGAAAAATTGTTCATACTCTTTCTGGGTTTTCCAGAAATGCAAAATCAGTGCGAGTGGCATACTTTGACCACATGTTACGTTCGATCTATTAACTATTTTAATGTTCTAAAAACATGGATCTAGAGTCCATATAACATGCTATAACCTAGATATCATAACATCAATATATCATCTAACGTCTGACAGATATTGGCTTTGAAAAAAGTTGTGAGACGCTGATTTACACTTTCTAGGTTACCCAGAAAGCTTCGGTCATGCTCGGTCAACTCACTTTGACCATGAATATCTGGCAATCTGGACATGGAATGGCTGTAATTCCACTTCACTTCCAGATTACAATCCTCATGTCAGACTACAGATCCAAAATATAAAACAAGAAAAATCTTAAATAGACAAGAATCTGTGGCTCCTGACATTAGCTTGTCATACCACAAATCATGTTCTTGGACAGTTTTTGAAAAACTCCATTTTAAGGCACTTTGATGCTATGGATCCATGATGGATCACCATAGATCATCTAAAAACATCTTTTAACACAAATATAAACAAAAAAACACTAACTCTATCTTAGCATAGAAGATCAAAATGAGTCTAGGGTTTTATACCTTCTAAATCCAATCCTTGATCTTAGCTCTCCAATCTGATATTAGGTGATCTAAGGGCTGTTTATTTTACTAATCTACTTGATAATTTTGGAGGGTTAGAGAGAGAATGAGTTTGTTAAGTGTTTGGTAGCAAATGGACCAAAAGTCTAGACTTTCTCTCTTTTAATTCTCTAAACTAGATACAATGTATGTATATAATTGCAAGGTGTCCCTCTAGATCAGATTGTGGCTAAGATTTAAGTCAAAAGGCTAGCTTTAGTTGGTGAACCACTACAAATTTGGCAAGATTTGCAAGTTAGCTTATTAAAAATATAAAAAGGGTAATCTTGTCACTTGTATTTTAAATTTAATGGCATTATGGCAATTGTTCAAACCTTAGGGTTTAACCCTGAGGTTTTAACCCTTAGGGTTTAACCCTAAGGTTCTAACCCTTAGGTTTTACAACACTAACTTTCTAGGATTTTTTAAATTAGGGTTTTAAAATAGAAAATTAAGATTTTAAATAGAAATTAATATTTCTAAAGTATAATTAGGGTTTCCTAATTATATTAACATTTACTAATCACATTAGGGCTTGCTAATTAGGATTAGGGTTTCCTAATTAGGGTTTAGGATTCCTGAATATGAAATTAGGGTTTCCCGGCATTCGTTTAGGGTTATTAACTATACGTTAGGGTTTCTAAACCAAAGATTAGGGTTTTTAATCCCTTATTAGGGTTTACTAATTTTAAACCTTATTCGATCAATCATTGATCAAAAATTCTAAACAGTACAAACACGTACTCATTAATATAATTATTTTAATTATATTTTCTATCAAATCCCTATCCGTAACTAGGGTTAGGGTTTTTAAATCTGTTAAGCACAACTCTACTCCTAATTTATTAGTCAATACTCAAATTAACTCCTTCTCAAGACTCGTATCACAGATACACATCATAATATTGATAATTAATATTAATATTAATATAAAAAAAAATATTCGTAAAATTCGGATTATTCAAAATCCTGGGTTATTACATTCACCCCTCCTTAAAAGGATTCCGTCCTCGGAATCACCGCTTTCTTATTCTCTACAATCTTCTAAAGTTATATCATCAATTCATTTTATTAACACAATAATAATTTGTGTCATATATCCTATCTTGTGACTTGGATCTATAAAAGAAATAAATTCACAATAATACTCATAACACTCGCGTAATTAAATTTCTAAACGAAATCGTTACCTGTCGTCACCTCTTGGACAACCCCTGCATCATGTGCCATCATGTTGAATATACAGGCCGTTGGTCTTCCTGGCTGTGCAGGTCCTCGAATCGCCAAGGTTCCACTACCGGGTCCCTTGTTGCCACTTTCATTCTCTGCATTTCTCTTCGGACAGTTTCAAACCATATGATCAGTCGATTCGCACGCAAAAGCAACATTGTATCTTCTTCATATTAAGACAATTGGGTGACATGTGTACCTCTTTCCCGCAGTTGTAACAAACTCCTGCATGATTCTTCCCACAAGTTGCACATGGCTCTCCTACCTTTTTCTTCTCTTCGAACTTATTACCCGTCTGGGTATTCTCGCTCCACTTTCTCTTTTTCGGATTACTACCACCACTGCTTCCTCCATCACTTGTCATCTTCTTCTTCTCCTGATGAAATCGAGATGCATTTTCGCTCCCTCCTTCAGCAATTAATGCTTTCTCCATCAAACCCGCGAACGTATTGATCTGCAATACTGCCACCTTGTTGAATATCCTCGACTTCAGTCCATTCTCAAATCTTCTCGTTTTTCTCGCCTCTGAGTCCACCTGATGAGGTGAAAATCTCGCCAACTCGTTGAATTTTGCAGCATATTCGGAAACCGACATATTCTCTTGCTTCAGTTCTAAAAATTTGACTTCCATCCTGGATTGCATACTCGGCGAAAAGTAGTTCTCAAAGAACAACTCCTTGAATCTTGTCCAAGTTACCACAACAGTACTGTTTCACTCGATTAGTCTCCCACCAGTAATTGGCTTCTCCCTTCATCAGATATGTTGCAAAAGCTGTCTTCTGCTCTTCTTCCACTTGTGCAATAATGAATGCTTTCTCCATTTCTTTCACCCAAGTTTGGGCTTCAATCGGATCCGTGGTTCCCTTGAATTCTGGCGGTCCTACCGCTTTAAAGTCCTTGAAATTAGCTAATCTACCAAATGGGTCGTTTCTCGCTTCTTCCTCTTGTTCATGGAGCTCTATTCCCCACAGCTTCGACTATCATATTTGCAAAATTTTGCATCGGGTCAGCTTGACCTCCTTCATTATTCACCGATTGCTCTTCTCTTTGATTTCAATTCTGTCATCTAGGCAGCATGATCTGATTTAAATAAAAAAAATCTTACATTAATTCTCTTTCTCTACACAAATTCTTAATCACAATAAGAATTCAACACATAATTCTCATATAATCGCTTATTTATTCAAATAGCACATAGTACGTTTAGTACATAACACATATTACTATCCCTTTTTAAATAATATCAGGATTAACAACACAACTTTACACAAAAGTTTAAATTCTCCATTATCACATAACTATTCCCAGTTCGTCAAACTTACCACACTTATGAGTTCAGGAACTTGCCACAATTATATGAGCGTATGAACTTATCCTAGTCAGACCTTTGGCGTCCATTCGCTAAGGGGTTCAAAACATTTCATATAATTATGAGTCAATAACTTACCATAAGTATGAGTTTTAAGAACACACAAATTAATCTTAATCTTATATTCATATAGAAAATAAAGATTTCATTCATACAAACATATTTATATTTACATATGCTTACATATCATTCTCGATATTACAACTATTAATATCATAACCTATTACCAAAAGATACTACTGCATATCTCTAACTTGTCTATCGCCCACTCCCTTCACCAGTCTTCTTCTTGCTGGGACACTTGTTGAATCCGTGACCCGTTCTCCCACATGAATAACACTTCCTCATATTCGGCTTAGGACAATGTAGGGAAATATGTCCTTCTTGTTTACAGTTGAAGCACACGTTCTTCCACATCATGCATTCTCCCGCGTGAGTCTTTCCACACTTGCTACATATTTTCTTCTTCTTCGAGTTTGACTTTTCAGAATTAGGGCTGTCGTTGTCCCTCTTTCTCTTTTTCTTGCCTTTCTGCTGCTTGATTGTTCCTTCGGACGATCCACCACATTCAATCTTAATCCTTTCCACCTGCGCCTTGAGCTCGTTTCGTTCTTCAATCATTTCTCGTAACGCTCGCTCCTTCTTCCATAACTCCTCCAAAAGAAACACTTTACTCCGGAGTTCTTGAACTTCCGTATATAGTTGATCTTGTTCTTCATCTTTAGTATTATTCTCTTTCTACACCTTAACTTCTTCGGACTCTGCCTCCTCATCACCACTCAGATACATCTCGGGATAATTGTCATGATTTCTTCCCAGATTGACCATAGGTTCATCTTCTCCCACCTTCTCAACTGATTCACTTTGCGCTGGCACCTCATCTACTGGCACTGGTGCAACATCCGCTAACATCTCCGCACTTATTTGATCTTCTCCATACATCCTACAATCAGTTTAAACAACTTGATTAGTACTTCATCGGTACAAACTTCTCACACTATGTGTCCACATATCTCACTATTGATGCACTTCGGCAATCCCTCAAGTAGAACTCTAAATGAGTTTTCTCTATCTCGCTTATGGTTATAATCCTAGGGTTTTTTCCCCACCCCACTTAAGGTTTATAACCTACAGCTTTCATACCAACCTGTGACACCCCCAAATCCGGGTTACCTGACCCCCGAGTTTGTGTAAGGTTTTGTGAAAATCAAAACAGCAATCAAATTGAAAAAATAGCGGAAGCAAAATAAAATCATATTTAAAAAAATTTCACAAACCAATTACCCGGATCATCCTTTATGCATATTATAAATTAAAACGAAGAACAAGAAATATAGAATCATACCCTTGTAGATACGACATGACGCCCCCAAAATAGGTATACATCACCTATTCTGAGTCGCCAAATACATGGTACAAAATACAAATACAATCTTTAAATATACAACATAAGCTGTGAGTTTCAATACAAACATTGTCTTCTAGACAGTATTAAAACTCAAAATAAGTCCTCAATACATTTATTAACACACTATTTCTAAGAATAGTGAGGACTAATAATGCTATCCTCTGGACCATCACTCCGTTCCCCGACTCGTCCCAACTATATTCTCATTTCCTGAAGAGAACAGTGAAAGAAAGGGTGAGCTCAACTAGCCCAGTAAGAAATATTATGACTAAGATAATGCAGAATAAATTATCATTAGTCTTCAACAATGTTAAATTGATAAAATATAATAAACATCAAGTTTAACTGCAGCGGAATAAGCAATCCATTAAAAAAAGTCAAGTAGAAAATAAAATCTACTATCTTCTATGATTTAAAAGGTTTTTCATCATTGTTATCGTTGAGACTCAGCTTAATAAATAATCCACATCATTGAATCACCCCTGCACTACGGCCAAGGATATTCTTTAATGTCACGACCACAAATTATCCATGCACTACGGGCCAAGGACATTCGTGTATTCATTAATGGTCATGATCATGCCAACAATTGTCCATCAATGCACTACGGCCAATGAAGACTTTTACCACATCATTTGTAACATTACGGTCATGATTACACCGAATAATCCCTCGTCATAATCATACGAAGTCCATCTATGCACTACAAGCCACAGATGACTTTCAAAAAAATATAAACATGAGGATGATGACAATGATATAAGAATTCAATAAAACAAGTTCAAGAATTAATTTATCTAGGAACTGATATCGTCCAAATTGTCAACATGATACTTCTTTGTAGAGTAAAATTCAAGAATGCTCAGAAGAATATTTCCATGAAAAGATACTGGATGAAGCATAAATATCAAGAATATTCCACTAATTTCATGGAGTATAGAAGTCAAAACTTTAACCAACCGAGTATAATAAGGAATGGAATAACAAAAGAAATCACCAGTGCATGCGATAGACCGCATAAAGCAAAAAGTTATTCCAACGTAATAATAATTAACGGAACTCGTCCAAAGATAAAACGCATGCATGTGATATTCTAACGTAATAATAAAGACGAAAATCGTGTCCATGTAAAAACGATGTATGTGATATTCCAATGTAATAATAAAGATTTTAATCGTGTACGGCGTAAAATGCATGTATCGGATATTCCAATGTAATAATAAAGATGGAATCAGTCCGCGAAAAACGCATGCACAAGATATTCCAATGTAATAATAACGAATGGAATAATGTAAGAATTTCACCAATTATAGGGTAGCTCATGATACAAAGTTATTCCAAGTAGAATAATAAATAATGGAATAACAGGAGTAGAATACTTTTCTACTCCATAAAAGAAACTGGATATAAGAGTAGGAAAATAGCAGAATACTTTTCTATAGTTTCTCTATAATTTCTCTCTCTAGAGTTTCAGTGAATTCGTAAGAAATAATGAAGGAATGAGCTTCTATTTATAGGAGAATGGAAGGGCACTGTTCATGAACGAAATAATTTTGCAGATGAGTCACGGGCGAAAGGAAAATTTCTTCAGACGCAAATTAATTATCCCACATGTGAATTTCCTCAAATTTAACGACAACTTATATATATATATATATATATATATATATATATATATATATATATATATATATATATATACCCCATTTAGATTCCACTTTTCCCGACTACAACATTTCCCCCAATATCAATTCATAATAAAACAACTAACATTTCACTTTTCCACCAAAAACTATACTTTTCCACCAAAAGTATATATATATATATATATATATATATATATATATATATATATATATACCCAAATGGTATCAGAGCCAAGTTGTTGTTTGTTCTAGTTGTTGATTAGAAATTTATAATCTTTCATTCATACTACTTTCAAAATATCTTCTAATTCTTTGTCAGAAGTCACCTAACTTACTGTAGTCCACCCTTGTCCGCTTCTACCTGTGTAAGTCTCTTGTGTGAGCAGCTTTTATTATTAGGTTTGGGTATGAGTCTACTCAAGGTAAGAGGGTCTCAGATGGAAGATAAAGAGTGAAATTTTATTTTGAAACCAAAGATAATGAATAGGTTATTTAGATCTAACTCTTCAACTAGTCAAAGGTCAACTTTACCTTCTGTCCCAGACATAGTTAATCAAGAGTCTCACAGTTATGAAAATATTAGTCAAGCCTTACACAATTGGAATATACCAAGAGTTTCTCCAAAAGAAATTTATCACCAACATTTTTAGATAATTTTAAACCGATTATAACGTCAAAACAAATTGAGAAAGTTTACGCTTATTAATAAAGAATATGAAAATTGTAGTCTTCTTGACCCGGATGTTATTAAAAAACATAGGAAAAAGGGTTACAATTTTATTCATATTGGATTAATTCAAGTTGCAGTAAAACCATTAAACATTAAAGGAATTAACTCATGCATCTATCTCTGCTCTAAGAGATGCTCGGCTTTTTAAATTATCACCCCAAAGATATAGGTGCTATGGAATCAAGTTTGCACAATGGACTCGTCCATTTAAAATTGCTTTCCCGATTTCACCCTAAGTCTTAGTGATCAAAGATCTATTAAAGGCTTTAACATTAAATATTAAAACTTCAAAAGAAATCACTCATATGATTGAGGGTTCTCACTTATTACCTTAATTTATAGGATTTATTATAAAACAATGAAAACAAATTTGAATGTTCATGCTTTAAATAAAAGTCCTAAAGATTTAACAGCTTTTAATTCAAAGTTCTACTATCGATGCTAATATTCAAGTTCCAAGAACAATTCTCCGAAGGATATTACGCTTCCCAATCGATGGACTATACCTAATGAATTACCCCAATGACTTCAGTAGTTAGTAATTTATTAAATATTGAAAATATTCAACAATTTTCTCGATGGAACTGCTAAATTAGTTTTGAACGTATTAAGACACCAATAATTATTGAAGATATTTCCAGCTTCTTCAAATTTCTTCATTATCCATACTAGAAGAGACATCAAGTACTCAAGAATCCTTCAATCAAAAATGTTAAGTTAAAAGGCGTTTTAATCAAGGTCAAACCAAATACCCTTGTTATGCTCATAGAGATTTTGGTCAAGAAGAAAGTTCTTCTTCTCCCACTTCTTCCGTGATGCCCACTCAATTGATTTTGATATCCCCATTAACAATCAATTAAGAGTTATCAAAAGGAGTTCGTTTCTAAATCGATAATCTAGTAAAAGATTTTAATGCTAAATCTAATAAAGAAAAAGACATCTATTTAGATCCAATCACCCCACGTAAAAAGGAGCGTGATAAAATAATAAATGATGGAAAAGATTTATAAAAAATGAGAGAATGAATATTTCATTTTATGATTGGTATGAACAATTTCAAAGTAAATGTAACGTGATTACCAAAACACAGTGGGTTAAAGAAGATAAGTCAAAAGTTTCATCTAGTCATCCCCCTTTAGAAACAGTTCTAATCTCAGTTAAAAATACGTCTGTTGTTGCCAGCCCATTCAAAATTTCTGATGCTAATAACAATGATAAAAAAATTATTGAACAATTAAACTTTAGTAATCAATATCTAGCAACCGTTGGAAAACAGCTAGATAGGATTGAAGAAAAGTTTGAAGAATCTATTATTAAAAACCCGATTTAAAATTGAACATCCTTTAATAAAGTTACCGTAAAATAGACACAAGTTAGATTACCATCCGATGATGATAACGTAGTTAAATCCATTGATAAGTTATTCAAAAAGCTTAAAAATGAACCTGGTACAAGTGGTACTATTGCCGCGATTGATCAAGTTAAAACTGATGATGAAACAAGTTATCAATCAGATATTTCAGATACTGATTCAATACCAGATTTAAATGATCAACTTAACAAATTAACAGTTAAAAACACTAGTATAACTAGGAATTGGTATTCTAGACCTACTCCTCCGGACTTACAGTTCAAGAGAGAAACCTAGATAAATGCTTCTCGGCCATCTAATAAAATTTACTTAATGGAACATCATGGATTTAGTGAACAAGAAATTTTAAATAAATTAAACCATATGTCTATGGTGGCAAATAAAGATATCACCAAATTCAACAATCTATCTCAACCAGATATTGTTGAATTAATTGTTAGTGGATTCACCGGTATTCTCGAGATCTTGGTGGAAAAACATCTCACCAAGATACTAGAATATCAATAATCCATGCCGGCCCAAATTGGATGATGATGGCAACCCTATCTTCAATGAAGATATTGGCATCGGTCCTTTGATGGAGTTAATACACTTATATTTACAATAATAAAACACTTCATCAAGCACTCCCAATAATATAAATGTAAAGAATTCACGATCGCTTATAATCTCACTTGTCCCACTCTAAGTGACTTTAGGTGGTACAAAAGATGTTTTTACGCCTAGAGTTATGTTACAGAATGATGACAAAGAATAAACCTTTCGGAAAGAAAAATTCATCAACGGTTTACCTCTTTATTTGCCCATAAGGTTCGTGAAGAATTGGGTAAAAATCTTGGCTACATTGATTATGATAACTTAACTCTACTATGATATAATAAGTAACATTCAAAAAATTGGATTAAAAATGTGTATTGATTTCAAATTAGCTAAACAAGCTAGTAAAGATAAGAAGAAAGCTAAATATGAATTAGGCACTTTTTGTGAACAATATGGTTTACCCCCAGTAGCTCCCTCCGTATGGAAGCCAAGGCATAAACATATTGAATCTCACAAAATTACTAAACATCATAAAAGAAAGCGTACTACTACCTAAAACAGAATCAAGACAATTATTATAATAAGCCCAAAACTACTAATAAAAAAGAATATTAAAAAATCTAAGTCTAAAAATATGATAAAAGTAAAGTTATTTGCCACAATTGTGGACAAAAGGGTCATTACAAAAAATGAATGTAAAATAAAACAAAATTAAATCAGCTTAAATATTTCTAGTGAAGACACCGAGCAAATCCTAGAACTTATGCGAATAGAAAATGATGTCGAGTAATGAAGAATCTTCTAGTCCCTCTAGTAATAAAAGAAATAACACGCCTAGCGTTGATACAGAGAAGTCACTATTTGCATGCAGACATAATTGCAATGAGCAATGTCAGCACAAAAAGAATTAATGTAATTAACAAAGATGGCGAAAGAAAGTTCTTTATTAATTGATCTAATTAGTAAAATTACCGATCCCAAACTAAAGGCTCAAAGACACTAAACAGCTTAAAGGATTTATTAACTAAGGATATTAATGAAAAATTCAAGTTAAAGCCAAAGAAAACCAATTTTAGCCTTAATAAAACATTAGAAAGATTTAAAACTCCTATTAAAGAAATCACCTCCCGTAATTGAATCTAGAAGTTAATAAACTTAAAAAGAAATTACTAATCTCAAATTAGAAGTTTCTAATTTAAAAAGGATTTTGAAGATAAAAGATCCGGTCTTCAAATTAACGACTCTCATCTAGTGATGAAAATCATGATAATGAGCCCAGTCTTCCGTTAAAAATGATCCCGATCTTTTGTTCAAGGTCTCACGCTTTTAAAAGAATTAAAGACATTACCATTCAAAATGGTACATCTCGCTTAACTCGTTGTTGATAAAAGCTTCTCTATACTACTTTCCGCCTCGTTGACACAAAAGTATTTAAATCCGTATACAGAAGGCTTGATCCCAACCAAATATTTTAGGAAAACCAAAGAAAGATTAAATCAATTTAATGGCAAATAAATGGAAATTAAATATAAATTACCAAAAGTACATATCTCACAAGATAATATGTGTTTCAAAACATCATTTGTTTTGATCCGCAACCTCACCGATAAAGTCATTTTAGGATTACCATTTATATATTTACTTTACCCATTTACTACTAATAATGAAGGCCTAAGTCAGAACACTTAGGTAAGAAAATAACATTTAAATTTCTTATTAAACCAAAAGAAAGAGATTTAAAATTCATTCAAGAAGAATCCATCTCAAATCAATAAATCTACTCAATTGTAAAATAACACATTTAAATTTCTTAAAAGAAGAAGTTAAATATAAAAGGATTGAAGAACAACTTCTTAATAGTAAAGTTCAAGAAGAAATTGAAAAATTAAAAACATATTTGAAAGATAATCTTTGTTCTGATTCCCAATGCCTTTTGGTATAGGAAGAAGCATATGGTTAGGCTCCCTTATGCTAAGGAATTCAAAGAACATTTAATTCCTAGTAAGGCTAGGCCTATTCAGATGAATCACGAACAAATGGAATTATGCAAAAAGGAAATCAATGATCTCCTTAGTAAAGGTCTTATTAAACCCAAAGAATCTCCCCGGGTCTTGCCTCGCATTTTACGTAAACAATGAAGCGTAAAAAGAGAGAGGAGTTCCTCGCCTAGTCATCAATTATAAACCATTGAACAAAGTTTTGGAATGGATTAGATACCCCTTCCCAATAAAGACGATCTAGTCAATAGATTAAGTAATGCCACTATTTTCAAAGAATTTGACCTTAAATCCGCTTTCGCAAATTGTCATTCATCCCGACGATAGTTATAAAACTCCCATTCACTACTCCATTCTGACATTAATGAATGTTTCAAAGCATGAATTTGCTCAAGCCATGAAAAATGCCAGGTGAATTTAATGTTCAAAATATTTTCACATTAATCAAGATTTCACCTCACTGTAGAGCCTCCTGTTTCTCTCCCACGATCCTTCAATGATCAGCAGCCAAAGATCATTCTCTGGCACACTCTTCAGTCCAGCTTCTGTCCCACTTTCATCAAAGTCACATGCACTCATTCAGATACCGAAGGATAGCAGATTCACATCATTTCATGGGTCATGAAGATTTCACTTCCCACTCAATCTGATCATACGACTTCAGACACTGCCATGCCTAAGGTAAATCCATTATCATTACATGTTTGTTAGGGAAGGTCTTACATTAGTCAAATATAATGCCTTTGGTGGTATATAGTTTTCATGATCTGCAGATGTTTTACTTTTCCTACCCTAAAGTACAGCCATTTTATAGCTTTAATCTTTCACTGACCTCACTTTCAGCTTGTTTTCCAGCGTTGCGATCCTGTCTTGGTCGTTTATTTTTTAAGATTTTTACCCGATAAGACTTCAGCTTTCAGTCTCTCCTGCATTGATAAATCTTTAGTTTCACTGTGATTAACCTACTTTAACCCTTCTCTTTCTTCATTTCTTCAGCTTAAATGTTCTAAGTTGTAAGTTAATTTCATTACAGCTAAAACAATAACTTGGCTCATACAAATTAAAGCAAGCGCAGAAAGAGAGAGAGAGATGAAGCAGAGATGCATATATTGAATCAAGTTTGCACAATGGACCTGTCCATTTAACTGTAATGAAATTAACTTACAACTGAGAACATTTAACTGGAGAAGTAGAGAAGAGGGGTTAAGAGGGTTAAAACAGAGGTAGAAACTATAGATTTGTCTCGAGAGAGAGAGCTCGAGTCTTTCTAAGTTTCAAGTCTCAAGAACTAACTGAGATCTCGCTTCTTTTATAATGCAAGGAAAGAGAATCATATAATGATCGGGGTAAAGTAAAATCATTATAATAATCGGGTAAAGTAAAAACATTTTACATAAGTGAAAACATGTTACTTAAGTAAAAGAAAAGTAAAAAGTAAACAAGAATTACTTTTGACTAAAGGCAAACACTTTCTACCGCTGGAAAAATCGCCGATGCCTTTGATTAAATGGGACGCGATAAGCGATCGCAATTTTATGGAAAAGCGATTCTTTCGATCGAGTGGTCGCCCCGAAAGTGAACCGGCCGAATCGAATGCGAACTAATGAACTCAAAGCGAATGGATCCTGAGCATCCTCCGGCCGATCGTTAGCCATAAGGATCATATTCGCCATCATCATCGCCATGAATCGGGCCGATGATCACCCGGGAAGAATGATTAAGCTCTTCATGCAAAGCTTCATCAATTCTTTTATCGAGTACCGGGCAATTTTAGTAACTCTTTACCGGTGCAATCTTTAAAATCAAATACTTCGGAACATGATGAACCCGAACGACTAACTTTGGATATCGACTTTGTGGCGATTCTCACTCCTTTTCTTTAATGGCCGGAGAACAGGCAATCGATCAGAGAGCTGGATCGGGCAACAGAAATTCTCATCAACTCGAGTGACTATTCTATCAATGTTGAATTTATCCCACCACTTAATGTAAAAGAGGCGAGAAACACGGGAAGCTTTTGGATCATTAGGAATGCTTTGGATCGGAGATCCCGGGGTGAGAGACAAGATTCTATTTAAGGATCCAAGGAATTTTGTATTTACCGATTTAATAAAAGAGTGGGAGGAACCCCTTCATTCAAAGGGATAGGTTTATAATAGTTATTGAAATGATTTAATTGGACCTTTAAAGGGTCAGGAAGAAGATCATAATAAGATCCTAACCTATACCACCAAAGGACGAACAAATAGGGAAATGGACTTTTGAATTTATGGTCAAATCAGATGAACCATGAATGATTGAGGGACTCATTCTGGTGAAGGAGGACCTTATACCAGGCTTCAATGTAATCATAATAGCAAAATTGATGATCTTGACTAGAAAGGTTCATGAGATCGGAGGATTCTTCCCCCAATCGTAGATTTGAATAAATCTGCTTAATATACATAGAATGATAAAGAACTTTTGATTTATCATTCATGCATAAATGGGTTTGATGTTTACTAACCTTCGGTTTCTAGCGTAATATCCTTATAGTACACAAGGACTTATAAGGGGCTAGAGGCTGAAATGCCATCTAGGGGAAAAGAATCGCTGCAAGAACTTTATCGATCACCTTTGGTTTCATACATCGGGTTCAATATGGAATAAGTAACTTTCCCATCTAAGCATATACTCGTGGGGAGAATGACTAGAAGTCGAGGACGAAGCCTTAGCAGTGATTACCGAACGGGTCAATCGAACAGTTGATCGCCAAAGCCGAATCAGAAGGCTTAGGCATAGTGCCAAGAATAGTGAATTTATTACTTTGGTTTGAACTGTAGGGTTAATCGGGTGAGGAACCATAGCTCCTCCGGGTCGATTAATTGGGCCGTATACGACCCCGGCCACGTGAGAGATGATGCTCCTCTAGTGCTCATTTATGAATGGTACTCAGATTAATAAATTCTCTGTAAGAAAATCAGAACCGAATTGTTACTTCCTTTGATGTATTCTATTTCAAAATCAAAATGCTTAATAGAGCTTGCCATTTAGCGAAAGAATGCTTAGAGGCTAGATTTTCAACATCTTTTCTAATATATATTTTATTGATTTACAAATAATACTTAACTAAGAATTTTTGGTTTAATAAATCATTCTCAAATTTAGAAATACATAATACAAGTGAAAGTATTTCTTTTTAATAGTACTATAATTTAATTGTGTAGTATTCCATGCACCTAATGAAAAACGAACAATTTGTTCGTAAGAATTAGGTGTTAACTTTTGTTTCGTAATGCCTCCGGCCAATATCTCGAGGCGCCGGCTTCAACAATTTTAAATGTTTGAATCATAGGAAATGCCAAGACAGGTAAATGCCTTGACGTATTTTTTGAACTTGTTGGACGACGGAAGTATGAATGTCCGCCCAAGGTGGAGGATTGTCTTGCAAACGCCAAAAAGATGTTTGCAGATCTTCCCCGAGATTCTTGTAAAACTTGCTTATGTAATTCAAATGAGCCAAGAAATCTCCTCATTTGGGTTTTATTGGTTATCTTGTCGGGAAACTTGTCAAATAATTGAATAGCTCGCTCAATGGGCCGGACTTGTCCTCTAAAGATATTAAGACCAAGAAACCTTATTCGACTCAAACAGTCAGATTTGGAAGGTGAAAGAACTAGACCATTATCTTTAATCGCTTGAAGAAAGATTTCAAGTGTTTAATGTGTTCTTCAATGGTCATTGAAAAAACAAGGATATCGCCAATATAGACTACAATAAAATGACCGAAAGGGTTTAATATATCATCGAGAATATTTTAAAATTCACTTGGGGCATTTTTCGTGCCAAATGTTCGACATTCCATTCAGAATGTCCGAATGGAGTGGTGAATGCGCTTTTGTAATAACCCGAGATTTTCTATATAAAATAAATAAGAAATTTATGATAAATTTTTTTTTATTTAATGAGCGAGAATAAGTGTCTAGTAATGTGAACGATAAATGCGAATATATTTATTACTTGAAAAATTAGAAATAATTTTGGAATTATTAATTACTACAAATTATATTTTTATGGTAATTAATTTACGTAGCGAAAATGTTTTTATTAATTATTTTCCATGAAAACATGATTGGAAATAATATATGAAGTGATAATTAGAATTTATTTAATATATATTTTATTATATGAATTGTTCGAATATTTAAATCAAGTATTTTAACTTGATATGCGAAAAGAGAAGTCGATATGAGATCCAAACCCCGAATTGGGATTGTGATCAAGAGATGAGAATAATAATATTATATTATTGTTATAATGATTTTTACAAAGACAATAATTATGTAACGTGTGTGTAATGTGACACGATATTATTGATTGAATGATACCAATTAGGTCATAGCATATTACCTATTTGTGAAACCCTAATTATTAAACTCGATTCACGAGATATGACCGAGTGGTAGTGATCGTGTATATGAAGGTTCTTTGTGTATAAGATGCTCAGAATTAGAAGAAAACCCTAATTATCGGTTGTATGTCGATAATTAGGACAAACCCTAATTATTACAACCCTAATCGGTTGAAGTTAGAGATCGTAATGACCGTGTTAGAACATACACGATATAATTAGAGAACCTAAATGGTCAATTAGAAACCCTAATTGATGACGTTAAGAAACCCTAATTAGAAAATCCTAATTTTCTATAGAAAACCCTAATTTAAAATTATTGGGTTTAATTACGATGTTATTGTATAAATATTTTAATTTACCAAAGGATAGAAAGTAATTGATAAATAATAAGAATTACCATCTAGTGATTAAATACTACATTTAATTGCTATGTACAAAAATGCCCTTGAAATTATATGGGAAATTACCAAAATACCCTTTTTATCCATTTTAGTGTATTATTAGTAGCATTGTTGCTAGAATCTTTGCAAAAGCTAGCCAACCACCACCTTCTAGAATTCCCTCATGCTACTATACCATTACACCTCAATTATACCAACCAAATCAAAGATCCAAAGCATCTAGCATGGCGTATAAATAGAGATCAAGGAGATTGAATGAAAACACACTCTAATATTTTCTAAACTCTCTAGCCACACTCTCTCAAGCTCTAGACAACGAAATTCTCTTACCCATAAGCTCCTAATCAAAGCCCAGCCATCACAAATAACAAATCAGAAGCATCAAGAAGTCAGAAATCAAAAATCAAGTAAGAAAAGGTATGAAATCCCAAAAATTAGAAATCCTTCGATTCGATGTTAATTGATGCAATTGATTGTTTAAAGTTGTGTAATAAGGAGTCTATTAATGTTTTGGGTTGTAAAAACACAGACCCATAACATCAAAGTGCACGAATTTGAAGATTTGAGCAAGTTGGAAAAACCGAATTCTCGTGATTTTTTGGGCAAATGCCAAGACTTATATCTCTGTGATTATTTCTTTGTTTGTGTTGTTTAAAAGTTGTTAGGTGTAGCTTGTTATGTGTTCTTTAAACTCCAAAAGGAATCAGGTCTATATCAATTGTAGATCGAGATTTATAAGCGGTCAAAGTGGGTTGACCAAAGCATTGACCTACTATTTTTCAAACCCGTAAAATATTCTAAGTGTCCGAAATGTTTTTTTGGAAAATGTCAGGCCTTATATCTCGGTCATCTTTAATGTATTTTGTGTTCTAAAGGTTGATATGTGTAGATTGTTATGTGGTATTTAACCTCCAAAAAGAATCAGGTCCATATATATTACGGATTAAGAGTTATTTAAGGTCAAACTGGGTTGACCAAGATTGATCGGAAAAAATTCTCAGGCGGCCCAGAATTTTCTAAGTGTTGCTTTTTCTTACAAGGTTTGACCATACATTAAATGCTTGATTTATTGTTGTTATGATGATGTTAAGTGTTAGAGTTGTAGTCCTACATGTTGTCTACACACTTGGAATTGATAGATCACATAAACGTTACCGCGATCATCAAGTTATAGAGGTCCAAAGTAGGCACCTCGAACTGTTCTTCGTGAAGAACATTTTGGTAACTACTTTGATGGCTGATTTATCCCAGATCTGATGTTTGTTTAGAGGTTATGATTGTTGGATCTTGTAGTCTTGTATTTCCTCTACAAGACCCAATTTATAGATTGTCCAAATTAATTAATATGAGAGAGTTATTCACGGTCAAAGTAGGCCACTTGGTTCGCCTTATGAAGATCTGGGTAGGCTCAAGAACACCTATAGCGACAGTTACTGTCACTATAGGGGCCCTTAGCACAGATTTTAATTATTTTAATTTACGATTTTACGAAATTAATTTAAAAATTAGAAAAATTAGTTTTTAATTATTAAAAATACTAAATAAATTATGAAAAATTATTTTAAAGTCTCGAAAAATAGTTTTTAATTATTTTGAGTATATTTCATAAATATTTAATATTTTTGGAATATAAAAGGTATTTATTTATTTAATTATAATATTAAATAAATTATTTAAAATAGTTTTAATTCATGAAAAATCATGAAAAATTATATTATGGTATAAGAAAATATTTTAAGTTATTTCCATGACTTTTAATATTTTGTGATGAATTTCATTAATTAATTATATATTAATGATATTAAAGTTATTTAATGATTATATTAAATAATTTAGTTTAAAAATGATTTTAATATTATAAAAATCATTTTAAATGAAATTAAAGTATTTAAAAATATTTTAAGTTATAAAATATAACTTTTAATATTTAAAGGATAATTTCATTAATAATTTAATATTAATGATATTAAGATAATATTAGTGATATTTAGTTTATTTAATAATTATTATTAAATAAATAGTTTAAAAATGGTTTTATTTATTTAAAAATCATTTAAAGAGGATATTAAGGATTTAAAAATATTTTAAGTTATAATTAATGACTTTTAATATTTGGATGAATAGTACATTAATATTTATATATTAATGGTGATTATTTAAAAATGATTTTAATTGTTTTAAAAATCATTTAAGGGTAATATAAATGTTTTAAAAATAGTTTGAGTTATTATAAATAACTTTTATATTTTGGCAATGGTTTCATTAATAGTTTAATATAAATTAATTATTAATGATAATGGAATTGTTTAATGTTTAAATCATGTAATTATAATTCTGATGTTTGAAAGTGATATCCGGCCAAACTAGCTGACTTGAGAACCGATTATGAAGTTATGAAGTTTTGAGGAACACCTATAGTAACAGTTATATCACTATAGGCCCGGTAGTGAAAGATTTGAATTATTTTAAATTTTTCAATTTCTGGAAAATTCGAAAATGATTAAAAATAAAATGTTTGATATTTACAGATGTTGAGGTATAGGATAAGAGTCTTAGACTCATTTTTTCGATAAAAAATTTATTCGATGCAAACAAATGTCGAACCTATAATAGAAAGAAAAGACTTACAGAAGAGCATGGATGAGATATTTGAAAAATGTATAAAAATATTTCAAGTATAGAATATGAACTAAAAGTATGATCACTGCGATTATGTGATGACGTGATTAGACTATGTCTTTGTGTAATAAATAAATTACTATGTGTTATGATATATTGTTCTAATCGAATGAATGATCCGATTATTGATAGGTTGTGATAAAGAGATAAAACCTAAGTTGAGATTTGTAATCGAAAAATCGGTAAGTATCTTACCTTTGCATTTCCTTTATGCAATGGACATGAGTAAGAAGTTTGAAAATTATTCTATTCTGTCGCATGATTTTTATGCGCTTTGATTATCAACATGTTAGCTCATATATATATTACTGTTAAGTTGATTTCTAAATGGTTATACAAGTGTCCCCACTTGGATAATCATAGCATTTATTCACATGTTGATATACCTTTGTCAATTACCCGTGATATACATATATGTTGAATTACATATTATTGTTGAGCAAGATTAAAAACTTTCGGGTTTGGAACCCGCATGTATGAACATCCAGATAATGGGAAAAATTTTATGCGCTTGGCCCGGACAAAGGGTGAGCGATGAATTTCGTTCAAGTTATGTAGTATTGATCAATCACAGGTACAACGAAATGATCACCCTCCGTGCCAGTAAGTTATGACGGTTTCTTGGATGAATTTACGCTAAACCTTTTGAAAATGAAAAGAATGTTCATAGTATGTTTCTTAAACCCTATTCATGGGTGGAGCCTAATTTCAAGAAATTGAAAGAGAGTGGTTATGTGAATCTTTTATCAAGATGATTACTTCACAACTTTTGATTCGTTGTAGAAGTGTTATGTAAAGAGAATACTTATATTCTTTCAAATTATATATATAATTGTTATTACTTCTTTGGGCACTCAAATGCTCATCCTTGCTTAAACTAAATGTTTTCGATTCACGTCATCGATCGACGAAGGCTCGAGTACGAACAAGGAAAAAAAAGTTTGTTGAATGAGATTTAGTATGAGTTAATGGTTATAGTTAGTAAGACAATGGAATCTATTATCGATATTGTAAGGAATGTATTTGAAGGTCACGTGCACTGGGAAATAAACTTTGATGCATGTAAATTAAGTTCGAATGTATTATTATTTAGTATTATTGACAAAGAAATGGTATCGTGGAGAACCGAGTTCGGGTTTCAAGTATCCGGATTTGGGGTGCATGGCGGTTTATAACTATCGTCGGGATGAATGGCAATTTGCGAAACCGCAGTTAAGGTCAAATTCTTCAAAAATAGTGGCATTACTTAATCTATTGACTAGGTCGTCTTTATTGGGAAGGGGTATCTAATCCATTCCAAAACTTTGTTCAATGGTTTATAATTGATGACTAGGCGAGGAACTCCTCTCTCTTTTTACGCTTCATTGTTTACGTAAAATGCGAGGGCAAGACCCCGGGGAGATTCTTTGGGTTTAATAAGACCTTTACTAAGGAGATCATTGATTTCCTTTTGCATAATTCCATTTGTTAAGTGATTCATCCGAATAGGCCTAGCCTTAGTAGGAATTAAATGTTCTTTGAATTCCTTAGCATAAGGAGCCTAACCATATGCTTCTTCCTATACCAAAAGGCATTGGGAGAATCGAACAAAGATTATCTTTCAAATATGTTTTAATTCTTCAATTTCTTCTTGAACTTTACTATTAAGAAGTTGTTCTTCAATCCTTTTATATTTAACTTCTTCTTTTAAGAAATTTAAATGTGTTATTTTACAATTGAGTAGATTTATTGATTTCGAGATGGATTCTTCTTGAATGAATTTTAAATCTCTTTCTTTTGGTTTAATAAGAAATTTAAATTTTATTTTCTTACCTAAGTGTTTACAGCTTAGGCCTTCATTATTAGTAGTAAATGGGTAAAGTAAATATATAAATGGTAATCCTAAAATGACTTTATCGGTGAGGTTGCGGATCAAAACAAATGATGTTTTGAAACACATATTATCTTGATGAGATATGTACTTTTGGTAATTTATATTTAATTTCCATTTGACCCATTAATAAATGAGTTTAATCTTTCAACGGTTTTCCTAAAATATTTGGTTGGGATCAAGCCTTCCTGTATGCAGTTTAAATCTGCACCTGTGTCAACCAGAGCAGAAAGCCGTATAGAGAAGCTTTTATCAACAACCAGGTTAACTGAGATGTACCATTTTTGAATGGTAATGTCTTTAATTCTTTTAAGCGTGAGACCTTGAACAAAAAGATCGGGATCATTTTAACGCCCCGAAGACTCAGGCTCATTATCATGATTTTCATCACTAGATGAGGAGTCGTTAATTTGAAGACCAGATCTTTTATCTTCAAAATCCTTTTTTAAATTAGAAACTTCTAATTTGAGATTAGTAATTTCTTTTTTAAGTTTATTAACTTCTAGATTCAATTCTGGGAGGGTGATTTCTTTAATAGGAGTTTTAAATCTTTCTAATGTTTTATTAAGGCTAAAAATTGGTTTTTCTTTGGCTTTAACGAATTTTTCATTACTATCCTTAGTTAATAAATCCTTTAACTGTTTAGTGTACTGAGCCTTTAGTTTGGGATCAGTAATTTTACTAATTAGATCAATTAATAAAGAACTTTCTTCGTCATCTTTGTTAATTACATTAATTCTTTTTGTGCAACATTGCTCATTGCAATTGTCTGCGCAAATAGTGACTTCTCCTGTATCACTGCTAGACGTGTTATTGCTTTTATTACTAGAGGGACTAGAAGATTCTTCATTACTCTCGACATCATTTTCTATTCGCATAAGTTCTAGGATTTGCTCGGTGTCTTCACTAGAAATATTTAAGCGATTTAATTTTGTTTTATTTTACATTCATTTTTGTAATGACCCTTTTGTCCACAAATTGTGGCAAATAACTTTACTTTTATCATATTTTTTAGACTTAGATTTTTAATATTCTTTTTATTAGTAGTTTTGGGCTTATTATAATAATTGTCTTGATTCTGTTTTTTAAGTAGTAACGACGCTTTCTTTATGATGTTTAGTAATTTTGTGAGATTCATATGTTTATGCCTTGGCTTCATTCGGAGAGGGAGCTACGAGGGGTAAACCATATTGTTCACAAAAAGTGCCTAATTCATATTTAGCTTTCTTCTTATCTTTACTATCTTGTTTAGCTAATTTGAAATCAATACACATTTTTAATCCAATTTTTTTGAATGTGACTTATTATATCACCGTAGGTTAAGTTATCATAATCAATGTAGCCAAGATTTTTACCCAATTCTTCCACGAACCTTATGGGCAAATAAAGAGGTAAACCGTTGATGAATTTTTCTTTCCGGAAAGGTTTATTCTTTATCATTCTAACATAACTCTAGGCGTAAAAACATCTTTGTACCACCTAAAGTCATTTAGAGTGGGACAAGTGAGATTATAACCGATCGTGAATTCTTTACATTATATTATTAGGGAGTGCCAATGAAGTGTTTTATTATTGTAAATATAAGTGTATTAACTCCATCAAAGTGATGAGATGCCAATATCTTCATTGAAGATAGGGTTGCCATCATCATCCAATTTGGGCGGCATGGATTACAGTAAGTTAGGTGACTATATACAAATGGTATCAGATGGACCTGTATAATCTTTCATTCATACTACTTTCAAAATATCTTCTAATTCTTTGTCAGAAGTCACCTAACTTACTGTAGTCCACCCTTGTCCGCGTCTACCCAGGTAAGTCTCTTGTGTGAGCAGTTTCGGGTATTAGGTTTGGGTATGAGTCTACTCAAGGTAAGAGGGTCTGTATGGAAGATAAAGAGTGAAATTTTATTTTGAAACCAATATAATGAATAGGTTATTTAGATCTAACTCTTCAACTAGTCAAAGGTCAACTTTACCTTCTGTCCCAGACATAGTTAATCAAGAGTCTCACAGTTATGAAAATATTAGTCAAGCCTTACACAATTGGAATATACCAAGAGTTTCTCCAAAAGAAATTTATCAGTCAACATTTTTAGATAATTTTAAAAGCTGATTATAACGTCAAAAGCAGATTGAGAAAGTTTACGCTATTAATAAAGAATATGAAAATTGTAGTCTTCTTGACGGGATGTTATTAAAAACATAGGAAAAAGGGTTACAATTTTATTCATATTGGATTAATTCAAGTTGCGGTAAAACCATTAAACATTAAAGGAATTAACTCATGCATCTATCTACTGTCTACAGAGATGCTAGGTTTTAAATTATCACCCAGATATTATAGGTGCTATGGAATCAAGTTTGCCTGATGGACTGTCCATTTTAATTGCTTTCTGATTTCACCCTAAGTCTTAGTGATCAAAGCATCTATTAAAGGCTTTAACATTAAATATTAAAACTTGGTGAAATCACTTTCATATGATTGAGGGTTCTCATTTATTGCCTTAATTTATAGGATTTATTATAAAACAATGAAAACAAATTTGAATGTTCATGCTTTAAATAAAAGTCCTAAAGATTTAACAGTTTTAATTCAAAGTTCTACTACTGATGCTAATATTCAAGTTCCAAGAACAATTCTCTGGAAGGATATTACGCTTCCCAGTCAGTGGACTATACCTAATGAATTACCCCAATGACGTAGTAGTTAATAATTTATTAAATATTGAAAATATTCAACAATTTTCTGATGGAACTGTTAAAATTAGTTTTGAACGTACTAAGACACCAATAATTATTGAAGATATTTCCAATTCTTCAGCCCCTTCAGTTATCCATACTAGAAGAGACCTTTGAAGTACTCGATAATCCTTGATCAAAAATGTTAAGTTAAAAGGCGTTCTTAATCAAGGTCAAACCAGGTCACCCTTGTTATGCTCATAGAGATTTTCTTTGAAGAAGAAAGTTCTTCTTCTCCCACTTCTATACGTGATGCCCACTCGATTGATTTTGATATCCCCATTAACAATCAATTAAGAGTTATCAAAAAGGAGTTCGTTCTAAACTGGGATAATCTAGTAAAAGATTTTAATGCTAAATCTAATAAAGAAAAAAGACATCTATTTAGATCCAATCACCCCACAGAAAAGGAGCGTGATAAAATAATAAACAGATGGAAAAGATTTATAAAAAATGAGAGAATGAATATTTCATTTTATGATTGGTATGAACAATTTCAAAGTAAATGTAACGTGATTACCAAAACACAGTGGGTTAAAGAAGATAAGTCAAAAGTTTCATCTAGTCATCCCCCTTTAGAAACAGTTCTAATCTCAGTTAAAAATACGTCTGTTGTTGCCAGCCCATTCAAAATTTCGGATGCTAATAACAATGATAAAAAAATTATTGAACAATTAAACTTTAGTAATCAATATCTAGCAACCGTTGGAAAACAGCTAGATAGGATTGAAGAAAAGTTTGAAGAATCTATTATTAAAAAACCCGATTTAAAAATTGAACATCCTTTAATAAAGTTACCAGAAAATAGACACAAGTTAGGATTACCATCTGATGATGATAACTTAGTTAAATCCATTGATAAGTTATTCAAAAGCTTAAAATGAACTTTGGTACAAGTGGTACTATTATAGCGATTGATCAAGTTAAAAGCGATGATGAAACAAGTTATCAATCGGATATTTGAATCTTGATTCAATACCGATTTAAATGATCAACTTAACAAATTAACGATTAAAAACACTAGTATAACTATGAATTGGTATTCTAGACCTACTCCTCCGGACTTACGATTTAGAAGAGAAACCTAGATAAGCAGTTCTCGGTTTCATCTAATAAAATTTACGAATGGAACATTGATGGATTTAGTGAACAAGAAATTTTAAATAAATTAAACCATATGTCTATGGTGGCAACGGTTACATCACCAAATTCAACAATCTATCTCAACGGATATTGTTGAATTAATTGTTAGTGGATTCACTTTGGTATTCTCGAGATCTTGGTGGGAAAAACAACTCACTTTGAAGATACTAGAATATCAATAATCCATCTTAATCAAATTGGATGATGATGGCAACCCTATCTTCAATGAAGATATTGGCATCGGTCACTTTGATGGAGTTAATACACTTATATTTACAATAATAAAACACTTCATTGGCACTCCCGGTAATATAACGAGAAAGAATTCACGATCGGTTAAGTAATCTCACTTGTCCCACTCTAAGTGACTTTAGGTGGTACAAAGATGTTTTTACGTCTAGAGTTATGTTCTTGTGATAGCGATAATAAACCTTTACGGAAAGAAAAATTCATCAACGGTTTACCCTCTTTATTTTCCCATAAGGTTAAGTGAAGAATTGGGTAAAAATCTTGGCTACATTGATTATGATAACTTAACCTACGGTGATATAATAAGTCACATTCAAAAATTAGATTAAAAATGTGTATTGATTTCAAATTAGCTAAACAAGCTAGTAAAGATAAGAAGAAAGCTAAATATGAATTAGGCACTTTTTGTGAACAATATGGTTTACCCCCTGTAGCTCCCTCCAGAAGGAAGCCAAGGCATAAACATATTGAATCTCACAAAATTACTAAACATCATAAAAGAAAGCGTCGTTACCATGAAAACAGGAATCAAGACAATTATTATAATAAGCCCAAAACTACTAATAAAAAGAATATTAAAAAATCTAAGTCTAAAAAATATGATAAAAGTAAAGTTATTTGCCACAATTGTGGACAAAAGGGTCATTACAAAATGAATGTAAAATAAAACAAAAATTAAATCAGTTAAATATTTCTAGTGAAGACACTGAGCAAATCCTAGAACTTATGCGAATAGAAAATGATGTCAGTAGTAATGAAGAATCTTCTAGTCCCTCTAGTAATAAAAGCAATAACACGTCTAGCAGTGATACAGGAGAAGTCACTATTTGCGCAGACAATTACAATGAGCAATGTTGCACAAAAAGAATTAATGTAATTAACAAAGATGACGAAGAAAGTTCTTTATTAATTGATCTAATTAGTAAAATTACTGATCCCAAACTAAAGGCTCAATACACTAAGCAGTTAAAGGATTTATTAACTAAGGATAGTAATGAAAAATTCATTAAAGCGAAAGAAAAACCAATTTTAGCCTTAATAAAACATTAGAAAGATTTAAAACTCCTATTAAAGAAATCACCCTCCCGAAATTGAATCTAGAAGTTAATAAACTTAAAAAAGAAATTACTAATCTCAAATTAGAAGTTTCTAATTTAAAAAGGATTTTGAAGATAAAAGATCTCGGTCTTCAAATTAACGACTCCTCATCTAGTGATGAAAATCATGATAATGAGCACGAGTCTTACGGCGTTAAAAATGATCTGATCTTTTTGTTCAAGGTCTCACGCTTAAAAATTAAAGACATTACCATTCAAAAATGGTACATCTCGATTAACACAGTTGTTGATAAAAGCTTCTCTATCTGACTTTACTGCTCTGGTTGACACAGGTCTTGATTTAAAGCGCATCTGAAGGCTTGATCCCAACCAAATATTTTAGGAAAACCGGTGAAAGATTAAACTTCATTAATGGCGGTCAAATGGAAATTAAATATAAATTACCAAAAGTACATATCTGTCGAGATAATATGTGTTTCAAAACATCATTTGTTTTGATCAAGTAACCTCAACGATAAAGTCATTTTAGGATTACCATTTATATATTTACTTTACCCATTTACTACTAATAATGAAGAAGGCTAAGTCATAAACACTTAGGTAAGAAAATAACATTTAAATTTCTTATTAAACCAAAAGAAAGAGATTTAAAATTCATTCAAGAAGAATCCATCTAAAATCAATAAATCTACTCAATTGTAAAATAACACATTTAAATTTCTTAAAGAAGAAGTTAAATATAAAAGGATTGAAGAACAACTTCTTAATAGTAAAGTTCAAGAAGAAATTGAAAAATTAAAACATATTTGAAAGATAATCTTTGTTACGATTCTCCCAATGCCTTTTGGTATAGGAAGAAGCATATGGTTAAACTCCCTTATGCTAAGGAATTCAAAGAACATTTAATTCCTACTAAGGCTAGGCCTATTCGGATGAATCACGAACAAATGGAATTATGCAAAAAGGAAATCAATGATCTCCTTAGTAAAGGTCTTATTAAACCCGATAAATCTCCACGGTCTTGCCTCTGCATTTTACGTAAACAATGAAGCGAGAAAAAGAGAGGTTCCTCGTCTAGTCATCAATTATAAACCATTGAACAAAGTTTTGGAATGGATTAGATACCCCTTCCCAATAAAGGCGACCTAGTCAATAGATTAAGTAATGTCACTATTTTCGATGAAAATTTGACCTTAAATCCGGTTTACGGCAAATTGCCATTCATCATCGACGATAGTTATAAAAGCGCATTCACCACTCCATTCGGACATTACGAATGGAATGTCCAAACATTTGGCACGAAAAATGCCCCATGAATTTCAAAATATTCTCAATGATATATTAAACCCTTTCACCATTTTATTGTAGTACATATTGGCGATATCCTTGTTTTTTCAATGACCATTGAAGAACACATTAAACACTTGAAATCTTTCTTCAAGGCAGTTAAAGATAATGGTCTAGTTCTTTCACCTTCCAAATGCACTGTTTGAATTCGAATAAAGGTTTCTTGGTCTTAATATCTTTAGAGGACAAGTCCACCCATTGAGCGAGCTATTCAATTCGACACAAGTTTCCCGAACAAGATAACCAATAAAACCAATTGCAGAGATTTCTTGGCTCATTTGAATTACATAGGCAAGTTTTACAAGAATCTCGGGAAGATCTGTAAACCTCTTTTTCGGCGTTTGCAAGACAATCCTCCACCTTGGGCGGACATTCATACTTCCGTCGTCCAACAAGTTAAAAAAAATACGTCAAGGCATTACCTGTCTTGGCATTTCCAATGATTCACATTTAAAATTGTTGAAAGCGGCGCCTCGGATATTGGCTTGGAGGCATTACGAAACAAAAGTTAACACCTAATTCTTACGAACAAATTGTTCGTTTTCATTAGGTGCATGGAATACTACACAATTAAATTATAGTACTATTAAAAAAGAAATACTTTCACTTGTATTATGTATTTCTAAATTTCGAAATGATTTATTAAACCAAAAATTCTTAGTTAAGTATTGGTAAAATCGACAAAATATATATTAGAAAAAGATGTTGAAAATCTAGCCTCTAAGCATTCTTTACGCTAGATGGCAAGCTCTATTAAGCATTTTTGATTTTGAAATAGAATACATTAAAGGAAGTAACAATTGAGTTCTGATTTTCTTACCGGAGAATTTATTAATCAGTACCATTCATAAATGAGCACTAGAGGAGCATCATCCTCACGTGGCGGGTCGCCTTTTACGGCCCAATTAATCGACCCGGAGGAGCTATGGTTCCTCACCCATTAACCCTACTGATTCAAACCAAGTAATAAATTCACTATTCTTGGCACCATGCCTAAGCCTTACTGATTCGGCTTTGGCGATCGACTGTTCCGATTGACCCATTCAAGAATCCTGCTAAGGCTTATTCCTCGACTTCTAGTCATTCTCCTACTTGAGTATATGCTCGAGATGGGAAAGTTACTTATTCCATATTGAACCCAATATGAAACCAAAGATCGATCCCGATAAACTTGCCTTGCCATTTCTTTCCCCACTGGATGGCATTTCCGACCTCTAGCCCCTATATAAGTCCCTTGTGTACTATAAGGATATTACGCTAAGCAAACCGAGTCAATAAACATCAAACCCATTTATGCATGAGAATGATAAATCAAAAGTTCTTTATCATTCTATGTATATTAAACAGTTTATTCAAATCTCTGATTGGGGGAAGAATCCCTCCGATCTCATGAACCTTTCTAGTCAAGATCATCAATTTTGCTATTATGATTACATTGAAGCACGGTATAAGGTCCTCCTTCACGAGAATGAGTCCCTCGATCATTCATGGTTCATACTGATTTGACCATAAATTCAAAAGTCCATTTCCCTATTGGTTCGTCCTTTGGTGGTATAGGTTAGGATCTTGTTATGATCTTCTTCCTGACCCTTTAAAGGTCCAATTAAATCATTTCAATAACCATTATAAACCTATCCCTTTGAATGAAGGGGTTCCTCCCACTCTTTTATTAAATCAAGAAATACAAAATTCCTTGGATCCTTAAATGGAGTCTTGTCTCTCACCCCGGGATCTCCAATCCAAGACATTCCTAATGATCCGCTTCCCCGTGTTTCTCGCCTCTTTTACATTAAGTGGTGGGATAAATTCAACATTGATAGAATAGTCACTCAGGTTCAGCAGGAATTTCCTGTTGCCCCGATCCCAGCTCTCCCAGTCAGTGCCCGTTCTCCGGCCATTAAAGAAAAGGAGTCAGAATCTGCCACAAAGTCAATATCCAAAGTTAGTCCTTCGGGTTCATCATGTTCCCGAAGTATTTCAGATTTTAAAGATTGCACCAGTAAAGAGTTACTAAAAATTGCCCAGGTACTCAATAAAAGAATTGATGAAGCTTTGCATGAAGAGGCTTCTAATCATTCTTCCCAGGGTGATTCTGTCAGCCAGTTCGCCAATGATGATGGTGAATATGATCCTTATGGCACGATCGACCTTGAGGATGCTCGGGGATCCATTCACGCTTTGAGTTCATTAGTTCTGTTCCGATCCGACCGATTCCACCTTTCAAAGGCGACCACTCGATCAAAAAATCTCGCTTTTCATCAAAGCAATTGCGATCCTTATGTGATAACCCGAAAATTTCTAAAATCTTAAATGATTAGAATAAAGGTTAAAGAATAAAACCTAGATGAGGATTTGAGGATTTATTTAAAATTTTCAAGTAAAACCTATATGGTTTGCTATTCGAATGAGAATAGAGAAAATATGGGATTACAAAATTCCTAAACCCTAGAAATGAATTAATATGTACTTGAAGGAATATCAAGAATAAGGTATTACGATACACCAAATTCGATGTGAACCCGAATAGTCTAAGAAATGTTATATAAGTACCTATGGAAATTTTATTATTGGAGATAAGATTTCACAGAAGAGATGCTATATGCTATATATATATATATATATATATATATTAGCAAGAGGAATGATGAATCAAGTTAATGATCAAGATAAAACTATGTTAGTAATTAACATAGCTTGAATGTTGGCCTTGATTGGCAAATAAGAATTTAAATAAGTATAAAGTCGTTAGTTAATACGATTAGCAATGAGAAGTGAAATATGTTATGATTATACTGAATTATGTGTATGATTAAATAAATATACATTATATAATGTGAATACATTTATTTTGTATATAAAAGTGAAGTACTTAATTAAGTTATGTAACCTAATATATATATTAGGCGTGATAATTAAATAACCTAAATGGTTATCGTTATTTAGTGGTCCTAATATTTTATTTTTTATATTAGTGACCTAATTTAAGAGAATTGTGGAACATGTCACAATTTATTAAATTATTTTGTTCGAATAGGTGAGTAAAGGAAAATGAGAAATTTAATAACTTAAGGGTTATGAGATGAGAGAATTATGGTATTTAGAATATATACCAATTATAAGAGATTTATTTTATACATCTCGCTTAATTAATTTTATAGCCTAATTTTAGCAAGTCTAATTAGGTTAAGATATTAAATGTACTTAAGTAAGAATTTTTTTTTATTTCATTTGAGTGAATGTAAACTCTAATTTAATGATAAGGGTAGAATGAAATAGAATTAGAAGTAATGGGCTATAATAATATCATAGCCCAATTAATTTATATAGAGTCCAAGAGAAGTGGATTTAATGGGCTAAGGAGGTTATATTATTTAAACAAGCCCAATTAATTAATTAAGCATGGGAACTTGTAGATAAATGATTAAGGATGATTAAATTATTTAATCTAGCCTAACATATTATGTATGTGACAAGTATTATAATGACGTAATCAAATTTTGGGTGGAAGCCCAAGTTAGTTTTTGTTAGTAGTAAACAAGTAAAATGGCTAGCTCAATGGAATTAATTAATGGCCCAAGTTAAGCCACTTGTGGGATAATAATAAATTATATTAAGTTGAGAGATATATTTTATTATCTCAAGTTATTAATTTTATAACTTAATTAAAATAAACTTAACTGAGTTATAGAATTTAATGTAGTAGAGCAATGATTTAAATTCTAAATATTTGGAATGAGTACCCTAATTAAATATTTAGGATGAGACCAATTGAAAATGATTGGACTATGTAAATATTACATAGCCCAAAGGAATTAAATAAAATGTCCAAGTGTTGGCCAATTATGGAAGGACATTTTAGTCATTTAGGAAGTAAATTAAATTAAGCCCACTTGGATGATTTGGAGGCCACTTGGCCGAATTTTTTCTAAAAAAAAAAAAAAAAAAGAGGAGAGAATTGGTGGAAAAGTAATGCTACATGACCGGATTCATGTATGAGAGAAAAAGGAGAGTGAGTTTGGATAATGATATAATCCACATTTATTAAAACTCTAGTCTATTTTCTCTTTCATCTTTCATTCTTTTTGTATTCTTCAAGAACAAAAGAGAGAGAGAAAGAGAGTGAGGAGTTCGGAAGCCTCATGGTGGAGAGAAAGGAGAGTTTTTGGTGAGGCATCCAAGCTCCATGATCAAGCTAAGAAGAAGAAGAAGGTTTAGCAAGAAATCAAGCAAAGGTATAATCTCTCTCTAATAATTTTTTTTAAAGAAATTGATGATTTGGGTTTTTGATTTGGGAGTTAAAACCCTAAGATCTATGTGATTTATATGGATTCATGTATGGATTTAGCTATTTTGGGTGTTGATTTGGTTTGAAACCAAAAGAAGAGAAAACAATTTTTTCTAGTTTAGAAACTCAAAATTCTATGTACTTTGAAAATCCACCGCTTTTAAATCTATGACTTCTTTTGCGATCCGTCAAAGAGGGGTGTTAGATATATGTGTGTAGTAGTTAACCCAAGTGGTAGCCCTCAAAATGTTGAGTTTTCATGGTGTAATAATTATTTAAGCCAAAACAGTCCTGTATTTCTAACAAAAATTGGACAGTTTCGGGGCAGACAATGTCAGGGGCAATTTCGTCCAGTTTTTGTGCTTTAAAAATTCTGGGTTTTTGATATGTTGTAGTACTCTGTTTTAGCTTTCCATAGACTCCGGAACGGACTAATTCCGACTCGGATGAGGTAGATATGGCGTTCGAAGGTGCGTAGCAAAACTGTTCCTCAATTTCCGAACAGCCTTCTTGATGTAAATTTTTGGACTGTTGTGTTCTGATTTTGGAAAAATGTCGTGAGACAAAAGTTGTAGCCCTGGAAGTTATCTTCACGTGGGCTCAAGAATCGCTCAAAAATGTTTTAAAACGCGAGAGTTATGGCTGTTTTAGTGAGGCTGGGTAAAAATTTCAAAAAAAATCAAAAGTGTCCAAAAATAGGAAAAATCGATGTATGTAAGTGAGACCCGTGAGCATGGCGTATGCAAGTTTGTAATAAAGTTTTGGGTTGGGTTTAAGGTGTTGTGATGTTTATGACATTTTAAAATGTTTAAACAAGTTTATTAATTACGGGAAGGAAAACAATTGAAATAATTGTTTATTTAAGTGATTAATGACATAAATTATTCTTATGTGACTAATAATATGGTATTAAGATATTATTAGTAGTATGTGACTGAAATGTTATTAAAAAGGTTAGTAACCTTAGTGTAAATGTTATTACATAATTAATAATATTTGACGGGAGATTTAATAAGAGATTTATGATATTTTGAGGTTTTCGGTGCTCAAAATGAAGTTTTTGAGCTGAGATTTACGTAACGAAGCAAAAATGCGAATAATCGTAAAATGAAAAATAAAGCGAATGTGCTAGTGAGATAAAATGTTTATATATGAGGCAATAGTCAATGTTGACTCATGAACGGACAAACCGAAGTAAAAGTTATTTAAAGTGAAGAAATAATATAGTAAATTGATTTTTACTATAAAAGCTATACATTAGCTTTATTTAAACTCCGAATTTGCGAGTAGAGGTAAAAGATATTTCTAAAATGAAATTTAAATGGTTTAAGTTTCAAGGTGTAAAATATTTGCATCTTAAAATGTGTGAGACCTTTATTATTTATGAAACAAGTAAAATATTATTACATGATTAATAATATTAGAAGGTGATTACAATATTATTAAATGATTAATAATATTAGTAAAGGATTTAAATATTATTAAATGATTAATAATATTTGTAAATGATAAATATTCTATAAAAAGAATATTAGGCAAAAGTTTAAGATAATGGATAAGTGATAGTAATATTATTAAGGGATAATAATATTACTAATGAGTTAAAGAATTATTTAATGTTTAATTATGTGGCTAAATGTTAGCTAATTTATTATTTGAGTAATAGTGTTGTGGGATAAAATGTATTATGCTAATTGGAGGATCGATCTTATTAATGATAGGTCTTTTATAAGAGATTAAATTGATTGTTTAGCGGTAATCAATTCTGCAGACAGCAAGTTCCTAAACTTGAACTTCTAATTATTGTACAAGTTTCCTAACTCAACTTGAGTTGTTAATTCAAAGCATGTTAGTGGTTAATTATTGTTGATTATACCACGTCAATAAATTATTGATTCGCACCTCATGCATGTTGTATATGTTCATCAGTATGAAAGGTGATCACCTTCATTACCATATGTTTCAGCTTAAACTTGTTCATGTTAATTGTTGACATCCATTATTATTGGTTCGGTCGTTCAATCGTTGAAAAAAAAAAAAATTCATGTTATTTCACAATTATTATATTGTTGAAAACTTGAAAGCTTATCCATTCTTTTCAATCATGATATATCTCCTTTGTATGTAAAACTTCTTTGGGCAAATTTGTTGCTCACCCTTGATATATCATGATAAAATTTTCGATTAAGATGAAGGCTTGAATAAGGACAGAGGCAAAGACAAAGTGCAAAGTTTCTTTATGTTGTAGTTAAATTTATTAAATTTTCTGATGAAAATAGTATTGTAAATCTTCTACGATATTGAAGGTATGTATTAAGTTAAGGTTGTAGACCTTGGGAATGATGTGTAAAAGTTTAATGTATAAACAATTTATGTTTATATCTTCCGTAATATTTGTAGAAATAGCGAACCGGATCAGCGGCGATTCGGGGACGCTACAGTTGGTATCAAAGCTGTAGGTTATAAACCTTAGGTAGGTGTACCTTAGGCTATAACCACAAAGATGATAAGTAATAAACTCGAATAGAGTTTGTTTATAAGAGATGAATTTATGGAAATTCATCATTAAGTAAAGAAGAAGATAAAGAAGATTCAAAGAAGAATCTTGAAGAGATATAAGGATAAGACTTTGGAGTTACCTAACTCCAGTAATAGAGATGAAAAGTGAAAATAAATAGACTATGTCTATAAGATGAAAAGTGTAAATAAAATCATAATATAATATGATTAAAGAAAAGAATAAGAAGATCGTAAAATAAAACGATCGTTAGCATAAGGAGAAATGATTACGAAATAAGATCACCACGTGATCAGATTAAATCATTGAATAACATATGATTTGTTAAGTGATTGGAATGATATAGCTTGATGCTATAAAGAGAAGGTACTATGAAATGGTACAATGTAAATTCAGAAATGAGTGGAAAATGTTAAGATACGGATTAAAGAAAATTCGTATTAAGAAAAGAGAAAGTTAAGATTATATGGGTTTTCAATTGAGGACTCAGGTCAGCAGCTGAGTTGTATGATTCCTTGTTTGGGTGGGGAATTTGTACTTGGTTTTAGAATCACTTAGCTTCCTGGTTGATATAGTGGTTAGGTTGACAAATTCTTTGTATGGGCGTGGAATTGTCCGCTTAGCTTCCTATATTGATTAGTGGCCGAGCTTGGTTTGACAACCACTTAGTTTCTGGCACTGATAATCATTGAAATGTTTATGTCGCGCTATTTTCTACATGCATGTTCAGAGGGTGATTCCTTTCTCATGTGTATAACAGGTAGATAGGTCATAGATAGAGAATATAAGATTAAGTACGAGTTCTTAAAACTCATACTTATGGTACGTTCGTGACTTATGATTATATGAAATGTTTATGGACCCCTCAACGAATGGACGCCAAAGGTCTGTCTAGGAAAGTTCTTAAACTCATATGATTGTGGTAAGTTCCTGAACTCATAAGTGTGGTAAGTTTGATGAACTGGGTATAGTTATGTGTGAAAGAAGTATTGAGGATTATAAGAATAGATAGATCTATTAAGTAATGGATCAGTAGAAAAAGTGAAGTTGATGATGGAAGCATAGGTATTCCAAATCTTCTAGCTATGCTAGACTTCGAATTTTTGACATCAAGCTAAATACGCATTATGTGCCTTTTGAAAACAAAAATATAGACTCGTAATCATTTTTGAAACGGTTTAAAAATACGATCTATGCTACTTATTTCGGCTTAGACGCGAATGATTTGAAGTATCAAAAGTTGTTTTTATTTATCACTTATGTACCATGCAACTCAGGTGCGTAGATGATAAAAAAAAATGATGGAGTCATCAATGCGAGATTACTTAGTGTTGGATGTGATCTCGTGGATCGCCAACCCACTATGGTATGATGTAGTATGATAAAATCACCAAATGACGGAATCCTCAACAGGTGTAATATACTGATGCGGCATCATACGTCATTCTCGAAAAATGTTTTCAAAAAGTTTAATTTGCCAACTGGTTTGGCTACATCTAAATAATTGATTGAATTGAATTATTGATATGAGTCTATGCTATTTGAATCAAATTTAGACTAATGTTTATGAAAACTCTAAGTGTTCATTGAAAGAAATTTCCCGAACCAAATTGTTTGGATGCGAAATCCTATGATAAGACCGAGGTGAACGATGTTGTTTGGATAAATGATCCAATCTAATAAGCGTAAATATTCGCTAGGTATGATTAATACGCTTATGCATGACGTAGGGGTACAATAGGCTAATCACCTAAAGTACTATTAATGGTAGTTTACCTTCTTTGTGATTGTAAACACACCGGGTAATATTTTGTTTTTCATGGTATGAATACTGTTAAAACTATGTGTTCATGGTCTATATGACCCCTCAAAGACAATTTGAAAACTTTTACTCTTGTGAGAGGTGTATTGGGTAGCATGTGATGATGGATACGAAATAGTGTAAACTCGTTAACGTCTAGTAGAATCTTAGATGATTAAATAAAGGTTATTATGACAACCTAGTTTTGAAGAATGTTTAGAAGATGTAAACTCCTAGTGAGTAGTTATGGTGAAATGTGATAATAGATGAGAAATCCTCGAATGAGAAAATTGTAAAGGTTAAATTGAAAACCTAGTTTTGATCAAGAGAATGAGCGAGAGATTAGGATGCTTTAATTTCGAGGACGAAATTCTTAGAAGAAGGGGTGAATGTGATAACCCTAAAATTTCTAAAATCTTAAATGATTAGAATAAAGGTTAAAGAATAAAACCTAGATGAGGATTTGAGGATTTATTTAAAATTTTCAAGTAAAACCTATATGGTTTGCTATTCAATGAGAATAGAGAAAATATGGGATTACAAAATTCCTAAACCCTAGAAATGAATTAATATGTACTTGAAGGAATATCAAGAATAAGGTATTACGATACTCAGAAATTCGATGTGAACCGAATAGTCTAAGAAATGTTATATAAGTACCTATGGAAATTTTATTATTGGAGATAAGATTTCACAGGAAGAGATGCTATGTGCTATATATATATATATATATATATATATTAGCAAGAGGAATGATGAATCAAGTTAATGATCAAGATAAAACTATGTTAGTAATTAACATAGCTTGAATGTTGGCCTTGATTGGCAAATAAGAATTTAAATAAGTATAAAGTCGTTAGTTAATACGATTAGCAATGAGAAGTGAAATATGTTATGATTATAATTAATTATGTGTATGATTAAATAAATATACATTATATAATGTGAATACATTTATTTTGTATATAAAAGTGAAGTAAGAATTAAGTTATGTAACATAATATATATATTAGGCGTGATAATTAAATAACCTAAATGGTTATCGTTATTTAGTGGTCCTAATATTTTATTTTTATATTAGTGACCTAATTTAAGAGAATTGTGGAACATGTCACAATTTATTAAATTATTTTGTTCAATAGGTGAGTAAAGGAAAATGAGAAATTTAATAACTTAAGGGTTATGAGATGAGAGAATTATGGTATTTAGAATATATACCAATTATAAGAGATTTATTTTATACATCTCAGTTAATTAATTTTATAGCCTAATTTTAGCAAGTCTAATTAGGTTAAGATATTAAATGTACTTAAGTAAGAATTTTTTTTTTATTTCATTTGAGTGAATGTAAACTCTAATTTAATGATAAGGGTAGAATGAAATAGAATTAGAAGTAATGGGCTATAATAATATCATAGCCCAATTAATTTATATAGAGTCCAAGAGAAGTGGATTTAATGGGCTAAGGAGGTTATATTATTTAAACAAGCCCAATTAATTAATTAAGCATGAGAACTTGTAGATAAATGATTAAGGATGATTAAATTATTTAATCTAGCCTAACATATTATGTATGTGACAAGTATTATAATGGCGTAATCAAATTTTGGGTGGAAGCCCAAGTTAGTTTTTGTTAGTAGTAAACAAGTAAAATGGCTAGCTCAATGGAATTAATTAATGGCCCAAGTTAAGCCACTTGTGGGATAATAATAAATTATATTAAGTTGAGAGATATATTTTATTATCTCAAGTTATTAATTTTATAACTTAATTAAAATAAACTTAATCGAAGTTATAGAATTTAATGTAGTAGAGCAATGATTTAAATTCTAAATATTTGGAATGAGTACCCTAATTAAATATTTAGGATGAGACCAATTGAAAATGATTGGACTATGTAAATATTACATAGCCCAAAGGAATTAAATAAAATGTCCAAGTGTTGGCCAATTATGGAAGGACATTTTAGTCATTTAGGAAGTAAATTAAATTAAGCCCACTTGGATGATTTGGAGGCCACTTGGCCGAATTTTTCTAAAAAAAAAAAAAAAAAAGAGGAGAGAATTGGTGGAAAAGTAATGCTACATGACCGGATTCATGTATGAGAGAAAAAGGAGAGTGAGTTTGGATAATGATATAATCCACATTTATTAAAACTCTAGTCTATTTTCTCTTTCATCTTTCATTCTTTTTGTATTCTTCAAGAACAAAAGAGAGAGAGAAAGAGAGTGAGGAGTTCGGAAGCCTCATGGTGGAGAGAAAGGAGAGTTTTTGGTGAGGCATCCAAGCTCCATGATCAAGCTAAGCTAAGAAGAAGAAGAAGGTTTAGCAAGAAATCAAGCAAAGGTATAATCTCTCTCTCTAATAATTTTTTTTAAAGAAATTGATGATTTGGGTTTTTGATTTGGGAGTTAAAACCCTAAGATCTATGTGATTTATATGGATTCATGTATGGATTTAGCTATTTTGGGTGTTGATTTGGTTTGAAACCAAAAGAAGAGAAAAACAATTTTTTCTAGTTTAGAAACTCAAAATTCTATGTACTTTGAAAATCCACCGTTTTAAATCTATGACTTCTTTTTGCGATCCGTCAAAGAGGGGTGTTAGATATATGTGTGTAGTAGTTAACCCAAGTGGTAGCCCTCAAAAATGTTGAGTTTTCATGGTGTAATAATTATTTAAGCCAAAACAGTCCTGTATTTCTAACAAAAATTGGACAGTTTCAGGGGCAGACAATGTCAGGGAAATTTCGTCCAGTTTTTGTGCTTTAAAAATTCTGGGTTTTTGATATGTTGTAGTACTCTGTTTTAGCTTTCCATAGACTCGGAACGGACTAATTCCGACTCCGGATGAGGTAGTTATGGCGTTCGGAAGGTGCGTAGCAAAACTGTTCCTCAATTTCCGAACAGCCTTCTTGATGTAAATTTTTGGACTGTTGTGTTCTGATTTTGGAAAAATGTCGTGAGACAAAAGTTGTAGCCCTGGAAGTTATCTTCACGTGGGCTCAAGAATCGCTCAAAAATGTTTTAAAACGCGAGAGTTATGGCTGTTTTAGTGAGGCTGGGTAAAAATTTCAAAAAAAATCAAAAGTGTCCAAAAATAGGAAAAATGCGATGTATGAAGTGAGACCCGTGAGCATGGGCGTATGATGCAAGTTTGTAATAAAGTTTTGGGTTGGGTTTAAGGTGTTGTGATGTTTATGACATTTTAAAATGTTTAAACAAGTTTATTAATTACGGGAAGGAAAACAATTGAAATAATTGTTTATTTAAGTGATTAATGACATAAATTATTCTTATGTGACTAATAATATGGTATTAAGATATTATTAGTAGTATGTGACCGAAATGTTATTAAAAGGTTAGTAACCTTAGTGTAAATGTTATTACATAATTAATAATATTTGACGGAGATTTAATAAGAGATTTATGATATTTTGAGGTTTTTGATTGCTCAAAATGAAGTTTTTGAGCTGAGATTTACGTAACGGAGCAAAAAATGCGAATAATCGTAAAATGAAAAATAAAGCGAAGGTGCTAGTGAGATAAAATGTTTATATATGAGGCAATAGTCAATGTTGACTCATGAACGGACAAACCAAGTAAAAGTTATTTAAAGTGAAGAAATAATATAGTAAATTGATTTTTACTATAAAAGCTATACATTAGCTGTTTAAACTCCGAATTAGCGAGTAGAGGTAAAAGATATTTCTAAAATGAAATTTAAATGGTTTAAGTTTCAAGGTGTAAAATATTTGCATCTTAAAATGTGTGAGACCTTTATTATTTATGAAACAAGTAAAATATTATTACATGATTAATAATATTAGAGGTGATTACAATATTATTAAATGATTAATAATATTAGTAAAAGGATTTAAATATTATTAAATAATTAATAATATTTGTAAATGATAAATATTCTATAAAAAGAATATTAGGCAAAAGTTTAAGATAATGGATAAGTGATAGTAATATTATTAAGGGATAATAATATTACTAATGAGTTAAAGAATTATTTAATGTTTAATTATGTGGCTAAATGTTAGCTAATTTATTATTTGAGTAATAGTGTTGTGGGATAAAATGTATTATGCTAATTGGAGGATCGATCTTATTAATGATAGGTCTTTTATAAGAGATTAAATTGATTGTTTAGCGGTAATCAATCTGTGAGAAAAGTTCCTAAACTTGAACTTCTAATTATTGTACAAGTTTCCTAACTCAACTTGAGTTGTTAATTCAAAGCATGTTAGTGGTTAATTATTGTTGATTATACCACGTCAATAAATTATTGATTCGCACCTTGTGCATGTTGTATATGTTCATCGGTATGAAAAGGTGATCACCTTCATTACCATATGTTTCAGCTTAAACTTGTTCATGTTAATTGTTGACATCCATTATTATTGGTTCAGTCATTCAATCGTTGAAAAAAAAATTGATTCATGTTATTTCACAATTATTATATTGTTGAAAACTTGAAAGCTTATCCATTCTTTTCAATCATGATATATCTCCTTTGTATGTAAAACTTGCTTTGGGCAAATTTGTTGCTCACCCTTGATATATCATGATAAAATTTTCGATTAAGATGAAGGCTTGAATAAGGACAGAGAGGCAAAGACAAAGTGCAAAGTTTCTTTATGTTGTAGTTAAATTTATTAAATTTTCTGATGAAAATAGTATTGTAAATCTTCTACGATATTGAAGGTATGTATTAAGTTAAGGTTGTAGACCTTGGGAATGATGTGTAAAAGTTTAATGTAT
The DNA here is from genome assembly GCA_020205605.1 of Panax ginseng. NCBI lineage: Eukaryota > Viridiplantae > Streptophyta > Magnoliopsida > Apiales > Araliaceae > Panax > Panax ginseng. The sequence goes on from CM035138.1 coordinate 93,664,777, forward strand.
AAACAATTTATGTTTATATCTTCCGTAATATTTGTAGAAATAGCGAACCGGATCAGCGGCGATTCGGGGACGCTACAACTTATGCGCGTCCCATTTAATCAAAGCTGTCGGCCAGTTTTCCAAAAGCAGCCGAAAGTGTTTGCCTTTAGTCAAAAGTAGTTACTGTTTACTTTTTTACTTTTTCTTTTACTTAAGTAACATGTTTTCACTTATGTAAAATGTTTTTACTTTACCCCAGTTATTGTAACAGTTTTTACTTTACCCCAGTCATTGTAACAGTTCTCTTTCCTTGCATTATAAAAGGAAACTGAGATCTCAGTTGGTTCTTCAGACTTCGAAACTTAGAAAGACTCTGAGCTTTCTCTCTTAGACAAATCTTTAGTTTCTACCTCTGATTAACCTACTTAACCCCTCTTCTCTACTTCTCCAGTTAAATGTTCTAAGTTGTAAGTTAATTTCATTACAGTTTGTATATAGTTTCAGCAATCAATAAACTGTTTTTATTTATTAATTTATTTGTGTATTCAATATATGCATCTCTGCTTCATCTCTCTCTCTTCTCTCGCTCAGCCCCATAATATATATATATATATATATATATATATATATATATATATATATATATATATATATATAAAAATAAAGATACCTCCTTCTTCCTACGCCACTTCTCCTCCCCATATTTCAATCCATGTGACATGTTTAATATATATATATATATAATACACATGTATATATATATATATATAAAAACAAAAACTGAGATAATTTTTCACCTATACTTTTAAAAATGGGTAAATGGGAGTTCATATAATTACAACAAGGACTTCATAAAAATTTTCTCAATATTTTAACAACATTTATCATTATTATTATAATTCACAATATTAATCGACTGTGTCGCTCCTGTGAAAGGGGCTTTCAATAAGGATTTCTCCTATTGGCGCGCAATTAGGTGACCAAACCTCTCCTCGGCAGAACTTCTAGACATCGTTAATATTGTAATTTATAATATTAATAACTCTGTCATTTCAATTATTGATTTAATAATATATAAAATGTCGACAATAATTGAATCAAATAACGAAGATATTACGCAACAATTATTGTAGCAATAATTGAACAAAACTAAGTGACTTCTCACGTAAGCATCAATAATCAATACTTGTGTGCTACTATGCAACTACGCCAGACATCGCATTTTTAACACCGGTGTTTCAACAGCTAACGGTAAAACTTCCGTCGTTATTTTCATAAAGTATTTTGTCATTTTCTCAATCCGATAATAATTACATTGTGGGGTCCACTAATGATTGTACTGCCGCATTTAATATTCCTGTTAAAACGAATATTCCCCACCAAACGAATATTATATAACAACTTACGTACTTTTGCAAAATTTATAAATATTACCTACAACTATAACATTATATCAAATTCATTCCATAATATTTAAAAATGATATTTATAGAAAATTCATCTTTATTTATAAAAGTTGGGGTCTTACAACCTCCCCTTCTTATGAAATTTTGCCCTCGAAATTAGGGTACGTACTTGGTATGTCGAAGAGGTAAGGATGCCTTGATTTCATTGCAGATTCTAACTCCCAAGTCATTTCCTCAACATCGTGGTTTCTCCACAAAACTTTGACTTGAGGTATAACCTTGGAGCATAGAATATGTTCCTTCTTATCCAAGATTTGAACATGAACCTCTTCATACATCAAATCTTCCGCTATTTCGTCCAGTTCTATCTCAATAATGTGGTTCGGGTCTTCCACATATTTACGTAACATGGATATGTGAAAAACGTTATGAACACGAGACATACTTGGCGGTAAAGTGAGTCTATAGGCCACACTTCCTACTCGATCGAGGATTAAAAATGGGCCGATGAATCGAGGATTGAGCTTTCCTCTCTTTCCAAATCTTGTAACTCCTTTCCATGGAGCAACACGTAACAACACATGATCTCCTATATCGAATTCCACATCCTTTCGATGAAGATCAACATAACTCTTTTGTCGATCTTGTGAGGTTTTTATACGTTGTCGGATCGTTTGAATCTTTTTTGTAGTCATACGTACCAACTCCGGTCCCAACAACGTTACTTCACCAACCTCATCCCAACATACTGGAGAACGACACTTTCTTCCATACAACGCCTCGAATGGAGCCATGCCAATACTTGCTTGATAACTGTTGTTGTAGGAAAATTCCACCAATGGTAAGAACTTATCCCAACTTCCCTTGAAGTCAAGGACACAGAGTCTTAATAAATCTTCAAGAGTTTGAATAGTCCTCTCTGACTGCCCGTCCGTCTGAGGATGATATGCCGAGCTAAATCGTAAATCCGTGCCCATAGCTTTTTACAAACTAACCCAAAATCTTGAAGTGAATCTTGGGTCTCGATCAGAAACTATGGATACTGGCATACCATTCAATCTTACAACCTCGTTTATGTACATACGAGCAAGACGTTCAAGTGTATAAGTTTCTCGTATCGGTAAGAAATGAGCAGACTTGGTCAATCTATCAACAATAACCCAAATCGCATCTATGCCTTGAGAAACTTTAGGAAGACCGGTAACGAAATCCATGGTAATGTGCTCCCACTTCCATTCTAGAATTTTAAGTGGTTGCAATGGACCTTTTGGTACTTGATGCTCCGCCTTGACTCATTGACACGTTAGACACCTTGAGATAAACAGAGCTATCTCTCTCTTCATATTGCCCCACCAAAATGTATGTCGAAGATCATGATACATTTTGGTACTCCCAGGATGGATTGCAAATGGTGTGTTGTGCGCCTTCATCATCATTTTATACTTTAAATCAGGGTCGTTAGGAACACAAAGTCTAGAGTTGACTCAAAGTATTCCTTCTTCATCAATTCTTGCTTTCGGCATAGCACCTTCTTGCACTTTCTTCCTCATACGCATCAGCTCCAGGTCTGTAGCTTTAGCAGTTTTAACTTTATCAATTAAAGATGGTTCTACTCGTATATTCGCCATCATCACATGGGTCCCTGGAGTCTTTAACTCTATCTCCATCCTTTGCAAGTCACACAAAATGGGCCTTTGCGTTGACAATATCGCACTCGTACTTGCATATGATCTTTTACTCAATGTGTCAGCTACCACGTTCTCTTTTCTAGGATGGTATTGGATGGTATGATCATAATCCTTCAATAATTCAAGCCAACGTCGTTGTCGCATGTTGAGTTCCTTTTGAGTGAAGAAATATTTGAGACTTTTATGATCCGTAAAGATCTCCACTTTCTCCCCATACAAGTAATGCCTCCAAATTTTAAGTGCAAAAACAACAGCTGCCAACTCTAGATCATGAGTAGGATAATTCCTCTCATATTCTTTGAGTTGTCTTGAGGCATGGGCTATGACTTTCCCATGTTGCATGAGAACACATCCTAACCCTTTTCCCGAAGCATCACTGTAGATGACAAATCCCTCCGCGCCAGATAGTATTGTCAGAACAGGTGCTGAAATGAGTCTCCTCTTGAGTTCTTAAAAACTCTTCTCACATTCCTCGCTCCAACCGAATTTTGTATCTTTCCGAGTCAGCTGAGTTAATGGAGTAGCGATTCGAGAAAATCCTTCCACGAATCTCCGGTAATAATCAACTAAACCGAGAAAGCTACATACTTCGGTCACTGATTTAGGTTGCTCCTAGCTTTGAATAGCTTCAATCTTTGTTGGGTCAACAGATATTCCATGACTTGATACTACATGCCCAAGGAATGCTACTTCCTCAAGCCAGAATTCGCATTTCTTTAACTTGGTATAAAGCTTGTATTCACGAAGCTTTTGGAGTATCAGCCTCAAGTGTTGCTCATGATCTTCACGGCTTTTGGAATAAATAAGGATGTCATCAATAAAAACGACCACAAAGTGATCCAAATATTCCATTAATACTCGGTTCATCATATCCATGAAGGCAGCAGGAGCATTAGTCAATCCAAAGGACATGACTAGGAATTCATAATGCCCATACCAAGTTTTGAAAGCTGTCTTTGGAATATCATCGGTTCTAATCTTCAATTGGTGATATCCGGAACGAAGATCAATCTTTGAAAAGAATTTGGCGCCTTGCAACTTGACAAACAGGTCATCAATATGTGGCAATGGGTACCTATTTTTGATGGTGACATGATTCAACTCCCGATAATCAATACAAAAGTCGCATACTCCCATCTTTCTTCTTCACGAATAGAAATGTGAGCACCCCAAGGAGAAGTACTAGGACGAATAAAGCCAATGTCTAACAATTCTCTGCAATTGGGTCTTTAATTCTCGAAGTTCAATAGGAGCCATTCGATTTGGGGCTTTGGAAATGGGTTTTGTCTGGGGTTCAAGGTCGATACAAAATTCAATTTCACGCTACGGGGTAGGCCGAGAAGTTCTTCGAATACGTCGTGGAATTTATTAACAATAGAAATATCATTCAAAATTGACGTATTTTTGTTTAGATCCGTGACATGAGCTAAGAAAGCTTGACATCCATTTTTCAATAAACGAATAGCTTTATGGCTTGAAATGACATTAATTGATTTTAATGGTTTAGTTGTTTGAATTCGCATAATAGGTTGGTTAGGAATATGAAAGCTAACAACCTTACAAAAACAATCAATTTTTGCATTATGAGTAGTTAACCAATCAATCCCTAGAATCACGTCAAATACAAGTATTTTCAATGAAATAAGATCGACAGGTAATGTGAGGGTACCAATTTGAACCAAACAAGACTTATAAACAGTGGATGTACTGAAGGTTTCTCCCAACGGAGTTTCCACATACAAGTCAAAGTCTAATTTCTCCGAAGTCAAGTTTATTCGTTGAGTGCAAGTAGGAGAAATAAGAGAATGGGTAGAACCGGTATCAAATAAGGTATAGACTTCGCTAGAGTTTATGATAAGCTTAGCCGTGATGACCTCGTTCGGGTTCCTTACTTTCTGGGAGGTCACAACAAATGCTCTCCCTTGCACTACCGACTTTGACTTTTCTGGTACGGCCTTTGGTGCCTCCATCCTAGCTGAACTTGTCTTCGATGAACGATAAAATCGGGCTAGGTGACCTTCTCTTCCACAATTATAACACTCTTTGGATGGCATCGCGCAGTTTGGACTGATATGTCCCTCCCCTCCGCAGTTGAAGCATATGATAGGTGGTCGTTCTCCTTCCTTAACCACGGTTTCTAGTGGTGACGTCTTTCCATCATTGTTGAATCTCCTTTTCTTGAAATGTCCATTTTTACTGTCTTGGGCATTATTACCACCGAAGTGGTTACCATTTCTGGCATGTTGATTCCCTCCACGTTTGTTGTCACCGTTTCGATAACTGATACCACTGGTATTTTCATGCTGCCGACTACTTTCTCTTGGTTGCGTTGACTCGTTACCGCGCTCCAATAACTGAGCCTTATTTATAACATCTGAGTACAAACACAGTTTATGAGAAATAAGATATTGACGTATCTCTGGTTTCAAACCTCTTAAAAACATTCGCGTCATTCGCTCCTCATTATCAACCAAATGGGATGCAAACCGGGATAACTCCGCAAATTTAGCATCGTATTGCGACACGGTCATATTGTTTTATTCCACTTGATAAACTCCACCTCTTTCATGTGACGAATACTCTCGGGAAAGTACTTGTCGTTGAATAGCTCTTGGAACTTCTCCCAAGACATATTGAGTCGCCAGTCGGTACGATTTTACTGATTCCCACCAATGTCACCTCTTCATGCAACATTTGGACCATCACTCCGCTCCCCACTCATCCCAATTTATATTCTCATTTCAAGAGAAAAAGGTGAAAGAAAGGGTGAGCTCAACTAGCCCAGTAAGAAATATTATGACTAAGATAATGCAGAATAAATTATCATTAGCCTTCAACAATGTTATCTGATAAAATATAATAAACATCAAGTTTAACTGCAGCGAAACAAGCAATCCATTAAAAAAAGTCAAGTAGAAAATAAAATCTACTATCTTTTATGATTTAAAAGGTTTTTCATCATTGTTATCGCTGAGACTCAGCTTAATAAATAATCCACATCATTGAATCACCCCTGCACTATGGCCAAGGATATTCTTTAATATCACGACCACAAATTATCCATGCACTACGGGCCAAGGACATTCGTGTATTCATTAATGGTCATGATCATGCCAACAACTGTCCGTCAATGCACTACGGGCCAATGAGGACTTTTTTTTCCAAATCATTTGTAACATTATGGTCATGATTACATCGAATAATCCCTGGTCATAATCATACCAAGTCCGTCTATGTACTACAGGCCACATATGACTTTCAAAAAAATATAAACATGAGGATGATGACAATGATATAAGAATTCAATAAAACAAGTTCAAGAATTAATTTATTCAGGAACTAATAACGTCCAAATTGTCAACATGATACTGCTTTGTGCAGTAAAATTCAAGAATGCTCAGAAAAATATTTCTATGAAAAGATACTGGATGAAGCGCAAATATCAATAATATTCCATTAATTTCATGCAGTATAGAAGTCAAAACTTTAACCAACTGAGTATAATAAGGAATGGAATAACAAAAGAAATCACCAAGCATGCGATAGACCGCATGCATACGAGTTATTCCAATGTAATAATAATTAATGTAACCAGGTCCGGCAGAAAACGCATGCAATTTGGATATTCCAATGTAATAATAAAGTAGGAATCGGTCCCACAGTAAAAGCGTGCAGACGGGATATTCCAATAGAATAATAAAGATGAGATCGGGTCCCAAGAAACGCATGCATACATGATATTCCAACAGAATAATAACGAATGGAATAACAGAAGAATTTCACCAAATATAGGGTAGCCCGCCTATACAAGTTATTCCAACAAAATAATAAATAATGGAATAACAGAAGTTCTCTTTATGAATACAAAAGAAATAACACCCTTTACCGTAAAAGAAACTGGATATAGGAGTAGGGAAGTAGCAGAATACTTTTCTATAGTTTCTCTATAATTTCTTTCTCTAGAGTTTTAGTGAATTCGTAAGAAATAATGAAGGAATGAGCTTCTATTTATAGGAGAATGGAAGGGCACTGTTCATGAACGAAATAATTTTCAAGATGAGTCACGGACGAAAGGAAAATTTCTTCAGACGCAAATTAATTATCCCACATGTGAATTTCCTCAAATTCAACGACAACTTATATATATATATATATATATATATATATATATATATATAAATATCAACATGTTGGCCACTTCTATTATATATATATATATATATATATATATATTTATATATACCCCATTTAGATTCCACCTTCCTGACTACAACATTTCCCCCACCAATATCAATTCATAATAAACCAACTAACATTTCACTTTTCCACCAAAAACTCTACTTTTCCACCAAAATCCATTATCATCGTCATATATATATATATAAAACAAAAACTGAGATAATTTTTCACCGATACTTTTAAAAATGGGTAAATGGGAGTTCATATAATTACAACAAGGACTTCATAAAAATTTTCTCAATATTTTTAACAACATTTATCATTATTATTATAATTCACAATATTAATCGACTGTGTCGTTCCTGTGAGAGAGGGGCTTTCCAATAAGGATTTCTCCCTATTGGCGCGCAATTAGGTGACCAAACCTCTCCTCGGCAGAACTTCTAGACATCGTTAATATTGTAATTTATAATATTAATAACTCTGTCATTTCAATTATTGATTTAATAATATATAAAATATCGACAATAATTGAATCAAATAACGTGAGATATTACGCAACAATTATTGTAGCAATAATTGAACAAAACTAAGTGACTTCTCACGTAAGCATCAATAATCAATATTGTGTGCTACTATGCAACTACGCGTATTACTGTACTTTTAAAGTATTTTTGTCATTTTCTCAATCCGACAATAATTACATTTGTAGGGGTCCACTAATGATTGTACTGGTCGTCACGAATATTCCTGTTAAAACGAATATTCCCCGAACAAACGAATATTATATAACAACTTGCGTACTTTGCAAAATATATAAATATTACCCACAACTATAACATTATATCAAATTCATTACATAATATTTAAAAATGATATTTATAGAAAATTCATCTTTATTTATAAAAGTTGGGGTCTTACATACGAGCTTCCACAGGTACGAGTTCAACTCCAATTTCTCTGCGATCTCCTTGAATCTCCGGGTAGATTCCTTTCTTTGATTAATGTTAGCCACCCAAGTGTGTGGCCTCTAGAGGTGATCCACTAAGAAAGAATAATTTTCAAGAAGAAAGGTGTATTGGCTCAAACCCTAGTTTTTCTTATCTCTATAGAAAATGGGGGCGTACTCTCCAACTATTGGAATCAAGTATATAAGATATCTGATATAAGACTCCTCTTATAAAGATATCAGGTAACCCTATTTAATTAAAATAAGGTATTATTTATTTAATTAAACTCTTTTAATTAAATGGGCTCTCTAATCTTATTAGGAATAATTAATTAAACTCTTTTACTAATTTTCCCTCCTAATCCTATTAGGAATAAATGAGAGTACTTATATTAAATTAATTCCTAAACTCTTTTAGAAATTAAAATAATTGTAATAATATTAATAAGACTCCTCTTATTAATTTATATTTAATATTTCTAAAATATTAAATAATAAATATTAAGCTATTTAATTTATTTTATCACTATAGATTAAATTAAATATACTTAACATATTATTAGGATTATGCCATTAACTTCTTAAATAATTATTCTTCCGTTTACGGTGTGACCCTTTAGGTTCTCCATATTAAACCGGTTGTGAATAAATCAATTAGAAAAATTCTAATCTTATTTAAAAATATAAATTAAACGATTAATTTATTTAAATAAATAATATTTATTCTACAATAGGGATAAGCCTCCCTGGCAATCAACGACTTTCCAGATAATATAGATTTTAACATTAATCATAAAAAAAACTTTGAGTTAATATTTACCGTACAATTCAATCCTTCCACCATATAATGTCCCAATTAAATATAAGACATGGAATTACTGTCAAGTCTTATTTTATTTAATTATATGTATTTCGATTCCTAAATGCACAACTCCTAATGAATGTAAATTAGAAACTACTTTCTAATTTCATTCCACCTTGGCCAAGGATTCACAGGTTGTCATTTATCGAATCACATAGGACATTTCTCTTCTTTTACTAGAAGTGGTAGATTCTTTATTGATCATTCATTATCTTCATATATAACTTATTACACCCAAGCATACCCTTTGATATACTCTAAGAGTCTTAAGGAATAAGTCAAAGTGTAATTCATTATATATATAAGATACTATGATGATCTCAAGTCTAAGGATCATTTGTACTACTATCACTACAGGAATTCCTATTGATAGACAAGTAAAACTCCATTAGGTATTCCTTTGCGAGTCACGTTCAGTGAACTTATTCTCTAATAAGCACCTACATACTTGCTTTAGTGTCTCCACACAAATGATCATGAGATTAATCATCCTCATCCAATGAGCAAGCAACGTACGTACCAATCTATCCGGATTCACTAATCCCCTTTTTAGTAATCCATTGATTGGAAACATTTTAGTTTTAAGCTATCTAAGAATTTAGATCTCATTAGCATGATCTCATCATGATTCTAAAAATATTGCTTAAAATTATGGGTTTATCACATATTATTAAAACAACACCATGTATATAATAAATGCCTTTAATAAATAATTCTTTTATTAATAAATAAATAAGATTGATTACAAAGTATATGCTTTATCATCATACATGATTGGCTTGTATGCATACTACTTTCAATCTCCCACTTGTACTAAAGTCAATCGTTGTGGTATCTCATACCCATCTTTTGTAAGTGACGATCGAACTGTTGTTGTGTTAACGCTTTAGTAAATGGATCTGCAATATAATCTTTAGAGTCCACACGCTCCAAGGTGACATCTCCTCTTTCAATGATCTCTCTGATCAAATGAAACTGCCACAATACGTGTTTGGATTTCTGATGAGACCTGGGTTCCTTAGCCTGTGCAACAGCTCCGGTGTTGTCACAGAATAAAGGTACTAGTCCTGTAATGCTAGGAACCACACCAAGTTCGGTAATGAACTTCTTCATCCAAACAGCTTCCTTTGCAGCTTCACTTGCAGCTATGTACTCTACCTCTGTCACTAAATCAACAATTGTTTGCTATTTGGAACTCTTCTAACTCACTGCGCCACCATTTAAGGTAAACACATACCCCAAAACAGATTTACTGTCATCTTGGTCCGTTTGAAAACTTGAGTTTGTGAAGCCCTCTAGTTTCCATTCAGACCCACCATAGACAAGAAATACATCCTTAGTTTTTCTTAAGTACTTTAGGATATTTTTCACTGCCTTCCAGTGTTCTTCTCCTGGATTCGACTAATATCTACTTGTTACACTAAGTGCATAAGAGACATCTGGTCTAGTAAATATCATACCGTACATGATAGATCCTATTGCTAAAGCATAATGAAACTCATACGGTCTCTCTCCTTAGGTATCTTTGGGGCCTGTTTCTTGGAGAGATGTATTCCATGGCTCATCGACATGAGACCTCTTTTGGAATCTTCCATGCTAAACCTCTTTAGCATCGAGTCAATGTACGTTCCTTGGGACAAGCCAAGCATCCTTTTAGATCTATCTCTATAGATCTTTATCCCCAAAATATAGGATGCTTCTCCCAAGTCCTTCATGGAGAGGTGTTTGGATAACCAGATTTTAATTGATTGTAGCATAGGAATATCATTCCCTATCAGTAATATATCATCAACATATAATACGAGGAATGAAACAGCGCTCCCACTAACCTTCTTGTACACACATAGTTCATCCTAATTTTTGATAAAATCAAACTCTTTGATTGTCTCATCAAAATGGATGTTCCACCTACGAGAAGCTTGCTTCAATCCATAAATGGATCATTGTAGCTTACAGACTTGATTTGTTCCAGCCTTTGAAACAAATCCCTCTGGCTGTGTCATATACGCATCCTCGTCAAGTTTCTGATTGAGGAAGGCCTTTTTCACTTCCATCTGCCAAATTTCGTAGTCATGGTAAGCTGCAATTGCAAGCAAAATCCGAATGGACTTGAGCATTGCTACTGGTGAGAAGGTTTCGTCATAGTCAACTCCTTGTCTTTGTTTGAAACCTTTTGCGACCAATCGGGCCTTATAGGTCTCTACCTTGCCGTCTTCTCCAGTCTTTCTTTTAAAGACACATTTACACCCAAAAGGCTTAATGCCTTCAGGTGGTGAAACCAAAGTCAATACGTGGTTCTCACACATGGAGTCCATCTCAGATTTCATGGCTTCTTGCCACTTCTCTTGGTCTTTATTACTCATAGCATGTTCATAATTCAATGGATCATCATCATCTATGATGCGTAGCTCATCGTCATCCTCTATGACAAGTCCATACCTATCAGGTATCTTTGGTACTCTTCCAGATTTATGAATAGGGTGTGGTATAGAAGGAATCTCTACTTGGTTAGGTACCTCACTTTGATCTGTAGTATTTTGTGGTTCTTGAACCTCTTCAAGATAAATCTTAACTGACCCCTTCAAGGATAAACTCCTTTTCCAAGAAAGCAACATGTTTCGTAACAAACACCTTTTGATCAGTTGGGTGATAGAAATAATACCCCGATGTTTTTTTAGGGTATCCCACAAATCTACATTTGTCAGATCTAGTCTGTAGCTTATCGTTTTCAAACTTTTTGACATAAGATGGACAACCCCAAGTGTGACACCTCCAAATCCCGGTACTTCATTACCTCAAGATTTGGTGTTCACTTAATCACAACATTCATATCTAACTACCCAATCATAATAAAAATTGAATAATAAACCTTCCCTTAAGGGATTAAATTAATAAAAATCTCCCAGGTTATCTAACCTTTAAATACAATCATTTAAATGCGGAAATTAAATAAATACTTCATTACATCAATCAAATTAAAGTCTGATAAATAACTGTCAACATATTACAAGTCTTCAATACTTGTTCATCTTTCCATTTCCCTTACTGGTGCTAGGTACATCTATCTTTTCATCCTTAGCTGTAATATTTATATAAGCAAGAGTGAGCAAACAAAGCTCACTTGAAATAACAATGAATAAAATCTTTATAACAACTGCCAAATAATAGGCTCAATAGAACTGAAAAAGTATGTTTTATAACATTCTGAAACATATAACCGAGGGTCTAATGACCACGAACCATGTCCACAGTTATAAGTAATCTTTCAACTTAAACTTTAACAGTCATAAGACTATAAGGACTCCACATACTTAGGGTGATCAGCCCTTCGTACAATGTATTGTGCACAACCATTTCAACGCTAAGCGTAAACCCCTAATAATAGGGTTGTTCATCTCAGTATTTAGATTACAAGTCCGCACCAAAGTAAGTTTGGGTTGGATGTATATTAAGGAAATTTAGAATTTAACGGCCATCAACTAATGATTAGTTGAATAAAAAGGTAACAACTCTATGTTACGGAATAAACCATAATTGTATACTAAGTTCATGCTTTAGGAATAATCTAATAGCATAAAGATTGAATAGTATATCGTACCTTGCTTTGAATAACATTAAGCTAAGGATAAATCTTAGAATTGAATATTAAGCATGCATAATAAGTAATAACTTGAACGATAAACTTGTTCATCAGAATAAAGATACTTGCATGCTAAAGATAACAAGTTTAGGTTTAGAAAATCATGCACAACATAATAATAGAACTAGCTCAACGAAAGTGTTGAGTTAGGAAAACTTGCATAATTGTAATCGAACTAGAAATAATAACTTGTTCAACGAAACAAGTTAACAACAAGAATAACTTGATCAATATAAGCAAGATAAGGTAAGTAAACTTGCACAACGAAGTTTTTGGGTTAGAAGAACTTGCCTTGCGTATAAGCTAAAGCGTAACAACTCGAATCACAATACCTTATATATATATATATATATATATATATATATGTCATCATGATATAATTAGTCACTACCACATAATATATATACTAAGTACATTCATCATGTAAGATTTGATTTTTAATCACATAATCAAATTACATTAATCATAAAATTAGTTAATCGTTAATAACATGTTCATTATTGGTATAGAAATACTGAAATCATAATTTAACAGTCCTACTATTAACACATAACAACTTTTTTAGACTTTTATGTAAATAAATCACCTTTATCGACCATTCTGTTAACTTCATGTTGCTTTACCACGGTTACATATAATGGGCCGACTTTCTTGATCTTCTTATTTGACATTGCGACGCGAGACACAAAAGCTAACGATTGGTCTTTGCAAGCCTTGAAACTTACAACATCATTGGTAAGCAAGCTGCGCGTCTTGAACTCCGAACTTAATGACCAATTTCAAAGAACATCATGAACAAAAAGCCAATTTGGCCTACAAACTCTTTTCTAACAACCTAATTAACATATAATACATACAGAGACTTCATATAAACATAATTTAAAGACTCTTAACATGATTCTACCCATAAAACAACATAAACATAGAATTTACAACACCCAATTTTACTATTTTTGATAAAACTTCTCTTTTTGACATTTTTAATGAAAATCATCACTATAACTTTGTTTTTCAATCAAAAAAGTTAACTCAAAATATCATGTTTATGTTTATTCATCCTCTTTCAAATTCAATAGCTAATTTATAAATTAAACAACTAATTTAACCCCAATTTTACTTTAAACTAAGCCATATTCATATATGTTCATATAAACTCACTGTAATATGGCTTCTTTCACAAAATACATACATACATGAATTAATTTATCCATACTCTTACGAAAACACTCTCATAACAAACAATTATCATATAAACTATATACAACAACTAATTCTACTTCTACAAAGATTTTTACAGAGAATTTTAGAAGAGAAAACTAAAACTTTAAAAACATAAAAGTAAGAGGATACCTTAATTTTAGAAGATGATGATTATTCTTTGATTCTCAAGCTTATTTTCCCAATTTCTTTCTCAAATCATTTCTAGAATTCTCTCAATTTTCTTCTTTTCTTCTTTTTCTTTCTTCTGAGTCTTTCTTCTCTATTCTATCTTACGTAGTAAAATATAACGTATAATAGTAATAATATAGATATTAAGTATATAATTTTAACTGACATCAGTTATGTAAGACCCCAAATTTTGTGAATAAAGATTAATTTTCTCAAAATATTTTTTAAGTATTATGGTGTGAATTTGATATAATGTTATATTTGTGGGTAATATTTATAAATTTTGCAAAGTAAGCAAGTGGTTATAAAATATTCGATTGGTCGGGGAATATTCTTTTTGTCAGGAAATATCCGTACGATGGCACAATCATTGGTGGACCCCACAACGGAATTATTGTCGGAATGAGAAAATGACAGAAATATCTTTTTATGAAAATAACGGCGGATATTTTACCGTTAACTGTTGAACTACCCGGTAGTAAAAATATACTAATACGTGTGGTTGTATAGTAGCGCACGGTATTGATTATTGGTGCTTACGTGAGAAGTCACTAAGTTTTACTCAATAATTGTTGCAGTAATTACTGTTCAATATTTTATTTTATTGGTTCAATAATTGCTGTGTTTATATTTTATATTATTTTTATTTCAATAATTATCACTGCACAGTATTTCCCATTATCAAATCAATAATTCATATTATTTGAATAATATTATTAGACAACATTATTGGCAATGTCTAGAAAATTTTGTCAAGGAGAGGTTTGGTCACCTAATTGCGCGCCAGTAAAGAGAATTCCTTATTGGAAAGCCCCATCTTTCCTGGGAACGACTTGGTTCTTAAATAATACGAATTATAATAATGATGATAAATGTTGTTAAAGATATTGAGGGGATTTTTTTAATGAAGTGTTTGTTGTATTTATGGACCCCCCCCCCATTTATCCATTTTTCAAAATAATCGGTAGAAAGTTATTCAGTATTTTTTTTATATTATAAAGGTGGGCCCATAAGTGGGGACCACATGTGGGGCCTACATGTGAATTGTTATGAAATGTCGGAAGGGGGGGAGTACATAACGTGAATTGGAGGGAATTATATATATATATATATATATATATATATATATAAGTTTTATTTTATTTGATTTTAAATAGAATATATTATATTTTATTTAAAGTTTTTATTTTATTAGAATATTTTATTGCACAGTAATGAATAGTAAAATCAAATTTTCATAAAATTTCAGCCGAACGTCGCCCGTGATTTTCTTTACTGTGCAGTCCGTGATTTCTAAATTCAAATAGTATCCTTTCCATTCTCTTATAAATAGGATGCTTAGTTAGAATTGAAAATCACACCAGAATCAGAGAATTCTTCTTCTATAATATTGAGCGTATTTCTTTCGAGTTTGAGAAAGCTTTGAGTGTAGAAAATAGTTCTAGTTTTCTTCAAAGATATCCCCGCTATACCAGTTGGAATACTCTTCTTTTCAAGGGAAGGGGTATTATTTATTTCATAATCGCTTACGATATTATTTTTCGTATTCGTAAAAAATTTTATTCGTTCAATATTCGCAAGAAATATTATATTCGTTTAATATTCGTAGGAATATTATATTCGTTTAATATTCGTAAGGAATATTATTTTCATTCAACAGTCGTAAGGGATATTATTTTTGTTCAGTATTCGTATAAAATAATATTTTCTTCCATACTCTGTAGTATATAAGTAATATTATTTCATTTTAGATTTCGAATTCTATACTCATTTTGTTAAGTTTTGGCTTCTATACTCCATGAAATTAGTAGAATATCCTTGATATTTGCACTTCATCCAGTATCTTTTTATGGAAATATTATTCTAAGCATTCTTGATAAGTTTTAACTTTTTCATACCGGGGTACTATTCACGGGGTTACTATTCCTAAAGTTACTATTCACGGGATACTACTCACTCGGTTACTATTCACCTGGGGCACTATTCATGATAAAAATTGATTCATTTTTGGTACAATATTATTCTTGAATTTTACTCCACGAAGCAGTATCATATTGACAATTTGGACATTATTGAATTCTGGATAAATTAAATTATAAATCTTTAAAATTTATCCTTGAACTTGTTTTATTGAATTATTATGTCATTGGCATCACCCTCATGCTTATATTGTTATGAAAGTCATCTTTGGCCATAGTGCATAGATGGACTTGGTATGATTATGACCAGGGATTATTCGGTATAATCATAGCCGTAATATTACAAATGATGTGGTAAAATTCCTCATTGGCCCGTAGTGCATTGATGGACAATTTTTGGTATGATCATGGCCATGGGTTCTCTTCGGCCAAGGGTGCAAAGATGACTTATTTTATGGCATGATCATGGCCGTTGATGAAAACAAAATTATAATTGGCCCATAGTGCATGGATAATTCGTGGTCGTGATACTAAAGAATATCTTTGACCCGTAGTGCAGGGATGATTCGATGATGTGGATTATTTATTAAGCTGAGTCTCAGCGATAAAATTGATGATAAACTTTTTAAATCATAGAAGATAGTAGATATCATGCTCTCTACGACTCTTCTAATGGATTGCTTATTCATTTCGAGTTGTTGATCTAACACTTGTTGTCTATTATATTCTATCAGTTGTTATATTGTTGAAGGCTAAGGATAATTTATTTTGCATTATCTTAGTCATAATATTTCTTACTGGGTTAGTTGAGCTCACCCTTTACTTTCATTGTTCTCTTCAGGAAATGAGAATATATCTGGGACTAGTCGGGGAACAAAGTGACGGTCCAGATGTTTGCATTAGTAGTCCTCACTATTTTGTGAAATAGTGTGAAAATAAATGTAATAATATTGAATTTGAGTTTGGATATTGTCTAGAAGACAATATTCGTGTTAAAATTCTCAGCTTATATTTTGTCGTACTTTACACGACAGTTGTATAATTAAGTTGTATTTGAATTTTGTACCATGTATTTGGCGACTAAAAATGGGTGATGTATACCTATTTTGGGGGCGTCACAGTTGATAATACGCCCCCAAAATAGCTATACATCACCCATCTTGAGTCGCCAGAAAATACATTACTGACAACTCCATTTATATAATTGTTGTGCAGAATACGATCACAGTTAAACTGTGAGTTTTAATACAAATATAAATAACTCTCGTGGTGCCTTGACCACACCACCTTACAATGGTACCTTACATAAAGGTATAGTCAATAACGGTTTTAGAAATTAAAATCTTTTGAAAATGCTCAAGGAAACCTTCGTACATGGGAGGCCATGCGTCTAAGTTATCATAGATATCATATGTCCACAGAATTATCCTTGGTTGACCCAATAGTCCCCAAAGAAAAACGAGAAGATTACTATCATATTCTTTCCAATGGTGAGTCTTCTCTTGAAATATATTTATCTCCATTATCTCCAATTGAGAATTATATTTAAACCAAACTCCAAGATTATATAGGTAGTGCTCGTAGATATACTCAGCAAGTGGATGTGCACAGCCCTATCTTATAATAACGCGAACTCGTATGTCATTAGACATCTTGTATGATAGTGGTAAAACACTCTTCCAAAGTTAGGTTCGCCTCACCCTATTGGATTCACCAAATATAAATATTAAATGACGTATAAAATACAACACACTTATCTAAAGTTCTCAATAAAATTATTTACATACTGTTTAGGAAGAACCTCAACAGCTATAGACCACCGTTCTAATCCCCTGTTACCCCCGCTCGACCCAGCTACAGTTTTATTACCTGAAAGGAATTGTGAAGCAAAAGGTTGAGCACAACTAGCCCAGTAAAGAATATCATGACTAAAGATAATATTATCAATAGCCTTCATCAATAATAAATCAGAGATTTAGAACATATGGTAGATGATAAAACTTTTCAACCATAGTTGCAGCGGAATGAGCAATCCATTAGAAGAGTCAAATAGACCATAAAATCTATTATCTTTCCCATGTTAAAAGTCCACCAACAATGTTTTATCCCTGTAACATCAATCAACAGCTCATGTCCACAATCATGTGAATAACTCATATTCCTAATTATGGTTCTAAATTCCTCTTCGTACCCAGGACAAAGATAATTTTCATCACCTGAAAACATCAAAGATCATGGTAATACCAAATCACAATTCATTTTCATAATCATACTAATAAATTCATCTTTGCACTACGTCCGAATATATTCATTAACAATTCATCTTTGCACTACAGGCCAAAGACATGCACCTGTATTTTAGAAGAGTCAAGTAGAGCATGATATCTACTATCTTCTACGAATTAAAAGTTTATTATCAATATTTTATCGCTGAGACTCAGCTTAATAAATAATCCACATCACTGAATTATCCATGCACTACGGCCAATGATATTCGTTAGTATCACATCCATGAATTATCCATGCACTACGGGCCAAAGATATTCATTATTATCACATCCATGAATTAATATTTCATCGCTGAGACTCAGCTTAATAAATAATCCATATCACCAAATTATCCATGCACTACGACCAAGGATATTCGTTAGTGTCACATCCATGAATTATCCATGCACTACGGGCCAAGGATATTCATTATTATCACATCCATGAATTAATATTTCATCGCTGAGACTCAACTCAATAATTAATCCACATCATCGAATCATCCCTGCATTACATGCCAAGGATATTCATCAGTATCACGATCACGAATTATCCATGCACTACGGGCCAAGGATATTCGTGTTTTCATCAACGGTCATGATCACGTCATAAAACAATTCATCTTTGCACCCTTGTCCTAAGAGAACCCATGGTCATGATCATACCAAAAACTGTCCATCAATGCACTACGTGCTAATGAGGACTTTTACCACATCATTTGTAACATTACGGTCATGATTATACTGAATAATCCCTAGTCATAATCATACCAAGTCCATCTATGCACTACGGCCACATATGACTTTCATAACAATATAAGCATGAGGATGATGACAATGATATAATAATTCAACCAAACAAGATCAAGGATAAATTTTAAAGATTTATAATTTAATTTATCCAGAATTCAATAATATCCAAATTGTCAACATGATACTGCTTTGTGGAGTAAAATTCAAGAATAATAATGTATCAACAATGATTTGAACAGAAAAGAAATCAATTTTTGTCATGAATAGTACCCCGTGAATAGTAACCCGTAAATAGTAACTCATGAATAGTAACTCATGAATAGTAACTCGTGAATAGTAACACGTGAATAGTACTAAGTCATTAAAAAGTTAAACTTATCAAGAATGCCCAGAATAATATTTTCATGAAAAGATATTGGATGAAGCGCAAATATCAAGGATATTCTACTAATTTCATGGAGTATAGAAGCCAAAACTTTAACCAAATGAGTATAGAATTCGAAATCTGAAACGAAATAATATTACTTACATACTACATAGTATGAAAGAAAATATTATTTCAAGCGAATATTGAACAAAAATAACATCCCTTACCTTGAAAAGAAGAGTATTCCAACTGATATAGCGGATATATTCTTGAAGAAAACTTTCACTAATTTCTACATTCAAAACTTCTTAAAACTCTAAAGAAATACGCTCAAGATTATAGAAGAAGAATTCTCTGATTTTTGGTGTGATTTTCAATTCTAACTAAACATCCTATTTATAGGAGAATGACAGGATACTATTTAGAAATTAAAATCACGGACTGCACAGTGAAATTATTCGACGAATTCACGGGCGTCTGACGATTGAAAAGTTTTAAATTTTTGATTTTACTATGCTGCACTATACATAATAAAATATAATATATTCTATTTTTTTCATAAAAAACAAAACTTATTATAATATATATTATATATATATAATAATAATAAAAAAAATAATACAATTCCCTTACCTCCCGGGCAACCCATCCCACCCCAATTCTATTTCCATTCCATCACATGCCTCTCTCTCTCTATATATATATATATATATATATATATATATATATATATATAACATATAATATTACAGTACCTTACTTATACGTAAGTTCCATCCCCCATAACTTTAACCTTTTATCAATTTAAATATTTACTAAATAGAATAATTATAAGAAAATTGAATACTTTCATTTCATAAAATTCGGGGTCTCACAATCTCCCCTCCTTCTGAAATTTTTTCCTTGACATTTACGTACGTACCTGGTATTTCGGACTGTACCTTCCTGGTTATTTCCTTTGTATCTGGATTTTTCCATTGCTCATCTCATGTATTTCAGATATCATTCTAGAATATATCTTCAAAATAAAGGTTAATTGACATATCAAAATTTGTCAACTTTGTAAGACCCCAACTTTTATAAATAAAGATGAATTTTCTATAAATATCATTTTTGAATATTATGGAATGAATTTGATATAATATTATAGTTGTGGGTAATATTTATAAATTTTGCAAAGTACGCAAGTTGTTATATAATATTCGATTGGTCAGGGAATAATCGTTTTAATAGGGAATATTCGTACAACGACACAATCATTGGTGGACCCCACAACGGAATTATTTTTGGATTGAGAAAACGACAAAAATACTTTATGAAAATAACGGCGAAAGTTTTACTGTTAACTCTGCTGAAACACCTTAAGTGTTAAAAGTACGATGTCTGGCGTAGTTACACAAAAGAGTACACATTGATTGATTATTGATGCTTATGTGAGAAGTCACTCGGTTTTCTTCAATTATTGCTACAGTAATTGTTGCATAGTATCTCACGTTATTTGATTTAATTATTGTCAATATTTTATATATTATTAAATCAATAATTGAGATGACAAAGTTATTAATATTATTATTTGCAATATTAACGATGTCTAGAAGTTCACAAGGAGGAGGTTTGGTCACCTAATTGTGCGCCGATGATAGGAGAAATCCTTATTTGAAAGCCCCTCTTTCACAGGAGCGACACAATTCGATTAATATTGTGAATTATAATAATAATGATAAATTTTGTTTTATTAGTATTATTAATGTAATAAAACAAAAAAAACTTTTTATATAAAAGCGAGAATACGTTTATAAAGTTATTTGTTTTATTAGACTAATAATAAAATCTTTTATATAAAAATGAATACTTTTATAAAGTTATCCATTTTATTAGACAATAATTAGAATATATTATATTTTATTATGCATAGTGTTTGTATAATGCACTGCATAGTGTTTGCATAGTAAAATCTTTTTATATAAAATAGAATACTTTTATAAAGTTTTTTCGTTTTATTAGATTATAAATAGAATATATTATATTTTATTGTAAACCAATCTGGACCGTCCGTTTAAAGTAAATCAATCTGGACCGTTCATGAATTAGTTACTATTTTGTCCATTCTTCTATAAATAGAAGCTCATTCCTTCATTATTTCTTATGAATTCACTGAAACTTTAGAGAGAGAAACTATAGAGAGAGTTCTTCTTCTATAATCCTGAGCGTATTTCATTAGAGTTTAAGAAAGTTTTGAGCGTAGTGCAAGTTTTCTTTGAGTATATCATCGCCCTACCAGTCGGAATACTCTTCTTTTACAGTAAGGGATATTATTTGTTGTACTCGTAAGGGATATTATTTGTTGTACTCGTAAGGGGTATTCTTTCTTTCTTACTCATGAAAAGAACTTCTGTTATTTCATTCTTTATTATTCTGTTGGAATAACCTGTATACACGGGCTATCCTATACTTGGTGAAATTCTTCTGTTACTCCATTCTTTATTATTCTGTTGGAACATCATGTCGGTGCGTTACGCATGACCTGGTTCCGTTATTATTCTGTTGGAACATCTTGTCTATGCGCTTACAAATGACCTGGTTCCGTTGTTTATTATTCTGTTGGAATATCATGTCTGTGCGTTTACGCATGACCTGGTTCTATTATTTATTATTCTGTTGTAATAACCTGTCTATGTGGTCTATCGCATGCCTGGTGATTTCTTTTGTTATTCCATTCTTTATTATACTCAGTGGGTTAAAGTTTTGACTTCTATACTCCATGAAATTAGTGGAATATCCTTGATATTTGCGCTTTATCCAATATCTTTTCATGGAGCATTCTTGAGTTTTACTCTACAAAGCAATATCATGTTGACAATTTGGACGTTATTAGTTCCTAGATAAATAAATTCTTGAACTTGTTTTATTGAATTCTTATATCATTGTCATCATCCTCATGTTTATATTATGTTGAAAGTCATCTGTGGCCTGTAGTGCATAGATGGACTTGGTATGATTATGACTAGGGATTATTCGGTATAATCATGACCGTAATGTTACAAATGATGTGGTAAAAGTCCTCATTGGCCCGTAGTGCATTGATGGACAGTTGTTGGCATGATCATGACCATTGATGAATACACGAATATCCTTGGCCCGTAGTGCATGGATAATTTGTGGTCGTGATACTAATGAATATCCTTGGCCGTAGTGCAGGGATGATGTGGATTATTTATTAAGCTGAGTCTCAGCGATAAAAGAAATGAAAAACTTTTTAAATCATAGAAGTTAGTAGATTTTATTCTCTACTTGACTCTTCTAATGGATTTCTTGTTCCGCTGCAGTTAAACTTGATGTTTGTAATATTTTATCAGTTTCACACTGTTGAAGGCTAATGATAATTTATTCTGCATTATCTTAGTCATAATATTTTTTACTGGGCTTGTTGAGCTCACCCTTTTTCTTTCATTGTTCTCTTCAGGAAATGAGAACGTAGCAGGGACTAGTCGGGGAACAGAGTGATGGTCTAGATGACAATATTTGTATTAAAACTCATAGCATATGTTTAGTCGTATTTTACATGACTATTGTATAATTAAGTTGTATTTGAATTTTGTACCATGTATTTGGCGACTCAGAATAGGTGATGTATACCTATTTTGGGGGCGTCACAGTTGGTATCAAAGCTTAGGGATATGATCCCTGGCTAAGATGTGAGAATAGAACTAGGAGGGGAGAGACGGGAAATTCCTTCGCTAGTATGACCGACCTAAGTTTATTTTGTATTTAATTGGTCAGTCAGAATATAGAGATAATATGTTATATGTTATATGTTACAGTGTCTGAAAATGACATCCGAGAATGTTGAGAATAGCAATGGAGCACAGGCGACCATAGATTCACCACATATCAATAATCAGGATAATGTGCATCAAGAAGGCGACAATCCTCATGCAAACAACAACACTGACCAAATGATGAACGATGGAATGTTCAGAGGCTTTATGCAATTTATGTAACATCAGGCGAGAGCGGATCCTATCCAAAATGTAGGTGGAAACACTGGAAACTCTCGGACGGTCACCGCTAAACAGTTCAAGGAGTTGGGACCACCGGAGTTCATTGGAGAGCCAAAACCACTTAAGGCGGAAGCATGGATAAAGCGAGATCACCAAGATATTTGATGTCTTGGGATGCTCCGAGAGCAAAAGGTTCCCTTTGCTACGCCTTTATGTTGCGAGGAGAGGCGATTCTTGGTGGGGAATTGGTAAAGCGTACTCAACCTACCGTGAAGATGTCTTGGGAGAAGTTCCAAGAACTATTCAAAGAAAAGTACTTTCCCAAAAGTATTCGTCACATAAAAGAGGTAGAGTTCATCAAGTTGGAGCAGAATAATATGACCGTGTCGCAGTACGAAGCTAAGTTTGCTGAGTTGTCCCGGTTTGCGTCCCACTTGGTGGATAATGAAGAGAGAATGACGTGGATGTTTTTAAGAGGTTTGAAGCTGGAGATACGTCAACATCTTATTTCTCATAAACTGTGTTTGTATTCAGATGTTGTAAATAGGGCTCAGTTAGTGGAGCGCGATAACAAGTCAACGCAACCAAAAGAGAGCAACCGGCAAAATGATAATACCAGTGAGAGAAGTCATCGAAGCGGTGACAACAAGTGTGGAGGGAATCAACAGGCCAGAAATGGTAACCACTTCGGTGGTAATCAGAACCAAAACAATAAGAATGGATATTTCAAGAAGAGGAGATTCAACAATGATGGAAAGACGTCAGCACCAGCACCCGTTGTTAAGGAGGGAAAATGACCACCTATCATATGTTTCAAATGCGGAGGGGAGGGACATATCAGTCCAAACTGCGCGATGCCATCCAAAGCGTGTTATAATTGTGGAAGAGAAGGTCACCTAGCCCGATTTTTTCGTGCACCGAAGACAAGTCCAGTTGGAACAGTGACACAAAATATCATCCCAGACAAGTCAAACCAGTAGTTTAAGGGAGAGCTTTTGATGTGACCTCCCAGAAAGCAAGGAACCCAAACGACGTCACCACGGGTAAGCTTATCATAAACTCTAGCGAAGTCTATACTTTATTTTATACCGGTTCTACCCATTCTTTTATTTCTCCTACTTGCGCTCAACAATTAAATTTGACTCTGGAGAAATTAGACTTTGACTTATCTGTGGAAATTCCGTTGGGAGGAACATTCATTACATCCACTATTTATAAGTCTTGTTTAGTTCAAATCGGCAACCGCACGTTACCTGTCGATCTTATTTCTTTGATGTTAGCTTTCATATTTCTAACCAACCTATTATGCGAATTCAAGCAACCAAACCATTAAAATCAATCACTGTCATCTCAAGCCATAAAGCTATTCGTTTATTAAAAAACGGATGTCAAGCTTTCTTAGCTCATGTCACGGATCTAAATAAAAATACGTTAGTTTTGAATGATATTTCTATTGTTAATAAATTTCCTGACGTATTCCCTGAAGAACTTCTTGGCCTACCCCCAGAGCGTGAAATCGAATTTAGTATCGACCTTGAACCCGATACAAAACCCATTTCCAAAGCCCCGTATCGAATAGCTCCTATTAAACTTCAGGAGTTAAAGACCCAATTGCAGGAATTGTTAGACATTGGTTTCATTCGTCCTAGTACGTCTCCTTGGGGTGCTCCTGTTCTATTCGTGAAGAAGAAAGATGAGAGTATGCGACTTTGTATTGATTATCGGGAGTTGAATCATGTCACCATCAAAAATAGGTACCCGTTGCCACGTATTGATGACCTGTTTGACCAGTTGCAAGGAGCCAAATTCTTTTCAAAGATTGATCTTCGTTCCGGATATCACCAATTGAAGATTAGAATCGATGACATTCCAAAGACGGCTTTCAGAACTCGATACGGGCATTATGAATTCCTAGTCATGTCCTTTGGATTGACTAATGCTCCTGCTACCTTCATGGATATGATGAACCGAGTATTCAAGGAATATTTGGATCACTTTGTGGTCGTCTTTATTGATGACATCCTTATTTATTCCAAAAGTCGTGAAGATCGTGAGCAACACTTGAGGCTGGTACTCCAAAAGCTTCGTGAATACAAGCTTTATGCCAAGTTGAAGAAATACGAGTTGTGGCTTGAGGAAGGAGCATTCCTTAGGCACGTAGTATCAAGTCATAGAATATCTGTTGACCCGGCAAAAATTGAAGCAATTCAAAGCTGGGAGCAACCTAAATCAGTGACCGAAGTACGTAGCTTTCTCGGTTTAGCTGATTATTATCGGAGATTCGTGGAAGGATTTTCTCGAATCGCTACTCCATTAACTCAGCTGACTCGGAAAGATTCAAAGTTCGATTGGAGCGAAGAAATATGAGAAGAGTTTTCAAGAACTCAAGAAGAGACTCAGTTCAGCACCTGTTCTGACAATACCATCTGGCTTGGAGGGATTTGTCATCTACAGTGATGCTCCAGGCAAAATGGTTGGGATGTGTTCTCATGCAACATGGGAAAGTCATACCCTATGCCTCGCGACAACTCAAAGAATATGAGAGGAATTGTCCTACTCATGATCTAGAGTTGGCAGCTGTTGTCTTCGCACTTAAAATTTGGAGGCATTACTTGTATGGGGAGAAAGTGGAGATCTTTACGGATCATAAAAGCCTCAAATATTTCTTCACTCAAAAGGAACTCAACATGCAACAACGACGTTGGCTTGGACTGTTGAAAAATTATGATCATACCATCCAATACCATCCTGAAAAAGAGAACGTGGTAGCTGACGCATTAAGTAGAAGATCATATGCAAGTACAAGTGCGATATTGTCAACACAAAGGCCCATTTTGTGTGACTTGCAAAGGATGAAGATAGAGTTAAAGACTCCGGGGACCCATGTGATGATGGCAAATGTACGAGTAGAACCGACTTTAATCGATAAAGTTAAAGCAGCTCAAGCTACAGACCTGGAACTGATGCGTATGAGGAAGAAAGTGCAAGAAGGGTCTATGCCGGAAGCAAGAATCGATGAAGAAGGAATACTTCAAGTCAACTCCAAACTTTATGTTCCTAACGACCTTGATTTAAAGTATAAAATCATGATGGAGGCACACAACACACCGTTTGCAATCCATCCTGGGAGTACCAAAATGTATCGTGATCTTCGTCATACATTTTGGTGGAGCAATATGAAGAGAGAGATAGCGTTGTTTATCTCAAGGTGTCTAACTTGTCAATGAGTTAAGGTGGATCATCAATTACCAAAAGGTCCATTGCAACCACTTGAAATTCCAGAATGGAAGTGGGAGCAGATTACCATGGATTTCGTTATTGGTCTTCCCAAGGTTTCTCAAGGCATAGATGCAATTTGGGTCATTGTTGATAGATTGACCAAGTCTGCTCACTTCTTACCTATACGAGAAACTTATACACTTGAACGTCTTGCTCGCATGTACATAAACGAGGTTGTAAGATTGCATGGTATACCAGTATCCATAGTGTCTGATCGAGACCCAAGATTCACTTCACGATTTTGAGTTAGTTTGCAAAAAGATATGGGCACGGATTTACGATTTAGCTTGGCATATCATCCTCAGACGGATGGACAGTCAGAGAGGACTATTCAAACTCTTGAAGATCTATTAAGACTCTGTGTCCTTGATTTCAAGTGAAGTTGGGACAAGTTCTTACCATTGGTGGAGTTTTCCTACAACAACAGTTATCAAGCAAGTATTGGCATGGCTCCATTCGAAGCGTTATATGGAAGAAAATGTCGTTCTCTAGTATGCTGGGATGAGGTGGGTGAAGCAACATTATTGGGACCGGAGTTGGTACGTATGACTACGAAAAAGATTCAAACGATCTAACAACATATAAAAACCTCACAAGATCGACAAAAGAGTTATGCTGATCTTCATCGAAAGGACGTAGAATTCGATATTGGAGATCATGTGTTGTTGTGACACCCCCAAATCCAGGTTACCTGACCCCCGAGATTGGTGTTCACGATCCACAATATAATACTAACTATCTACCCATTCATATAGAAATAGTAATACATATCACATTAACATATGTTGTTAATACATTAGTCCCTGGTCCGCTAACCTTAACATTACAAACATACCCGTTAGATATACAAAAAGGGTTTATAAACAAAACATAATAATAATTTTATTATAACTACTCCAGCATTTTTCCTTTGTTCTTCACAGCACCTTCTACAACTTCGTCCCTAGCTGAAAAGTTTTATTTAACAAGGGTGAGCAACAAATTTTCCCCGTAAGTTAAGATATACAATGAATGTATAAGTATTAGAATAATAAACTATCTATTTTGATAGAATGACACCAAAGTTCGGGGAACTTTGAATTAGTTGAACAATGCGTTAATCAATAACAAGGCTTCTCCCTTTCTATGCAACACAATAATTTGATAATGAAATAGTACAACGCTTTCAAAGTTTCTACTATATTCTATTGAATAAACAAGAATCAATTCTACGCAATAACAAAGTGGAATATTTTCCAAATTTATGCTGAGTGATCTCACCAGATCTTAGAACTTATTTTCTCGGGTATCTATCAAAGATTTACTTTGATACATACGCAGGCGTATCAGATAACCATAAAGATTAAATCATACCCCTCTACAAGTATAAGAAGTGATCAGCTTTCTTATACCCGATATTATGCATAATACTTAACAGTGCGCAATGGCCGAATATACTACCTAAAATGTTCCCTTTATATAAAAGGTTGTTCTTCTCAGTCTCAGAATCAAGATTTTGATTTAACAACGAAACGCAATGATTTCAATTTCTATTTACTTATCGATCTAGCCGAAATAATTGGCATCGATCTAGCAATAACAATTGAATTCTCTTTTTGAATTTATCAAGTTCTAACAAATGTTCGCCTAGCCAGAATAATTAGCTAAGACATTTCTTAACATAATTTGACAATAAACAGGAATTATCTGTACTTTCAATTCTATCTTCTACTAATATGAATATCCAACAACAGTTATTCTACAAATGTATATTCTCCGAATCAGTAATTTAATTTAAATTATTAAACATGCACTACCTGCGTATAATCAACAATAAATCCCTAGACGTGGTATAATTAGCAATAATTATCCACTATAACAATTGAATGAATATAACTCAAGGTTGAGTTAGGGAAACTTGCCTTCCGCGTTGATTACTGCTACACAATATACTTATCTACTTTCATAAGACCTATAACCAATAATATCGGTCTCACAATTAGCACAATAATTCACAACACGCAACACTGTAATTCACAATCAATCTTCTCCTAGGCACATTACCACATAGCCACATTAGTGTTTATAACCTATATAAACACTTATCAAGTCTAACTATTTCGGTCTAGTTGGACTTCGGTCCATTCTCGGTGTTCTCGTCACCCTATCCGACAATTAACACAGTTATTGTCAATTACATTTTGGTCTCTAAGCTTCAATATTATATTAGATAAGTTAAATATCACTAATAATATTTTTCGGAAGCTTTTAATAATTTATAAACAATTATTATAATTTATAATAACTTTTCAAACATTGGAATCATTTTTAAATGATTTAATCATCAAATAATCTTAGTATTATTAATATTTAATAATATAAAAATATTAATAACATACTTGTCAAAATATTAAAGTTATTATTAATAGCTTAAAATATTTTTAAATCATCAATATTCTACTTAAATAATTAAAATCATTTTAAATCATCATCATTAATATCTAAATATTAATGAAATTATTATCCAAATATTAAAAGTCATTAATTATAACTTAAAATATTTTTAAAACATTTTTCTCATTTTTAAATGATTTTTAAATCAATAAAATCATTTTTAATTCATTTATTTAATATAATAATTAAATAAATCTAACATCATTAATATTAATTTATTAATGAGAATTCTCCAAAAATATTGAAAATTATATTTTATAATTCAAAATATTTTCTATCATTTTATTCTCATTTAATATGATTTTTAAATCATAAAAATCATTTTATCTTATTTATTTAATTTATTAATTAAATAAATCTAATATCATTAATATTAAATTATTAATGAAAATTCTCTAAAAATATTAAAAGTCACATTTTATAACTCAAATTTTTTTAAATACTTTATTCTTATTTAAAATGATTTTTCATAATATTAAATCATTTTCCCTAATTTATTTAATACACTAAGTAAATAAATTAAATACCTCTAATATTTAAATAATTATAAATATTAAAGAAAAATATTCCAATTGGTCAAAAAATATTTTTCATAATTTAAAATAATTTTTAAAACCATTTTTGGTAATTTTTAGAATTTATTTCTATTTTTAAATAATTTTTCGGAAATTTAGAAATTCAAAAATTAAATAAACCATCGCTAATGGCCTTTAGCGATACTTGTCTGTTGCCTTTGGTGTTCTTGGCTCAAGAACATTGACAAAGTCAGTGTTCAAGGTCCTTACTTTGACCAGATTTAATTTTCAGTCCAGGCATGTTATGGACCAATTAATGCTTAGAGATCGTATTACTTTTGTAACATTACATTTTCCCACAACTAGATAGTTCATACAACATCACACTAGGAAGATCTGAGTCTTCAAAGTTCATGTCAGAACGTTTTTTGGGTTTTCCAGAAACCCAGACTGTTCAAGTAAGCACTTTCCAGATCAATTAATTTGGTGTTCTATTCATTGGTTTGTTGATTTCGTGGTTCAAACATATATTATACATGACAAGGAACAACACTACAATGATAGATCAATTAAATAACACCCAAATCACAAGTTATAGCTCAGTCAAACCCTGTCAGAACGGGTGTTCATAGAGTTTCTGAAAATTCCCAGAAATGCCAAATCAGGCTCGGATGGCTACTTTGACCATCTCTTATATATAATCTTGTAATTATTTAAGGTATCTAAAGGCCAGAATCTCTAGTACACAGTACATGCTACATATGTATTACAACAAAAACATCAAACATTTAATAATCTGACAGATAGTGGCCTTCAAACATCTTGTCAGGCGTCGATTTTCACTTTTTGGGTTACCTAGAAAGTTCATGGTCAACGTCGGTCAACTCACTTTGACCATGAATATCTTGCAATCTGGACATAGAATGGCTATGATTTCTTTTGAAGAATAAAGACCTTATACCAGACTAACTATAACAACTTTAAAACAACAATTATCATAAACGAGCAAGAATCTGTGGCCACTGACATTGCTTATCAGACCACTAAGAATGCTCAAGAACAGATTTTGAAAAACATGGTTTTTACCCACTTTGATGCTATTGATCCATGATGGATCAACATAGATCATCTAAAAACATCTTATAACACAAGATTAAACACTTAAACACAAAATTTTTCTAAGCAACATGGATCAAAAATAAAATTAGGTTTATACCTTCTTTCTTTATATCTTTGATCTTGCTCTCCAAATCTGTTCTAGGTGATCAAGTGGATGTTCTAGGGATTGATATACTTGTGATTTTCGGAGCTTCTAGTGAGAGAGAGAGAGAGTAGGTGAGAGCAAGATAGCAAAATGGCTAGTTTTTGTGATTTTCTCTCTCCCAAATCTTTATATATTGTGACATGTTGCTTTGGCTGATGAAATGGACGGATTTGCTGGATGAATTGCTGAGATTTTAAGTCCCAAAGTCAAATTAGTGGTTCACCAACTAAAGGTGTTGGTGAATTTTGCAAGTTGCCATTTAAATATGCTTAAAAAGGCATTTTGGTCTTTTGTAAAATAAATTTAATGGCATTCCAGGCAGTTGTACAAACCCATAGGGTTTAACCCTAAGGTTCTAACCCTTAGGTTTTAAAAACTCAAATTCTAGAACTTTCTAATTAGGGTTTAAAAATAGAAAATTAAGAATTTCAAAAATGTAATTAGGGTTTTAAATAGAAATTAATATTTCTAAAGTATAATTAGGGTTTTCTAATTATATTAACACATGCTAATCATTTTAGGCTTGCTAATTAAGATTAGGGTTTCCTAATTAGGGTTTAGAAATCCCGAATATGAAATTAGGGTTTTAATTAGAAAAATTAAAATTTCTAAATTACAATTAGGGTTTGTAAAATAGAAATTAAGATAACTAAAATATAATTAGGGTTTTCTAATTATATTAAAGTTCAATAAACACATTAGGCTTGTTAATTAGGATTAGGGTTTCCTAATTTAGGGTTTAGGATTCCCGAATATGAAATTAGGGTTTTTCGGCGTACAATTAAGGTTTTTAACTATATAGTTGGTTTTCTAATTATGAGATTAGGGTTTCTAATCTATTATTAGGATTTATTAATTACAAACCTTATCCGATCAATTATTGATCAACATTTCTATACAGTACACACACGTACTTATCAAAATAATTATTATAATTCTATTTTCTATCGAATCCCTATCCGAACTTAGGGTTAGGGTTTCTATTTTCCGTTAAGCACAACTCTACTCTATTTTCCCAGTCAATACACAAATTGACCAATTCTCGAGACTCGCATCACAAATACTTGTCACAAAATTGATAATTAATAATATTATTAATTAAAAAAAATATTCGTAAATTTTTGATTATTCAAAATCTCGGGTTATCACAGTTGTTACGTGTTGCTCCATGGAAAGGAGTTACGAGATTTGGAAAGAGAGGAAAGCTCAATCCTCGATTCATTGGCCCATTTTTAATCCTCGATCGAGTAGGAACTATGGCGTATAGACTCGCTTTTCCGCCAAGTATGTCTCGTGTTCATAACATTTTTCACATATCCATGTTACGTAAATATGTTGAAGACCCGAACCACATTATTGAGTTAGAACCGGACGAAATAGCAGAAGATTTGACGTATGAAGAGGTTCCTGTTCAAATCTTGGATAAGAAGGAACATATTCTACGCTCCAAGGTTATACCTCAAGTCAAAGTTTTGTGGAGAAACCACGATGTTGAGGAAATGAGCTGGGAGTTAGAATCTGAAATGAAATCAAGGTATCCTTACCTCTTCGACATACCAGGTACGTACCCTAATTTCGAGGGTGAAATTTCATAAGAAGGTGAGGTTGCAAGACCCCAACTTTTATAAATAAAGATGAATTTTCTATAAATATCATTTTTGAATATTATGGAATGAATTTGATATAATGTTATAGTTGTGGGTAATATTTATAAATTTTGCAAAGTACGCAAGTTGTTATATAATATTCGATTGGTCGAGGAATATTCGTTTTAACAGGGAATAATCGTACAACGACACAATCATTGGTGGACCCCACAACGGAATTATTATCGGATTGAGAAAACGACAAAAATACATTATGAAAATAACGGCAAAAGTTTTACCGTTAACTGTTGAAACACCCGGTGTTAAAAAATACGATGTCGTGTGTAGTTACTTGCAATGAGCATCGATATTGATTATTGATGTTTACGTGAGAATTCACTCAGTTTTGTTAAATTATTGCTACAGTAATTGCTGCATAGTATCTCACGTTATTTGATTCAATTATTGTCAATATTTTATATATTATTAAATCAATAATTGAGATGACAAAGTTATTAATATTATTATTTGCAATATGGTAAAAGTCCTCATTGGCCCGTAGTGCATTGATGGACAGTTGTTGGCATGACTACTGATGAATACACGAATATCCTTGGCCCGTAGTGCATGGATAATTTGTGGTCGTGATACTAATGAATATCCTTGGCCATAGTGCAGGGATGACGTGGATTATTTATTAAGACGAGTCTCAGCGATAAAAGAAATGAAAAATCTTTTAAATCATAGAATAATCTTTTAAATCTTTTAATCTTTTGTTATATTTTATCAATTTAACACTGTTGAAGGCTAATGATAATTTATTCTGCATTATCTTAGTCATAATATTTCTTACTGGGCTGGTTGAGCTCACCCTTTTGCTTTCATTGTTCTCTTCAGGAAATGAGAACGTAGCAGGGACTAGTCGGGGAACAGAGTGATGGTCCAGATGATAGCATTAGTAGTCCTCACTATTCTATGAAATAAAGTGATAATAAATGTAATGAGGACCCCATTGAGTTTGTATATTGTCTAGATGACAATATTTGTATTAAAACTCACAGCATATGTTTAGTCGTATTTTACACGACTATTGTATAATTAAGTTGTATTTGAATTTTGTACCATGTATTTGGCGACTCAGAATAGGTGATGTATACCTATTTTGGGTGCGTCACAAACTTATCAAGTAAGAATTTCAGCTTAGGTAAGTCACACACTAGCGAAGTATATTACTCGTATCTCACTTCCTAGTTCTAGGCTCATATCTCCGCCAGCGACCATATCCCTAAGATATACATATTTGATGCGTCAGCTACTATGTTCGCTTTTCCAAGATGGTATTGAATATGTTAGTTCCTAGTAGGCACAATAGATCTAGAAGGGGGGGTTGAATAGATCATTTTTCTTTTCAAATACTTTTCTCTTTTATTTTGTATTGCTGTTACATTAGCATATGACAAACATAAGAATATTTTCAAGCACAGCAGAATAAGTAAAAGATCCCCTTCATTGATATATTCATAATCAAACATACATTGTTCGTAGAGTTAGTTCAGTTGTAAGCAGTTAGAACATACATAGCAGTTATAGAAGTTATAATACATAATGCAAATGGCATAATGTAAAAGACACAAGGGGTTTTAAGTGGTTCAGAGACTCAAGCTCCTAAACCACTCTTCTGCTTTCAACTAGCAGAATTTCCACTAAGGAAGGGCAGCACCCTAAATCACTAAGATTCCTTCAAGGCCAGCAGCCTTGGGACTTCAGTTCACTAAGAACTCTTCAAGGCCAGCAGCCTTGGAACTCCTCTACTTCCCTAGGAACTCTTCAAGCCTAGCAGGCTTGGAACTTCGTTTAGTCCCTCCGGACAAGGACCCCTCAGGCCTTAGCTTCATTTAGTCCCTTCGGACAAGGACCCCTTAGGCCTTGGCTTCTGTTGAGTTGTTTGTTTATTTGATGGAGTTGGTGCTGAGCTGCTAAGATGTCTTTATGCTCTGAACATCTTCTGTACTTAGTAACTTGGCGTGATCACCCTTGAAGTGCAGTTGAGTGTTGCGTGATGCTCAGTTTCTTCAGTTACTCAACCACTTCGGATGACCCCTTGATGACTGCCTTGATGATCTTTCCTCTTGATACATGATGGGTTTCTAAGATGACTGTAAGCTCTACTGCTAGGTACTTAGAAACTTTCTCATGCTTGCCACCATGATGACGTTTGTGATCTCCCTTCTTGATATTTGATGTCTTCTCATGATGGACTTGCTAAGATGACTGTGAGCTCTTCTCTATGGTACTTAGAGTCTTCCCATGATGGACACCAAGATGACATGATGTTCTTCTTTCTCTCGGTAGTTCCGAACACTCTTCTTGTAGTAGAACTCTCACTTATATATAGTAGAACTCTCACTTCTACTTCTTCATTTGCATGTATCTGAGTGTTCTTGGTGGATCGTAGAGTGAGCCTTCGGACTCACTATTTCACATGGTTTAGAACAGTCCACCGTTACTCCAAAACCCAAAAACTCTAGCAACCCTAGATCTTTGAAGCTCTTCCTGATTTATACTCCTTCCCAATCCTTCCGTTAGAAAGTAGCCATTGAAGGCTATTCAAATATCTTCTCAGATCTCGAGTTCACAGAGGTAGACTGCTGATGTGACATATCATACTTTATCTGACATTGTAGTCTACTATTTCACCTACCCATCAGAGATGTCACTTTAATGTCTTGGGCAGGCTGAAGACTTTATTTCCTCCTTCTGATTTCTCGATCAGCGGTTGTCCTTTTGTATCAATGCTCTCAATAAGCACTTGTCTGAATACCACCCTTTAGATTGAACCGTTGCCAATGCTTCAGTCTTCAGCTATTCGAACTCTATGATTCTGATGTGTGTCTTCGAGGACCTGATCGTAGTGTCTTGTTGAGTGTTTCTCATTGACTGGTAGAGTTAACACTACGATCTTGAAGAGTGTTGATTGGATCTTCAATGTAGAACACTTCTTCATTCTATTGTGTAGTGCTTCAACACTTCTGTTTGCTTCGACTGTTCTCAGAGACTAATGGCCTAACTCCTTGCTCTGGTCCCCTCTGAATAGTAAGACACTTCAGATTTGTGGTGCGTCCAGCTTGCTTTCTCCTTGTGATCTCCCGTTCACTTGTCATTAATGGACTGACCCTACGCTTAATCACTTTAGCCTTGTTCTTCAGAGGTTAACCAGTATCTCAGTTCACATTCCATCAGTTCTTTCTTTGTTTGGCAAACACTACGATCTCGGTTGCTTCCAAGATTGTTGTCTTCTATTCACTTGACAGCTACTACACTTGCTGACTTTCCTTAGTCAGTTACTGAAGTCTTCTCTTGATCTCCTTGTAGAAGACTTCATCTCAAATGGCTTCACAACTCAATCTTGATGCTGATTGGGTTGGTGCTTAGATCTCCTGTTAGCTTCCATGCCATTCGTTGAGTGCTCTCTGGTTCCCTTCAGGTGGGATGTATCTTTGCAGTGCTAACCAGAGGCTTTGTTCTATTGGATATTCTGGGAGTGCTCATTTGTTGAGAATCGTATTTGCTCTACGATTCTGCCTTGGCATTGTGAGCATATTTGTTGAGGTCGTAGTTCTGCACTCTACGATTCAGCTTCGGCTGTGCAGACACTACGACTTCAGGATCAGATCTTGACACTCTACAATTTCTTCCTTATGCTTGTTGTCTTCATCTGATCTTGCTCGACTACGATCTCTACATGTAATTAATAGACTCTACGAACTCAGAGTGTGATCTACGATCCTTGACTTGGCTTCGACATCAGTAGACTCTACGACTCTAAGTGTAGTCTACGTTTCTGACTTGGCTTTGGCATAGGTTCGGTCGGCTCGTAGGCAGGCTGTCTCTACGATTTTGAACATGACTTCCTCAGTACACTATGATCCTGAGGAAATTCTACTCGACACACTACGATCCTTTCTCGTCTCTCCTGGCAGTCTATGAACTTCGAGATCTACTATCTTGTAGACTACGATTCTGCCTCGACAGCTCTCGAGTTTTCCTTGACTCTCCTGGAAGACTACGATTTTTGGTTCAGTGCTCGACGATCAGACAAGCCTATCTATTACATCATAAGATCAACCTAACATGCTTGATCTTTCTATATTTATAGTCCTTGTACATCATTTCTTTTTTAGGACTTTACAAAGCTGTTTTGCTAATATAGGATCAATCTAACATACTTGATCAGTTCATTCTAAGTCCTTGTACACATGTTTCTATTATCTATCAAAGGACTTTACAGCTTTTCTTAATGCAAGCATACTTACATATTATTCATTCATATAAATATATATCATAATCAAATCATATGTAAATAGGAATATCATTCACATGCTCATTCCTGACAGAATAGTATGATCATAATCTTTCAACAGTTCGAGCCAACGTCGTTGCCGCATGTTGAGTTCCTTTTGAGTGAAAAAATATTTGAGGCTTTTATGATCCGTAAAGATCTCCACTTTCTCCCCATACAGGTAATGCCTCCAAATTTTAAGTGTGAAGACAACAGCTGCCAACTCTAGATCATGAGTAGGATAATTCCTCTCATATTCTTTGAGTTGTCGAGAGGCATAGGATATGAATTTCCCATGTTGCATAAGAACACATCCTAACCCTTTGCCCGAAGCATCGCTATAGATGACAAATCCCTCCGAACCAGATGGTATTGTCGAAGCAGTCTTTGAAATGAGTCTTCTCTTGAGTTCTTGAAAACTCTTCTCACATTCCTCGCTCCAACCGAATTTTGTATCTTTCTGAGTTAGCTGAGTTAATGGAGTAGCGATTCGATAAAACCCTTCTACGAATCTCCGATAATAACCAGCTAAGTTGAGAAAGCTACGTACTTCGGTCACTGATTTAGGTTGCTCCCAGCTTTGAATTGCTTCAATATTTGCCGGGTCAACAGATATTCCATGACTTGATACTACGTGCCCAAGGAATGATACTTCCTCAAGCCAGAACTCACACTTCTTAAACTTGGCATACAACTTGTTTTCACGAAGCTTTCGGAGTATCAGCCTCAAGTGTTGCTCATGATCTCACAGCTTTTGGAATATATTAGAATGTCATCAATAAAGACAACCACAAAATGATCCAAATATTCCTTGAATACTCGGTTCATCATATCCATGAAGGCAGCAAGAGCAGTAGTCAATCCAAAGGACATAACTAGGAATTCGTAATGCCCGTACCGAGTTCTGAAAGCCGTCTTTGGAATGTCATCGATTTTAATCTTTAACTGATGATATCCAGAACGAAGATCAATTTTTAAAAAGAATTTGGCGCCTTGCAACTGGTCAAACAGGTCATCAATGTGTGGTAACGGGTACCTATTTTTGATGGTGACATGGTTCAATTCTCGATAATCAATACAATGTCGCATACTTTCATCTTTCTTTTTTATGAATAGAACAGGTGCACCCCAAGGAGACGTACTAGGACGAATAAAACCGATGTCTAACAATTTCTACAGTTGGGTCTTTAACTCCTGAAGTTCAATAGGAGCCATTCGATATGGGGCTTTGGAAATGAGTTTTGTACCGGGTTCAAGGTCGATACAAAATTCAACCTCACGCTCTGGGGGTAGGCCAGGAAGTTCTTCAGGGAATACGTCAAGAAATTTATTAACAATAGAAATATCATTCAAATATAACGTATTTTTGTTTAAATTCGTGACATGAGCTAAGAAAACTTGACATCCGTTTTTCAATAAACGAATAGCTTTATGGCTTGAGATAACAGTGATTGATTTTAATGGTTTGGTTGCTTGAATTCGCATAATAGGTTGGTTAGGAATATGAAAGTTAACAACC
Organism: Panax ginseng; assembly: GCA_020205605.1. NCBI lineage: Eukaryota > Viridiplantae > Streptophyta > Magnoliopsida > Apiales > Araliaceae > Panax > Panax ginseng. The sequence continues at coordinate 93,703,111 of CM035138.1, forward strand.
TTACGAAAATAATCAATTTTTGCATGATGAGTAGTTAACCAACCAATCCCTAGAATTACGTCAAACGCAAGTATTTTTAAGGAAATAAGATCGACAGGTAATGTGAGGGTACCAATTTGAACCAAACAAGACTTATAAACAGTGGATGTAATGAAGGTTTCTCCCAACGGAGTTTCAACAGATAAGTCAAAGTTTAATTTCTCCAAAGTTAAATTTAAACGTTGAGCGCAAGTAGGAGAAATAAAAGAATGGGTAGAACCGGTATCGAATAAATATAATATAGTATATTTATCCATTTGGTATGTATATCTTTGGCCGTAGCACACGGTATTGTTATCTAAGACATCAAATATCTTGGTCGAGTAGGAACTGTGGCCTATAGACTCGATTTACCGCCAAGTATGTCGCGTGTTCATAACGTTTTTTTTTTCACATATCGTTGTTACGTAAATATGTGGACGACCTGAACCACATTATTGAATTAGAACCGGACGAGATAACGGAAGATTTAACGTATGAAGAGGTACCTATTAAAATCTTGGAAGAAGAAGCATATTCTACGCTCAAAGGTTATACCTCAAGAGTTGGACGAGGTATCCTTACCTCTTCGATATACCAGTTAGGTACGTAAATTTCGAGGGCGAAATTTCATAAGGAGGGGAGATTGTAAGACCTTGAATTTTGTGAATAAAGATTAATTTTCTCAAAATATTTTTTTAAGTATTATGGTGTGGATTTGATATAATGTTATAGTTGTGGGTAATATTTATAAATTTTGCAAAGTAAACAAGTGGTTATAAAATATTCGATTGGTCGGGGAATATTCTTTTTTGTCGTGGAATATCCGTACGACGACACAATCATTGGTGGACCCCATAACGGAATTATTTTCGGAATGAGAAAACGACAAAAATATCTTTTTATGAAAATAACGGCGAAAGTTTTTTCGTTAACTGTTGAACTACCCGGTAGTAAAAGTACAGTACTACGCGTGGTTGCATAGTAGCATACGATATTGATTATTGGTGCTTACGTGAGAAGTCACTCAGTTTTGCTCAATAATTGTTACTATAATTACTGTTCAATATTTTATTTTATTGGTTCAATAATTGTTGTGTTGATATTTTATATATATTATTGTTGTTTCAATAATTATCACTGCACAGTATTTCCCATTATCAAATCAATAATTCATATTATTTGAATAATATTATTAGATAACATTATTGGCAATGTCTAGAAAATTCTATCAAGGAGAGGTTTGGTCACCTAATTGCGCGCCAGTAAGGAGAAATCTTTATTTGAAAGCCCCCTCTGTCCTGGGAATGACCTGGTTGTTAAATATTGCGAATTATAATAATGATGATAAATGTTGTTAAAGATATTGAGGGTATTTTTTATGAAGTATTTGTTGTATTTATGGACCCCCCCCCCCCATTTATCCATTTTTCAAAATAATCGGTAGAAATTTATTCAGTATTTTTTTTTATATTATAAAGGTGGGTCCATAGGTGGGGACCATATGTAGGGCCCACATGTGAATTGTTATGAATTGTCAGAAAGGGGGGGGGGGAGTATATAACGTGAATTGGAGGGAATTATATATATATAGATTTTATAAGTTATTATATATATATATATATATATATATATATATATATATAAACATGTGTTTGTTGAATTTAAAGGGGGAGATTTGCCTTTGTCGTAAGGCAAAGGTTATTATTATTATTATATATATATTTTATAAGTTTTATTTTATTTGATTATAAATAGAATATATTATATTTTATTTAAAGTTTTTGTTTCATTACAATATTTTATTGCACAGTAATGAATAGTAAAATTAAATTTTCATAAAATTTCAAATTAACGTCACTTTGTGATTTTCTTTCTTTATGCATAAATTCGTGATTTTAAATTCAAATAGTATCCTTTCCATTCTCCTATAAATAGGATGCTTAGTTAGAATTGAAAATTACACCAGAATCAAAGAATTCTTCTTCTATAATATTGAGCGTATTTCTTTCGAGTTTTAGAAAGCTTTGAGTGTAGAAAATAGTTCTAGTTTTCTTCAAAGATATCCCCTCTATACCAGTTGGAATACTCTTCTTTTCAAGGTAAGGGGTATTATTTATTTCATAATCTCTTATGATATTATTTTTCGTATTCGTAAGAAATTTTATTTCGTTCAATATTCGCAAGAAATATTATATTCGTTTAATATTCGTAAGGAATATTATATTCGTTTAATATTCGTAAGGAATATTATTTTCGTTCAACAGTCGTAAGGGATATTATTTTTGTTCAGTATTCGTATAAAATAATATTTTCTTCTATACTCTGTGGTATGTAAATAATATTATTTTGTTTCAGATTTCGAATTATATACTCATTTTGTTAATTTTTGGCTTCTATACTCTATGAAATTAGTAGAATATCCTTGATATTTGCGCTTCATCCAGTATCTTTTCATGGAAATATTATTCTGAGCATTCTTGATAAGTTTTAACTTTTTCATACCGGGGTACTATTCACGGGGTTACTATTCCTGAAGTTACTATTCACTCGGTTACTATTCACCCACTATTCATGATAAAAATTAATTCGTTTTCGGTCCAAATCATTTTTACTACAATATTATTCTTGAATTTTACTCCACAAAGCAGTATCATGTTGGCAATTTGGACATTATTGAATTCTGGATAAATTAAATTATAAATCATTAAAATTTATCCTTGAACTTGTTTTATTGAATAATTATTTCATTGTCATCATCCTTATGCTTATATTGTTATGAAAGTCATCTTTGGCCGTAGTGCATAAATGTACTTGATATGATTATGACCAAAGATTATTCGGTGTAATCATGACCGTAATATTACGAATGATGTGGTAAAAATCTTCATTGGTGTTGGGTATAATCTATATTCGCACAGCACGCAAGTATACGTGGTCAACAAGTAATATAGTAATGAATAGAGTATAGTTCCCTCAGAGACTTAGCAAGAATTTCAACCTCGCAATTATCAATTTCCTATTAATCCTAATTTTATCAAACAATCAATGTCAATGATGAAGATTATAAAAACTAAATTATTAATAACTTATTATATCACAAAACAAATGCAAATATCAAAACAGAATTTCAAACAATTAATGGAGATTTAGACCTATGATTTCACCATAAGTTTCACTCTGACTTTTACACTTCTATTCCAATTCAAATTACTATCCCAGTCTATTAATCAAGAACATGAATGTAGCACTAGTCACCTCTCGATGCACTAATACCGTATTAACTTAAATCCACAATTTAGATAGAAACAAGTTAAACACCTTAATTAACTAACAAACTATATCTTTATGTGAATTACAATTTAAGAAGGTTTAAGATTAAGTTCTTTATCCGATTACATGCGATGTCAAGCATATATCCACCCTAACATTCATCAAGATTCTGCTATTCACAAAATTCAAGAACACATGCTATATTAACTAAGTCTAGACTGTATTTCATCTCTCGAATTCATACAAGTCCACAACGAATTGTTGACCAGGCAATTCACAATTTCACGCTCAAATTAATATCGATAAACTGGGAAATAGTTTATTGAACTGGAAATCAAAGCTACAAATCATTGTTTCACTTAAGGATCCATCATAAGTCTAAAAAGCAAATTAATTCATAACGAATGAAATAAAAACTGAATAATTCAAAGGAAACATCCTTCCAATTACAAATATAAAACTAAGATGAAGAATAATGCGAAACCACCCTTCACGTAGCCTTAATCTGCAACCGTCACGAAATTCTCTTCAAAGTAATCCTCCACAGCTTGCAATCAATTTCTGGAAATAATCTCTATAATATGCTTCGTGTGATCCTTGATTTTTTTTTTAGTGCAATATATATATCCCCCCATGTTCTGGCCGAAGTCCTTTGCTTATTAGAGTCCAAGTACTATTATAATGCCCCAAGTTACATCCCAGTTGAGTTCGACAAGCAACAGGAATGCTCAAATTACTATACCCCTACCGTGAGGTACAAGACAAAAAGAGCACTTTTTTATGGGGGTGTCCACTGTTAAAGAAATTTTGCTATTTCATGAATTTTTTCCAAACTTGCTCCAAAATACCTCCTTTCTTCACCACTTGCCTCCATGACCACCCTACACATAAAAAAACATGAAACGAGTGAAAACGAACACAAAACAAGAAAGTAACAATGAATTTAAGATTGAAATGAACATCGATTCGTGGATATGAAATCCACTTATTAAAATCCCCCAAACTTAAACGGTGCTAGTCCTCGAGCACAAAACAAACTACATGTTATGCAATGCAATGCAATGAGACGGACTGAATATAATCTAAATGCCTTCGAATCCAACAATATCGCAGAATCAAAATTATCCCATCGGCCTCAGAGAAAACAAGCAACTCTACAATATGAATCACAAAAACCAATCCATAGTTTCGTATTAATTCTCAAATATTGAACAATTATCACTGATATAGTATGCGTGTGTGTTCAACATCTATGATAACTGATATTGACTCAAATTCAATACATAAGCAATTTCTTAGAAGGAATCATACAGTGCAAACTTGAAAATTTCAAAAATAGGCACATTCCAACTAAAACTAAGCAATACCAAACTCAAAGGTTCATGCAGGGTACTTATACTTCTTTTATTTTATTTTTTTTCCACGGGGGCTTTTTGCTCTTTTTCCGTTTTTTTATCTCTTTTTTTTCTTTTTTTTAGATAGATGGTTGGTGAGTGCGTTTTACGCTCCATCTCACGCTTGTGTTTATGGGGAGTATTTCTCCTCAACCCACCACAAGACTCAACTTGTTTCATTTTTTTCATTTTTTTTCTTTTCTTGAAGCTTATACACCCTACATTTCCCCCAAACTTAAGTTCTTGAATATTTTTTGCCTTCACTGCCTATCCTTGTTGTTTTCTCATTTACCCTAGCATTATCCTTTAGAAACAATTTACGTATCAATTTGAACTGACTGGTCAACAAAGATGTTATTAACGTGCTAACCTTTTTATAACAGTTTCAAACAAGTGCAAGATTCGATTCATAACAGAAATTATATCACATTTCTAATAATCAATACTGTATTGGTAAACTTATTCTCAATCTCATCATTGGCCCACAAATACATGAACTGCAACACTGTTGGACATATGCAAACACAATATCTAACTAAATTTTTTTTTTTATTATATATTTTTTTAAATAGATAAAATGTGATAATAACATAAATGAAAACAATATGCAATATCAAAAAAACCTAAACTACTATGCAAACTAGAATGCAAACAAAAATAACCCTACTACTACATATGCATGCAAACAAGAATTTAAATCCCCCAAACTTAAGTAACACAATGCCCTCATTGGATAAATAATCAAAATTAAGTGCATGAGGACTTCCCTGCAATCGCCTAAGTCTGGGGAGGTGGTGGTTGATCTTCTTCGTCTGAGTTGCTAGAAGGAAACCTCGGCAGTGGCATCGGCTGGTGATATGGAAATTGGGCTGATGGATTGAAACTCTGAAAGGTCGTGTTGAGTGAAGCGAACGACGCGTTCATAACATTAAACATGTGGTCTTACTTCAATGCGAGTCGCCTCATCTCCCGACGTGCAGCCTTGTTGTGGGCATCCATTTGACGTTGAAAGCCAAGGAACTGAGGACTGGATAGTGCCTCGGTCTGCGGTACCTGCTCGGTTCCTTGATCTCCCATTAGGGGTGAGAAATTTGGTTATAACCGAACCGAATAGGCTATTCGGTTATAACCGAAAATCGAAATATATAAAATTTTGATATCCGAACAAATAACCGAATTTTGAGATAACTGAATTACCGATTACCGAATAACCGAATTATAAATTCGATAATTCGGATAATAACCGCAATGGCTTCCAATTTCCATAATTAACATTTAAGTATTTAACAATTAACAAAGATTACAATTTAGAATAGTCTCTGAAGTAAGCATCAAGCGAGAAAGCACTAGACAAAGACAACATTCAATGGATGAGCGTAAGGCGAAACCCATAAGCCACAACCAATTCCTCGGATCGAAAACAAACAAAAAATTATTAGACCAAGAATTGCAATATATATGATCTATGAGAAAACATTGGAAAAATCAAAGCTTTACTAAAATTTGAGATTCTAAAAGGTAAACCATATCTTTTCTTTAGATGTTTTAAAATATTATTAAACAAACAGGTGAGAAATAATTTAAAAAGAAATTGAGTTGAGATAGAATGTAGGAACTAAAATTAAAGCATTCATGTCATTCTACATTCAAGAAACCAATTACAGTTACCTACAAAAAAAGAAGAGGAAAAAAAAAAGCAACCCTTTGTTGTGGCTCCAAAAATCAAACACTATGCTCGATTAAATTTCTTACAAAAAGGAACAGTATTTTTCCAAGCAAAACCGCACCAAATTGATGCCCAGATGAGTAAATTGAAGTTTGAGACAAGAGGAGAGATCTAATTCTCAAAATTGGAGAAGGAAAAACAAAAAAACAAATGGGTCTTTTAGCTGGAAAACAAAATGAAAAGCCTATTACATAATATACAAACAAGTAAGTAATCCATTAAAAAATAAAGATTTCACAAACCAAAAAGCAAAATATGCAAACGAATTAAGCACTAGGCGTAGGAGATTTGGGGATTGGGGTTTTAGTTTTTGGGTTAGGCACTACACTAGGGGTAGAGAGTAAGAGATCCGACTTCGAGGGTCGAGAGCCGAGGGTATCGAGATCAAGTTCAAGAATCAAGATCTAGATATGAGACTGAGAGGAGATGAAATATGAGAGTTGAGATCTGAGAGAGTGAGACTAGAGAAACAAAGTGAGACGAGACTTGAGAGTTGGGAGAATACTGTTTTAATTTTGAAGCTTTCATTTTTTAAAATTTCTAATTCGGTTATTCGGTTAACCGAATAACCCAAAATTGAAAACCAAACCCGAACCCAAAAATTAAAAATAAAATCGGATATAATCGAATTATAAAAAATATCCGAATAACCGAAAAAATTCGGTTAAAAAAATTCGGTTTAGTTTCGTAATTCGGTTTTATCCGTTTTTTGCTCACACCTCTCTCCCATAGCCTCATCCGCATCCTCCGAGGTATCTTCAGCGTCAGCTTCGTCCTCCGAAGCTGATGGAAATACAAATCCTAAACCTCTAGGATGCAATTCACCGTCGGGCCACACTGAATACCACGTTATCATCCTATTGTCTAGTAGCTGGAGCGGCATCTGAGTGGGCTCATCATCGGACCATCGAACTCCGGCTTGACGACACAACCCACAAATGAGCGATGGGTGTGGTAAGCCGCCTGAAAAGTTACCCCTTAGACATCGTCGAATAGAAAAACTGATTATGGCCCCGATGTCTATGATAAAGTCTTGCACGATGGCATACAGGAGTAGTGCCTTCTCCTTGGTCACTGATAAGTAGGATTTACACCTACTTATGGAGTACCAATTCATGCGAACTATGCCCATCTCAAGTACATTTTAGTAGGTTTTAGCTGCATTTCATGATAATTTGCATTTCGCATACTTAAAACTCCTTTTGGTGAATAAGTGCAGGAATCGACCTATTTTGGTGGTGTTATTGAGCACAAGGCGAATGGATGCTTGAGACGAGGCAAAAGATGGGATATGCATGGCATGAAGGGGCAATGGAGCAAGGAGATAGAGCATGACTGATCAAGTAGCAGCAGCAATAGCAAAACAGGAACCAGGATCTGCAGATTGCAAGCCGCGCGGTCGCACGCGAGGCCTGAAGCTACTGACTTGTTTTATTTTATTTCCAATTTTTTAAGGTTTTAATTGATTTAAAATGATTTGACTGGTGTCAAGGGTATCAATTAACATTTTATTAGTTTTTCACGTATCGTTACTTGGTAATTAGGGTTTTACTCTCTAGGAGAGATTCCAACGTAGAAAGAGGCCACAACTCTACTTTCTACTTCTTCTTGGGATTTTCTACTAGAGTGGATTATTTATTATTAGTTTTTGCTGGAATCTTATGAGGATTTGAATATTGATGTGTATTCAGCAATTGGGTGTGATAGTTTCACTCTTACATATTTCAATTATCGTTTATTGATCATGTTTAGATTTGATCCCATAATGGCTTTTGGTTCAGTCATGAACTAAACTCCATTATGGGATTCTAATGGATTTTAATATGTAGTTTGATTGCATGCTTAAATGCTGGGTTGTTTTGCATATCATATGGGATGTCTGTCATGATTGTTTTGGATACATGAATGCTTGATCACCATTCATTTCAGTATTTGTATGGAATTGACAATGAACATGCAAATATGGACTGTAATCATGATGGTATACGTATATAGGGCTGTGTTATATGGCTATTGTATTTAAGTGAACTGGATAGACATATCTTTGTTTCACCGTGATATCATGCTAAAAATAAGGGCTTGAACTTAAAATCAATATAATTGCAATTTCACATAGACATATAGTGATTTTAGTTATATTGATGATTACATAGAGTCTATCATCTGTGGATGTTGTGTAAGTAGGTCTTAGTGCATTGAAAAATGGCTAATACTCTTTTAGTGCTCTTGGCTACTTTCCTGTGATATGTGAACAAGTCATGCATCATAGTGGCGATTAAATGAAGTATTAAATGAAGTTAGGATCCCATTAGTTCCAATATCATTTATTCTCTCGTTATTATTGTTTTAGTTGTTATTTACAATTCTAGAACAAGCCAAGTTTAATCATTAGTTTGAGCATATAAATATAGTGAGTTAATTAATGAATAGTAGTTTAAGTTAAACAAAATTCTCTGTGGGATCGATACTTTACTTGCTCTGTATTACTTGTTGACGCATGTATGCTTGCATGAGTTAGAGCTCTTTTTGTTAAGACTAAAAAAGAGGCAACAAGTTTTTGGCGCCGTTGCCGGAGAAAGGCGTTTAATTTAGTATTATTATCATTAGTTTTAAGCTACATTGTATGACTTAGACAATTCTAGTCTTATCTCATTTCAGTTTTTTATTTTTATTTTATTGTTTTTGTTTCAGGAATTTGGATAAATTTTTATGCGCACACGGTCAACCAACCCCGAGTTAACACCTGTTCAGGATAATATAAATGGGAGAGATTGGAAAGCGCGTGTTCGTAGAAATTTACAAGAACAGTTGGAAAACACGACAGCTAATATGGCAGCCGAGGCACAAGGAGAAGAGCAAAGAGAGGAGCATATGGCTCTGAAGGAGTATTCAATGCCCAATATTAATGGACTATAGTCTAGCATAGTCAGACCAGCAATAGCAATAAATACATTCGAGATAAAAACTGGCATTATTCAAATGGTACAGAATACAGTTCAGTTTGGGGGTGCTGTTACAGATGATCCGAATAAACACATGTTAAGTTTTATCGAAATTTGTGATACATTTAGATACAATGGTGTGACGGAGGATGCTATTAGACTAAGGTTGTTCCCATTTTCATTGAGGGATAAAGCGAAAAGTTGGCTTCATTCTCTACCAGCAGGATCTATAACTACATGGGAGGACTTAGCACATAAGTTCTTAGCTAAGTTCTTCCCAATGGCTAAGACTGCTAAGATGAGGACAGCTATCTCTCAGTTTGAACAACAACAGGGCGAGTCATTATATGAAGCATGAGAGAGATACAAAGAAATGCTGAGAAAGTGCCCACATCATGGTATGCCAGATTGGATGGTAATCAACACGTTTTATAATGGATTGGGATGGCAGTCGAGACCGATTGTAGATGCAGCTGCAGGAGGGGCATTATGGGCAAATAACTATGAGGAAGCCTATGACCTTATCGAGACAATGGCATTGAATGATTTTTAGAATACTACATCTCGAATGCCATAAACCAAAGTTGCAGGTGTGTTGGAGGTTGATGTTATTACTTAGTTGTCAGCACAGATGGCAGCCATGGCAAAGAAGATAGATACTTTGGCGGAAGGAAAAGTAAAGACGGTTGTGTTGATCGATTTCGCAATCAATGAATACGTGCAAGTATACACGGTCAACAAGTAATAAAGTGAAAGTAGAGTATCGTTCTCACGAGGAATTATTTAATAAAAATTACTAATTACTAACTCTTAACCAAATCAATTTTATTTAAACAATCGCAAATTATGATTTTTCTAATTAAGAAAACTAAATTAACTAATTAAAACTAGGTTACTTTATAATTGAATTCAAATAAATAAAGGCTAAGACTCCAATATCCCCAATTATGAACTATAAATCAATTATCCAATTATCCCAATTATTATATCTACTGAATTGTTAACAGGAATTCTCAAATGCCAAAAGCCCTCTCTCGAGTGATCAATTGCCTTCTATTTAACCTGTGATTAATTTTGCTATATCTCTATGCAAAAAAAATTGAATTAAACTCATTCTAATCCCAATTTCTTATGTGTTACATGCGTGAATAGATATTCTCATTCTATTCACAAACCTAATTATTCATCATGCAAATAACTAAGTCACATGTCACCATGCCCAGCTTCTAACACTAGAATTTCTTTCTCAATTCCTTCTAGAGTAACAAGGTAATTCTTGATCGATATAATTAATCAATAAGCACAAAGCAAGATGAACAATTCACTTCAACATAAATAATTAAAATAAATCAAATAATCAATTCATAATCATAAAAAGTTCAATTGAAATCTTAATGAAAGAGTTAGTTCATAATTAATGAATTAAAATCAAGAATCCATAATTGAATAGACATTAAAAGATAAAAGTAAGAGAAGAGAAGAGAATATAATCTATTGTCAGTAGCCTTGAGACTCCTCTTTCGCTCCTGCTTTGAATCTTCAATGGTCTCCAAGTTGCTTCAATCCCCAAAACTAATAAGAGCTAGGGTTATGTTCTAATCTAAAGGAGTGTTTAATCTAGTCTAATCTATGTAATCTCCTCCTATTTTATGTCTTACATCATGTATTTATAGATTACAAGTCTAATTTTGAGCTTAGGAACAAACCCAATCCAATTTGAGTCTAAAAGGTGTCAAAATTACCCAAAATGCATCCAGCCCAACCAACCTCTTCCCCAAAGGCCCAGTACTTGGGCTTGACGCTTCACTTTGCTCCTTAGCGCCCCTTGCCATCTGTCCATAGGCCAAAAAATAGCGCCCCGGCGCTGTCCCCTTTTTTCAACATTTTCTACTCCGACGTCCTTTGGGAAAATGGCCATAACTTCTTCGTCCGAACTCCGATTTTGATGATTCAAGATGTTCCGGAAAGAGAAAAAGTAGATCTACAACTTTCATTCTTTGAGTTTTTCGAAATAAGGTCCAGAGATATAGTCAATTTGGCTCTGAAGTGACTGTTATGTAAATGGCAAGCCGAAAACGCGAATCTAGCCACCCCAAACGTCGATCCATGTAACTTTTGTCCCAATTCCTACAAAACAATATAAAACATGCATGAATAGACACAAACACATAAAAACATCCTAAAAGACTTGAGAACAATAATAAATTAAGCTCAAATGTATCCAATTCATGTGTATAAAACTCACTCGTCAAATAACCCCAAACTTAAACCTTTGCTTGTCCTCAAGCAAAAACACAAAAATGTTATGTAATGCAATGTAATGAAACTAATCTATATGCCTATGAATCCAACAGTAATGACATAAACAAGTCTATTCAAACGGCCTTAGAGAAATCAAGTAAACATGATAATACATCATATTAAAACAAATCAGTAATTTCCCAATCAATCATCAAATCTTAGACTGTTATAACTGATATAGTGCGTGTGTGCTCCACAACAATGCTAACTAATATAAAATTAAATTTAAGACATAATAAATATCTTTGAAGGCATCATACAGTGCAAACTCACAAAATTCACGAACAAGTTAAATCCAACAACATTCAAACATCCACCAAGTTCAAGAGTCCAATCCGGGATACTTATGCTTTACTTTTCATTACGGGGGCTTTTTGCTCTTTTTCCGTTTTATTGTTGTTTTTTTTACTTTTTTTTTCTTTTTTTTTTAACCATGACTGTGCAATGTCTCATTCCATTAGGCTAATAGTGTCACCCCTTAGCGAGCTTTCGACCAACGACTCCCAAGTCATATAAGACCTTAGGGCGCTAGGTTTTAAGATACCCCTTCGGGCGTACTTACTCAAGTAACAAAGGCCCCGAAACAAAACTAGCCACTGTAATTTTTATTTTATTTTTATTTTCTTTTTTTTTCTTTTTTTTTTTTTAGCGAAGCTTATATATCCCAAATTTTCCCCCCAAACTTAAGTTTTTATCAAAATTTAGCCATCTCCGCCTATTCATGTCTTTCATTCCTTCACATTAGTATTATCCTTAAGAATTCCATTATGTATCAATTTTAACTTAATCAGTCAACATAGTCATTATTAACGTCTTAACCTTAATTATACCCGATTTCAAACAGAAAAGATTCAATTCATAACAAGAAATCACATCAAAGCTTTGAATATTCAATACTATACTTATCTACTTAACTCCGGTCTCATCATTGGCCAAAATAGACTTTTACTATCTAACAATTTGGAATCATGCAAATATAAACTAACTACAACAAACATAGTAAACTAACTACTATTTTTTGCGATTTTTAAATTTTTTTTTAAACAAAATATCGAATGCAAAAAACTAAATGTAATTAACTTAGAAAATATAACGAACTACAATGTAAATAACTAACTATATGCAATACGACACTAAATTGCCCACAAACTTAAACTAGACATTGTCCTCAATGGCTACAATAGAAAAAATTAAAGCGAGGACTTCCACGAAAATATAGCAATCTTCCTCCTTGTCCGCTAAGTTTGGAGAATAGGCTAAGCACATGGAACAAATTAAAACACACTTGAATTTGACTTAAATAACTCAGTAAAACCATGATAGAAGTAATTTTATTAAATCCTAAATAAATGCAAATTCCAAACTACTAATATAAAACTTAATAAAAATTAAAAATAAAATTAAACTTGGGTTGCCTCCCAATAAGCGCTTGTTTTTCTGACGTCTTTTCACCGACTTTATGTCGGTCAATGCTATCCAATTCCTCTTGAAAGTTGAGAACCCTCCATCCATCGAAATAATATAGCTTTTGGTAGGTTCCCATTTACGATAGCCATTGTATTAAAGTCACCTAGCATGCTTTCTTTAGATAAGATCACATTCAAGAACGTCCAAAGATCTAGGTGGTTTCTCCATTGTGTCTGCGAATATATTCTGGCATAGAGGCTTGTCAGATACAACAATTTCTTCTTCTATCTTCTCCAGCTCATCGCACCATAGTTTCAAGGTGTACTTGCTTTTACATCACGAGAGAGTATTGCCGATTTACATGACTACCAATCGGACAAGGTTTTGTAAATCTAACCGGACTCTTGAACTGTGGAGGAGAAGGCACTAGAGGCATAAATAACATTGGCTCATCATCATTGGTTCTCACAATTAGTTCTTCACCGACCTTCTTGTCATTATCCCCACTTGTCTCCTCTTTTTCATCTCGTGGCTCATCCAGTTGTAGATTTGGCTCGGGCTCACCATCGAGCTCATCATCAGTCTCGTTATCCATGTCATAGAGCCAAGTGTATTGAAGACGATTGTTCAACGCATGTGCTATCTGTCCCAATTGATTTTCCATATTCTTGATCGATGCATTCTGACTTTGTATACTCAGCTCCATTTGATTAAGTTTCTTTTCATGTTCCTCGTGTTTCTTTTCAGAAGCTTTAATAACTTTTTCCAAGGCTTCCTCCCAATTTGAATGTTCTTCCGTTGTAGTGGAGGTGGAGACGAAATCCGGTGGGTATGTTGGACTTGGAGCATAAAATTGATCTTGATTGTTACTCCATGAAAATCCGGGTGATACCCCCAAACTTGTTCATAATTATCATATGCATACTGATTGAGGTAGTTACCACCATACTGTACCGGCCCAAGATTGATGGTGCATTGATTACTCGAGTGATTGCCAGCATAATAGTCACACATAACTTCCATCCTTTGACTCTGTTGGGATACGATAACGTCCAACTTCCTCGAAAGTTCTTTAATTTGTTGCGACATTGCGGAAAGTGTCGCGAGTCTGTCAATCTCCATTCCCCTTGGTTGAGTCACGTTCGTGTATGGCCATTGATACGCAAAGTCATCCATGGTACCTAAAAAGGGAGAAATATAGGAAGAGAATTAAAAATAAAAATAAAAATAAAAATATTTAAATTAAGACTAATTTGATTGAAATTAATATTGGTAAATAATTGTTAAATTAATTCCCCGGCAGCGGTGCCAAAAACTTGTTGATCGATTTCGCAATCAATGAATACGTGCAAGTATACACGGTCAACAAGTAATAAAGTGAAAGTAGAGTATCGTTCCCACGAAGAATTATTTAATAAAAATTACAAATTACTAACTCTTAACCAAATCAATTTTATTTAAACAATCGCAAATTATGATTTTTCTAATTAAGAAAACTAAATTAACTAATTAAAACTAGGTTACTTTATAATTGAATTCAAATAAATAAAGGCTAAGACTCCAATATCCCCCATTATAAACTATAAATCAATTATCCAATTATTCCAATTATTATGTCTACTGAATTGTTAACAGGAATTATCAAATGCCAAAAGCCCTCTCTCGAGTGATCAATTGCCTTCTATTTAACCCAGATTAATTTTGCTATATCTCTATGCAAAAAAAAAAATTGAATTAAACTCGTTACAATCCCAATTCCTTATGTGTTACATGCGGCAAATAGATATTCTCATTCTATTCACAAACCTAATTATTCACCGTGCAAATAACTAAGTCACATGTCACCATGCTCAGTTCTAACCCTAGAATTCCTTTCTCAATTCCTTATAGAGTAACAAGGTAATTACTGATCAGATAATTAATCAATAAGCACAAAGCAAGATGAACAATTCAATTCAACATAAATAATTAAAATAAATCAAATAATCAATTCATAATCATAAAAAGTTCAATTGAAATCTTAATGAAAGAGTTAGTTCATAATTAATGAATTAAAATCAAGAATCCACAATTGAATAGACATTAAAAGATAAAAGTAAGAGAAGAGAAGAGAATATAATCTATTGTCAGTAGCCTTGAGACTCCTCTTTCGTTCCTTCTTTGAATCTTCAATGGTCTCCAAGTTACTTCAATCCCCAGAAGTAATAAGAACTAGGGTTATGTTCTAATCTAAAGGAGTGTTTAATCTAGTCTAATCTATGTAATCTCCTCCTATTTTATGTCTTACATCATGTATTTATAGATTACAAGTCTAATTTTGAGCTTAGGAACAAACCCAATCCAATTTGGAGTCTAAAAGGTGTCAAAATTCGCCCAAAACGTGTCCAGGCCCAACCAACCTCTTCCCCCAGCGCCCCAGCACTAGGCTTGACGCTCACACACTACTCCTTAGCGCCCCGGCGCTGTCCCCTTTTTCCAACATTTTCTGCTCCGATATCCTTTGGGAAAATGGCCATAAAGTCTTCGTTCGAACTCCGATTTTGATGATTCAAGATGTTCCGGAAAGATGAAAAGTAGATCTACAACTTTCATTCTTTGAGTGTTACGAAATAAGGTCCGAAGCTATAGTAAAATTGGCTCTGAAGTGACTGCTGTGTAAATGGCAAGCCGAAAATGCGAATCTAGCCACCCCAAACGTCGATCCATGTAACTTTTGTCCCAATTCCTACAAAACAATATAAAACATGCATAAATAGACACAAACACATAAAAACATCCTAAAAGACTTGAGAACAATAATAAATTAAGCCCAAATGTATCCAATTCATGTGTATAAAACTCACTCATCAAATACCCCAAAACTTAAACTTTTGTTTGTCCTCAAGCAAAAACACAAAAATGTTATGCAATGCAATGTAATGAAACTAATCTATATGCCTCTGAATCCAACAAAGAATGATGTAAACAAGTCTATTCAACCTACCTTAGAGAAATCAAGTAAACATGATAATACATCATATTAAAACAAATCAATAATTTCCCAATCAATCATCAAATCTTAGATTGTTATCAACGATATAGTGCGTGTGTGCTCCACAACAATGCTAACTAAGTCAAATTGGCTCAAGAATCACTAACATGTAAATGGCAAGCGAAAAAAGCGCGAATCTAGCCACCCCAAACGTCGATCCATGTAACTTTTGTCACAATTCCTACAAAACAATATAAAACATGCATGAATAGACACAAACACATAAAAACATCCTAAAAGACTTGAGAACAATAATAAATTAAGCCCAAATGTATCCAATTCATGTGTATAAAACTCACTCATCGTTTGCCTTCATTATGTGAGATTTGTGCGGGGGTCACACTCGACGGATCAATGTGCTATCATTTCGAATCGATGCAAGATATGTGAGCAACTATAGAAAAGACCAAGGTCAATTTCGAACACATACCACCCCAACAACATAAATCATCCAAATTTTAGTTAATCGAATAATCAAGGGAATCAATGAGACCCGGTTTCAACCAAATAATCAATTTCAGCACAACCAGTAGTGAATGAATTTAATCTTGAGACCACCTTTCCCAAGGATTTTCCCAATAACAACAGCAACATCACACTCAAGCTGCACCTCAGCAAGAAAAGAAATCAGAAGTGGAGGAGATGATGATGAAATACATGGCAAACACAGAAGTTATGATCAAGAGCCAAGCAGTGGCTATCAAGAGCCAAGCTCAAATGGGGCAGATGGCGAACATGCTTACTAACGCACCCGGTGGTTCATTGCCAAGCCAAATGTCTGGGGACAAATCCGAAGAGAAGGGAAGGAACAGTGTCAAGCGATCACATTAAGATATGGGAAAGATTTATCGATTCTTCGTGCAAGTCATGGCGCTCATGCCGAGAATGCACCGAGGAGGCGCGCGGTAGGCATGTCGAAGCGCGAAAAAGCCACCATTGAGAAAGAAAATTTGGAGAAATCGAGGATAAGCGGAAGAGAACAACAAAGCGAGTGTCTGGAGGAGACATTCAAGAGTCCAGTGCCACCAATTCACATTCAAGTTCCGTATCCGCAGAGATTAAATAAAAAAGGAAGATAAATAGTTCAAAAAATTCTTGGAGGTATTCAAAAGCTACGAGATCAACATACCATTCGGCAGAGGCATTGGAACAAATGCCCAAATATGCCAAGTTTATGAAGGGTATATTTTTAAGGAAGAGGAGATTAGACGAGTTTGAGATAGTAGCCTTGATAGAGGAATGCAATGCAGTGCTTCAACATAAATTACCTCCAAAGCTGAAGGATCTAGGCAGTTTCACAATTCCATGTACCATTGGAAAGTTGAACTTCAGTAAGTGTTTATGTGATCTTGGGGCAAGCATAAATTTGATGCCCTTGTCAGTGTTTAACCAGGTTGGGATTACGGATCCAAAGCCAACAAATATTGTATTGCGCTTAGTCGACGGATCCATCACATATCCATGGGGACTTGTTGAAGATATGTTGGTTAAGGTGGACAAGTTTATTTTTCCAGCTGATTTCATCATTCTAGACTACGAGGAGGACAAAAGCATAGCAATAATACTGGGGAGGCCATTCTTGGCCACAGGCAGAACGTCAATAGATGTGAAAAAAGGTGAGCTTACTATGCATGTCCAGGATCAAGAGATCACCTTTAACGTCTTTAAAGCAATCAATTTACCAACGGCTGAAGAAGAGTGCTTCCTGGTTGACGTAGTGGATTGGTGCCTATAGGATGAAGTACAAAAATCAAGGGATGATGGACCATTGATATGCGCAACGAGTAAAAATTCAGAGTTGAAGGAAGAACCATTGACGAAAGATGAGGTCATTAAATTTCAGAGTGCTGAGGACAAGAAGGAAGGCACCTCAATTCCCTCGGTGACATGAAGCTCAGATACAGTCAAGCTAATTGACTATAACTTAGCGCTGGATGGGAGGCAACCCATTATTATTCTCTCCATTGATTTGTTTTTAGTTATTCATTTTGAGTTATTTAAGTAGTTATATCAAAAAAAAAATTAGGATACTTGATGTTCATGCTTAAGCGTGTAGCAAGAGAGTGCTTTGCGAAAATGTGCAAGATGTTAGTGTTATGAGGCTACTAAGTCATGCATTAACAAGGAGCATTAATGTCTATGCAGGAACCATCATTGGACGACACCACTGACAGGCAAAGTGGAACTGAATTTTAGCATTGCAGATATCAGCATCGCGCGGCCGCGGGGCATAGTCAGCACTAAAATCGCGTGCCCACGCGTCAAGCCAATTTAGACAACAATTCATTCTGCAAGACTCGCGCCCGCGTGGCCCATGAAGCAAAACCTCGCACGCCCGCGCGTCAAGATTAAGAAAGACACCAAAACATTCTGCAAGTCTCGCGCAAGCGTGCCCAGCTCAGTAAAAATGCGCGTGGCCGCGCGCGACACCGGACTAAAACAGATCTGAACAGACTAAATAGAGTTGTGGACCATTTGGACTCTCATTTGGAATAAGAACAGACACGAAATTCTCTCACTCTCCATAACTCATGTGAAGACCCCAAACTCGGGAACTTGAAACTCGAACTCGGTGCTTCACGATACCATTTTTATGAGCGGAATAATACTAATAATAATAACAATAATATAAAAATCCAACTTAACTTACATTTATCAGAGTCTAATCCCAATTACGCAACCTTTACTATAATTGTTTACATGATATATAATACATATCATTGTCTACATATGGTCTAACTATTACAAAAGATACCATTTAAACATGTTCTGTTTACTTTCCTTTTCACTTGTTCTTGTCTAAACCTTCGAGTTGTTCATGGCTAGTTGAAAACATTTAAATTTAAGCAAGGGTGAGCATTTGGGTGCCCAGCAAGTAATAACAATTAGAAATATAAGTAGCTGAAAGAAATAAATATTTTCTTTGTACATCACTTCTACAACGAATTTATAGTTGTGAAGTAAACTGAACTGATAATAACAACATAACAATTCTATCTCAAATTTTTGAAACTACGTATTGACTATATATATAGGTATTAGTCGACAGATTATGAACATTATTTTTAGTTTTTGCTAAGATTTAGCAGAACTTAATCTGCAAACTGTCATAACTTACGGGCGTTGGGTTGTACTTCCCATGGGCCCTGTATTGATCAATACTACATTACAAGAATGATAGGATCGTTCACTCTGTCCGCCTTGGGCGCATAAAAGTTTTCCCATGATCGGGATGTTCATACTTAGTCTGGAATCCGAACCAAAACAATTTGATTGGATACAAAAATGTTTTATCATATTCAACGATATTTCAAAATTTGTGTCTAGTTAAAATAAATCAAATAATCAATTCATAATCATAAAAAGTTCAATTGAAATCTTAATGAAAGAGTTAGTTCATAATTAATGAATTAAAATCAAGAATCCACAATTGAATAGACATTAAAAGATAAAAGTAAGAGAAGAGAATATAATCTATTGTCAGTAGCCTTGAGACTCCTCTTTCGCTCCTGCTTTGAATCTTCAATGGTCTCCAAGTTGCTTCAATCCCCAGAACTAATAAGAACTAGGGTTATGTTCTAATCTAAAGGAGTGTTTAATCTAGTCTAATCTATGTAATCTCCTCCTATTTTATGTCTTACATCATGTATTTATAGATTACAAGTCTAATTTTGAGCTTAGAACAAACCCAATCCAATTTGGAGTCTAAAAGGTGTCAAAATTAGCCCAAAACGTGTCGAGGCCCAACCAACCTCTTCCCCCAAAGGTGCTCAAAGACTAGGCTTGACGCTCACACACTACTCCTTAAGCGCCCGGCCACTGTCCATAAACCAAAAAATAGCGCCTTGCTGCCATTGTCCCCTTTTTCCAACATTTTCTGCTCCGATATCCTTTGGGAAAATGGCCATAACTTCTTCGTTCGAACTCCGATTTTGATGATTCAAGATGTTCCGGAAAGACGAAAAAGTAGATCTACAACTTTCATTCTTTGAGTGTTTCGAAATA
Source organism: Panax ginseng (assembly GCA_020205605.1). NCBI lineage: Eukaryota > Viridiplantae > Streptophyta > Magnoliopsida > Apiales > Araliaceae > Panax > Panax ginseng. The sequence continues at coordinate 93,723,208 of CM035138.1, forward strand.
AGGTCCGGAGCTATAGTAAAATTGGCTCTGAAGTGACTGCTTTGTAAATAGCAAGCCGAAAATGCGAATCTAGCCACCCCAAACGTCGATCCATGTAACTTTTGTCCCAATTCCTACAAAACAATATAAAACATGCATGAATAGACACAAACACATAAAAACATCCTAAAAGACTTGAGAACAATAATAAATTAAGCCCAAATGTATCCAATTCATGTGTATAAAACTCACTCATCAAATACCCCAAAACTTAAACTTTTGCTTGTATTCAAGCAAAAACACAAAAATGTTATGCAATGCAATGTAATGAAACTAATCTATATGCCTACGAATCCAACAGTAATGACAGAAACAAGTCTATTCAACCGGCCTTAGAGAAATCAAGTAAACATGATAATACATCATATTAAAACAAATCAGTAATTTCCCAATCAATCATCAAATCTTAGATTGTTATCACTGATATAGTGCGTGTGTGCTCCACAACAATGCTAACTAAGTCAAATTGGCTCTGAAGTGACTGCTGTGTAAATGGCAAGCCGAAAACGCGAATCTAGCCACCCCAAACGTCGATCCATGTAACTTTTGTCACAATTCCTACAAAACAATATAAAACATGCATGAATAGACACAAACACATAAAAACATCCTAAAAGACTTGAGAACAATAATAAATTAAGCCCAAATGTATCCAATTCATGTGTATAAAACTCACTCATCAGGTTTCCTTCGTATGTGAGATTTGTGCGGGGTCACACTCGACGGATCAATGTGCTATCAGCTCAGAATCAGTGCAGTATGTGAGCAACTATAGAAAAGACCAAGGTCAATTTCAGAACACATACCACCCCAACAACATAAATCATCCAAATTTTAGTTGGTCGAATAATCAAGGGAATCAGCAGACCCAGTTTCAACCAAATAATCAATTTCAGGCACAACCAGCGCAGCCGCAATTTAATCCTAGACCACCCTTCCCACCGGGATTTTCCCAATAACAACAGCAACATCACACTCAAGCTGCACCTCAGCAAGAAAAGAAATCAGAAGTGGAGGAGATGATGATGAAATACATGGCAAACACAGAAGTTATGATCAAGAGCCAAGCAGTGGCTATCAAGAGCCAAGCTCAAATGGGGCAGATGGCGAACATGCTTACTAACAGACCCCAGGGTTCATTGCCAAGTAATACGGAGACAAATCCGAGAAGAGAAGGGAAGGAACAGTGTCAAGCGATCACATTAAGATATGGGAAAGATTTATCGATTCTTCTAAGTCACAAGGCCATGAGAATGCAATCGAGGAGGGCGCTACGGCATGCGTGAAGCGTAAAAGCCACCTTGAGAAAGAAAATTTGGAGAAATCTGAGGATCAGCAGGAAGAGAACAACAAAGCAGGTTCAGAGGAGACATTCAAGAGTCCAGTGCCACCAATTAACATTCAAGTTCCGTATCCGCAGAGATTAAATAAAAAAAGGGAAGATAAATAGTTCAGCAAATTCTTGGAGGTATTCAAAAAGCTACAGATCAACATACCATTCGCCGAGGCATTGGAACAAATGCCCAGCTATGCCAAGTTTATGAAGGGTATATTTTTAAGGAAGAGGAGATTAGACGAGTTTGAGATAGTAGCCTTGATAGAGGAATGCAATGCAGTGCTTCAACATAAATTACCTCCAAAGCTGAAGGATCTAGGCAGTTTCACAATTCCATGTACCATTGGAAAGTTGAACTTCAGTAAGTGTTTATGTGATCTTGGGGCAAGCATAAATTTGATGCCCTTGTCAGTGTTTAACCAGTTGGGATTACCGGATCCAAAGCCAACAAATATTGTATTGCAGTTAGCTGACAGATCCATCACATATCCATGGGGACTTGTTGAAGATATGTTGGTTAAGGTGGACAAGTTTATTTTTCCAGCTGATTTCATCATTCTAGACTACGAGGAGGACAAAAGCATAGCAATAATACTGGGGAGGCCATTCTTGGCCACAGGCAGAATGTCAATAGATGTGCAAAAAGGTGAGCTTACTATGCATGTCCAGGATCAAGAGATCACCTTTAACGTCTTTAAAGCAATCAATTTACCAACGGCTGAAGAAGAGTGCTTCCTGGTTGACGTAGTGGATTGGTGCCTATAGGATGAAGTACAAAAATCAAGGGATGATGGATCATTGATATGCGCAACGGGTAAAAATTCAGAGTTGAAGGAAGAACCATTGACGAAAGATGAGGTCATTAAATTTCAGAGTGCTGAGGACAAGAAGGAAGGCACCTCAATTCCCTCGGTGACATGAAGCTCAGATACAGTCAAGCTAATTGACTATAACTTAGCGCTGGATGGGAGGCAACCCATTATTATTCTCTCCATTGATTTGTTTTTAGTTATTCATTTTGAGTTATTTAAGTAGTTATATCAAAAAAAAAATTAGGATACTTGATGTTCATGCTTAAGTGTGTAGCAAGAGAGTGCTTTGCGAAAATGTGCAAGATGTTAGTGTTATGAGGCTACTAAGTCATGCATTAACAAGGAGCATTAATGTCTATGCAGGAACCATCATTGGACGACACCACTGACAGGCAAAGTGGAACTGAATTTTAGCATTGCGAGATATCGATCATCGCGTACGCATGGGGCATAGTCAAGATTAAAATCGCGGCATACACGTCCAAAGCCAATTTAGACAACCATTCATTCTGCAAGACTCGCGCCCGCGTGGCCCATGAAGCAAAACCTCGCACGCCCCAAGGCCAAGATTAAGAAAGACACCAAAACATTCTGCAAGTCTCAGCAAGGCGTGCCCATTTCGATAAAAATGCGGCGTGGCCACATGCGACACTCCGGACTAAAACAGATCTGAACAGACTAAATAGAGTTGTGGACCATTTGGACTCTCATTTGGAATAAGAACAGACACGAAATTCTCTCACTCTCTATAACTCATGTGAAGACCCCAAACTCGGGAACTTGAAACCCGAACTCGGTGCTTCACGATACCATTTTTATGAGCGGAATAATACTAATAATAATAACAATAATATAAAAATCCAACTTAACTTACATTTATCATAGTCTAATCCCAATTACGCAACCTTTACTATAATTGTTTACATGATATATAATACATATCATTGTATACATATGGTCTAACTATTACAAAAGATACCATTTAAACATGTTCTGTTTACTTTCCTTTTCACTTGTTCTTGTCTAAACCTTCGAGTTGTTCATGGCTAGTTGAAAACATTTAAATTTAAGCAAGGGTGAGCATTTGGGTGCCCAGCAAGTAATAACAATTAGAAATATAAGTAGTTGAAAGAAATAAATATTTTCTTTGTACATCACTTCTACAACGAATTTATAGTTGTGAAGTAAACTGAACTAATAATAACAACATAACAATTCTATCTCAAATTTTTGAAACTAGGTATTGACTATATATATAGGTATTAGTCGACAGATTATGAACATTATTTTTAGTTTTTGCTAAGATTTAGCAGAACTTAATCTGCAAACTGTCATAACTTATGGGCGTTGGGTTGTACTTCCCATGGGCCCTGTATTGATCAATACTACATTACAAGAATGATAGGATCGTTTCACTCATTCTACCAGTAGCATAAAAGTTTTCCCATGATCGGGATGTTCATATTTAGTCTGGAATCCGAACCAAAACAATTTGATTGGATACAAAAATGTTTTATCATATTCAACGATATTTCAAAATTTGTGTCTAGCTGGTCAATTATCTTGGACATATATATATATATATATATATATATATATATATATATATATATATATATATATCAACATGTGATTAAATGCAATGATTATCCAAGTGGGGACACTTGTGTAACCATGTTTAGAAATTAACGAACATATATATATCTGAATTACCATATACTAACATGTTGATAAACAATGATCGGATATAGAATATATCACAATAGGGTTAATAATATAGCATAATAATAATATAATTCTGAAACTTCTTACTCATGTCCATTGCATAAAGGAAATGCAAAAGTAAGATACTTGCCTGATGCGCTACTTACAATTCGTAACTTAGTTCTATCTTTACATAACACCTATTAGTAATAAGATCATTTGATCGATTAGAATAACATACTATAACACATAGCACTGCTTATTGCAGTCATCACATAACCTAATCACATTATCACATATGTTTAACAACCATTGAATCACAAATAAACACATATCTAATCAAATTATCTAAGTCCAGATCAATTTCTGAAATATGTCGGTCTATCGACAGCTTTATCGGGAAATTATCGAGTCTAAGACTCTATACTGTAGTTCAATATCTGTAAGTATTAGTCATATTATTTTTAAATGACTTATAATAATTTTTTTACATTTATTATAATTTATCAATAATTTTCAAACACCGGAATCATTATTAAATGATTTAAATATTAAATATTTCTATTATCATTAATATTTAATTAATATTAAACCATTAATGAAACCATTGCCAAAATATTAAAATTATTTATAATAACTCAAAATACTTTTAAAGTATTCAGATTATCCTTAAATGATTTTTAAAACAATTAAAATCATTTTTAACTAATTACCATTAATATTAAAGTATTAATGTATTATTTATCAAAATATTAAAAGTCCTTATTTATAACTTAAAATATTTTTTATTTCATTCATATCCTTATTAAATGATTTTTAAATAAATAAAACTATTTTTAAACTATTTATTTAATATAATTATTAAATAAACTTAATATCATTTATTATTAAATTATTAATGAAATTTTGCTTTAAATATTAAAATTTATAATTTATAACTTAAAATACCTTTAAACACTTTATTTTCATTTTAAATGATTTTTATAATATTAAAATCATTTTTAAACTAATTTATTTAATATAATTATTAAATAATTTTAATATCATCAATAGTAAATAATTAATGAAATTTACCTTTAAATATTGAAAGTTATATTTTATAACTTCAAATATTTTTAAACTATTTATTTTATTTAAAATAATTTTTCTAACATTAAAATCATTTTTAAACTAATTTATTTAATATAATTATTAAATAAATCTAATATCATTAATATTAAAATATTAATATTTTTCATGACAAAATATCAAAAGTTATATTTTATAACTTAAAATACTTTTATAACCTTTAAATCATTTTTCTATAATTTTAAATCATTAATTCTATTTTTCATAGTTTATTTAATATATTCAATAAATAACTTAATTAATATTAATATTAATTTATTAATGATATTTCATCACATAATATTGAAAGTTATCAAAATAACTTAAATTATTTTCTTATACCATAATATAATTTTAAATGATTTTTATGTATTAAAATCATTTTTAAATAATTTATTTAATATTATAGTTAAATAAATTAAATACTTTTAATATTCTAAAAAATTAAATATTTATGAAATATATTCAAAATAATTAAAAACTAATTTTCGTATTTTAAAATAATTTTTAATAATTTATTTTGTATTTTTAATAATTAAAAACTAAAATTTCTATTTATTTCGTAAAAATAATGAATTTTAAAAATAAACTGTCGCTAAAGGACCCTATAGCGACAAAACTATCGCTATAGGTGTTCTTGAGGTGTTCTTCATGAAACCCGCATCACTATGTCGTTGTTAATAGGGTGCTAGGTTTGACCGGACTTAATAATGCTTATGAAAAATGTTTCGGACAAGTTGTTGACGCATCGTGTAAAATATGTATGATGTACTACTACAAGATCCATTAACAAACATGATCATTTATCACATAACCAATAAGATATAATCGTCCAAAGTAGCTGTCAGAGCTGTTCTTCATTTTTGGGTTACCCAGAAATGAAGAAACGATTCGAGGTCTACTACTTTGGCTTCTAAAATTTCATTTCTTAAACTTTGTGTAATCTAATGAGTGCAGTATGTAGCCAGCATGGCAAAGAAGGATTCTATCACAATATTTCACTAAAAAAACAACAGAATAACGAGATCTTAACCAGTCAAAGGTTGTCAGAAAACCTTGTTCATACGGTTTCTGGGTTTTCCAGAAAACCGCATCCGTGAACGAGCAGGGTAGTTTGACCACTAATAGCTTTCATTATGATTATCGTATAAGTAATTTATGAGCATGTATATGCAGTAAACATGCAGGAGTATAAAGATAACTCATTAACACAGGAAAATCATCAACCAAAAGCAAGATCTGGACCCTTAAATATCTTGTCAGATGCTAATTCATGGTTTCTGGGTTGCCCAGAAATGGCTCGGTCATGGTCGGTCAACCGACTTTGACCAACAATATCTGTCAATCTGTGTTTGATCTGGTACTCCTATGAGTCCCAGGACACAGATCGAATGACACACTACAGGATCAAACATTAAAACAACAAAAACAGATAACAACCAAAGATTTAAAGGGTCTGACATTCGGTTGTCAGACTCATTTGAAAAATTTACCAGATTTTATAAAACATCAAATCCGAGCCTCTAGATGTTATGGATCTAACATCTAGCAACCCAGATCATCATAATACACTACTAACAACATATTCTAACACTCAAACATAACATCTAACAACAAAAAATTGGACATATTTTTGAGTAGGGTTTTATACCTTCTTTGATCAATTGATGAATCAAGGCTAATGATTTGTGGTATGTGTTAGTGGGGCTTTGTTTGGGAGTTTATAAACTAAGAAATTTCTGAGCTATGAGCTTGAGAGAGTTTAGGTTGAGAGTTGGGCAAAATTTAGTGAACAAATGAAATATTTCTCTCTCCAGTCTATATATACTTCATATATATAATGTATTTGGTTGCACAAATGGCTGATTGCTGACATTATTGAGCATGTGGGGTTGTTGGATTTGGTCACCAACTTCCCCTATAGTCAAAACCTATATTTAGCTTCAATTATTCAAGAGGGCAAAAAGGTCTTTTGGCTTGACAATTTAATGGCTTTATGGGTAATTGACAAACCCTTAGGGTTTGACCCTAAGGTTTAGTACATAGCATTTGTAGGATTTAGCAATTAGGGTTTGCACAAAATAAAAAAATAATAATATAAGTTTCTAATTTTTTTTAAAAAAAATTAGGGTTTCTTAATCGTGTTTAATTTTCTAATTACATTATACATGAACATTATGATTTTAATGTCCACTAATTAGCATTTAGCTTGCAATTAACAATTAGGGTTACCAATTTAGTATATTAGATTTACTAATTATGAAATTAGGGTTTCTAGAAATTAAAATTTCTAAATATTAATTAGGGTTTCTCTAATTAACATTAACTTCTATAATATGTAACATAATTCATTTAACACAATTACATAACAGTTTCTAACTCATAATTGAGTTTCAAATTAAGGTTTCCAAATTTAGTAATTAGGGTTCTCAATTAATTAGGGTTTCTAATTAATTAGGTTTTCTAAGTATAATTAGGGTTTTACCTAATTACTTTAAATTCTGTAATACATGACATAATTGATCCACCATTATCAATACGTACATACAACACATATTTATAGCACGAAAAATCAAAATATAATATTATTATATTATTATTCTTATCCCTTAATCCATATCCAAAATTAGGGTTTTATTAAAATAATACTTGGATTTTTCATGCTACCTTAAAACTGTTTCACACATTATCCTTACACACATAACATACATACTTATAACACTGAAATATAATTAATATTATATTATTATCCTCTTTCCTTATTCCAAATCCAGAATTAGGGTTTGGATTCTATATCTGATTTATTATTCATATTTAACATTATTAATTAAGTTAAAATAATTAACTTAATTAGACTAGCATAAATTCATATAATAAAATACATAATTATTATAATAAGTCTAAAAATCATTTCATATATTATTTAAATAATATAATTATAATTTCATGGAAAATAATTAATAAAAACATTTCTACTATAAAATTAATTATTATAAGAATATACTTTATAATAATCAAAATTCTAAAATAAAATTATTTTTAAACATTCATGTAATAAATATATTTATATTTATTACATAATTACATACACACATTATCTTGTACATATCCTCATCCTTAAAATAAAAAAAAATTTATACCAAAATTTCTGATTTAATTATATAAAAAATATCGGGTTGTTACATTCACCCTCCCTTATAATGATTCCGTCCCCGGAATCACCGTTTTAAAACGTATACATACCAGGGTACATAACATACATAATTATTGCAAGTAGATCTCGATCAAAGTTGATCGAACTGATCTTTAACTATTCAGCATAAAGCTTATCTATCTTATTAAACGGAAATTTGATTTCTAAGAGAACTCAAAATCCTCTTTCAAAATATCTTTATAAAATAAGTTATTATATATAAGAAAATAATATTGATTAGAAAAATACCTGGAGTTGCATCCCCGGCTGCCACGATATCTTGAACAGTCATGTTGAAGACGCTTGCGGTTGATTTTATTGGTTTGATTGTTGATGTTGGTCCCGTCGTCGCCAATGTCTTGTTGCCTTTCCTTGTTTGCGCATTCCTTGCCTCCCATCTCCTTCTTGGAAAGTCTTCCACCTTATACTCCATCGATTCACACTTAAATCACGCAGACTTGCCATTTATCTCCTTTGATTTTATCGTATAGGTGACAAAACTATCTTTTGCCCCTTCGTTACCCTAGCTATCACAAATGCGTTAATAGGGTCAATTGATCTTCTGAATCCTGGCAGTACGATGGCCTTGAAGTCTTTGACGTTCGTCGTTCGATTATCTGGCTGATCTTCCCGCGAATGGTATTCCGTTCTGCATAACTTGATCGTCCATATTCGTAAAATTCTGTATCGGGTCTGGTTGTCCTCCAGCTTTGTTGACAAGTTCTTTTTCCCTTTAGTTTCGTTTTCGTCTTGGTGACATTATCATAAAGTATTCTTATTAACTTATATTCTAAACCTTATCGTATACGCTTAACATATAATACAAAACTTTATATTCGAATAAACATGTACTCAAAATATTAGATTTTGAAAATTTGGTTTTCTACATTAACCAGTACTCATATAATTAACTATTATCTTTATACCAACTTATTTCATTAATCCATCATAGACTCATAATCATAACACTTGACATACCAAAGCATATACTACTTTAAACATCCGCTATCCCTTTGTGACTCAAAAGTCGGGAATCGCTGACACAACTTATATAAAATTTGAAAAATATTACCTTATACAAACATACCTATCATATACATAACATAGAATCATACCTATTCAAGTAATATTAATACTACTTATTTCTTACGCCTCCACTAAGGATCAATTGCTTAGAAATCTGTCTATTCCCATTATCCTTAATAATCCATTCACACCTAACTACACCTAGTTCGTCCAACTTACCATACATTATGAGTTTAAGAACTCACCACAAACATGCGAGTTTAAGAACTCGACATTGACCACATATTCTTTAACTATACTCTACCTATCAGTTATACTATCGTTTCAGGGTCCGGTACTATACTTTCAAAAATAACCACCTCATTGAGGTAACTTTCAATGTGGGCCTCTATTTCATCTATTAGCTTTGATATTGGCTCGGTTATGGAGATTGATTTCTTCTTTACGATTTGAGGGTATCCTAATCCTTTTCTATCTAACATCTACACACAAACTATCTTAATTATCACTTAATATATACACACAATAATTAATAGTTTTATATAAGTTATCTTTTATTTCATTTAACGATGAATTTATTCAATTTATCTTCTTATAAACTCTATATGAGTTATTTATATTTTCAACGTTTCCCTCTGTTCCAAGGTTATAGCCTAAGGTCTAACCCACCTAAGGTTTTTAACCCTAAGCTCTGATACCAACTTGTGAAGACCCAAAACTCGGGTTCTTGAAACCCAAACTCGGTGCTTCACGATACCATTTCTATGAGCGGAATAATACTAATAATAATAACAATAATATAAACATCCAACTTAACTTACATTTATCAGAGTCTAATCCCAATTACGCAACCTTTACTATAATTGTTTACATGATATATAATACATATCATTGTCTACATATTGTCTAACTATTACAAAAGATACCATTTAAACATGTTCTGTTTGCTTTCCTTTTTACTTGTTCTTGTTTGAACCTTCGAGTTGTTCATGCCTAGCTGAAAACATTTAAATTTAAGCAAGGGTGAGCAATTGGATGCCCAGCAAGAAATAACAATTAGAAATATAAGTAGCTGAAAGAAATAAATGTTTTCTTTGTACATCACTTCTACAACGAATTTATAGTTTTGAAGTAAACTGAACCGATAATAACAACATAACAATTCTATCTCAAATTTTTTAAACTACGTATTGACTATATATATATAGGTATTAGTCGACAGATTATGAACATTGTTTTTAGCTTTCACTAAGGTTTAGCAGAACTTCATCTGTAAACCGTCATAACTTACGGGCGTTAGGTTGTACTTCCAATGGGTCCTGTATTGTTCAATACTACATTACAAGAACGATAGGATCGTTCACTCTGTCCACCTTGGGCGCATAAAAGTTTTCCCGTGATCGGGATGTTCATACTTAGTCTGGAATCCGAACCAAAACAATTTGATTGGATACAAAAAGGTTTTATCATATTCAACGATATTTTGAAATTTGTGTCTAGCTGGTCAATTAGCTTGGATATATATATATATATATATATATATATATATATATATATATATATCAACATGTGATTAAATGCAATGATTATCCAAGTGGGGACACTTGTGTAACCATGTTTAGAAATTAACGAACATAATATATATCTGAATTACCATATACTAACATGTTGATAAACAATGATCGGATATAAAATATATCACAATAGGGTTAATAATATAGCATAATAATAATATAATTATGAAACTTCTTACTCATGTCCATTGCATAAAGGAAATGCAAAGGTAAGATATTTGCACGATCACTGCCGCTTACGGTTAAATAGCGTAGTTCTATCTTTACATAACACCTATCAGTAATAAGATCATTTGATCGATTAGAATAACATACTATAACACATAGCACTGCTTATTGCAGTCATCACATAACCTAATCACATTATCACATATTTTTAACAACCATTGAATCACAAATAAACACATATCTAATCAAATTATCTAAGTCCAGATCAATTTCTGAAACATGTCGGTCTATCGATAGCTTTATCGGGAAATTATCGAGTCTAAGACTCTAAACTGTAGTTCAATATCTGTAAGTACTAGTCATATTTGTGACACACCCAAAATTAGGTATACATCACCCATCTTAAGTCGCCAGATACATGGTACAGAATTCAAATACAACTTAATAATACAACTGTCGTGTACAATACGACAAAACATAAACTGTGAGTTTGAATACAAATATTGTCTACTAGAGAGTATAAAAACTCAAAAGGAGTCCTCATTACAATTATTATCACACTATTTCACATAATAGTGAGGACTACTAATGCAACATCTAGGACCATCACTCTGTTCCCCGACTAGTCCCAGCTACGTTCTCATTTCCTGAAGAGAACAGTGAAAGAAAGGGTGAGCTCAACTAGCCCAGTAAGAAATATTATGACTACGATAATGCAGAATAAATTATCGTTAGCCTTCAATGGTGTTAAACTGATAAAATATAATAACTATCAAGTTTAACTGCAGCGGAACAAGCAATCCATTGGAAGAGTTAAGTAGGGAATAAAATCTACTATCTTCTATGATTTAAAAGATTTTTCATCACTTTTATCACTGGGACTCAGCTTAATAAATAATCCACATCATCGAATCACCCCTGCACTACGACCAAGGATATTCTTTAGTATCACGACCACGAATTATCCATGCACTACGGCTAAAGATAATCATGTTTTCATCAACGGTCCTGATCATGCCATAAAATAATTCATCTTTGCACTACGGCCAAAGAGAATCCATAGCCATAATAATACCAAAAACTGTCCATCAATGCACTACGGGCCAATGAGGACTTTTTCCACATCATTTGTAACATTACGATCATGATTACACCAAATAATCCCTGGTCATAATCATACCAAGTCCATCTATGAACTACAGGCCACATATGACTTTAAACAAAATATAAACATGAGGATGATGACAATGATAGAAGAATTTAATAAAACAAGTTCAAGAATTAATTTATCCAGGAATTAATAACGTCCAAATTGTCAACATGATACTTCTTTGTAGAGTAAAATTCAAGAATGCTCAGAAGAATATTTCCATGAAAAGATACTGGATGAAGCACAAATATCAAGGATATTCCACTAATTTCATGGAGTATAGAAGTCCAAGTTTTAACCAACTGAGTATAATAAAGAATGGAATAACAAAAAAAATCACCATACATGCGATAGACCGCGCAGGCAGCTTATTCCAACAGAATAATAAATAACGGAACCAGAAATTATCATTAGCCTTCAGCAGTGTTAAATTGATAAAATATAATAACTATCAAGTTTAACTGTAGCGGAACAAGCAATCCATTAAAAGAGTCAAGTAGGGAATAAAATCTACTATCTTCTATGATTTAAAAGATTTTTCATCACTTTTATCACTGGGACTCAGCTTAATAAATAATCCACATCATCGAATCACCCCTGCACTACGGCCAAGGATATTCTTTAGTATCACGACCACGAATTATCCATGCACTACAGCTAAAGATAATCATGTTTTCATCAACGGTCCTGATCATGCCATAAAATAATTCATCTTTGCACTACGACCAAAGAGAATCCATAGCCATAATCATACCAAAAACTGTTCATCAATGCACTACGGACCAATGAGGACTTTTTCCACATCATTTGTAACATTACTATTCATGATTACAATCAATAATCCCTCGGTCATAATCATACCAAGTCCATATATGCACTACAGAGCCATGAGATGACTTTCAACAAAATATAAACATGAGGATGATGACAATGATAGAAGAATTCAATAAAACAAGTTCAAGAATTAATTTATCCAGGAATTAATAACGTCCAAATTGTCAACATGATACTTCTTTGTAGAGTAAAATTCAAGAATGCTCAGAAGAATATTTCCATGAAAAGATACTGGATGAAGCGCAAATATCAAGGATATTCCACTAATTTCATGGAGTATAGAAGTCAAAGTTTTAACCAATCGAGTATAATAAAGAATGGAATAACAAAAGAAATCACCATGCATGTGATAGACCGCACATGTAGGTTATTCCAATGTATAATAAATAACGGAACTAGGTCCCACGTAGAAAACGCACATACATGATATTCCAACGTAATAATAAAGAATGGAACCAGTCCCACGTAAGCGTCATGCATGTGATATTCCGGCGGAATAATAAATTATGGAACCCGTGTCCCATAAGAAACGCATTTTACGGATATTCGACATAATATAAATAATGGAACCAGGTCCGGCGTAAACGCATAGACATGATATTCCGATAGAATAATGAAATAACAGAAGAATTTCACCAAGTATAGGGTAGCCCGCGTATACAGGTTATTCCAACAGAATAATAAATAATGGAATAACAGAAGTTCTCTTCATGAATACAAAAGAAATAATACCCCTTACGAGTACAACAAATAATATCCCTTACCGTAAAAGAAACTGGATATAAGAGTAGGGAAGTAGCAGAATACTTTTCTATAGTTTCTCTATAATTTCTCTCTCTAGATTTTCAGTGAATTCGTAATAAATAATTGAGGAATGAACTTCTATTTATAGAAGAATGGACTGCATAGTAACTAATTCATGAACGGTCCAGATTGATTTACTTTAAACGGACGGTCCAGATTGGTTTATAATAAATTATAAATATTCTATTTATAATCTAATAAAACGAATAACTTTATAAAAGTATTCTGTTTTATATAAAAAGATTTTACTATGCAAACACTATGCAGGCACTATGCAAACAATATGCATAATAAAATATAATATATTCTAATTATTGTCTAATAAAATAGATAACTTTATAAAAGTATTCTATTTTATATAAAAAGATTTTACTATGCAAACACTATGCATAATAAAATATAATATATTCTAATTATTGTCTAATAAAACAAATAACTTTATAAAAGTATTTTGTTTTATATAAAAAAGTTTTTCCGCTTTTATTACATTAACAATACTAATAAAACAAAACCGAGTGACTTATTAGGTAAGCATCAATAATCAATACCGTAAACTTCGCAAGTAACTACGCCAGATTCTTCGTACTTTTAACACCGGGTGTTTCAACAGTTAACGGTAAAACTTCCGCCGTTATTTTCATAAAGTATTTTTGTCATTTTCTCAATCCGACAATAATTCCGTTGCGGGGTCCACCAATGATTGTACCGTCGTACAAATATTCCCCGACTAATCGAATAGTATACAACAACTTGCATACTTTTCAAAATTTATAAATATTACCCACAACTATAACATTATCTCAAATCCACACCCGTGAATAGTACTTCGGGAATAGTACCCTATGAATAGTACCCCGACACAAAAAGTGTCCCAAATACCCGAGTGAACAATACTAGAGTGAATAGTAATCGGGTGAATAGTAACCCGTGAATAGTAACTCGTGACTAGTACTCTGACACGAAAAATACCCCAGATACTCTAGTGAATAATATTCGGGTGAATAGTAATTTAGGTGAATAGTAACCCGTGAATAGTAACTCGTGAATAGTACTTCGACACAAAAAGTACCCCAAATACTCGAGTGAATAATACTAGAGTGAATAGTAACCGGGTATTTTATGACAACTTGTCTACTTTGACAAATTTTCAAATATCACCCTTAACTTTAAACTTTTATCAATTTAACTATTTACCAAATAGAAAAATTGAATACTTTTATTTCATAAACTTCGAGGTCTCACAATCTCCCCTCCTTATGAAATTTCGCCCTCGAAATTTACGTACGTACCTGATATTCGAAGAGATGAGAATACCTTGCTTTCTTTTAGGATTGTACATTCCCGGTTAATTCCCCTCTATCATGATTTTCCATTTCTCATCTCCTGTATTTCAAATATCATTCTAGAATATAGTTTCAAAATAAGGGTTAATTGACATACCACATAATACCCTTATATTCTGACCGACCAATTAAATAACAAATAAACTTAGGTAGGTCATACTAGGGAAGGAATTCCCCGTCTCTCCCCTCCTAGTTCTTGTCTCACACCTTAGCCAGGGATCATATCCCTAAGCTTTGATACCAACTGTGACGCCCCAAAAATTAGGTATACATCACCCATCTTAAGTTGCCAGATACATGGTACAAAATTCAAATACAACTTAATAATACAACTGTCGTGTACAATACGACAAAACATAAACTATGAGTTTGAATACAAATATTGTCTACTAGAGAGTATAAAAACTCAAAAGGAGTCCTCATTACAATTATTATCACACTATTTCACATAATAGTGAGGACTACTAATGCAACATCTAGGACCATCACTCTGTTCCCCAACTAGTCCCAGCTACGTTCTCATTTCCTGAAGAGAACAGTGAAAGAAAGGGTGAGCTCAACTAGCCCAGTAAGAAATATTATGACTACGATAATGCAGAATAAATTATCGTTAGCCTTCAATGGTGTTAAACTGATAAAATATAATAACTATCAAGTTTAACTACAGCGGAACAAGCAATCCATTAGAAGAGTCAAGTAGGGAATAAAATCTACTATCTTCTATGATTTAAAAGATTTTTCATCACTTTTATCACTGGGACTCAGCTTAATAAATAATCCACATCATCGAATCACCCCTGCACTACGGCCAAGGATATTCTTTAGTATCACGACCACGAATTATCCATGCACTACGGCTAAAGATAATCATGTTTTCATCAACGGTCCTGATCATGCCATAAAACAATTCATCTTTGCACTACGGCCAAAGAGAATCCATAGCCATAATCATACCAAAAACTATCCATCAATGCGGGCCAATGAGGACTTTTTCGACATCATTTGTAACATTACGGTCATGATTACACCGAATAATCATACCAAGTCCATCTATGCACTACAGGCCACAGATGACTTTTAACAAAATATAAACATGAGGATGATGACAATGATAGAAGAATTCAATAAAACAAGTTCAAGAATTAATTTATCGAGGAATTAATAACGTCCAAATTGTCAACATGATACTTCTTTGTAGAGTAAAATTCAAGAATGCTCAGAAGAATATTTCCATAAAAAGATACTGGATGAAGAGCAAATATCAATGATATTCCACTAATTTCATGGAGTATAGAAGTCAAAGTTTTAACCAACTGAGTATAGTAAAGAATGGAATAACAAAAGAAATCACCATGCATGCGATAGGCCTTGCAGTAAAAGTTTATTCCAATGTAATAATAAATAACGAAATCAGTCCGCCAGAAAAAGCATGAGATAGGATATTCCAAATGTAATAATAAAGAATGGAACCGGTCCCACAGAACGCATTGCATGTGATATTCCGGCGAATAATAAATAATGGAACCAGTCCCAGAAACGTCTGAGACATAATATTCGACAGAATATAAATTATGGAACCAGGTCCGACGTAAACATACTGACAGGATATTCCGACGGAATAATGAAATAACAGAAGAATTTCACCAAGTATAGGGTAGCAGCATTATCTGAGTTATTCCAACAGAATAATAAATAATGGAATAACAGAAGTTCTCTTCATGAATACAAAAGAAATAATACCCCTTACGAGTACAACAAATAATATATGTGACAACTCGAAAAATCGGATTGTCCAGAATTTAAGTTTAAAGAATTAGTTATTAATAAAATGAATTTTTATTAATACTATTTTGTGCCATGTGTTCATTAATCGTTCTATAACCTAGAATGATTATTAATCGGGAGGATTCTAGCTACGAGCTAGATTGAACGAGTAAGAATTTTCAAGACGAAAACAAAAAAATTTCGAGAACAAAAATATTTCCGGGGAAAAAGACGAAATAGGCACTATTCACCCGTTTCTGCTCGGAGATTTATTTTGAAATTCCGAGAAGTTATTGATTGCGTGAAATCTTGAGACGTGATGGAATATTCAATAATATTTCAGTTATGGCAAAAACAAAGTTTTCGCCTGCGGACTCAAAACCTAAGGGTTAGGGAAAGTGAGTTCCGAGAATGTAATGAGTACGTATAATAACTAGGGTTATTATGCGTGAGAAATACGAGTATGATACGAGTTATTATACGAGTATATTACGAAGATTAGTACGACGTATAATACGAATATCGTACGAACGATATACGAAGAAAATACGAGAATACGAGAATGAAATGCGTAGAATGCGATTAGTCTTAATGGACTTTGTGTTCATAGACTTTTGTAGAATCCAATTGGACTTGGATTATGTCAAGCCCAATGATTTGTGAAGTTAAGCCCAAGTTAGGCCCAAGAAGAATTAGGATTAAGCCCGATCCAAAGAAATTAACCGCGGATCGAACCGATGAGTCACCGGATGGGCAAAACCCATAGGGCAACCCATGGGGATGACCCATGGGCATAAGGGGCGGCCACTTGGTCACCAACTAAGGGTGGTGACCAAGTAAACTTGGTTGCTAAGTTTGGAATAGTAAGGAGGTGGGGGCGACTATTTTGCCCCTAGCTTTGGTTTTCTATAAATAGAAACCTAGAATTTAATTTTTTAGGATTTTGAAAATCCTACACTTGAGAGAGATAGAGAGAGCTCGGTTGGGAGAGGAAGAGGAAGAGCGTGAGCATGAACGCTCGGATCAAAAGTGATCGTGAAATAGAAAAGCTAGCGAATCGTCGGCTTTGTATAACGGAAGAGGATTAACGAAGAACGGTAATCCAAACCCTAGTTTCTTCTCATATTTTCTTTAAGTTAATATGTTCAAAAAACATATCTGAATGAGAATAGAGAGAAGATGATGTTAGAAATGATTTCATATGGTTGAAATCATTAGAAAACGAAGAATTAAGAATAAGAAATTTAGTTTATAAATTTCTTAAGGAAGTATAAGATTCGTAAGGATTTTGAGCGATCCGAGTGAATCTTATGAATGAGTAGGTCAAATAAGTAAGGAATGATGTTCTATAACATCGAATTCCAAGAAAAAGTAGAATCGTAATCTAAAATATTGATTAAAATGAAGAACGAACGAAGAACGCGAAGAACACGCGAAGAATGCGTAGAATGTTGTTGATGGACATATTTAAAACCATCGTAGTGTAAATGTTGTTGATGGACAAGTTTAAAACCATCGCATATAAGGTAGTTGCTTATTACTTTGTTAGGAACGTTAGAAACGTTCATGAAGAACGGATTAAAATGGAGCTATAACGAAGTTATGGCGAAATTTCCATAAAAGACGAACGAGAATTTGAAAGTTAGTAAATGAACCCGAACGAGTAGGGTTTCATAAGAATGTAAGATAATGTTGAAAACGTGAGTCGTAGACTTAAGAACGAACAAGTTCCGAGTTCGGATGACCGAATTACGGACGAACGAGCGAAGAACGTTAAAAGCGTAAAATGAACGAAGATTGAAGTTTAA
The DNA here is from genome assembly GCA_020205605.1 of Panax ginseng. Taxonomy (NCBI): domain Eukaryota; kingdom Viridiplantae; phylum Streptophyta; class Magnoliopsida; order Apiales; family Araliaceae; genus Panax; species Panax ginseng. The sequence continues at coordinate 93,741,870 of CM035138.1, forward strand.
GCCAATTGATGGCACGTTAACGAGTTTAGATCGAATTTCTGCTTGATGGGTGTTAAATTACGTGAGATAACGAAGAGAATGGCTTTGGAACGACCTCGTTCCGAGTTATAACGAAGGAGTTATGAGATCGCAAAGTAAGCATCTCAAACTTGATTCAACACTTAGAAAAATTTTCTAGGGTTTAAGCTTGGCAGCATGAAATACGAGAAGTGGCAATGCGCTGGCGTGAACTCGACTTGAGTCTTTGTTATGTGGCCCAAGCAGTATGAGAGATAACAAAGGGTTTAGCCATCATGGCACGGACCAAGGAGAAGAGAGAGAAGTAGGTCGTCATACCATGATGCAGAGAGAGAGAGAGGGAAGGATGAAATGCTTGTACACGGCAGTGCAAAAAATGCCTGTAAATGAGAATTTTATTTCTCAGATACTGGGGGATGTGCAAGAAAGAAGTATGAACATATAGTTCACTTAATGTAACACTTATTCATGTGTTTTAAACCTTTAGCAAAGGTTGAACGAAAAGATTAAACGAGATTAAAAGAAGGTGAACGCGAGTTACGTAACCGATGTCCGGGGACCATAGTCGCGATAAAAGAACGTGAAGGATTGCTATGATTGTGATTCCTTAGACGTTGAGTGATGAAGGTAATGAATAATATTCCGATGTTATGTCATGATAATAAGAAATAAGTGTAAAGCGTATAAACGCTTTGAACGCAACGTAGTTGTAATGAACGATCGGTCTTAGCATACAACGAATGGTATGGCTTCGACATTAAGAAAGAATAGTGAACATGGGATTCATGGGATGGATAACAATGAAAGCGATTGAAACCTTGAGTGAAGGTTGAATGAAAGGTTAAGAGACGAGTAACGTAAACGTCGAATACATAACGATCCTCGTGAATCGTATTCGAGTTGAACAAACGTTCTAAGTGTACAATGGTGGTATGACTTAGACGTTGACGAAGGTAGTAAGTAAGATATGAATTATCAAGGAAAGCCGTAACAAACGATAATGAGATTAAATAAAGTCCGAGTGTGAGTCGGATAGTGAATGTTAGAATGAAGTAAGCGTTGGACACTTTAACCAGCATAAGGGTTGAGTGTAATCGAGTGTTAAACGGGCAGAACCTACACTCCGTGTATGGTTTAACCGTAATGTAATGAAGACTAAGTTTTAGCCGTGAACAGTGAAGAAACTGAGTTAAAGAGAATAACGTATAACGTTAAGAAGCCGAGTTAATAAGTATAACTTGGACAACGTTCCGAGTTGAATGAACCGAACGTTGTAAGGTATGAATAAGTTAATATGAAATGTTTAACGCTATGTTCTCATAGTATTGACATTGAATGATCGTTCCGAGTATACAAAAGATTGTATAACTTAGACGATAAAGAATGAATCCTGAGGTATGGCATTTAGTTGTCAGAAAGCCATAAGGAATAAGAAGTTGTCTTAACGAACATTATAGTTTAATGGTTCAGATAAGTTAAGGTAAGTTAGGTTGTAGTACAATCGTAACCTTTGATGGTTGACATATGGGAGCTGGGCTAAACAATTCCTTTAGAGAGCGAAGGTATATACAAAACTGGCAACCGATCTAACTCACTATGTGACCAGTTTAGATGAGACGGGAACTTGTTTGTTGGTTGTTTGTGGGAAACCACTCAGAGTACCATATGGACTACTAGCAGAGAAGCGATGTGTGCTAAGTCTATAGGAGTTATAAGAAGAAGATAAGAACGCAGATCATTAAAGATGATGAATGTTTTGAGTAAGACATCTCCGAATGTCATGAAGCCGTAAACCGGTAGTAAGGAAAGTTAGTCGCGTAAGCTTAAATTACAAGAGCGCGAACCTTAATAAATAAAGTAAAGTAAACCAATGCGTAAGTCAAGTATATGACTAATTGGTACACGTGTTATTTCCTTATGTGATTTCCTTATGTGTTATATAGGGATTTGGAATAAGCAGTTCAGCGTAAACTATAAGCTGTAGCTGTGCGTAAGGCAAGTTTCCTAACTTCATTCATACTATATGAATGCTAGTTTCTTAAACTTCTTAGATGTTGAACTTGAGAAGTTATGTCTACGTGCGAATATGTGATATTTGTACAAGGTGGTAGAACGTATGAGGCCGTGTGCCACAATGTGAGAACTTCGGTGTTTCTTTGAAATGAACTGTTCTATGATTGAACTGTTCAATACAAGTATGTTCTGTTTATACATGAACCATTATTGTTAGGTCTGTGCTAATGATTCTAGCCAGACAAGATGTGTATTAAAAAGATAGAGGAAATGAAAGTATTTCAAAGTGAATATGACTAATATTTTAAAATGATAGAAATCGAGACTATTCCTATTATTCAAGTTGCTTCATAACCTTTGTTCGATTATTGAAGTTTTGAAAAATGTTTAAACTCTTGAAGTTGTTTGTTCAACTATTATGACTTGCTGGGCAATTGAATGCTCACACTTGCTTTAAATGAAAAACATTTTCAGCATACGATGTTAGAAAGAACTTAAGGATCCCGTAAAGATCAAGCTGAGCGGTATCCAGACGAAGTGCCATTCATTATGTGAATGTGCATGAAGAGCAAGTGAAGACTTGTAGTATAGAATGATAGAATTAAACTATAGACTAGTTTAATGAACAGATATGAATCTTTTGTGGCGGATGAAAGTCACTCGTGTAAGATGTAAAGAATAATGTAATTATCATTATTTATAATGAAAGAGGTTTTGAGGTTTCAAGAACCTGGGATTTTAGAATATATGTTATTACATTTAACTATATAATGACGTGTATTTGGAAGGAAGTGGAATAGTGATACATGGAGTCTGGGTCCAAAAGTAGACCGGATTTCGGGGCGTCACAATATCCCTTACCGTAAAAGAAACTGGATATAAGAGTATGGAAGTAGCAGAATACTTTTCTATAGTTTCTCTATAATTTCTCTCTCTAGAGTTTCAGTGAATTCGTAAGAAATAATGAAGGAATGAACTTCTATTTATAGAAGAATGGACTGCATAGTAACTAATTCATGAACGTTCCAGATTGATTTACTTTAAACGGACGGTCCAGATTGGTTTATAATAAAATATAATATATTCTATTTTATAATCTAATAAAACGAATAACTTTATAAAAGTATTTTATTTTATATAAAAAGATTTTACTATGCAAACACTATGTAGGCACTATGCAAATACTATGCATAATAAAATATAATATATTCTAATTATTGTCTAATAAAACAGATAACTTTATAAAAGTATTCTGCTTATATAAAAAGATTTTACTATGCAAACACTATGCATAATAAAATATAATATATTCTAATTATTGTCTAATAAAACAAATAACTTTATAAAAGTATTCAGGTTTTATATAAAAAGTTTTTCTGTTTTATTACATTAATAATACTAATAAAACAAAAGCCGAAAGTGACTTATTACGTAAGCATCAATAATCAATACCGCGTGCTACTCTGTGCAACTACGCCAGACATCGTACTTTTAACACCGGGTGTTTCAACAGATTAACTGTAAAACTTCCGCCGTTATTTTCATAAAGTATTTTTATCGCTTTCTCAATCCGGCAATAATTACATTCTGGAGTCCACTAATGATTGTCTTGCGTCGTGCGAATATTCCCCGACTAATCGAATATTATACAACAACTTGCATACTTTTCAAAATTTATAAATACTACCCATAACTATAACATTATCTCAAATCCACACCCGTGAATAGTACTTCGGGAATAGTACCATATGAATAGTATCCCGACACAAAAAAGTGTCCCAAATACCCGAGTGAACAATACTAGAGTGAATAGTAACTGGGTGAATAGTAACCCGTGAATAGTAACTCGTGAATAGTACTCCAACACGAAAAATACCCCAAATACCCGAGTAAATAATATTTGGGTGAATAGTAATTTAGGTGAATAGTAACCCGTGAATAGTAACTCGTGAATAGTACTCTGACACAAAAAGTGCCCCAAATACTCAAGTGAACAATACTAGAGTGAATAGTAACTGGGTATTTTATGACAACTTGTTTACTTTGACAAATTTTCACATATCACCCTTAACTTTAAACTTTTATCAATTTAACTATTTACCAAAATAGAAAAATTGAATACTTTTATTTCATAAAATTCGAGGTCTCACATTATTATTTTTAAATGACTTATAATAATTTTTAAACATTTATTATAATTTATCAATAATTTTCAAACACCGGAATCATTATTAAATGATTTAAATATTAAACAATTCTATTATTATTAATATTTAATTAATATTAAACCATTAATGAAACCATTGCCAAAATATTAAAGTTATTTATAATAACTCAAAATACTTTTAAAGTATTCAGATTATCCTTAAATGATTTTTAAAACAATTAAAATCATTTTCAACTAATTACCATTAATATTAAACTATTAATGTATTATTTATCAAAATATTAAAATTCCTTATTTATAATTTAAAATATTTTTATTTCATTAATATCCTTATTAAATGATTTTTAAATAAATAAAACTATTTTTAAACTATTTATTTAATATAATTATTAAATAAACTTACTATCATTTATTATTAAATTATTAATTAAATTTTCCTTTAAATATTAAAAGTTATAATTTATAACTTAAAATATCTTTAAACACTTTATTTTTATTTTAAATGATTTTTATAATATTAAAATCATTTTTAAACTAATTTATTTAATATAATTATTAAATAAGTTTTAATATCATCAATAGTAAATAATTAATGAAATTTACCTTTAAATATTGAAAGTTATATTTTATAACTTAAAATATTTTTAAACTATTTATTTTTATTTAAAATGATTTTTCTAACATTAAAATCATTTTAAACTAATTTATTTAATATAATTATTAAATAAATCTAATATCATTAATATTAAAATATTAATATTTTTCATGACAAAATATCAAAAGTTATATTTTATAACTTAAAATACTTTTATAACCTTTAAATCATTTTTCTATAATTTTTAAATCATTAATTCTATTTTTCATAATTTATTTAATATATTCAATAAATAACTTAATTATATTTAATATTAATTTATTAATGAAATTTCATCACAAAATATTGAAAGTTATCAAAAATAACTTCAATTATTTTCTTATACCATAATATAATTTTAAATGATTTTTCATGTATTAAAATCATTTTTAAATAATTTATTTATTATTATAGTTAAATAAATTAAATACTTTTAATATTCCAAAAATATTAAATATTTATGAAATATATTCAAAATAATTAAAAACTAATTTTTGTATTTTAAAATAATATTTTAATAATTTATTTTGTATTTTTAATAATTAAAAACTAAATTTTCTATTTATTTCGTAAAAATAATGAATTTTAGAAATAAACTGTCGCTAAAGGACCCTATAGCGACGAAACTGTCGCTATAGGTGTTCTTGAGGTGTTCTTCATGAAACCCAGATCACCATGACAGTGTCGAGGGTGCTAGGTTTGACCAGACTTAATGCTTAACAAAAAATGTTTCTGGACAAGTTGTTGACCAGATCGTGTAGTACTGATGATGCACTACTACAAGATCCATTAACAAACATGATCATTTATCACATAACCAATAAGATATAATCGTCCAAAGTAGCTGTCAGAGCTGTTCTTCATTTCTAGGTTACCCAGAAATGAAGAACAGTTCGTGAGGCCTACTTTGGGCTTCTACAAATTTCTGTTCTTGTGAACTTTGTGTAATCTAATGAGTGCAGTATGTAGCCAGCATGACAAAGAAGGATTCTATCACAATATATCACTAAAAAAACAACAGAATAACGAGATCTTAACCGGGCAAAAGTTGTCAGAAATCCTTGTTCATACGGTTTCTGGGTTTTCCAAAAAACCGCATCTGTGAACGAGCAGGGTAGTTTGACCACTAATAACTTTCATTATGATTATCGTATATGTAATTTATGAGCATTAATATGCAGTAAACATGCAGGAGTATAAAGATAACTCATTAACACATGAAAATCATCAACCAAAAGCAAGATCTGGACCCTTAAATATCTTGTCAGACGTTAGTTCATGGTTTCTGGGTTGCCCAGAAATGGCTCGGTCATGGCCGGTCAACCGACTTTAACCAACAATATCTGTCAATCCGTGTTTGATCTGGTACTCCTATGAGTCCAGAACACAGATCGAATGACACACTACAAGATCAAACACTAAAATAACAAAAACAGATAACTACCAAAGATTTAAAGAGTCTGACAATCGGTTGTCAGACTCATTTGAAAAATTTACCAGATTTTATAAAACATCAAATCCGAGCCTCTAGATGTTATGGATCTAACATCTAGCAACCCAGATCATCATAATACACTACTAACAACATATTCTAACACTCAAACATAACATCTAACAACAGAAAATTGGACAGATTTTTGAGTAGGGTTTTATACCTTCTTTGATCAATTGATGAATTAAGGCTAATGATTTGTGATGTGTGTTAGTGGGGCTTTGTTTAGGAGTTTATAAACTAAGAAATTTCGGAGCTATGAGCTTGAGAGAGTTTAGGTTTAGAGTTGGGCAAAATTTTGTGAACAAATGAATTATTTCTCTCTCCAATCTATATATACTTCACATATACAATGTATTTGGTTGCACAAATGGCTGATTGCTGGCATTATTGAGCATGTGGGATTGTTGGATTTGGTCACCAACTTCCCCTATAGTCAAAACCTATATTTAGCTTTAATTATTCAAGAGGGCAAAAAGGTCTTTTGACTTGACAATTTAATGGCATTATGGGTAATTGACAAACCCTTAGGGTTTGACCCTTAAGGTTTAACCCTAAGATTTAATACATAGTATTTGTAGGATTTAGCAATTAGGGTTTGCACAAAATAAAAAAAATAATAATATTAGTTTCTAATTTTTTTATAAAAATTTTTTAGGGTTTCTTAATCGTGTTTACTTTTTTAATTACATTATACATGAACATTATGATTTTAATGTCTACTAATTAGCATTTAGCTTGCAATTAACAATTAGGGTTACCAATTTAGTATATTAGATTTACTAATTATGAAATTAGGGTTTCTAGAAATTAAAATTTCTAAATATTAATTAGGGTTTCTCTAATTAACATTAACTTCTACAATATGTAACATAATTTATTTAACACAATTACATAACAGTTTCTAACTCATAATTGAGTTTCAAATTAGGGTTTCCAAATTTAGTAATTAGGGTTCTCAATTAATTAGGGTTTCTAATTAATTAGGTTTTCTAAGCATAATTAGGGTTTTACCTAATTACTTTAAATTATGTAATACATGACATAATTGATCCACCATTATCAATACGTACATACATTATAGCACTGAAAAATCAAAATATAATATTATTATATTATTATTCTTATCCCTTAATCTATATCAAAAATTAGGGTTTTATTAAAATAATACTTGGATTTTTCATGCTACCTTAAAACTGTTTCACACATTATCCTTACACACATAACATACATACTTATAACACTGAAATATAATTAATATTATATTATTATTCTCTTTCCTTATTCCAAATCCAGAATTAGGGTTTGGATTCCATATCTGATTTATTATTCATATTTAACATTATTAATTAAGTTAAAATAATTAACTTAATTAGACTAGCATAAATTCATATAATAAAATACATAATTATTATAATAATTCTAAAAATCATTTTATATATTATTTAAATAATATATAATTATAATTTCATGGAAAATAATTAATAAAAACATTTCTACTATAAAATTAATTATTATAAGAATATACTTTATAATAATCAATAATTCTAAAATAAAATTATTTGTAAACATTCATGTAATAAATATATTTTTATTTATTACATAATTACATACACACATTATCTTGTACAAATCCTCATCCTTAAAATAAAAAAAAAAAATTATACGCAAAATTTCTGATTTAATTATATAGAAAATATCGGGTTGTTACAACTCACGTCGCTATCTCTTTGTAAGTTACAAGTTGTGTCGTACATCTCTCAATCAATTAGCCATGATTCTCTCCTCAATCAAAGTCCGTATCTCCTCAACTTCTCCAAGAGTGCTATAAAGCTAGGGTTCCTATTTGGGAATTGCAGAAACAAGTGGTGAGTGTTATCAATTCTTCAAGCTTTTCTTCATTCTCCATCATATAATATGTGCAACCTCTATCAAACACAAATGGACCTAAGTGAGCACGGTCTATTGCATCGTCTTCTTCATCCTCTCTGGGCAGTCAAAAGGCTGACATTGTGGATCACGACAAATTCCTTAATTAGGAAGCTCAATAAGAGTACTACCGTATTGTGGCGAAAACGTTCGTCAAGGAGCGAGGATTCAAGCCGGCGGGGCAGGATGGCCAGTTGTGCACCATGATTCGAGAGAGAGGTTGGGGTGGACTGACGGCTACTCCAATACCCATTCCTATGAGCATAGTCCGTGAATTCTATGCCAATGCCAAGGTCACTATGAGCGGAACATCTCGGGTTCGTGGTATCGAGGTAGATTACAATCCCCGTGCCATCCGATTAATTTTTAAAATTACGGATGCACCGCCAGTGGGGGCTGCTAATTGGGTAACCGGCGCTCATTTGGAGACCGACATGGATTATTGCAGAGTTATGTGTGTCGTGTAAGAAATGGACATATAAAGTTGGCACGACACATCCGCATATATTCCCAGCTGCAGCCCTAAATCGCTATGCAAAAGCGTGGAACTTGTTCATAGGTGCCAAGCTCATGCCTTCCGCCCATCAGCACGAAATAACAGCGGAGCGGGCATGACTTCTTTGGGGCATAATCACCGGAAAGTACATCGACATTGGTCATCTCATTCACGAGAATATTCTGCACTATCTACGGGGAGTAACGATTGGGAGCATTCCACACGCATCCATGGTTGCCATGCTTTATGCTAATCAGGGATGCAACTGGGACAATGAGCAGATGTAATACTCAAGCCAGGACATTACTCATGCCACGATCGAAAAATTCGAGGACTGGGCAGGTGGTGTACCACACCCACGCGGACTAGGATTCATCCTTCAGCCCATTTTTCTAGAACCACAACAACAACCCCCGCAAACAGACGAGGCGGGCCCGTCCACGCACAGACGTGCCTCCAATGGCGATCGCTAGCTCAGAAGGTTAGAGCGCAAGGTCGATGCCATGTACGACAATTTGGGCACATTTACAACGGGACTCACAAGGGCTTTAGCCGAAGCATTTGCGCAACAAGGAACAACACAAGAATGGCCTCAGTTTAGAACCACTACACCATATCCACCACCGGATTCACCACCCGAGGAGGGTGGCACCACCGATAATTAGGGGATTTTTCGTACCCTTTACCTTCATTCAATTAGGACATTGAATACTTTAAGTTTGGGGGTATTGGGTATTAGTGTTTTTAGTTTTGCATATAGTTTTGCATGATTCATATAGTTTTGCATGAATCGTTTAATTTTTATTTGCATGTTTAGATTACATTTTAGCATATATTTGCATGTTATAATTGCATACCTCACAGTTCCTACCGTATAGAAAAATTTTGTCTAACCAATGATGAGAGTGAAGTTTTTTTTTAATGATTTCTGAATATTTTGGATAACATGAGCTGAGATGTAACGTTTTATACAATGAAATTCATAATGCTGTTTAAATGCTTTCGGTTTGTACAAATGTGTTCATAAGCACTTGTAGGTATAAGAAGTACGTTGTGCCTTGCTCAATAGAAAATGTAGTGTTAAAAAGAGAAATATGTGAAAAGTGACATTTTGACTGTATAAAACATTGATTTTTAAGCTTTGGGAAAACATGGGTATCTGTGTATAAAAAAAAAAAAAAGAAATGTAGAAATAACATGGCTAGTCTTATTTCGGGGCCCTAGCTACTTGAGTAAAATGCCTTGAGGGGATTGTCTCTACACCTAAGCGCCTAAGGTCTTTCATGGTCCAGTCGTTGGTTGAAAGCTCGCTAAGGGGTAGCAGTGTGCCTAATGGAGTAAGACATTGCATACCATGAAGAAAAGAAAGAAAAGAAAAGAAAAGAAAAATAGCAATAAACACTCATGAGAAAGTGCGAAATTAAGCTACCGTGAGTAGAATAAAGCGATTAAGCCCATTGTTGAACCTTAGTTTATTTTAAGATGTTGGAATAGTTCGAGTCGCATATATATACATAAGTCTTGATTTAAGCTATAATTTTTCTGCTCTGAGCAAGATAACATGAGCATTCTACACCGAAATCAAGTATTGGGTGAACACAACACACACACGCACACAACATTTGTATAGCATTTTTTGAATTATATGAGTATATGACATTATGCCTACAGTTTGGTTTGAATCTGTATTCTCGAATCTAGAAAAAATTCGCTGAGGCAAATTGGACTGAATTTTTATGATGGTTGGGACAATGTGAGAATTAGTTGCATAGTAAAATAGTTGCATTTTTATTGATCATTAGTATGCATTGCTTGAGGGCAAGCAATGGTTCAAGTTTGGGGGTATTTGATAAGTAGGATTTACACCTACTTATGGAGTACCAATTCATGCAAACTATGCCCATCTCAAGTACATTTTAGTAGGTTTTAGGTGCATTTCATGATAATTTGCATTTTGCATACTTAAAACTCCTTTTGGTGAATAAGTGCAGGAATCAGCCTATTTTGGTGATGTTATTGAGCACAAGGCGAATGGATCCTTGAGACGAGGCAAAAGATGGGATATGCATGGCATGAAGGTGCAATGGAGCAAGGAGATAGAGCATGACTGATCAAGTAGTAGCAGCAATAGAAAAATAGGAACCAGGATCTGCAGATTGCAAGCCGCGCGGCAGAATAGCCTTTAGAACACGCGCCCGCGCGATTACCCAGCCAGATCTTGGAGCCTACTACAAGTTCTTGTGGCCATGAAAGGACAAGTTTAGGGAGCCTTGGCCATGCTGCTAGACCGAACAAAAAGATAAACTTATCGCAAGTCTCGCTACCGCGAGAATATTAAAATGGAGGAAGCCTTGTGATGCCATGCGAGGCTGAAAGTCTTGACTTGTTTTATTTTATTTCCAATTTTTAATGGTTGTAATTGATTTAAAACGATTCCTGACTGGTGTCAGGGGTATCAATTGACATTTTATTAGTTTTTCATGTATCGTTACTTGGTAATTAGGGTTTACTCTCTGGGAGAGATTCCAACGTAGAAAGAGGCCACAACTCTACTTTCTACTTCTTCTTGGGATTTTCTACCAGAGTGGATTATTTATTATTAATTTTTGCTGGAATCTTATGAGGATTTGAATATTGATGTGTATGCAGCAATTGGGTGTGATAGTTTCACTCTTTCATCTTTCAATTGTCGTTTATTGATCATGTTTAGATTTGATCCCACAATGGCTTTTGGTTCAGTCATGAACTAAACTCCATTCCCAACGGATTTTAATATGTAGTTTGATTGCATGCTTAAATGCTGGGTTGTTTTGCATATCATATGGGATGTCTGTCTTGATTGTTTTGCATACGTGAATGCTTGATCACCATTCGTTTCAGTATTTGTATGGAATTGACAATGAACATGCAAATATGGACTGTAATCATGATGGTATACGTATATAGGGCTGTGTTATATGGCTTTTGTATTTCTTGAACTAGATAGACATATATTATTTCACCGTATAAGTTAGAATAAGGGCTTGAACTTAAAATCAATATAATTACAATTTCACATAGACATATAGTGATTTTGGTTATATTGATGATTATATAGAGTCTATCATCTGTGGATGCTGTGTAAGTAGGTCTTAGTGCATTGAAAAATGGCTAATACTCTTTTAGTGCTCTTGGCTACTTTCCTGTGATATGTGAACAAGTCATGCATGATAGTGGCGATTGAATGAAGTATTAAATGAAGTTAGGATCCCATTAGTTCCAATATCATTTATTCTCTCGTTATTATTGCTTTAGTTGTTATTTGCAATTCGAGAACAAACCAAGTTTAATCATTAGTTTGAGAATATAAATATAGTGAGTTAATTAATGAATAGTAGTTTAAGTTAAACAACTTTCTATGTGGGATCGAATAGTAGTTTAATCATTAGTTTGAGCATATAAATATAGCTCTTTTTTTTAAGACTAAAAAAGAGGCAACAGTCACGTCCGAGGTGTGCGTGGACGGCAGCAATTTAGCACATAGGAAGGCATACCATATTTTCCCGTACCGACTGAGGTCTTTGCTGTGAAACACAGTGCCTCCCTTCCGACCCTTTATCCATGTTGTAACCGGTTTTGTCATGTTCTTGATAACCTCCTCAAAGTCAGGGTCGAAATCCCTCAAATGGGCGTACTGACACTTTCGAGGCACCCTCAACTGATAATATGTATTGATTCATTCAGCACTGAACGGGACCATTCGACCCCGCATAAAGGCATTGAACGGTGCCTTGTCCTCGGCGTTCGCATAGAATTCCTTGACCACATTCACAGCGCCGGGCTCGGGCTCCTCCGTGAACTTGACCCACCCTTACTAATAAATTTATTGCATCATCTCACCGTCGTGGGCATCGGGGACCAACCCTCGCTCCGGTGTAAGAGCCTTAGTGACCATTGAATTTTTGGCGGTCGAATATGCGGGATGATGGAGTTGGCCTTGAACTCTCTCCCCTTTGGCGTTTCGGTGTAGGTTGCGAAGCCATTGATTGTTGTAGACACAATAATTCCACCCAAACTTGGTTTACACAAACTGTCGAATACGTGGCGTGCACAATACTTTCTTCCCCCCCAAACTAGGTGATTTCTATAGCAATTCTGGAGAGAGAAGATGAAGATGAAGTGGAATTATGCTCTAAAATCCCCCCAATATCGTGCTGAATTCTTGTCCTTGTGTAGAAGGAGTGGAGTGGTGATTATGGGGATTGAGTGATAGGGTTTATATAGAGATGTTGTGGGGGAGAGGAATGGGAGTAATTGATGGAGGAAGTGGGTTTATGTGTAGTAATGGGGTGAGAGGGTGGAGTAATCATGGATTCGTGGGTAGAAGGAATGGGTTAGGAGTTGTCGTGGTATTGTAATGGAGGCTGGGTAAATTAGGTGAGGAAGAAGGAGAGAGAAGTAGCCGTGTAGTGGGGAAATAGAAGGGCAACGTGGGTAACTGCCTAATATGTTTGCCCAGAATCAAGGACCCCCGCCCCAGCGGGGGGTGCAAGGCTAAAATAGCCCACCCCGGCGGGCTAGTCCCCTAACTTCATCCATGTGGCTTTGAATTGTTCAGTTCAGAATTAGCCCTTTTTGCTTCTTCTCTTGCTTGTTGTTGCTGGTACTCACTTTTGACACTTCCTGCAACCATAAAACATGCAAGATATTAGATTATTGATCACTTGGAGTATGATTGAGAGATTCAACAAAACTTTTACTCTATAGTACCTACCGAATAACTTAATAAAAACTATAGTCTAACAATTATGAATGAAAATACGAAAAATAAGCAAAAGTTTGGGTTGCCTCCCAATTAGCGCTTGATTTTAAGTCGTTCAGCCTGATTACTTCCTGTTTCACTGTGTATCAGTGAGGGTAATGTTGACGACATCCCAGTTTGAATCGCCACCCCAGTAATGCTTTATCCGTTGACCATTGACTTTAAACTTTTCTAATGGATTATAAGTGTAGAGTTTGATGGCGCATTATGGGAAAACGGTTTTGATAGCGAATGGTCTCGACCATCTCTACTTAAGCTTGCCTGGGAACAACCTCAATCGTGAGTTGAACAACAATACTGATTTCTCCGGCTCGAACGTTCGGTGCATGATCTTCTTGTCGTGCCATTTCTTGACTTTTTCCTTGTATAATTTAGCGTTCTCGTATGCATGAAGTCGAAATTCGTCGAGCACATTTAGTTGGAGTAGCCTCTTTTCTCCCACAGCAGCTTGATCAAAGTTCAATTTCTGAATTTCCCAGTAGGCCTTGTGTTGTAGCTCCACAGGTAGGTGACACACTTTCTCGTATAGTAATTGGTATGGTGACATACCAATCGGAGTTTTATACGCCGTCCGGTAAGGCCGTAGTGCATCATCCAACTGGAGAGACCAATCCTTTCGATTCAGATTCACTACTTTTTCCAGAATTCTCTTCACCTCCCTGTTCGAAACCTCTGCTTTCCCACTTGTTTGGGGATGATATGCAATAGTGACTTTGTGGTTGACCCCATACTTTGCCAAGAGAGCTGTAAACGATTTGTTGCAGAAGTGGCTACCTTCATCACTTATAATGGCTCTCGGCATGTTGAACCTTATAAAAATGTTTTTCTGCAAGAATTTGAGAACCACCTTGGCATCGTTAGTCGGTAGTGCTACTACTTCAACCCACTTTGACATATAGTCCACCGCAAACAGAATGTACTGATTGGAAAATGATGAGGGAAATGGCTCCATGAAATCAATGCCCCGTACATCAAAAATTTCAACTTCTAAAATTGGTTGTAGGGGCATCTCATTCCTTTGCGATATGTTACCCTTTGACATCTATCACATGTTTTCACAAATTGATGGGCGTCTTTGAACAATGTGAGCCAATAAAACCCGGCTTGAAGCACTTTTGCCGCCGTACGCTCATTCCCATAATGTCCCCCATATGTTGATGAGTGGCATTCCTGAAGTATGTTGTGCACTTCACTATAGGGGATACACCTTCTAATCATCTTGTCGGCACACTGTTTGAATAAATAAGGCTCATCCCACATATACCACTTGACGTCATGAAGAAACTTCTTTTTCTATTGTCGTGTAAGATCAGGGGGAAGCATGTTGCGCACTAGATAATTCACAAAATCCGCATACCATGGAAATTCTGCATTTAACCCAAATAGTTGCTCATCTGGGAATGACTCGTTGATTGCACATCTATCTTCTTCCGTTTTATCTAGATTTTCCAGCCTCGATAAATTTTCGGCAACTTGATTCTCCGTACCCTTCCTATCTTTTATTTCCAAATCGAATTCTTGAAGAAGGAGAATCCATCGGATAAGGCGTGGTTTATCATCTTTGTTTGCAATTAGATACCGAATAGCCGAATGATCCGTGTAGACTATCACCTTAGTCCCGATCAAGTATGCTCGGAACTTGTCAAACGCATACACCACTGCAAGCAACTTTTTCGTAGTTGTATAGTTCATTTGAGTCTCCGTGAGCGTTTTGCTTTCATAATATATGGCGTGAAATACCTTCTCTCGCAGTTGTCCCAAAACAGCCCCAACCGCGTAGTCGCTGACATCACACATAAGCTCGAACGACATATTCCAATCCGGTGCGACGATCACGGGGGCTGTAGTTAACTTCTTCTTCAACAACTCAAAATCCGACTTACATTCCTCATCAAAAAGAAACTCAGAGTCCTTCTCTAAAAGACTGCACACAAGTTTTGCCACTTTAGAGAAGTCCTTTATGAATCGTCTGTAGAACCCAGCATGTCCCAGAAAACTTCTAATTCCCTTCACTGAGTTTGGTGGAGGCAGTTTCTCGATTGTTTCCAGCTTAGCCTTGTCGACCTCCAGTCCGTGAGCCGATACTTTGTGTCCCAAAATTATGCCCTCCTCAACCATGAAGTGGCATTTTTCCCAGTTAAGTACAAGGTTTGTATCTTCGTAGCGTTGTAACACCATTACCAAATTCCCTAGCCAAGTATCAAAATTGTCTCCATAGACAGAAAATTTGTCCATGAAGACTTCCACATTTGTCTCCACCATGACTAAGAAAATGGCCATCATACACCATTGAAAGGTAGCAGGTGCATTACATAGACCAAAAGACATTCTCTTGAATGCAAATGTGTCGTAAGGGCACGTAAATGTAGTCTTCTCTTGATCCTCAGGAGCGATGGCGATCTGGTTTTAGCCCGAGTATCCATCCAATAAACAGTAGTAATCATGTCCCGCCAATCTGTCCAGCATTTGATCGATAAAGGGTAGCGGAAAATGATCTTTTCGGGTTGCCTTATTCAATTTCATATAATCGATGCACACCCTCCAACATGTCACTGTTCTAGTCCGGAATTAACTAATTATCCGCATTCTGTACCATGATCATTCCCCCCTTTTTCGGTACACAATGAACCGGACTAACCCACTTACTGTCGGAAATCGGGTAGATGATACCGGCATCCAACAATTTCAGAATTTCCTTCTTTACCACTTCCTTCATAATTGGGTTAAGTCGTTGTTGTTGCTACACCATCAATTTTGCATCATCTTCCATCAGAATCTTGTGCATGCAAAATGAAGGGTTGATTCCCTTAATAACCGCGATCGTCCACCCTATCGCTGCTTTATGTTCCTTAAGCACCCTCAGCAACTTTTCTTCCTGTAAACGTTAAGTGCGGCAGAAATAATCACAGGTAAAGAATTTGAATTACCTAAATACGCATACCTGAGATGTGTAGGGAGTGGCTTGAGTTCTACAATTGGTGGCTCCTCCAATGATGGTTTCAATTTTTTCGTGGCTATCTCCTCCGTGTGTAGTAGTTCAAACGGTGCTCTAAATTGGCTAACTCGTGGCAATGAATATAACATCTGTAAGTAGTCCACAAATTCTGGGTCATCGAACTCTTCATCCCCCAATAATGTTGTCTCTAAAAGATCGTTAACCATACTCTTTCCCATGTCTTCGTTGACTATTTGATCAATGATTTCCATCCG
Source organism: Panax ginseng (assembly GCA_020205605.1). Classification (NCBI taxonomy): domain Eukaryota; kingdom Viridiplantae; phylum Streptophyta; class Magnoliopsida; order Apiales; family Araliaceae; genus Panax; species Panax ginseng. Next base: position 93,758,630 of record CM035138.1, read on the forward strand.
AAAACACTCTTCTTCATCCGTGGGAAATTTAATGGCTTTGAAAACGTTAAACTTAACTTCTTGATCTTGAACCCTCATCTTTAGTTCACCTTTTTGTACGTCGATGAGTGTCCTACCCGTTGCCAAGAAAGGTCTCCCTAGGATAATCGGGATGTTCTTATCCTCCTCAAAATCCAGAATAATAAAGTCCGCTGGGAATATAAACTTATCAACTTTGACCAATATGTATTCCATAATGCCTCTCGGATACGTGACTAACCTATCCGCCAACTGTAATGAGATGTTCGTAGGCTTTGGAGCTGGAAAACCCAATTCTGTGTAAACTGATAACGGCATAAGGTTCACACTCGCTCCCAAATCACATAAGCATTTATTGAAAGCCATATTCCTGATCGTGCATGGAATGGTGAAACTCCCCGGATCTTTCAACTTGGGTGGCAACTTCCGCTGTAAAACCGCGCTACACTCCTCTATTAGTGCCACTGTCTCGAAATCTTCTAACTTCTTTTTCCTGGAAAGAATCCCTTTCATGAATTTTGCATAACTCGGCATTTGCTCTAGGGCTTTTGTGAACGGGATGTTAATCTTTAGTTTCTTAAATACTTCCAAGAATTTTGCAAGTTGCTTGTCTAATTTCTGCTTTTAAACTCTTTGCTGAAATGGCGGTGGAGGATCACAAATGGCTTGTCATCTAACTTTGTTTTCTCAAATTGCGTATTCTCACCCTATTTTTCTGCAACCACCTTGTTGGCATTACTCTTATCATACGAGATAGCTAAATTTTTTGTATCTTTCCCATCTAACTATTTTCCACTCCTCAAGGTGACTGCCTGACACTGTTCATGATTTCCCTTTGGATTTCTTTCGGTGTCACTCGGTAGGGTCTCTTGTGGTCTGTTGTTCAATGCTAAAGCAATTTGTCCCATCTGGTTTTCTAAATTCTTAATGGTCATTTCTTGTGATTTCATTACCATTTCTTGTGATTTCATTGCCATTGCTTGATTCTTCATAGCTACCTCATTACTCGTTATATACTTTGATATCAATTCCTCTAAATCTGATTTCCTCTCTTGACGTTGAACTGGTTGTTGTTGATTCTGAAACCGTGGGGATACGATGGTCGTGGAGCTTGCTGATTCTGATTATTATTCCACGACTGATTCAGATTATTCCTATTCCATTGATTATATGCATTCTGATATGTATTCTTAGGAATTTTGTTGTAACTACTCATGAATTGTACTGACTCTGGGTTGATTGTGCATTGATCCGTCGAATGTTCCCCTGCGCATAACTCACAAATAATTGCAACTGACTGCATCTGTCCCCCTGACCACACGTCGAACTTCTTAGAGAGTGCTGAAATCTGTGCTGTTATTGCCGTCACTCCATCTACCTCTAACACTCCAACGACCATAGGTTATGTCATTCTTGACGTGGGCCAATGATAATTATTAGTAGTCATCGTCTCTATCAACTGGTATGCCCCCTCATAAGTCTTAGCCATAAACGCTCCCCCCGATGCTGGATCAAAACTCGTTCTGAGATTCCCATGTAGTCCGTTGTAAAATGTATTCATCTGCAACCACTTGGGCAATCCGTGATGTGGGAATTTTCTGAAAAATTCTTTGTATCTCTCCCACGCCTCATACAGTGACTCCCCATGTTGCTAATCAAACATGGTAATCTCGTTCCTCATCTTTGCAGTTTTCGCTAGCGGGAAGAATTTTGCTAAGAATTTCTGAGCTAGGTCCTCCCATGTAGTTATCGAACCCGCTGGTAGAGAGTGCAACCAACTCTTCGCCTTGTCCCGTAGAGTGAATGGGAATAAGCAAAGTCTAACTGCCTCATCCGACACCCCATTATACTTGAAAGTGTCGCAGATTTCCAGAAAACTGATTAAATGCTCGTTAGGATCGTCATTTGCCATTCCCCCAAACTGCACTGAATTCTGCATCATTTGAATTGTCCCAAGCTTGATTTCGAAACTATTCGCAGCTATTGCAGGCCTGGTGATACTCGACTGCAGCTCAGTCACCTTAGGTGTTGCAAAATCCCTCAACGCTTTCTGGTCTTCGGCAGCCATTGCTTCTTCCTTATCAAAGTTTTCGAATTCGTCCCTTGTTTCCTTGATCCACTTACTTAACCTCTGAAACCTTCTATCAATGTCATCCTCAAAAGGAAGAAAGTCTAGATTTTTGGATCGAGTTTGCATAAACCAATGTCAAAAACCTGAAATAAGAAGAACAAAACAAAACAAAAAGTGTTTATGTAAAACTGGACAAATTAAAAAAATGTTTAAGTAAAACTAGACTAATTAAACTGATATTGCAAAAATAATAAAATCTATACTAGAGTCCCCGGCAACGGCGCCAAAAACTTTTGGGTAAAATCTATATACACACAGCACGCAAGTATACGTGGTCAACAAGTAATATAGTAATGAATAGAATATCATTCCCTCAGAGACTTAGCAAGAATTTAAACCTCACAATTACCAATTTTCTATTAATCCTAATTTTATCAAACTATCAATTTCAATGATGAAGATTATAAAAACTAAATTATTAATAACTTATTATATCACAAAACAAATGCAAATATCAAAACTGAATTTCAAACAATTAATGGAGATTTAGACCTATGATTTCACCCTAAGTTTCACTCTGACTTTTACACTTCTATTCCAATTCAAATTACTATCCCAGTCTATTAATCAAGAACACGAATGTAGCACTAGCCACCTCTCGATGCACTAATACCGTATTAACTTAAATACCCAATTTAGATAGAAACAAGTTAAACACCTTAATTAACTAGCTCACTATATCTCTATGTGAATTACAATTTAAGAAGGTTTAAGATTAAGTTCTTTATCCGATTACATGCGATGTCAAGCATATCTCTACCCTAACATTCATCAAGATTCTACTATTCACAAAATTCAAGAACACATGCTATATTAACTAAGTCTAGACTGTATTTCATCTCTCGAATTCATATAAGTCCACAACGAATCGTCGATCAGACAATTCACAATTTCAGGCTCAAATTCATACAGATAAACTGGGAAATAGTTTATTGAACTGGAAATCAAAGCTACAAAATCATTGTTTCACTTAAGGATCCATCATAAGTCTAAAAAGCGAATTAGTTCATAACGAATGAAATAAAAACTGAATAATTAAAAGGAAACATCCTTCCAATTACAAATATAAAACTAAGATGAAGAATAATGTGAAACCACCCTTCACGTAGCCTTAATCTGCACTCGTCATGAAATTCCTTTCAAAGTAATCCTCCACAACTTGCAATCAATTTGTGGAAATAATCTATGTAATATGCTTCGTGTGATCCTTGATTTGTTGTTTTTAGTGCAATATATATATCCCCCCATGTTCTGGCCGAAGTCCCTTGCTTATTAGAGTCCAAGTACTATTCTAATGCCCCAAGTTACATCCCAGTTGAGTTCGACAAGCAACAGGAATGCTCATAATTTGCTACCCGCCCCGACGGGGGTACACAGGCAAAAAGGGCCCGCCCCAGCAGTGGTGTCCACTGTTAAAGAAATTTTGCTATTTCATGAATTTTTCAAAACTTGCTCCAAAAGACCTCCTTTCTTCACCACTTCCCTCCATGACCACCCTACACATAAAAGAACATGAAACGAGTGAAAACGAACACAAAACAAGAAAGTAACAATGAATTTAAGCTTGAAATGAACATCGATTCATGGATATAAAATCCACTTATCAATTGCCCCGTAGTGCATTGATGTACAATTTTTGGTATGATCATGGCCATGGGTTCTCTTCGGCCAAGGGTGCAAAGATGAATTGTTTTATGGCATGATCATGACCGTTGATGAAAACACAATTATCCTTGGCCCGTAGTGCATGGATAATTCGTGGTCGTGATACTAAAGAATATCTTTGGCCCGTAGTGCAGGGATGATTCGATGATATGGATTATTTATTAAACTGAGTCTCAGCGATAAAATTGATGATAAACTTTTTAAATCATAGAAGATAGTAGATATCATGCTCTGCATGACTCTTCTAATGGATTGCGTATTCTGCTGCAGTTGTTAATCTAAAACTTGTTGTCTATTATATTCTATCAGTTGTTATATTGTTGAAGGCTAAGGATAATTTATTCTGCATTATCTTAGTCATAATATTTCTTACTAGGCGAGTTGAGCTCACCCTTTACTTTCATTGTTCTCTTCAGGAAATGAGAATATATCTGGGACTAGTCGGGGAACAGAGTGACGGTCCAGATATTTGCATTAGTAGTCCTCACTATTTTGTGAAATAGTGTGAAAATAAATGTAATAATATTGAATTTGAGTTTGGATATTGTCTAGAAGACAATATTCGTGTTAAAACTCTCAGCTTATATTTTTTCGTACTTTACACGACAGTTGTATAATGAAGTTGTATTTGAATTTTGTACCATGTATTTGGCGACTCAGAATGGGTGATGTATACCTATTTTGGGGGTGTCACAAGTTATAATTTTATTTGAAAATCAAAAGCTATAAGGCTTGTTTGGCTAGTTAATTAAAATAACTCATTAAATCTTACACCTTGTTTGGTAAAACACAATTAGAATAAAGACTTAATATGCATTAAGCCTTGTTTGGCAAAACTAAATTAAACTCCTTTAATTTATTTAATAACTCCTTTATAATAAAGTTATTTGTCACACTTCTATTTAATTAAATTTTAATAATTAATTTAATTGATTCTAATAACAATTTATTAAATTACTTTAACACATAAATCAATACCACATAATTATAATTTCCTTTATAATTATAACTTTATTTAATCGACTAACACGTCATTTTAATTACGAATAAGATTATAATAATTCATTTAATCATTATAAACTCTCTAACTTAACTATTAAATTAAATTAGAATATTATCTCATAACAATTAATTTTCTTAAACCTTAATTATTTACTTAACAAATAATAAACTAAATCAAATCAAATCAAATTAAACAATTATTTATTCACAATAAACATATCCATGAAATACTTATATAATTCAATAAATATTTAATATTATAATTTAAATTTTGGAATGTTACACCAAGTCTTAACATACTTAAGATTTGGTTTCCTCCCTGTCCATAACTCATATGGGGTCTTGGGGACGGATTTTGTAGGTACCTTGTTAAGTAGGTATGCAGCCGATTCTAGGGCATATCCCCAGAAGGAAACTGGATGGTCGAAAAAACTCATCATGGATCGAACCATGTCCAACAATGTTCGATTTCTCCTTTCAGATACACCATTCATCTGTGGCGTCCCTGGTGGAGTCCATCATGAGAGTATCCCATCTTCTTTGAGAAACTCACCACTTAAGTATTCTCCTCCTCGATCAGATCGAAGAATCTTAATACTCTTACCAGTTTACTTCTCTACTTCACTTCTGAACTCTTTGAACTTTTCAAATGATTCAGATTTGTATTTTATTAAATACACATATCCAAATCTTGAGTGATCATCAGTGAATGTAATAAAATAAGAATACCATCCTCGTGCAGTCATTGTCATAGGTCCACATACATCTGTGTGTACCAACGCTAAAACTCTGTAACTCTTTCTCCTTTTCCACTAAAAGGAGATTTAGTCATTTTACCCATGAGACAAGATTCACAAGTTGGATATGATTCATAATCTGATAGCTCTAGGAGCCCATCTTTATGCAACTTAGATAATCTTGTTTCATTAACATGATCGAGTCTACAGTGCCACATGAAGGTATAATTAACATCATCTCTTTTCATTTTCTTAGTTTGTTCAATTTGAAGTATATTTTCATGCAAGTCAAGTATATAAAGTCCATTTCGCAAATTACCAACACCATATAAAACTTTATCATTATAAATAGAACAATTGTTGTTCTTTATTATAATGTTAAAACCATCCATATCCAATACAGAGATAGAAATAATGTTTCTTATGATATTTGGAACAAAATGACAATTATTTAAATTAATGAACTTGCCCGTAGGCAGTGCTAAACAATAAGTCCCTACAGCTAATGCAACAGCCTTTGTTGTATTTCCAACTCGTAGGACGACCTCATCCTTGCTCAGCTTTCTACTTCTGACTTGTCCCTGCATAATATTACATATGTGAGAACCATAGCCAGTATCCAATACCCAAGTAGAAGATTGACTTTCAGAAAAATTAATTTCAATCATAAACAAACCTTGATTAGGATTCGAAGCTTCTCCAAGCTTCTTCTGCTTTTGTTCCGCAAGATAATCCTTGTAGTTCCTCTTCTAGTGACCCAACTTGTTGCAATGGAAGAAAATTCCTTTGCTAGCTGGATCAGGTTTCTTTTGATCCTTCACTTTCGCCTTTCCCTTAGCCTTCTTGGATTTCTTCTTTTCAGAAGATACCTTGGATCATCCACCAGTAAGACATGGTTCTTCTTGGATGGGAAGTGACCTTCAGCAGTTTTCAACATGTTAAGTAATTCAGGCAAGCTGACATCTAACTTATTCATGTGAAAATTCACAACAAATTGTGAGAAGGTGTCCGGGAGTGACTGCAAGACTAAATCTTGACTCCACTCCTCATCCATGACGAACCCAAGCTGTCCAAGAAATTCAATCAGATTGATCATCTTTAAGACATGAGTCTCAATGGTAGTACCCTCTGTCATCCGAGATCGAAAGAGCTCCTTAGATATTTCATATCTAGCAGTCCTACTTTGCTCACCATACAACTCTTGAAGGTGTAGTATCATAGTAGGAGCATCCATGGTTTCATGCTGACGCTGAAGCTCGTTACTCATGGATAAGAGCATGATGCATTGAGCCACATATGCATCATCTTGGCACTTTTTAAAAATAGCAATCTCTTCCTCAGAGGCTGTCTCTGCAACTTTTGCAGGTACGTGCGAATTTAGGACATAAAAAATCTTTTTAGCAGTGAGAACAATTCTCAGATTCCTTAACCAGTCTGTGTAATTCGGTCTTGTCAGTTTGTTAGCATCAAGTATGCTACGCAGTGAAATTAGTGAATGTGACATTTTCAAAATTCTACATATAAAAAGATAATATTTTAGCAAACATTCATTTAATTAATTACCAAAATAAATTAGGTCTTATTTTATTTTGGTATCTCCTACTATTTTCTTCAAACTATATTACCCTCATTTATATAGTTCGGCAAAATCTAATTAAAGTTTTTGCTAGTTAGAATAAGGATCCCATTTCAAATATATATAGCCTTGTGGTGACACAACAAACTATATATAAATAAATAGGTAGACAACTGCTTGTCAATTACATCATATGTAATTCCTTATGTTTTACCTCGTAGATTATTTTGATCAAGTGGTGGCACATTCGAATCAAAATTATCTAAGTTAAGTCCAACATAGCACTTCGATATATTCAAAAAAGAAAAATATTGTCCTTGTGGTGACACAACAAAACAATATTGTTTAATTTTTTTTATAAGCATCAAATGTGACAAATTAACATCTTAAATATTTAATACTTGCCTTGTGGTGACACAACAAACTCATATTAAATATTTAATACTCTATTAATTTTATCATGTTAGAAGGCGACGTTCGATATTCTAAATATCTTTGAACGCTTAAGACTTAATATATAAAAACTTTTAGGGATTTGTTATTATTTGTCTCATCTTGTTTAGCGCACATTCAAATATATATATAAAATACGCGTCATATTATTAAACATGTGAAACATGTTTGCATAATATATAATATATATAATACTAGCATGCACATATAGAATATTATTCTACCCGGATTGATTATGGACTTTTATTCTAGTTTAGTTCACTAGAGCCACCAAGTGAACCAAAAGATCAAACCCTAGAGTGCAAGAATAAATATTTAAATATAATTATTACATTTAAACCGGGGCTCCATTACAAACGGGTCTTCGAGCGCTCCTTTCTCCTTGATCTCCGGTTCTTTGAAAAAATTATAACTAATCATATTACATAAACTATTTAATTTAAATAGAAACCTTGATCAGCAGTCAAGGGGAAGTACATAGGAGAGAGATAGAATTTACATCAAGAAGAAAATCAGAAAAGACAAGGTACGCAGACCCCATTTAATAAAACTCATTTATTCAAACATTCAACCAAAATAAATCCAATAACATTGGTCAATAGTCTATAATCAATCCCATTTATTATCATATATATCATCATATGTATCGATAAATAAAAACATTCTATATATATATATATATGAATATCATTTAATGGGCAATTTTATGTTGTATGAAATCCAATTTCAAAATTAAAATAAATTTTTATTTTAATTATAAAATTATTTGTGACGCCCCCAAAATTAGGTATACATCACCCATCTTGGGTCGTCAGATACATGGTACAAAATTCAAATACAACTTACTAATACAACTGTCGTGTACAAAACGACAAAACATAACTGTGAGTTTGAATACAATTTTTGTCTACTAGAGATTATACAAACTCAAAAGGAGTCCTCATTACAATTATTAACACACTATTTCACAGAATAGTGAGGACTACTAATGCTATCCTCTGGACCGTCACTCCGTTCCCCGACTAATCCCTGCTATGTTCTCATTTTCTGAAGAAAACAGTGAAAGAAAGGGTGAGCTCAACTAGCCCAGTAAGAAATATTATGACTAAGATAATGCAGAATAAATTATCGTTAGCCTTCAATAGTGTTAAACTGATAAAATATAACAACATCAAGTTTAACTGCAGTGGATCAAGCAATCCATTAAAAGAGTCAAGTAGAGAATAGAATCTACTATCTTTTATGATTTAAAAAGGTTTTTCATCACTGTTATCGTTGGGACTCAGCTTAATAAATAATCCACATCATCGAATCACCCCCCTGACTACTCTGCCAAGGATATTCTTTGGTATCACGACCACAATTATCCATGCACTACGCCAAGAAGAATATTTGTGTATTCATTAATGGTCGTGATCATGCCAACAACCAATCCATCAATGCACTACGAGCCAATGAGAACTTTTACCACATCATTTGTAACATTACGGTCATGATTACAACGAATAATCCTCGTTCATAATCATACCAAGTCCATCTATGCACTACAAAATTACGGATGACTTTCAACAAAATATAAACATGAGGATGATGACAAGGATATAAGAATTCAATAAAACAAGTTCAAGAATTATTTTATCCGGGAATTATTAACGTCAAATTGTCAACATGATACTATTTTGTAGAGTAAAATTCAAGAATGATCGGAAGAATATTTTCATGAAAAGATCTTTGGATGAAGCGCAAATATCAAGGATATTCTACTAATTTCATGGAGTATGGAAGTCAAAACTTTAACCAACCGAGTATAATAAAGAATGGAATAACAAAAGAAATCACCATGCATGCGGTATTGCATGAGAGAAAGTTATTCTAACGAGAATAATAATAATCGGAACCAAATCGTGCAAGATTTGCAAGCGGGATGTTCCAACAGAATAATAAAGACGGAACCGTGTTCGATTGTAAAACACACGCATGTGATGTTCCAACATAATAATAATAAGACAAAACCAGTCCTGTGTAACACACAGACGTGATGTTCCAACGGAATAATAATAAAGATTTTAACCAGTCCCGGTCAGTATAGCATGAATGTGATATTTCGACGTAATAATAAAGACGAATAATAGAAGAATGTCACCAAGTATAGGGTAGCCCGCAGCGTATCTGAGTTATTCCAACGAACAATAAAGAAATGGAATAATAGAAGTTCTCTTCTTGAATACAAAAGAATAATATCCCTTACTGTAGTAAAAGAAACCAATATATAAAAGTAGTTAAGTAGCGAGATACTTTTTTTATCTCTCTATAGTCTCTCTCTATAGTTTCTCTCTCTAGAGTTCAGTGAATTCGTAAGAAAATAATGAAGGAATGAGCTTCTATTTATAGGAAAATGGAATGCATAGTAACTAATCCATGAACGGTCCAGATTGATTTACTTTAATCTGACGGTCCATATTTAAAGCAAAATCTTTTAAATAAAATATAATATATTCTATTTATAATCTAATAAAACGGATAACTTTATAAAAGATTTTACTATGCAAACACTATGCAGGCACTATGCAAATACTATGCATAATAAAATATAATATATTTTAATTATTGTCTAATAAAACAGATAGCTTTATAAAAGTATTTTGTTTTATATAAAAAGTTTTTACTATGCAAAATACTATGCAGACACTATGCAACACTATGCATAATAAAATATAATATATTTTAATTATAGAATAATTTTATAAAAGTATTCTGTTTTATATAAAAAGATTTTCTGTATTATTACATTAATAATACCAACAAAACTAAGTGACTTATCACGTAAGCATCAATAATCAATACCGTGTGCTACTATGCAACGTATCAATAATCACGTAATACTATACTTTTAACATCAGGTGTTTCAACAGTTAACGGTAAAACTTCCACCGTTATTTTCATAAAGTATTTTTGTCGTTTTCTCAATCCGACAATAATTCAGTTGTGGGGTCCACCAATGATTGTGCCGTTGTACTAATATTCTCTGTTAAAACGAATATTCCCCGACCAATCGAATATAATATAACAACTTGCGTACTTTGCAAAATTTATAAATATTACCCACAACTATTATATCAATTTCACTCCATAATATTCAAAATTAATATTTATAGAAAATTTATCTTTATTCAAAAAATTGGGGTTTTACATTATTATTTTATAAAAAAGCAATTTATTTAAATACCATACTTAGTTGGAATAAATATATAAGTTATCATATATATATATATATATATATATATATATATATATATATATATATATATCTAATTCCATGTATCCATCTTTGTTAGTATGAATTAGACACAACAAATCGGTTCTACTACCACATTAAAAAAAATGCTTTGGTAGTATTTTTTCAAATTTCATCAAAACTCTAGCCTTTTGGCCCGACCTGCTTTTAACTTACCGTGAAGGCCCCCCTTGTGTGGCCCATGAACCTTTTTTTTTTTCATAAATAAAATGTTACTACTTGTGGGTTGTGAGGCTTGAACACAAGACTTGTAAGTAAATAAATAAGAATTCAAACCAACTGAGCTATAACAACTATTTGTTTTTAATGCAATCTTCAATATATTTTAACTATAATTGAAAACTATAATTAAGATATGTAGTTAATGTAGGTAATTAATTAATAATACTAATTTATAATACTATTAAAATTTTAATTAATAATACTAATTGATTGAGATATGTGGACATTCTAACCACAATCATATATAGCAATAGATATTCGCTCAAATACTTTGTTTCTAAAACATGTCTTGTTTTGCACGGGTTATTAAGCTTGCATCAAACAAAAATATAGAAATTTTAAAAAAATTGAATTGGAGTAGACAAATATTTTATTAGTTGTTTTATTTGATTTTTTGACTAATGCTTTTTGGTTGTTAATTCAACCTACATATATCGAGCAGATTCAAATTTTTATTAGACAAGTAATCAAATAAAACAACTAATAAAATAATAACTCATTATATAACAACCCAGAAAACATAATAAATTTTTTTACTAAATAAATACAAATCATTTGATTCATCCTTACTCAACCGTGATTTCTCTGTTTAAAAGAATAAAATCGGTCAAATACTAGTCATTCTGCTGAAGCAATAAAGAGGAGGAAAAGAAGAAGAGTAGATCTAGGGTTTTTAATCAACTAGAGGTTGTATTTATAGTCATGGTGGAACAGGTATGTGGGATGATCCAACGGTTATTTTAATTTTAATTAATTAATAATATTATTAATATTTCTGGTGTAGGAAATAGTTTGCAAAAAAAATAAATAAATAAATTAAAGGGAGAAGCCTGGCATGGTCGGTCGGGCCGGCCAACACCACGGACACCTGGATTTATAATTCCACCACACAAAAACCCAGGCCTTTTGGCCCTACCACCTTCGACTTAGCCACCCGCTTGCAGTCTAGTATGAATAATATATATATATATATATATATATATATATATATATATATATATATATATATATATATATATATATATATATATATATAAACAAATAAGCATATATCCTCAAGCAAGTAAGCTTTCATATGAAACCATGTTACTTTTTAATCCTGCTTAGGAAGCCGTACGTGAATTAGTACCTTTTTTTAAAAAAAAAATTTGTTTTTCGAATTTTTTTTTATATAAATAAAATAATAATTTTATACAACAAATTATGCCCAATAAATTATTCAAAATACATACCCATATATATATAAAATCAAAATAATTAATAATTCGCATAAAGTTTTGCTTTGATACCACTGTAAGGTTTTGTGAAAATCAAAGTAGCAATCAAATTGCAAAAATAGCAGAAGCAAAATAAAATCAGATTTTAAAATTTTTCACAAACCAATTACCCAGATCATCCTTTATGCATATTATTAATTAAAACGAAGAACAAGAAGTTGTGGAATCATACCCTTGTAGATACGAGCTTCCACATGTACGAGTTCAACTCCTACTTCTCCGCGATCTCTTTAAATCTTTCCGTATATTCTTTTCTTTGATTAATGTTAGACACCCAAGTGTGTGGCCTCTAGAGGTGATCCACCAAGAAAGAATAATTTTCAAGAAGAAAGGTGTATTAGCTCAAACCCTAGTTTTTCCTATCTCTATAGAAAAAGGGGGCGTACTCTCCAACTATTGAAATCACGTATATAAGATATCTGATATAAGACTCCTCTTATAAAGATATCAGGTAACCCTATTTAATTAAAATAAGGTATTATTTATTTAATTAAACTTTTTTAATTAAATGGGCTCCCTAATCTTATTAGGAATAATTAATTAAACTCCTTTAACTAATTTTCCCTCCTAATCCTATTAGGAATAAATGAGAGTACTTATATTAAATTAATTCCTAAACTCTTTTAGAAATTAAAATAATAATAATTATAATAATATTAATAAGACTCCTCTTATTAATTTATATTTAATATTTCTAAAATATTAAATAATAAATATTAAGCTATTTAATTTATTCTATCACCATAGATTAAATTAAGTATACTTAACATATTATTACGATTATGCCATTAACTTCATAAATAATTATTCTTCCTTTTACAGTGTGACCCTTTAGGTTTTCCATATTAAACCGGTTGTGAATAAATCAATTAGAAAAATTCTAATCTTATTTAAATAAATAAATTAAACGATTAATTTATTTAAATAAATAATATTTATTCTACAATAGGGATAAGCCTCCCTAACGATCAACGACTTTCCAGATAATATAGGTTTCAACATTAATCATAAAAGAACCTTTGAGTTAATAGTTACCGTATAATTCAATCCTTCCACCATACAATGTCCCAATTAAAAATAAGACTATTGGGAGAGTGCATATTTTTATTTGATGTTTAAAGTAAATGCTCATGATTATATGTAAAGTCCTTCGACGAAAATATGTACAAGGACTTAGTGATAGATCAAATTTGTTAGGTTGATCTAAGCTTTTAATGTTTATCATTCTATAAACGAATGTATAGATAAAGAGATCAAAGATGTTAGGTTGATCTACATCTTGAAATGTAATAGATAGGCATCAACAAGATCGCAGTCTATCGAGCTGATCAGAAGATTGCAAAAGCCAAGGAAGAATCGTAGAGCATTGAAGATCGTAGTATGTTTGCCTTGAACGGGCCTCTCTAGGAATCGTAGAGTGGTCCAGACGTTTGTCGAAGCTAACTCAGAGATCGTAGTGTGCTCTCAAAAACGTAGAGTCTGCAAGACAAGCAAGTGAAGATCGTAGTGTGCAAATCTTTGAGAGAAATCGTAGTGTTCTCATCAGAACAAGCACCAAGGTGACAAGAAGCATCTGCCTTGTGTCAGAAGCATCGAGCCCTACCTTTTGTTTGGAGAAAAATTCCAACAAATGTGGAATGGGTTTTAAACGTTGAAGTCCTCACCAGTCCCAACAGAACAAAAGATATCCTTAGTATACAACAAAAGAAACGTATTCAAGAAGCTAAGGAAAGGACCATAGGACAGAGGAAAATACCTTTTCAGGTGTTAGGTAGGAAAGCAGTCTGCTGTTTTAGTGGGCCAGAATGCAATTCAGAAGGTGTGCAGAAAAGTCTCCATCAAAGTTCAGAAATGTCAAACGCATTTAATGCTTCAACGAATGGGTTCAACAGATAGATTTCAAAGATCACATATATGCAAATCATATGCAGATGAGACAACTAAGAAAGCATTGAACAAAAACGATGAAGAACACTCAACGCTCAATTATACGATCTGAGAAAAATAGAAAGCTTGCTCAGCTACTCAGTTCTTTTAAACAAGTGCTTAACGGCAAGTGAGTAGCATCCATCAAGAACTCAACAACCACCAATCAACTGAAGTAAGAGTTCCAAGTTAGAAGAAATTGAAGAGTTTTAAGTGAACTGTGAAGAACCAAGTCTGCTGGACTTGAAGAGTTCAAGAGTGAACTGAGAAGTGCCTAGACTGCTGGTCTAGAAGGAATCTGTGAGATTCAGAAAGTGTAAAAGACATCCTTAGTGGATTTCCTACTTAAGGAGTAGAAGAGTGGACTAGGAGCTTTAAGTGCTCTGAACCACTTAAAACTGTCGTGTCTCTTATATTCTTGCTATAACTGTTATAACTGTCTCACTCTCATCAACTCACTATATCTAAAGGGAGATTAAAACAAATCTTAATTCCGCTGTGTTTTAATCATTATCAAAACTAACAAAGTAAAATGATTTTTTTTTAAATATCTATTCAACCCCCCCATCTAGATAACTATTGTGCCTCCGGGAACTAACAATTGGTATCAGAGCAGGTTCTATTATATAGCCTACAAAGCTTAGGTAGATCCAATGGCACACTTACCAAGCGAATCAAGGACTGGAGGAGGCAGCAAGCCACCTATGTGCAACAAAGATAAATTCTCCAACTGGAAAGTTCGGATGCAAGCATACATGGACTCAATAGATGAAGATCTATTTGAAACTGTTTAGAATGGGCCCTACGTTCCTACAAAGCTTGCACAAACTACAGACGATCCAAACAGAATACAGATCAAGGTCAAAGGAGAATGGACTGACAACGAGAAGAGAGTTGTTCAACTCGACAAAAAGGCCAAGAACATTTTGTTTCAATCCTTAGAGGACGATATGTTCGAAAATGTGGTCAGCAACAAAATAGCAAAGGAGGTTTGGGAAGCACTGTTTATCATGCATAAAAGAACTGAAGAAGTCAGATAAAACAAACAATCTCTCATGACACAACAATATGAAATGTTTGCACACGTTCAAGGAAAAAACGTCACTACCACCTACGAGAGATTCAACGTTCTGATCAACTCTCTATGAGCCTATGGAAAGATCTATCCAAACAAAGATCTAATCACAAAGTTCATGAGAGCCTTACCAAGCAGGTGGGATGCCAAAACCACTTCTATTAGAGAGTCAAAAAATCTTCATGAGATGACTGTTCAATAGTTATATGGCAACCTAAGCTAACTCAACGAGCAGAAACTCTATCAGAATGAAGAAAGAAGGATAAAGGTGTTGCTCTCAAAGCAACTGAAAGTACCTCCAAGGTCAACACTGAAATTTACTCTGACTATGATGAAGATGATGATGAGGACTTTGCAATGCTGGTGAAAAGACTCAGAAGGTTCATGCGTCAAGGCAAAACCAGCAAGCCAAAAAAAGTCAGCAACTACTGTAGCCAGAAGCAGATTAATGATCTATGCTACAATTACAAGAAGCCTTGTCATTTCATTGCCAACTACAACAAACCTCTCAGAGAAGAACTAAAGAAGAAATCACATCCAAAGAAGAAATACAAAGGCAACAAAAGGCCTCAGAAGAGAGACAAAGGCCTTGTAGCTGGAGGATCTTGGAGTGACTCAGACAATGACTTAACCCCTGAATCTGGAGATGATAAAGATCCTCAAATGGCAAATCTTTGCCTAATGGCCAAGAATGCAAAAGACAAACAGAACTCTAATATACATGAAGTAAGTATAGATGAGATATTTGACTTCAACTCTCCTGATGTAGACATTGATGATTTAAGAACTGCACTGCATGGCACAACATCAGATCTGCATCAATACATGAAATGGTTTTCTGTCTAAGGACTGTTCACTTCTTCAAAAGGAGAAAGAGAAAGTTTAAGAAGAACTGGAAACATCCCTTCTAAGTACTGACTCTCTCTCCAAGTTTGAAGCTGAGAATAAACACTTAAAACAAACCAATGAGCTCAATGCACAAAGACAGTCAAGTCTAACCTCTAAAATTGAGGAACTAGAAAAGATAATCTCTACATGGAATAAATCATCTTCATCCATGGACTCCATGATCTCTAGCCAGAGAAGTGTCTCTGACAGAATAGGTTTAGGCTTTGGGGAATCTAAGTCAAAGCCATGTATGGAAAAGGTAATGGAAACTAGCATCAGTAATGCTTTAAGTTTTAGTAGAGGCATTATATTTGTGAAATCCTCACAGAAGGATGAGCCAGTCAAACCTTGCTCTACTAATTCAATCCATATTCCAAGGAGTAAGGGATTTCATGCTGGCATGGGTTTCAGAAAAGAGAAGAATAACCCAACCACTACTCACCAATCTCGAAGGATCATAGAGTCGAGTAAGACCAACTCTACGAACCAACTGAGAAGGTACAGTAGAGGTAAGGTACACTCCTCACAAATCATGAAACACAAGGACACATGGAAGAAGGAAAATCAGCCTAACAGAAGGATAATTAAAGATCCACAAAAGTCCAAATGAAGGAAGAATTCTCTCACACACACAAGCATGCATCATATTAGATGTTTTGTGTGCTATAAAGTTGGTCACAAGGCTGCAAAGTGCTATTATAATTCCATGCATGTGAGACCCAAAATCAAGCAGATTTGGGTCCCCAAGGGTACTAACAAAGTAGAACCCATGCAAGTATGGATACCAAAATGAAGGTTTAATGTTCCCACAAGAGAAGAGCTCCATGATCACATCCTGGTATCTGGACAGTGGGTGCTCAAGGCACATGACTAGGAACAAAGCCCTTTTGTCTAACTATATAGAGAAGGAAGGTCCCTCAGTCATCTTTGGAGGCAATGGCTCAGGCAAGACAAGAGGATATGGCTCAGCTGGAAATTATGCAGTGTCCTTCAGTAAAGTGGCCTATGTGGAAGGACTAAAACATAATCTTCTAAGAATTAGCCAACTTTGGGGCAAGGGTCATCAAGTAACATTCCTCGACAATCAATATCAAGTCAGAGACCTGAAGACATCTGCTGTAAAGTTAACCGAAACAAGAGAAGGAAATGTCTGCACAGTAAATCGTGGACAAATAAGATCAGACGAGATAATATGCTTTCTGGCTAAAGCATCTGAAGAAATAAGCTGGTTATGGCATCGAAGACTGTCTCATCTCAACTTCAAGAGCTTATCCAAACTTGCCTCAAAAGATCTAGTTGCAGGCTTACCTAAGTTCAGCTTCGTTAAAGAAAAGCCGTGCAATGCCTGTCAACTTGGAAAGCAGACCAAAAGCTCATTCAAGAGAAAAACTGCCAACTCAATTGACAAGCCCCTACAGTTGCTCTACATGGATCTATTTGGGCCAATTCCAACGACAAGCCTTGGAGGGAAGAGATACTCACTGGTCATAGTCGACGACTACACCAGATTCACACGGGTGTTCTTTCTAACCGCAAAGGATGAAACAAGCTCCCAACTAATCAAGATGTTCAGGCTGGTGATGAACAAGAAAGGAGAGAAAATCAAGGCTATAAGGAGTGATCATGGCAGAGAATTCGACTTCTCAGAAATGGACTAGTTCTTCACAGACAATGGCATCAGTCACAACTTCTCAGCTCCACGAACTCCTCAACAAAAAGGAGTAGCTGAGAGAAAGAACAAGACATTGATAGAGGCTGGAAGAACTCTATTAGCAGCAGCCCATCTGCCTGAATACTTTTGGGCAGAAGCTATCAACACTGCATGCTACACTCAGAACAGATCACTCATACACTCTGCGATTAAGAAGACTCCCTATGAACTGTGGAAAGGAAGAAAGTCAAGTGTCAGCTACTTTCATGTATTCGGCTGTGCATGATACATTCTCAACAATGAAAAGTAGTACTTGACAAAGTTTCAACCCAAGTAAGATGAAGGAATCTTTCTTGGATATGCCACAGACAGTAAGGCCTACAGAGTGTTCAACAAGAAGACACTGAGTGTTGAAGTATCGATTCACATCATCTTTGATGAGACAGACTTAGACAAAAAAGTGCTTCAAGACACTACGACCGACAGTTCAGACACTACGAACGAGGTCGTCGAGCTCAACACTACGATCGTAGTGCCAAATAGTGAAATCATTGAGCAAGGAAATGAGATCGTATAGAGGCCTATGCAAGATAACGAACCTCCACAACAAGAAGAAGAAATAGATCTTGAAGACCTAAGACAAGAATGCATCAGGACAGATGTCCTAATAGGAAACAGATGGGCAAGAGATCACACTCAAGATTTAATTATTAGAGATCCGAGTGCAATAGTCAAAACAAGAGCTGCCACTCAAAATAAATGTTTTTATCTAAGCTTCCTGTCACAAATGGAACCTAAGAAGATAGAGGATGCTATGAAAGACTCCAGCTGGATAGAAGCCATTCAAGAAGAACTTAACCAATTTGAAAGAGGAAAAGTATGGAGATTGGTACCAAGAGCAAAGAGTCATCCTGTCATTAGAACCAAGTGGGTCTTCAGAAATAAGATGGATGAAGATGGAGTAATAACCAGGAATAAGGCAAGACTAGTGGCAAAGGTCTACTCTCAAGAAGAAGGCATTGACTACGATGAGACATTTGATCCTGTTGCCAAACTAGAAGCCATCATAATATTCCTTGCCTTTGCTGCTCACATGAAATTCAAGGTCTTTCAGATGGATGTCAAAAGTGCATTCCTGAATGGTGAACTTTAAGAAGAAGTCTACATAGAGCAACCTCCAGGTTTCATCAATTCATCTATTTCAAATTATGTTTATAGATTAGATAAAGGCGTATATGGTCTTAAACAAGCACCTAGAGCATGGTATGAAACACTGACTAACTTTCTTATTGAAAATGGGTTCACTAGAAGTAGAGTAGATACCACGTTATTTCTTAGAAAGCATAAAGACAAAGTCTTATTGGTTCAAATATATGTCGATGATATCATTTTTGGTTTTACTGACGAAAAGTTATGCAAGAGATTCTCCAAGCTTATGTAGAGCAAGTTTGAAATGAGCATGATGGGTGAGCTGAACTTCTTCCTTGGACTACAAGTAAAGCAGACCGATGAAGGAATCTTCATAAACCAAGCCAAGTACATTAAAGACTTACTTGAGAAGTATGGTATGGAATCAGCCTCTCCCATGAAAACCCCAATTTCTCCTGCAACCAAGCTTGAAAAAGATGAAAAAGGTAAAAGTATTGATATAACTCAATACAGAGGTATGATAGGCTCTCTTTTATATCTAACTGCCAGTAGACCAGACATAATGTTTGCAACTTGTATATGTGCTAGATTTCAGGCTAATCCTAAAGAATCACATTTAATTGTTGTAAATAGGATATTCAGGTATCTCAAGGGTACACCTCACTTATGGCTTTGGTATCCCAAGGAGTCCTCATTTGAACAAACATGCTACACAGATGCTGATTTTGCAGGCTGCAAAATAGATAGAAAGAGTACCAGTGGCACCTGTCATTTGCTAGGAAACAGACTTGTGTCCTGGTTCAGCAAGAAGTAAAACTCAGTATCTACTTCAACTGTAGAAGTTAGATTCATTGATGCTGGCAGCTACTGTGCTCAGATCCTATGGATGAAAAATCAACTAGCAGATTATGGGTTTGAATTCAAATCTATACCTATCCATTGTGATAACACAAGTGCTATAGCAATAACTCATAATCCTGTCATGTATTCTAGGACTACGCATATAGAAATAAGGTATCATTTCATTAGGGATCATGTGCAAAATGGAACCATATATTTACAATATATCCATACTAAAAATCAACTTGCTGATGTCTTTACAAAGCCTCTAGATGAATCTAGGTTTAACACATTAATAAGTGAGCTAGGCATGTTTAACTTACAACCACGAAAAATATGCTCTAGTTTGTGCTAACCATACAGATATAAAGGCTATGTTCAAAATCATAGACATGATCAAAGGAAGTCTACGATCGTAGAGCTGAAGTGACATGAAAGACAACAATCGCAGTGCAGACTCAACGATCGCAGTGCAGATTTAACGATCGCAGTGCCCCATCAACAAAACAAAGGAGCATCATGTGATGATAAAGTTCAAAACAAAGAAATCTCTCTAATAAGCGCCTCAGGAACAATCCTAATCCTTGATTCACTCTATGAGGTTGGCCCTTCCCGAGTTACCTTAAATCGAGAAGAATGCTAAGTCAAAAGTTCATCGCAAGGACCCGGACACAAACGACGATTGTAGTTCAGACACGACGATTGTTGAGCAGACACGACGATTGTTGAGTAGACACGAAAATCGCAGTTCAGACACAACAAACACAGAGCAGACTCTACAATCACAAAGGCTACCTCAACGATCGTAGTCCTCCCTAAGGACATATTAGCTCAGAAGGAGCTAAGGGAAAATCAGTACAGTCCTCCTCAGTCAGATTCGTAGAGCCAAACAGAATTTTACACCTGCCCCCACTAAGAAAAATGGAGAGAGGGAAGTTACAAGTACAGTTTGAAAACGCCTTTTTGAAATCAGAAGTTCAACAAGCGTATCTCTCTCTTTCTCTCTATAAGCAGAAACCCTAACTCTTAAGAAAGTACAGACAACAATACTACTTGCAAAGAAATCAATGGCAGCCTCCAACGTCATCTCTGGCTACAGATTCTGTTTCGATGAGTTCAAAACAACTGAACACAAATTTCACAAAACTTTGTCATTGATAAAGAAGGTTGGTCTCGAAGAAGCCCTGGGTACGAGCACCTGGATTTACCCGAAGCTGATAAAGGAGTTTTACAGGAATGGGGCGTTCAAAAATAACGTAATCACCACGAGGGTCAAAGACATAGAAATCAAACTCATAACTGAGGATATCAACCTAGCCCTAGGCTTTCTGAAGGGTTCTCGTTCATAGATGGCATTGACTTCCATGAAGGCCTAAAGAAGATGCATCACAAGAAATTCCCCACTGTCAAAGGATACAAGAAAAACAAGTTTCCTCAGAGGTATGCATTTTTGGCTGATATTATTGGGAAGTGTATATGCTACAAGAGCTCCGGCCACGATTCTATAAATGAGGTGCAACTCAAGCTCATAATTGCCATAAGTTGTGGGATACAACTTAACTATGGAGCTCTACTGCTTGAATGGATTGGGAAATGGATCCTTAGCTCGAAGAAGTCAAAGACCTCTCAAAAGATGCTCTACGGGCGATTCATAAGTATAATCCTATAGTCTGCATTGAAAAGATTTGGAACGATGAAGGAGAGTCCGTCAATCCAAGCAGACGGATGACCCAACAACTTTTCGAGAACTAGAAAATGAATCCAGCAGAGAACGTACGTATGATGTCTGAGTCAAGTGGTAGGACTGTTGATGCAAAGGAAACAGGGATTCCTGGAAACATGTCTGTGGTTAAATAGACTGGAGAAGATGAAGAAGAAATCAATAAGGAAGAACCCTCTGCCCTGGTCAGAAAAAGCAAGGTCAAGAGGAAGCTAAAAGCTCGAATGACAGAAGAACCTCAAGGATCTACCACTAATATACCTGTAGAGTCCACTAAAAGCTCAAATGCAGGCTGAGGAAGATGAAGATAGAGCTACTATATCACAGCTGCTGAAGAAGAACAAAATCAGTCACAAGTCCAAGAGGCCATCTGTCTCTTCGATCGTAGAGTCTCTACCGATCGTAGAGACCAGACTAAACACCTCGAGCAAGGAAGTTGCTGCACCAAATGTTCTGGCTGATCAACAGGACAGAGTTGAAGCTCAAGGAAGTCCTGAGGCTGTGGCTCAGCCTAGAAAACCAAGACGAAAATTGGTTAAGAAGTACATCCTTGTCAATGAAGGAGTACTCAAAGAGGAAGACAAAAAGATGGTTGTTGAAAAGGAACTATCCAAAGAAAGCCAAAAGGACAAAGCTCAAGCTGAGGGGGAGATACCTGAAGTTCTCACACTAGAAAATGCTTCAGCTGAGGGGAAGCTACTAGTCCTGCAGATGGATGATCATGTTGAGGGGGAGCCTCATGATATCCCTATGATTGAAGAAGTTGTTCCTGTAGAAAATGAGAGAGAACCAGAGAAAGAACAAAACAAAGTTAATTCCCAGTTACAGAATCCCAAAATTATGTAACTGATGAGCCAAATATGCCAAACTTCATATTGATCCTAACTCCTCTCATCTCTACGATTACTGACTCTAGCCCCATCGTAGAGTCTCATGCTCAAATCGTAGATCCACCAACTCCACACACCTAAAAATAGGCCCCTCCATCAGATATTCCTTCTTCATCCACCAATGAATACTTCAACTTTGATCTTGCCCTCTACTCCTTGCAAGATCAATACAAGAGCACACCCACTCCTCCATACATTCCACAACCTAGTGAACTCCTCTCAGATCTGCCCACCAAATCTGAGTTATCCGAAGTGTCAAAGAAAGTGATTAAGGATATAGATGATAGTCTTGAAGCTCACACATAACTCATTCAACTAAGACTGACTAAAATGATCACAGCTGCCAATGCTCTCCCTAGCACCATAAGCTATGAGCTCACAAAGAAGCTCAGGGAGATCAAAAAAGAAATGGCGAAGAGCATAAATGACTGGGATCAGATACACTTTTAAGCAGCTAAAAGACATCGGGATGTTGTTCTCATCTTACAGATGACTCAAGAGACTCAGAACAAACTTATGTTGGAAAGCATCATAATCTACAAACTACCGTAAAAGAATTCCAAAAAATTTACATAAATCAAGGACAACAGATTGAAAATGTTCTAGCCGTCCTCAAACACAGGGAAGCTCGATCTGATGCTCTGATCAAAGAGAATTGAGAAGACATTGCTCAAACCCAAAGCCAACTCAACGAGATCGTCCAAGGAGTGACTCGCCTATCCGAAGACATTCGAACCCTTGATGCTGACATAAAAGGGGAGAATAAAGGGAAAGGAGATCAAGGCAAGGGCAGAGGCAGAGGATAATTCCAAACTCAATCTTCAAGGAGTCCTCCTACAAGGAAGTCTCACATATAGACTCCACGATCCGGCCATCAGACTCAACGATCTGATCAGCAGGAAATTATAATGGCTCAACCATTAAGGAGTCTAGGGCCAACTACCAGCTCACAAAATGTGACTACCACAGGCCTAAGATTGCCAATTGGAGATCCTGCATTCATGAATAGGCATGATCACAATTCTAGGCTAAGCCCAAGTGAGCTAGAAGATCTAGCCATGAGAGAAGAAGCTAGCAGGAAAAGAAGAGCTGAGGCATATGCCAATCCTCCACGCAAAAAATCAAAGAAATAGAGATAAGTTAAAATTTAAATTCTTATTGATGTAAAGCTTAATTGAAATATCTATTCTTCAAACATCAATAAATTCATGCTTATTCTCTAGAAATTTCAGCTGCTCACTGAAATATTAAGTCATATTTACTTTCCTGCAAATGCATCTAGAAACTAATAATCATGACAACAAATCTCTTTGGTTATGTCAATATCAAATAGGGGGAGATTTTTTGGAAAGTCCATATTTTGATTTGATGTTTAAAGTAAATGCTTATGATTATATGTAAAGTCCTTCGAGGAAAATATGTACAATGACTTAGTGATAGATCAAATTTGTTAGATTGATCTAAACTTTTAATGTTTATCATTCTATAAACGAATGTATAGATGAAGAGATCAAAGATGTTAGGTTGATCTATATCTTGAAATGTAATAGATAGGCATCAATAAGATCGCAGTCTATCGAGCTGATCAGAAGATTACAAAAGCCAAGGCAGAACCGTAGAGCATTGAAGATCATAGTATGTCTGCCTTGAAGGGCCTCTCCAGGAATCGTAGAGTGGTCTAGATGTTTGCCAAAGGTAACTCAGAGATCGTAGTGTGCTCTCAGAAACGTAGAGTCTGCAAGACAAACAAGTGAAGATCGTAGTGTGCAAGTGTTAGGTTTTGTGAAAATCATAGTAGCAATCAAATTGCAAAAATTAGCGGAAGCAAAATAAAATCAGATTTTAAAATTTTTCACAAACCAATTACCCGGATAATCCTTTATGCGTATTATTAATTAAACGAAGAATAAGAAGTTATGAAATCATACCCTTGTAGAAATGAGCTTCCTCAGGTACGAGTTCACCTCCTACTTCTTCGCGATCTCCTTGAATCTCTGGATAGATTTCTTCCTTTGATCAATGTAAGCCACCCAAGTGTATGGCCTCTCGAGGTGATCCACCAAGGAAGAAGAATTTTCAAGAAGAAGGGTGTATTGGCTCAAACCCTAGTTTTTTCTATCTCTATAGAAAAAGGGGGCGTACTCTCCAACTCTTGGAATTATGTATATCTGATATCTGATATAAGACTCATCTTATAAAGATATCAGGTAACCATATTTAATTAAAATAAGGTATTATTTATTTAATTAAACTCTTTTAATTAAATGGGCTCCCTAACTTATTAGGGATAATTAATTAAACTCCTTTAACTAATTTTCCCTCCTAATCCTATTAGGAATAAATGAGAGTACTTATATTAAAATAATTCCTAAACTCTTTTAGAAATTAAAATAATAATAATTGTAATAATATTAATAAGACTCCTTTTATTAATTTATATTTAATATTTCTAAAATATTAAATAATAAATATTAAGTTATTTAATTTATTCTATCACCATAGATTAAATTAAATATACTTAACATATTATTACGATTATGCCATTAACTTCTTAAATAAATTAATTAGAAGAATTCTAAATCTTATTTAAATAAATAAATTAAACGATTAATTTATTTAAATAAATAATATTTATTCTACAATAGGGATAAGCCTCCCTAGCGATCAACGACTTTCAAGATAATATAGATTTTAACATTAATCATAAAAGAACCTTTGAGTTAATAGTTACCGTACAATTCAATCATTCCACCATACAATGTCCCAATTAAATATAAGACATGGAATTACTGTCAAGTCTTATTTTATTTAATTATATGTATTTTGATTCCTAAATGCACAACTCCTAATGAATGCAAATTAGAAACTACTTTCTAATTTCATTCCACCTTGGCCAAGGATTCCTGGGTTGTCATTTATCGAATCACATAGGACATTTCTCTTCTTTTACTAGAAGTGGTAGATTCTTATTGATCATTCATTATCTTCACATATAACTTATTACACCCAAGCATACCCTTTGATATACTCTAAGAGTTTTAAGGAAAAAGTCAAAGTATAATTCATTATATATAAGATATTATGATGATCTCAAGTCTAAGGATCATTTGTACTACTATCCCTACACGAATTCTTATTGACAGACAAGTAAAACTCCATTAGGTATTCCTTAGCGAGTCACGTTTAGTGAACTTATTCTCTAATAAGCACCTACATACTTGCTTTAGTGTCTCCACACAAATGATCATGAGATCAATCATCCTCATCCAATGAGCAAGCAACGTACGTACCAATCTATCCGGATTCACTAATCTCCTTTTTAATAATCCATTGATTGGGAACATTTTAGTTTTAAGCTATCTAAGAATTTAGATTTTATTAGCATGATCTCATCATGATTCTAAAAGCATTGCTCACTACACCAAAAATGGCCTCTAGTGAAGGATAAATTCTTCACTAAAGGCCCTATATCTCTCACAAGTGATTTATTGCGAAGAAATATTTCCTTCACACGAGTGCTCGCATTAGACCTCCTCGCAATTGGGTATCCTTCGCTAAGTAGTAACTAAATGTTTTTTGTGAAGGATATATTGTGAATAACTTATTCCTTCACAAATTGTATTTAGTAATGGAATATTGTTATTTAGTGAAAGATTGGTTTCCTTCACAAATAATATTTTAAGAAGGACTATTTGAAATTAGTGAATAACTTGATTCCCTCACAAATAATATATTGTGTAGAACAAATTTATTTAACAAAAGAATATTTTCCTTCACTAATTATAAATTGAGAATCTTTCTTCAAATTAGTGAGAGAAATATTCCTTCACAAATTATAAATTTGTAAATAAAAAATTAATTGCTAATAATCAAAATTAATTGAAAATTATAATTAATTTTTAAATCATTGATTTCATATTTATTATTATTATTAATCTCTATAAGAAATATTAAATATATTTTTCAAATAAATATAAATATTGCCATACTTTTTTCAAACTAATTGATAAGCTAATGCATAAAGAGCTAATAAAATTAAAACTTCATATATAAATAGATCATAATACTCGAGTCACAATAACTACAAAATTTGTTATTGTATCTTGGTCTCCCAAGGACCATAATACCTACAAAATTTATTAACTAACATAAGAAAACTGAAAGACTAACAATGAACTAGAAGGAATAAAGTGTGACATGTTAGATTCACTTCATCATCATTTTCTTCAAAAAAATTAAGGTTGGGCATGTAAACTTCATGCTGCAAGAGAAACACCAAAATTCAATTTCAATAAGACGAGGAATAAGAAAAGGTGAAACTGGCAAACTTAAATTAAAAAAAGAAAATACAATAAAAATCTCTTTTGGCAACAAACAATAAACCTAAACTAGTACAGAGAACTCACCATGAAATTGGAGTTGGCAGCACAACTACTTTTTCTAGGTGTAATTACATAAAGTGAAAAATATTAAATATGAAAAAATAGGAAGATAGTTAATCAGGTAGTAAAATTGAAGGGGAGGAAAACAAAAGAAATAGGTAATGAGAAAATTTCTCTAGATGTTACACCAAAGTTATATTGAGGCTAACAGAGTTATGCATGAAATAGTAGGATAAAGGAGAGAGGCTGATCCACACCACAAAAACATGCTATATTTGTATGAATTTCTAGAGCACATAACAATATATAATCTATCTTAGTTTACTGAATAATTTAATGAAAATATCATACGAATTCAAAACCTTTTCCATACTGAGTTTGTGAAATAAAATCTAACATGTAACAGAAAGATTGGCTAAGCCTACAAAGAAGACATCAAAAATCAGATTGTACATCTGGCCCTCCCATTGCTTTCATCCCCTTAACTGCAACAACTCCACCATCCTTGAGGTGACCACAGTAAACATGGATGCTTCCTCCCATTCCTATCAAATTAAAATTAGAGAACTTATTTGTTGCATTTTCTAATTCTGAGTATGAAAAATGTGCAAGTGTTAATTGTATTGTTCCTTTTCTACTTTTAAATAAGAGTGAAGCCTGTTGAATGCATCCTGCGTGAAATGGGAAAAGACTTTAATATCTGCAATGATGTGGAGAAGTTTCAATTACATGGTGCAATGGCATAATGCATGGGCTGTAATGATAAAAAATAATGTAATTAAAAAAAATAAAGTGATGAACCATAGAAATGACTAATTGTTCAAATTATAATGAATCTACACTATCTACATGCCATTTTGAATTACGCCCACCTATTTTTCCAAATCTGTGTAACCATTGAAGGACTCTTTTATTGATTTCATTATTATTTTTTTATCATTAGGGCCAGTTATAATTGCATTCAATTTTTTTTATATAAAATTTACTTAATTTCTGAAACAAATTTCTCTGTTCTTTTTATGAAAATAGAGACATTTCTCTTTCAGCACCTATTTGTGGGATGAAGACTAGGGTATTGCCTAGATTTTGTCAATAGTGATCTTGAGAACCCCAAGTATAGCTAAATGAATAAAATTATATTATGGTATGCATTTTGTATTCATTATTGCCAAAGTAAAATAAACAAGTAAATCTAGTGACAAATGATACGATATCCAATGCTATAAATAGAAATGGAGTTCAGTCGATATGGAGAAAGAGAGAGAATGGTGGACAGAGTATCAAAGCGTTAATGTTATGGTGACCTAGGTTGGCAACTACTAGTACTACAACTTAACAACTATAAAAAAGTTTTAATTCAAACTTTTAAAGATGAAAAATGGTACAAAGAAATAAAATATCGAAATTTACCGGTAATAAGATTTGCTGGGGAACCAATATAAAATTTATGTTCTGGTACTGAAGTAGCTCTGCGGCTTATTAGGTTGGAACCACTGTTGTAACTTGTTTCTTTGTCCGACAAGAATAGAGGACGTTCATTTGGACATTTGTTCCTTTGATAGACATAGAATATAACCGAAGCAATAAACACAAGAGTTGTGAATATAACACATAACAAAAGAATGAACACAATAACTTTTCTGGAAAGTAGTTTTTTTGTAGACTCAGCCTCACTTGTAGATCCTGTTGAGATGCAACAAAAAGTTACCAAATAAGCTTGAAACCTCTTTATCGTAAAAGCGACAAATGGAATTTACATAATAGCATTTCATACATATTAAAGAACAGTACATAAATTTTACTGGCATACAAACATATGCTAATAGGTTCAACTATACTTTGCTGATGGCTTGGTCAGTGAGTTACCAGGTCCATGATAGTCTGGTCAAAATAAAATCAGTTATCTAAAATGACATTTTAGTAAAACTTGCAACTTAGGGGAAAAAATACATATTCAAACAAAATATGCATACTTTGCTTGTGTACATGTAACACAAACATATTAAAACAAATTCATACACAATTGAAAATTTTGTATTGGCCAATCTGTCAGAGCTGCTATTGCTAATAGCCAAAGCAAGTAAATCGTACTTTAATACTTAAAAAGGTTTTACTTCACCGATTTGGGTATTGATTACATTTTAGATTCTGAAGGTGAAATGAAAACTCGTCAATTATTACATGAGCCTCTTACAACCTTCTAACTCCCTAAAGCTAAATGACAACTCATCAATTACTATCATCATCTCCACATCCTTCATTATCTCCTCGGGGTCATAAGCAATTGCCTTCAAATTACCATTGTGTTCTCAAAGACAGTTTTTATTTCTTATTTGGAACATTTTGAGGATATTTCTAAAATTTAATTCCAAAGGAGCATTTACGGTATTTGTTCCATTCAACTTGGTGTGTGTAGTATATATCCATCTATATACACCATCTACATTATCCATTCTTTTAAAATGAGCCCATACAAATGACCTATTTATCTATCTTAGCATTGGGCTTTAGTGACTTAGTTCCGGTAACCTCGGCATTTTTGAGTGTCAGACTATCAACTGGATTCTCATTAGAACCTAACACTTTTTACTTTTTCGAAATCTTATCTTCATTTGTAATTATAGTATGAGTTGGCTTCTCATTATTCTCATTAGATTCCAATAATTTTTGCTCATGCGATCCTCATTTTCATCTATAATTTTAGAATTTTGTTCTTGATGATTATACACTGATCAATCTACATGAAGCAAAGCTCAATTTATTAAAACTTCCAAATACCAATTTACTAACACTTGCATATATCTAAAAACTAAATAATCGAAAGAAAATCTTTGCTACAAAATAGAAACATTATAGAGAACCGAAAATGATTATAGTTGAACAAGAATGAAATGAAATATTAAATTTCCTAAGTTCCCACACCATTTCTTTTTCATTTGAGTGTATATGCAAACGGGTTGTACCAAAAGTCTACAACAACCAAATATCTTGATCTTTTACGTGAAATTCGAGGAAAACAATGTTTATTTGGTTTTTAATTTCCCTTTCTAGATTCTCCCTATTGAAATTTATCTATTCTGGGTTGTTCTGATTCTTTAGAAAATTTGAAGTCAAGGCTCGTAAATATTTTTGTTTATTGTTAAACACTAATTATCCATTTTGTTCAATCATGCTCCCTGCGTAAAGTTTGTCCTTTTTCATTTTTGTATGTGCAAAGTGTTTAATACATATAAACACACACACACACACACACACACATATATATATATATATATATATATAGAAAATGAGTCTGAGAGAGAGAACGAACCAGAATGATGAGCCAAAAGAGAAGGGAGCTTGCTGTCTTGCTCCACCAGAAAAAAGTGTCAGCAGAGACTTTGGAGTGTTAAATCTAAAGCATCCAAAAACCAAAATCCCTAAAATAGGAGTGAGTAAATTAATTCAAAATTTCTAAAACATGAAAGGAATTGTCAGTAACCAAGAAGGATTTGCAGACCTTTTTAAAGAAATATAATTGATTAAACAAGCATAGTTAAAGAACATGATAAAATGCAAATGGGCACACAATCATACATCTAATAGACTTGACCCACAAACTCTCAAGAGAAACTCTAATACCAAACTTGCAGCACTGTATCAATCAAGTTTAAAACTCAATCATGTAAAAGAAAAATAATTACTGTTCAAATGAACTAATAAATTCAAACACATCATCTCAACTTATCTCAACAAAAAACTTGTCCCAGCTATTAAATAGGAAAATCAAACAACATTCAGGAAGTAAACACGATATAAAATAAACTTAATTCATTAAATCTATAGTTTTCAAAATCTGAAACAAGAAAAAGAAGTGTAGCACTAGCCTCGTTTGGGATTAAAAGCAAAAGGTTGACAGACACCAGTAGCATCAATTTCAGCATATACCCTTTAGTTTATCTACCACAGCTTCATCAACCGAATACTACAACCACAATACTTTAATTCTAAGACAAATCAATAATCAATTAAAAATATTGAAGATGGAAAATTAAGCGTTACGTTGAGAAGTAGTAATTACTTCAAACTTGGCAAACTGAGCTTGTTTGAGTTTAGTGTTGGGGTTGAAATTGGGTCGTAAAGAAGGGATTGATGCTATTGCAGCTTCTCTCATCTCGTCTTCTCCTTCTTCCATTCTTCCTTCTTCTCTATGGACTATCGATTGCCCCTAACCAGTACCAAAATTTCTAACCGCACACTTGAACCTAACTAGTGAATTTCTACCAAAACCTAATTTTTAGGGAAAATTAAAAAGGAAGGAAATTTGTACCTTCAATTGGACACTAATGGAAGAGGTTGAAGGAGAAGGAGAGTACCACCACTATGAGGGATGTTGCCATCGATCTGGGTAAAGAGGTCGCGATTTGAAGAGTTCAATAATTTGGTCGCGACCTGTGTAATTAAAAGGTAAGGTTTTATTTCCAACGGAAGTAATTATAACGAATTTTTCAGTCGGTATTTGGGCTCGACTGAATTGATAGGACTCATCTATTACAAAAATAAAACTTAGATAACAATTTTTTTAAAAACAACTCTTTTATAACTAATATTATAAGTTAAAATTATTATAAATAAATTTAATACTGTAAAAAATTTAATGTATTTATATTATAATTTATATTCACCACAATTAATTCTAAAAAATTATTTAGAACAAAACAACGACCGATTTTATCTCTCACAAAAAAAAACTCTGATTAATAATATAGAGTGAGTAATAATTCCTTCACTAATAGAATTTTTTTCCTCGCAAAAAAGCCTTCTGTCACCTCAATTTTGCGAGGAAAAAAAATATAAATTGTGAAGGATGTTTCTTTCGCTAATAACTATATTGTCACTATATTTTTTTTCTTTCACTATTCCTTCGCTAAAATACTCTTCATGTGAAGGAATAAATTCCTTCACAAAATTTCCTTCGCTACATCCCTATACTGTCACTAAATATTTTTCCTTCACTGTTCCTTCGCTAAACAACTCCTCATGTGAAGGAATAAATTCCTTCACAAAATTTCCTTCGCTACATCCCTATTTTGGTGTAGTGGCTTAAAACTATTGGTTTATCACATATTATTAAAACAACACCATGTAGATAATAAATGCATTTAATAAAAAAAAAATTATTAATAAATAAATAAGATTGATTACAAAGTATATGCTTTATCATCATACATTATTGGCTTGTATGCATACTACTTTCAATCTCCCACTTGCACTAAAGCCAATCGTCGTGGTATCTGTTGCCTCTATTTTAAGACTAACAAAAGAGCTCTAACTCATGCAAGCATACATGCGTCAACAAGTAATACAGAGCAAGTAAAGTATCGATCCCACAGAGAAAGTTGTTTAACTTAAACTACTATTCATTAATTAAATCACTATGTTTATATGCTCACACTGTGGATTAAACTTGGTTTGTTCTTGAATTGCAAATAACAACTAAAACAATATAAATGATATAATAAATGATATTGGAACTAATGGGATTCTAACTTCATTCAATATTTCATTCAATCGCCACTATCATGCCTGACTTGTTCACATATCATAGGAAAGTAGCCAAGAGCACTAAAAGAGTATTAGCCATTTTTCAATGCACTAAGACCTACTTACACAGCATCCACAAATGATAGAATTTATGTAATCATCAATATAACCAACATCACTATATGTCTATGCGAAATTGCAACTATATTGATTTTATGTTCAAGCTCTTCTTCTAACTTATACGGTAAAACAGTATATGTCTATCTGGTTCACGAAATACATAAGCCATATAACACAGCCCTATATACGTATACTATCATGATTGCAGTCCATATTTGCATGTTCATTGTCAATTCCATACAAATACTGAAACGAATGGTGATCAAGCATTCATGTATGCAAAACAATCATGACAGACATCCCATATAATATGCAAAACAACCCAGCATTTAAGTGTGCAATCAAACTACATAATAAAATCCGTTAGAATCCCATAATGGAGTTTAGTTCATGACTGAACCAAAAGCCATTATGGGATCAAAGTTAAACATGATCAATAAGCAACAATTGAAAGATGAAAGATGAAACTATCAAACCCAATTGCTGAATACACATCAATATTCAATCCTCATAAGATTCCAGCAAAAACTAGTATTAATAATCCGCTCTCGTAGAGAAATCCCAAGAAGGAGTAGAAAAATAGAGTTATAGCCTCCTTCTGCGTTGGAATCCTCTCTAGAGAGTAAAAACCCTAATTACGATGTAAAGATACGTGAAAACTAATAAAATGTGGAATGATACCCTTGACACCAGTCAGGAATCATTTTTAAATCAATTACAACCTTTAAAATTCAGAAATAAAATAAAACACATCAAAGAATATCGAGACATCACATAGCATTAAACCAGAATAACCCGATATTTTCTATATAAATAAATAAGAAATTTTGTGTATAAATTTTTTTTTTATCTTAAGGATAAGGATTTGTACAAGATTATGTGTATATGTATTTATGTGATAAATAAAAATATATTTATTACATAAATATTTACAAATAAATTTATTTTAGAATTATTGATTATTATAAAGTATATTATTATAATAATTAATTTTAAGATGGAAATATTTTTATTAATTATTTTCCATGAATATATAATCATATATTATTTAAATAATATAAGAAGTGATTTTTAGAATAATTATAATAATTATTTTATTATATAAATTTTAGTACAGATTATTAAGTTAATTATTTTACCTTAATTATTAAGGTTAAATATGAAGAATAAATCAGATATGGAATCCAAACCCTAATTTTGGATTATTGTCAAGGTATGAGAATGATAATATAATATTAATTATATTTTGATTTTTCAGTGCTAATAATAATGTTAAACCCTAATTTGAGATCCAAATTAGCGTACAACATTATTTTATAAGTGTGTTATAAAATTTATGTCGTGTATTAAATGTAAGACCCCAAAATTTATGAAATAAAAGTATTCAATTTTTCTTATAATTACTATTCAGTAAATGGTTAAATTGATAAAAGTTAAAGTTAAGGGTGATATATGATTTTTTTTCAAAATACACAAGTGATTATAAAATATTAATTGTTGTCGGGGAATATTCGTTTGGGCGTGGAATATTCTTTACGTCGGAGAATATTCGCATTTGACGGTAGCGCCCATTTTGTGGGCCCATAATGTAATAACCGCTTGATGAAGAAAACGAAAAAAATTAAGTTTTTATAAATAATCTGGCGTAATCGTTACTGCATAACAACATCGTTGGAATACCCTGTTGGTAAAATAAAGTAATACACGCGTTGTTGCACAAAGAGCACGGTATTACACAATTTTTTGAATTATTGATTCTTACGTAAGAAGGCACTACTCAATAATTGTTACGAAATTAATTGCTCAATATTTTATTTTATTGATTCAATAATTGCTCATATTGATATTTTATATTATTGTTGTTTCAATAATTATTTCGCATAATATTTCTCATTATCGATCAATAATTCATATTATTTGAATAATATTATTAGATAGCATTATTGGCAATGTCTAGAAAGTTCATCAAGGAGAAGTTTGGTCACCTAATTGCGCCAAGAAGGAGAAATTCTAATTGAAAAGCCCCTCTTTCCTTCAAACTACTACTGGTTGTCATAATTGTGATTCTCGTAATATTATTTATGAATAATTAATTATTGATTTATATGATAAGGAAATATTTATTTGATGTGGATATAAATGATGGATTTATTTATGTGGTTATAAATGAAAGAATTAATGTTGAGGTATTTTATCAAGATTTTTTTGTTTGAATGAATATATTAAAATTAAATCGTTGTTTTTTGAGATATATTATGTGAGTTATAATTTTTAATCCGACCGTTGGATCGTTGTAATTTTTGGATATGTTATACATATATAAGTTGAGTATATGTCCACAAATTTTGAATCGTTAAAATGAACGTATGATTTGTTATGAATTTTAAGAGGTGAATGGTTCAAAATTGTTGAAGTATCCAATTTAGCATTTTGGTAGAAAATTCTAGAATTGAGTGGGCCCCACTTGTGGTTGGTGAAGAAATGTGCTGAATTTTATTTTAAATGTGGTGGGTTAGAATAGTAGCAGGTAAAGCCATCAGGTTGCAGGTCAAGTCTGCTAAAATTTTTCGATAAATAGAGGGCTAAGTTAGAATTGAAAATCACACCGTAAATATAAGCTTTCTCTCTTCTCTCTCTAGATTATTGAGTGTATTTTGTGAGTATTTAGATACTTGGTGAGTTGATATTCATCGCTGCAAGTTTCCTTCAAATATCATATCCGATATCCAATCGAAAGTCTTTGCTTTTTGAGGTAAGAGATAGTAAGGGATTTTAAGGGTTATAATGTTTTTCATTCAGACTTCTTCTGAGCTTCAAAAAATTCTGGAAAAATTTGAAATGATATGTTGATGAGTTTTATTGATTGTGTCCAAAATGGTGATTTTTGGATGTATAGATTAAGAGTTATGAATTTTATGAGAAAAGACTATTTTAAAAGTAACCGCTTATAATTCCTTGTGGTTAACTCCAAAATTGATGAAATTTTTATTGGAAGTACATCTATATTATATGAGTGTACTCTGTGAATTTCTGAATTTTTGGATAAAAGTACAATTTATGATAAATGTCTAAATATTCGGCGGTTTTGGCCATATGAAAAATAGTAAATGAATTTTAAAAATTCTAAGAAAAATATATGTTCAATATGGGACTATATTCTGCTAAATCCCAGAAAAGAAATATTTTTGGAACTGATTTGGTATTTTTCATAAAAATGGACTAGCTATGAATAAATGAGTTAAATATGCTATGTGAAGGAAGAAAATTGGAAAATATGATTTTATGGCTTGAGAATGATATATGTGGTATATGCAGATTTTTGATGAGGGTTTTGGTTATTGGTGATGAAATCTTATAAGTTTGACATTTTATGATGATTAAATGTATTATTTAGTAAAGTGTAAACAATTAAAATAAATTGTTTATAAGTTTAAGAAATGTTATTCTTTCAATATCATTATACCAAAATATTGGTATGGATTTTATTGTAGAATTTCTACCTTTTTGTGTCAGGATTACTATTCATGAGTTACTATTCATGAGTTACTATTCACGAGTTACTATTCACGGGTACTATTAACTAGAAAATTGGTTTCTTTTTCTAACCAAATTATAGTTGATTTATGAATATTACTCTGGAGATTAAAACTATATATTGATTTTATTATCATATATAACATTTTTATAACCCTGATATTGAAATTCTCTTTCACTTGAGTATAAAGATGGGTAGATTATTGGTATGATTATGACTAGGGTTCTCTTTGGCCAGTAATGAAAAGTTGAATTGTGACTGGTATAATCATGACCATTGAATTTATAATTGAATATCTTTAGCTTAAGTGCAAAGGTGAATTGATAAACATGGTTATAATTATTGTTTATATAAATTCTGAAATGATTATATATTTCTTTGAGATATTAATATATTTGGCCTGTAGTGCAAATATGAACTTTTGAGGAATATCTTTGGCCTATAGTGCAAAGATGAACTGTTAATGAATATCTTTGGCCTGTAGTGCAAAGATGACCTGTTGTTGAATATCTTTGGCCGCAAGTGCGAAGATGAATCAGGATGAATATCTTTGGTCGTAGTGCAAAGATGAATTTATTAGTATGATTATGAACAGGAACTGTGATTTGGTATAACCATGATCTTTGATGTTTCAGGTAAAGACATGTGATGAAAATTATATTCGTCCTGGGTACGAAGAGGAATTTAGAATTACAATTATGATTATGAGATATTCATATAATTGTGGAAAGGAACTGTTGATTGATGTTACAGGGATAAAACATTGTTGGTGGACTTTTAACATGGAGAAGATAATAGACTGTATTGTCTATTTGACTCTTCTAATGGATTGCTCGTTCCGCTGCAACTATGTTTAAATTTTTATCATCTACCATATGTTCTAAATCTCTGATTTGTTATTGATGAAGGCTATTGATAATTTAATTATCTTTAGTCATGATATTCTTCTCGAAGTAGTTGTGCTCACCCTTTTGCTTCACAATTCCTTTTCGTAATAAAAGTGTAGCCGGGTCGAAGGCTGGGTAACAAGGAATAGAATCTGGTCTCTAGTGTGGAGTTCTCCCTAAATAGTATAGACAAGTGTGTTGTATACATCTTTTAGTAGTTATATTTGGTGAATCATATAGGGAGAGGCGAACCCAATGTTGGAAGGGTGTTTTACCACTATCATACAAGTTGTCTAATGACATACAACCTCGTGTCATCATAAGATGTGGTTGTGCTCATCCACTTGTCGAGTATATTTACTACAGCACTACCTATATAATCTTGGTGTTTGTTTGAAGTATAATTCTCAATTTGAGACAGTGGAGATAATGATAAATCAAGAGAAGACTCACCATTGGGAAGAATATGATAGTAATCTTCTCATTTTTCTTTGGGGTCTATTGGGTCAACCAAGGATAATTCTGTGGCCATATGATATCTATCATAACCTAGAAGCATGGCCTCCCATGTACGAAGGTTTTCTTGAGCACTTCCCAAAGATTTTAGTTTCTAAAACAGTTTTTGACTATACCTTTATGTAAGGTGTCATTTGTGAGGTGTCATTGTCACACAGTTGGGACATGTGTCACATTTGGTATATATTTGTATCCAAACTCACAAAAGATATGTGTGTTGTTGTATTTTGCACGACAATTGTTGTAATAAAGTTGTAGTTGTTTTCTCGTACCATGTATTTGGCGACTTTCAGAATGGGTTGAATGGAATGGACCTATTTTGGGGTTGTCAAATTTGGTATCGAAGCTAGGGATATGATCTCCATGAGATCGGGGAATATAACTAGGAGGGAGAGATGAGTATATCCTTCGCTAGTGTGTCCTACCTAAGCTTATTTGTTGGTCACCATAATATCGGATATTATGTGATATGTTAATTTGTTTAATTAACCCTTGTTTTATGGCGTTATTTGAGAATGGTCACGAGAATGTTAACAATGGAGTGAATGAGACCGTGGGGATACCTCTAATCACTAATCATGATAATGTGATGTCGAGATTAAGAAGGAATTAGAGATATCCATGTGGTGAGTGAAGAATTGATAGTTGCACCTTTAGATAGTCACAGAGGTAGGTAACGAGTGAGAGTGAGGAAGAAGAGGTACCTAAGGAGAGTTTATTAGAGGTATTATATGATCAAAATGTAGAATTTCAAAATCGTATTCATGAGTTAGAAGAGCCGAGTTTAAACGACAAAGTGATTGGTTGAACAAAAGGATGCAACAATTCAAGCTTGTGTTACCCGATATGTGATGCTTGAAATGTAAGCATTCTTTGGCGAGTATAAGATGATAAAGATGGAATCTGAGCTGAAAGAAGAAAAAAAACTAAACGAGTAAGAATGAGTGATGCATGGGTAAAAGTCACACGACACGTGGATATTGTGGAAAGAGATGTCCGATCTAAGAAGGCTAAAATAGATGACATGAATTTCTCTTTTTGGAAAGCAATTGGGAGAACCCAACATCGAGTTTTGAATTACCCTGTATATAGCGGTCAACCTGAATTCGATATGGATCGAAGATTGATGATTCAGATCATGAAACAAGAGTACGACGAGGCAGTTGAGGGAGGAATATGTCCTATAGAAAAATATATTCCAACGGTAGTGATAACGCCAAATGCTGCCCCAAACAAGTCAAAATCGGGTAGTTCGAGGGATGGCGGTTGTCATGACTTCCCAACAAATGAGGAACCCAAATGAAGTTATCACGGGAGATGGAGAAATCATGATGACCGGGGAGATAGAATCGGAAATGGAAGCAAGGTATTCTCAAATTTTCGAAATACCAGGTACGTAAATTTCGGGACGAAATTTCATAAGGAGAGGAGATTGTAAGACCCCGAAATTAATGAAATAAAAGTATTCAATTTTTCTTATAATTACTATTCAGTAAATGATTAAATTGATAAAAGTTAAAGTTAAGGGTGATATATGAATTTTTTTTCAAAATACACAAGTGGTTATAAAATATTCATTGTTGTCGGAGAATATTCGTTTGGTCATGGAATATTCTTTCTGTCGGAAATATTCGCATTTACTGGCAAGCAACCATTTAGTGGGCCACATAATGTAATAACCGCTTGATGAAGAAAATGACAAAATTAAGTTTTTATAAATAATCACAGTAATCGTTATCAAGTAACACTTTGTTGGAATACCCTCTGGTGGTAAAATAAAGTAACGCTATTGTTGCACAAAGAAGACACTCAGTATTATACAAAGATTTTTTGAATTATTGATTCTTACGTAAGAAGGCACTACTCAATAATTGTTATAGTAATTACTGTTCAATATTTTATTTTATTGATTCAATAATTGCTGCGTTGATATTTTATATTATTGTTGTTTCAATAATTATCATCGCACAATATTTCTCATTATCGATCAATAATTCATATTATTTGAATAATATTATTAGATAAATGTTATTGGAAATGTCTAGAAAGTTCACATCGAGAGGTTTGGTCACCTAATTGCGCCAATGAAGGAGAAATTCTTATTGAAAGCCCCTCTTCCTCAGAACTACTGGTCATTGTCATAATTGTGATTCGTAATATTATTTGTGAATAATTAATTATTGATTTATATGATAAGGAAATATTTATTTGATGTGGATATAAATGATGGATTTATTTATGTGGTTATAAATGAAAGAATTAATGTTGAGGTATTTTATCAGTATTTTTGTCGGAATGAATATATTAAAAATTAAATCAGTGTTTTTGAGATATATTGCGTGAGTTATAATTTTTAATCCGACCGTTGGATCGTTGTAATTTTTGGATATGTTATACATATATAAGTTGAGTATATGTCCACAAATTTTGAATCGTTAAAAATGAACGTATGATTTGTTATGAATTTTAAGAGGTGAATGGTTCAGAAATTGTTGAAGTATCCGAATTTAGCATTTTGGTAGAAAATTCTAGAATTGAGTGGGCCCCACTTGTGGTTGGTGAAGAAATGTGCTGAATTTTATTTCAAATGTGGTGGGTGGGAATAGTAGCAGGTAAAGCCATCAAAGTTGCGTGTCAAGTCTGCTAAAATTTTCCTATAAATAGAGGGCTAAGTTAGAATTGAAAATTACACCAGAAACATAAGCTTTCTCTCTTTCTCTCTAGATTATTGAGTGTATTTTGTGAGTATTTAGATACTTGGTGACTTAATATTCATCAGTGCAAGTTTCCTTCAATAATATATCCGATATCCAAATGTAAGTCTTGCTCTTTTGAGGTAAAAGATAGTAAAGAATTTTAAGGGTTATTATATTTTTCATTCAGTACTTCTTCCTGACCCTCAAAATTCTGGAAAAATTTGAAATGATATGTTGATGAGTTTTATTGATTTTGTCCAAAATGGTGATTTTTGGATGTATAGATTAAGAGTTATGAATTTTATGAGAAAAGACTATTTTAAAAGTAACCGCTTATAATTCCTTGTGGTTAACTCCAAAATTGATGAAATTTTTATTGGAAGTACATCTATATTATATGAGTGTACTACAGGACTTTCTC
Source organism: Panax ginseng (assembly GCA_020205605.1). Lineage (NCBI taxonomy): Eukaryota > Viridiplantae > Streptophyta > Magnoliopsida > Apiales > Araliaceae > Panax > Panax ginseng. The sequence continues at coordinate 93,799,225 of CM035138.1, forward strand.
AAATTTTTGGATAAAAGTACAATTTATGATAAATGTCTAAATATTCTATGGTTTTGGCCATATGAAAATAGTAAATGAATTTTAAAAATTCTAAGAAAAATAAATGTTCAATATGGGACTATATTCTGCTAAATCTCAGAAAAGAAATATTTTTGGAACTGATTTGGTATTTTTCATAAAAATGGATTAGTTATGAATAAATGAGTTAAATATATTATGTGAAGGAAGAAAATTGAAAAATATGATTTTATGGCTTGAGAATCATATATGTGGTATATGCAAATTTTTGATAAGGGTTTTGGTTATTGGTGATGAAATCTTATAAGTTTGACATTTTATGATGATTAAATGCATTATTTAGTAAAGTGTAAACAATTAAAATAAATTGTTGATAAGTTTAAGAAATGTTATTCTTTCAATATCATTATACCGAAATATTGGTATGGATTTTATTGTAGAATTTCTACCTTTTTGTGTCAGGATTACTATTCATGAGTTACTATTCACGAGTTACTATTCACTGGTACTATTCACTACAAAATTGGTTTCTTTTTCTAACCAAAATATAGTTGATTTATGAATATTACTCTGGAGATTAAAACTATATATTGATTTTATTATCATATATAACATTTTTATAACCCTGATGTTGAAATTCTCTTTCACTTGAGTATAAAGATGGGTAGATTATTGGTATGATCATGACTAGGGTTCTCTTTGGCCAGTAGTGAAAAGTTGAATTGTGACTGGTATGATCATGACCATTGAATTTATAATTGAATATCTTTAGCTTAAGTGCAAAGGTGAATTGATCAACATGGTTATAATTATTGTTTATATAAATTCAAAATGATTATATATTTCTTTGAGATATTAATATATTTGGCCTCAGAAAGTGCAAATATGAATCGTTGAGGAATATCTTTGGCCTCGTGGTGCAAAGATGAACTGTTAATGAATATCTTTGGCACAGTAGTGCAAAGATGACCGTTGTTGAATATCTTTGGCCAATTAGTGCGAAGATGAACTATGGATGAATATCTTTGGTAGTAGTCTGCAAAGATGAATTTATTAGTATGATTATGAACAGAAGGCTGTGATTTGGTATAACCATGATCTTTGATGTTTCGTAAAGACATGTGATGAAAATTATATTCGCCCCACAGTGCGAAGAGGAATTTAGAATTACAATTATGATTATGAGATATTCATATAATTGTGGAAAGGAACTGTTGATTGATGTTACAGGATAAAACATTGTTGGTGGACTTTTAACATGGAGAAGATAATAGATCAGATTGTCTATTTGACTCTTCTAATGAATTGCTCGTTCACCGCAACTATGGTTGAAATTTTTATCATCTACCATATGTTCTAAATCTCCGATTTGTTATTGATGAAGGCTATTGATAATTTAATTATCTTTAGTCATGATATTCTTTCTCGAAGCTAGTTGTGCTCACCCTTTTGCTTCACAATTCCTTTCGTGTAATAAAAGTGTAAATTTGGGTCGAGCCGGGGGTAACAAGGGAATAAAACTATGGTCTCTAGTCATGCGAGTTCTCCTAAACAATAGATAGACAAGTGTGTTGTATACTTCTTTTTAGTAGTTATATTTGGTGAATCATATAGGGAGAGCGAACCCAACGTTGGAAGGGTGTTTTGCCACTATCATACAAGATGTCTAATGACATACAACCTCGTGTCATCATAAGATGTGGTTGTTCTCATCCACTTCTTGAGTATATTTATGAGCACTACCTATATAATCTTGGTGTTTGTTTGAAGTATAATTCTCAATTTGAGACAAAGTGGAGATAATGATAAATCAAGAGAAGACTCAAAGATTGGGAAGAATATGATAGTAATCTTCTCGCTTTTCTTTTGGGTCTATTGGGTCAACCAAGGATAATTACATGCCATATGATATCTATCATAACCTAGAAGCATGGCCTCCCATGTGCGAAGGTTTCCTTGAGCACTTCCCAAAGATTTTAGTTTCTAAAAAGTTTTTGACTATACCTTTATGTAAGGTGTCATCATGTGAGGTGTCTTTGTCACGGTTGGGACATGTGTCACATTTGGTATATATTTGTATCCAAACTCACAATATATGTGTTGTTGTATTCTGCACGACAATTGTTGTAATAAAGTTGTAGTTGTTTTCTGTACCATGTATTTGGCGACTCAGAATGGGTTGGATGGAATGAACCCTAATTTAGTAATTAGAAACCCTAATTTTAATTTGGTAAACCTATTTACCAAAAAAAGAAACCCTAATTGCTATTTTAGCAATATTAATTATAATTAGAGATATTAAACCCTAATGTTCCTGTATAAGGTAATTAGAAAATTAATCATAATTAGGAAACCCTAATTTCAAAATTTTAGAAACTAAAATTTATTTTATTTTATTTTATTTTTGTGCAAACCCTAATTGCTAAATCCTACAAATGATATGTACTAAACCCTAAGGGTTAAACCCTAAGGGTCAAACCCTAAGGGTTTGCATGATTACAATTTTGCCATTAAATTGGAAAATCAAAAGACCAAGATGCCCTTTTTAGCATTAAAGAAGCTAGCATGTACGTTTTGACAATTGGTGAAGTTGTTCACCAAACCAACAACCCCATGTGCTCTCTAATGACAGCACTCAGCCATTTCAGCAGCTATACATGCATCTAACATTTATATAAATAGATTGTAGGAGAGAGAAATGGCATTAGTTAGTCCATTTTTGTTCCAACACTCCACTAATTCTCTCTTCTTCAAAACCCATGAATTTCTCTAGCATATCAGTCCCTAAGAACAGCCCCACGAAATCCAACAACAAATCAGAAGCCAGAAATCAAAAATTATTCATAAGAGGTACAAACCCCTAGCATGATTTCTGTCCAAAAATCGGATGTTTGATGTTGTTTTTTTTTGTGTGTTAAACATGTTATATAAGGTGTCTAATGATGATCTGGGTTGCTAGATGTTAGATCCATAACATCTAGAGGCTCGAATTTGAAGATTTAAAAAAATCTGGGAAAATATTTTTTGTGACTGATAACCAAATGTCAGGTCGTGTAGATCTTTCTATGTTTTATGTTTTTGTTGTTTTAATGTTTGATCTTGTAGTATGCTGTGAGATCTTTGCTCTGGAACTCAAATCAGAGTCAGATCGGTTGTAGGTTGCAAGATATGGGTGGTCAAACACCGTTGGCCAACAATGATCGCCATGTTCAGGTAACCCGAATCGAGCCCGAAAAGGTCGACATGATTTTCATGAGCACGGATCTGACAGTGGTTTGATAATATGTTCTTGGTTTTGTATCTAAGTTGTAGTATGTTGTTTGTACTACATTATGGTATCTTTATATCACCTAAACACTAAGCATGATGAAAGTAATGGTTGGTCAAACCAGGCAGAACGACCATGACATCTGTTTTCTAAGAAACCTAGAAAATCGATGAGCATGTCTTCTGACATGGTTTGACCGGACTGGATCAGTTGTTTGTAAGGTTGTTATATGTATATTTTGTAATAGATCTATAGTATTACATGCTGTCTACATACTTCATGCCTTATTTCACACAAAACGCACAAGAATCACATGTTATAGAAGGCCAAAAATGGACAAACAACATGTTCTTCATTTTTGGGTAACCCAGAAATGAAGAACATGTCTGACAGCTTGTTTGAGGGATCTGATCCATTATGTTATGCATGTTATGTTGATGTTTATTGTTGGCTCGTGTAGTATTGTACTTGTACTACATGATCTAACCATCAACATGTCCAGAAACAAATTTAGCATCGTTTAATCAATGGTCAAAGTAGTATGTAAATGTCATCGCTATGAATGTTCAAGAATGTACTCAAGAACATGAAGAACACCTATAGCGACAGTTTTGTCACTATAGGTGGTCTTTAGCGACAGATAGTAATTTATTTTCTGGAAATTAATTAATTTAATTAAATAAATAGAAAAAAATAGTTTTTAATTATTAAAAATACCAAATAAATTATTAAAAATTATTTTAAATTCAAATTTAGTTTTTAATTATTTTAAGTATATTTCATAAATATTTAATAATTTTGAAATATTATTAGTATTTAATTTATATAATTATAATATTAAATAAATTAGAAAAATGATTTTAATACTTGAAAAATCATTTAAAATTATATTATGATATAAGAAAATATTTTAAGTTATTTTTAATGACTTTTAATATTTTTTGATAAATTTCATTAATAAATTAATATTAATGATAATTAAGTTATTTACTAAATGAATTAAATAAATTATTTAAAAATGATTTTATTATATTAAAAATCATTTAAAATAATAATAAAGTATTTAAAAATATTTTAAGTTATAAAATATAACTTTTAATATTTAAAGATAAATTTCATTAATTAATTATTATTAATGATATTAAAGTTATTTAATAATTATATTAAATATTTTAGTTTAAAAATGATTTTAATATTATAATAATCATTTTAAATAAAAATAAAGTGTTTAAAGATATTTTAAGTTATAAAATATAACTTTTAATATTTAAAGGATAATTTCATTAATAATTTAATATTAATAATTATTAACTTATTATTAAAGATATTAAATTTATTTAATAATTATATTAAATAAATAGTTTATAAATGGTTTTATTAATTTAAAAATCATTTAAAAGGGATATAAATGAATTATACTTAATGACTTTTGATATTTTGATAAATAAAACATTAATACTTTAATATTAATTATAATTACTTAAAAATGAATTTAAATGTTTTAAAATTATTTAAGGGTAATATTAATACTTTAAAAGTATTTTAAGTTATTATAAATAACTTTAATATTTTGGAAATGATTTCATTAATAGTTTAATATTAATTAGATATTAATGATAATAGAATTATTCAATATTTAAATCATTTAATAATGATTCCGATGTTTGAAAATTCATGATAAATTATAATAAGTGTTTTAAAATTATATTAAGTCATTTAAAAATAATATGACTGATATTAAGTTACAGGACAGAGTCTTAGACTCGATAATTACCCGATAAAGATGTCGGTACCTCGACATATTTCAAAAATTGATCTGGACTTAGATAATTTAATTAGATATGTGATTATTTGTGATTCAATGGTTAGTAAACATATGTGTCAATGTGATTAGGTTATGTGCTGACTGCAAAATGCAGTACTATGTGTTATAGTATATTATTCTAATCGAACGAATGATCTAATTAATGATAGGTCGTGATATAAACAATAAATCTAAATTGCAAATTGTAAGCAGCGCATCAGGCAAGTATCTTACGTTTGCATTTTCTTTATGCAATGGACATATGTAAGAATGTTTCTAAACTATATTATTACTGTACAGATAATGAACCATATATTATATACGCCCATTGATTATCAACATGTTAGTATATGATAATTCAGATATATATTCTGTTCGTTAATTTCGATAAATGGTTATACAAGTGTCCCCACTTGGATAATCATTGTATTTAATCACATGTTGATATACCTTTGTCAATTACTCGTATACATATATGTTGAATTATAGATTATTGTTGAACAAGATAAAACCTTTGATTTGGAACCCAGACAAGTATGAACATCCCTACACGGGAAAACTTTTTATGCACCCAAGGTGGACAGAGTGAACGATACCCTCGTTCTTGCATGTAGTATTGATCAATGCAGGGCATAACGGGCTGATCACCCCCCGTGCCCATAAGTTATGACGGTTTGCAGATGAATTTCTGTTTAACCTATTTGAAAATTGAAAACAATGTTCATAGCATGTCACCTAAATCCTATTTATAGTCAGTACGTAGTTTCAAAGATTTGGTATAGAATTGATATATTATTACCATTGGTACAGATTACTTCACAACTGTTGAATCGTTGTAGAAGGGTAGTATAAAGAAAACATTTAAATTCTTTCAACTTATATATATATATATATATATATATATATATAATTGCTATTACTTGCTGGACACTCAAATGCTCATCCTTGCTTAATTTAAATGTTTTCAACTAAGTGTGAACGACTGAGAGCTCTGCTTGGAACAAGGGAAAGGAAAGGTTCTTTGAATGAGAGAAATGCTATTTTATGTAATAATTAACTTTATTAAGACAAGTATGATATATATTATCTATCATGTGTTGTAATGAATGTTTAAAGGTTACGTACTTGGGATTCAGACTCTGATGATATATAAATTAAGTTGATCTTTATATTATTGTTATTATTATTAGTATTATTCCGCTCATAGAAATGGTATCGTAAAGCACCGAGTTCGGGTTTCAAGTACACGGATTTGGGGGCTCTACACGCGCGCTCTTCCAGTATGATAGTCTCGCGGCCGCGAGACTTGCAGTAGGCTCATAGGTTTGGCTGCTCTCGCGCGCGGGCGCACGCTCCATAGGCTTGTCTTTATCGCGATCATGAGACTTCGCAAAGATAGCCTCCAAGATCCATTTGGTGTCATCGCGGTAGCGCTCAAGGCTCTTTTACCGCGCGGCTTACAAAATGCAGATCCTGGTTTCTGTTTTCCTATTGCTGCTGCTGCTTACTCAGTAATGCTTTATCTCCTTGGACCAATGCACCTTCATGCCATGCATATCCCATCCTTTTACCTCGTTTCAAGCGTCCATTTGCCTTATGCTCCATAACACCACCAAAACAGGCTGATTCCTGCACTTATTCACCAAAAGGAGTTTTAAGTACGTGCATTGCAAATTAACATGAAATGCAGCTAAAACAGACTAAAATGTACTTGAGATGGGCATAGTTCGCATGAATTGGTACTCCATAAGTAGGTAAAAATCCTACTTATCAAATACCCCCAAACTTGAACCATTGCTTGCCCTCAAGCATTGCATACTAATGAATAATGAATGATGCAACTACACTACCATGCACTTAATTCTCACATTGTCCCAACCATTATAGACATTCAATCCAATTTGCCTCAGCGAAGTTTTTTTAGATTTGAGAATACAAATTCAACCCAAACTCCAGGCATAATGTCATATACTCAAATAATTCACCAATGTTATACAGATGATGTGTATGTGTGTTGTGTTCGCCCAGTACTTGATTTAGATGTAGAATGCTCATGCTATCTTGCTCAAACCAGAAAAATTATAGCATCAATCAAGACTTATGTTTATATATGCGACTTGAACTATTCCAACATCTTAAAATAAACTAAGGTTCAACAATGAGTTTATCTGCTTTATTCTACTCACGAGGATGAATTTCGCTCTTTCTCGCGGTGTTTATTGCTATTTTTCTTTTCTTTTCTTTTTTTCTGCATGACTGTGCAATGTCATACTCCATTAGGCACACTGCTACCCCTTAGCGAGCTTTACCAACGACTCCCGCACCATGAAAGACCTTAGGGCGCTAGGTGTAGAGACAATCCCCTCAAGCGTATTTACTCAAGTAGTCGTATTCCAAATAAGACTAGCCATGCTATTTCTACTTTTCTTTTTTTTTATACACGATACCCATGTTTTCCCGAGTTTAAAATCGATGTTTTATCTGGTCTCCAAGCCACTTTTCACATATTTCTCTTTTAACACTACATTTTTCCGTCGAAAGCAAAACACGTGTTTCTTATACCTACAAGTGCTTGTGAACCCATTTGTAAATCCGAGAGCATGTATACAACATTATGAATTTCGTTGTATAAAACGTTATAACTCAGCTCATGTCATCCAAAATATTCAGAACTCATTTAAAAACTTCACTCTCATCATTGGCTAGACAAATTTTTTCTAAACGGCAAGAACTGTGAGGTATGCAACATGCAACTATGTGCTAAGATGTAATCTAAACATGCACATAAAAATTAAACTAATCATGCAAAACTATATGAATCATGTAAAACTAATCATGCAAAACTAATAATAAAAAAAAAATACTAACTACTACCTAATACCCCCAAACTTAAAATATTCAATATCCCAATTGAATGAAGGTAAAAGGTATGAAAACTCCCCTAATTATCGGTGGTGCCACCCTCCTCGGGTGGTGAGTCCGGTGGTGGATATGGTGCTGCGGTTCCAAACTGAGGCCATTCTTGTGTTGTTCCTTGTTGTGCAAACGCTTCGGCTAAAGCCCTTGTGAGTCCCGTCGCAAATGTGCCCAAATTGTCGTACATGGCATCGACCTTACGCTTCAACCTTCGGAGCTGTCGATCGCCATTGGTGGCACACGCGTGCATGGGAGAGCCCGCTTTATCTGTTTGTGGGGGTGGTTATTGATCTGGAAAAATGGGATGAAGGATGAATCCTAGTCCGCGTGGATGCGGTACACCACATGTCCACTCCTTGAAATTCGCAATAGTAGCATGAGTGATTACATGGTGTGAGTACTACAGCGGCTCATTATGCCATTAGATTCCTTGTTGAGTACATAGCATGGCTATCACTGACGCATGCGGAATAGTCCCATTTCTATTCCCACGCATATAATTCAGCATGTTTCTGTGGATTAACAGGACGATATCGATGTACTTCCCTTTGATGATTCCCCACAAAATAATCGCCCGCTCGGTAGGTATGGCATTATAATGAGCTGACGGAATGAGCTTGGCACAAATAAACAGGTTCCAGGCCTGGGCATACTGATTCAATGCTGACGACGGAAATGATTTTGGTTCCATTATTCCTGTCTTATACTTCCATTTGGTGCCCGGGATATACAGATCAGTAATCACAACTGCGAGATCTGTCTCTAAGTACTCGCCTTCTAACCAATTGTCAGACCCGGTAGGTGGTGCATTATATATGTTGAATACTTCTCTGATTGCGGAAGGGCGATAATTCACCTGTTCTGCTCGAACAATCGTAATGCCTCTTGTTAGTAACTCTGTGGCATTGGCATAAAATTCTCTAACAATCCCCACCGGAATGGGCAAAGGAGATGCAGTTAAGCCAATCCAATCTCATTCGCGTATCATCTGCCAAAGTTGGCCATCCTATTTTGCCGGTTGGAATCCCTGTTCCTTCACAAGAGATTTGGCCATACTCCGATAATAGTCTTGTTGTACTTCAAAACTAACAAATCTGCTTTCGTCCAAGACCTCCTCTTCCTGGTGATCGGAAGAAAATTCGGATGAAGATGAGAGTGAGATAGCACGTGCTCGTTTTGGACCCATGTGGTGATGATGGAGATAACAGGAAGGAATTATTGATGAATGCTCCTCAAATTTAGGGCTTCACACCCCACAAAGAACCCTAATTATGCCAGGAATGTGATGGTTGGGTATGAACTTTGGAAAAAGTGACTTAGCTGTCTGAATATGGGAAATATATTAAGATGGGGCTATTATAGTGGAAAATAAACCCAACTCAGACCGCAACTCGGATTTGTGACTTAAAAAATTTGTCCACGTCTGCGATAACGCGCAACGGCCATGCCATGACTTGGTTATGGAATTCAGTAGGCGGCGCATCGAATGGATAGACTGGCATGCTCTGTGGCAATGCGGCCTTGTGGGTCTGTGATGCTTTATGCTTTATGCATTCTTGTGATTGCAGCGATCCTCAGATTTTGCTTTCTTTGTATGCACTTTGTAGGTACATCAAAAGAGAAATTGTGCTATCCATTGCACCTGCAATTCATCAACACATGGTATCAGAATAGATTTTTATCATATACATCATTTTATGTAATCTAGATACACGCTCCCCTATACTGTCAGCTATTATGTAGATGTGTTAACTTAGGAAGTAATAAATCAACGAAATAAACAAAGAGTGAAAGAGAAATTCTAGATAAGAAAAGTAATGGGTTGCCTCCCATCCAGCGCTAAGTTATAGTCAATTAGCTTGACTGTCTTTGAAACTCATGTTGAAGAAAGAATGGAGGTGAATTTCTGTCTGTCTACGTCACCACCATAGTAATGTTTTAAACGCTGACCATTCACCTTAAAAGGCTTATCGGGCGACGTATCGAATATTTTGATTGCACCATGCGAAAAAACAGTTTTCACTGTGAATGGTCCTGACCATCTCGATTTCAGCTTTCCAGGAAAAAGTTTAAGTCTGGAGTTGTATATCAAAACCCTTTGTCCTGGTTCAAATGCTCGCTCAATGATTTTTCGATCATGCCATTTTTTCACTTTCTCTTTATAATGTTTTGAATTTTCGTATGCCTGCAGTCTGAATTCATCTAACTCATTGAGTTGGTAAAGGCATTTTTCCCCGACAGCTGTGAAATCAAAATTTAGCTTTCGAATGGCCCAATATGCTTTATGTTCTAGCTCCATGGGAAGGTGGCAGGCTTTTCCATATACGAGCTGAAAGGGTGACATTCCTAACGGTGTTTTATACGTTGTCCTATAAGCCTATACTGCATCATCTAGCTTCAACAACCAGTCTTTCCGTATGGGATTTACAACTTTCTCCAGAATTCTCTTGACCTCTCGATTTGACACTTCGGCTTGGCCATTCGTTTGAGGGTGGTATGCTGTAGCGATGCGATGCTTCACCCCATACTTAGCCAACAAAGCTGTGAACTGCCTGTTGCAAAAGTGACTGCCTTCATCACTGATAATAGCCCTTGGAGTCCCAAACCTCGTGAAGATACTTTTGTGTAAAAATCTGAGGACAACCTTAGCATCATTTGTCGGAAGAGCTGCCATTTCTACCCATTTCGAGACATAATCAACAGCAAGCAGAATGTAAAGATTTCCGCACGAGGAAATGAACGACCCCATAAAATCAATGCCCCATACATCAAAATTTTCAACTTCCAAGATTGTATTTAATGGCATTTCATTCCTTTTAGAAATGTTCCCCATTCGCTGACATTTATCACATCGCTGGACAAAATTGTACGCATCCTTGAAAATTATCGGCCAGTAGAATCCCACTTGTAGTATTCTCGCCGATGTTCTTTCACCTCCATAGTGTCCACCATACACAGTAGAGTGACAATCCTGCATAATCCTCTCGGTCTCGCTATATGGAACACACCTGCGTATAACTTGATCAGAACATTGTTTGAACACATAAGGCTCATCCCATATGTACCATTTGACATCATGCAGAAATTTCTTCTTCTAATAGCCCACCACATCGGAAGGTAGCAATTTACTTACCAAATAATTCGCATAATCTGCAAACCATGGCACTTCTCCTTTCACCACAAATAATTGTTCATCTAGAAAAGATTCATTAATTAACACCTTGTCGTTTGTTTCCCTTTCCGGATTCTTAAGTCGCGATAAGTGGTCCGCCACTTGGTTTTCAGTGCCCTTCCTGTCCTTGATTTCCAAATTAAATTCCTGCAGTAGTAAAATCCATCTGATCAACCGAGGCTTTGCATCCTTTTTCACCACTAAATGCTGAATAGCAGCGTGATCCGTATACACTATCACCTTTGTGCCGATCAAATAAGCTCAAAATTTATCAAAGGCGTACACTACTGCTAGTAATTCTTTCTCCGTGGTGGTATAGTTCAACTGTGCATCTATAAGGGTCTTGCTGGCATAGTAAATAACATGGAACATCTTCTCTTTCCTTTGTCCCAACGCAGCCCCTACTGCGTAATCACTGGCATCACACATCAGCTCAAATGGCAATTCCCAATCTGGAGCAGTAATAATTGGTGCTGATGTTAATTTTCCTTTCAGATGCTCGAATGCTGACACGCAAGCCTTAGCGAAGATAAAATGCGCATCCTTCTCCAATAAACTACATAATGGTTTAGTTGTCTTGGAGAAGTCTTTGATAAATCTGTGGTAGAAACCTGCATGACCCAGAAAGCTACGAACACCTTTTACTGAGGTAGGTGGTGGCAATTTCTCTATGGTTTCCAACTTTGCCCTATCTACCTCTAGTCCCTTCTTCGATACTTTGTGTCCAAGTATGATTCATTCTTGTACCATAAAATGTGGCATTTTTCCCAATTTAGTACCATATTTGTTTCAACACATCGTTTCAACACCATCACCAAGTTCTCGAGACATAGGTCAAACGAGTCTCCAAAAACTGAGAAGTCATCCATAAATACTTCCACATTCTGCTTTACCATATCTGAAAATATAGCCATCATGCATCTCTGAAAAGTGGCTGGAGCGTTGCACAACCCAAAAGACATCCTTCTGAAGGCAAATGTACCGTATGGACATGTGAAAGTTGTCTTCTCTTGGTCTTCTGGAGCTATCATTATTTGATTGTAGCCCGAATATCCATCCAATAGACAATAATATTCATGACCTGCTAATCTGTCCAGCATCTGATCAATGAATGGTCGTGGAAAATGATCTTTCCTTGTAGCTTTATTAAGCTTGTGGTAGTCCATGCAAACTCTATACCCTGTCACTGTTCGTGTTGGAATCAACTCGTTTTTTTCATTAGTCACTACTGTCATGCCACCTTTTTTCGGTGACACCTTTGCCTTTGGGCTCACCCATGAGTCATCGGAGATAGGATAGATTATTCCTCGCATCCAACCATTTTAGTACCTCTTTCTTAACCACTTCTTTCATTATCGGATTAAGTCTCCTTTCTTTGCTTTCGTAGATGGTTTACTTTTTGTCTTCCATCGATTTTATGCATACAAAATGAAGGGTGATCCCTTTGATATCCGCTATGGTCCATCCAATTCTTGATTTGAATTCTCGAGCACTTTCGTGGCGCTTTTTCTTCCCTAAAAAAGATGTTAGTGCAGAAGAAATAATCACAGGTAGCTTAGAATCTGTATTTAAAAATGCGTACCTGAGATGATCTGGAAGTGGTTTCAATTCAAGTTCTGGAGGTGTCTCCAGAGATGTTTTTAATTTTACGGAGGTTTCTCCTGCTTTTGTCAATGGTTCAATAGGTATCCTTAATTTCCTGACTTGTGGAGTGGTATCCAGATATTGCATAAGTTCATCCAGTTCCTCGTCCTCCACATCTGAATTTTTAGGAATTACACTACTCAAAGGTTTAGCAACCACCCGCCTTTGTACTTCATCATTTATGACCTGTTCCACCAACTCAACCAAGAAACATTCCTCTTCATCCGCAGGAAACTTCATAGCTTTGAAAACATTAAAGGTGATTTCTTGATCATGAACACGCATAGTGAGTTCCCCCTTCTGTACATCTATCAGAGTTTTTCCTGTGGCTAAGAATGGTCTTCCTAATATGATTGGTATATTTTTGTCCCCCTCGTAGTCTAGAATAATGAAGTCAGCTGGGAAAATAAACTTGTCCACCTTAACCAACACATCTTCAACAAGTCCCCGTGGATATGTGATGGATCTGTCCGCTAACTGCAATGCAATGGTTGTGGGTTTTGGATCCGGTAATCCCAACTGGTTAAACACTGACAAGGGCATAAAATTTATGCTTGCCCCAAGATCACATAAACACTTACTGAAGTTCAACTTTCCTATGGTACATGGAATTGTGAAACTGCCTGGATCCTTCAGCTTTGGAGGTAATTTCTGTTGAAGCACTGCACTTCATTCCTCTTTCAAGGCTACTGTCTCAAAATCATCTAATCTCCTCTTCCTTGACAATATACCCTTCATAAACTTGGCGTAGCTGGGAATTTGTTCCAATGCCTCGGCAAAGGGTGTGTTGATCTGCAGTTTTTTGAACACCTCCAAGAATTTGCTGAACTGTTTATCTTCCCTTTTCTTCATTAATCTTTACGGATACGGAACCTGAATGTGAATTGGTGGTACTAGACTCTTAACTGTCTCATCTGAGCCTGCTTTGTCTTTCTCTTCCTGTCGATCCTCAGATTTCTCCAACTTTTCTTGCTCATCGGTCGTTCTTCCTCTACCTCATGGCTTGTGCCAGCTTCTCCTCAATACATTCTGGCGTGGTAGCCGACTTACAAGAGTGGTGCGATCTTTCCCAGATCTCAATGTGATTGCTTGACACTGTTCCTTCCCTTCTCTTCTTGGATTTGTCTCAGTATTACTTGGCATTAAACCCTGGGGCCTGTTAGTAAGCATGTTCGCCATCTGCCCCATTTGAGTTTTCAGATTCTTTATAGCCATTGCTTGGCTCTTGATCATAACTTCCGTGTTTGCCATGTATTTCATCATCATCTCCTCCACTTCTGATTTCTTTTCTTGCTGAGGTGCAGCTAGAGTGTGATGTTGTTGTTGTTGTTGAGAAAATCCTGGCGGAAAGGGTGGTCTAGGATTAAAATCTTGTTTTGACCTTGTTTGCTTTGAAATTGATTGTTTGGTTGAAACTGAGCTTGCTGATTCCCTTGATTATTCGACCAACTAAAATTTGGATGATTTCTATTGTTGGGGTGGTATGTGTTCTAAAATTGGCCTTGATCTTTTCTGTAGTTGCTCACATACTGCACTGATTCTAAGCTGATAGCACATTGGTCCGTCAAGTGTGACCCCGACAAATCTCACATATGTAGGCAAACCGCCTTTACCTTTCCTTGACCAAAGTATCTATCTTCTTTGCCATAGTCGCCATCTGTCTTAGATAAATGAGTAATAATGCATCAACCTCCAATATACCTGCAACTTTGGTTTGTGGCATTCGGGATGTAGGATTCTGAAAATCATTTGATGCCATTGTCTCGATAAGATCATAGGCTTCCTCATAATTCTTTGCCCATAATGCACCTCCTGCAGCTGCATCTACAATCGGTCCCGACTGCCATCCCAATCCATTATAAAACATGTGAATTACCATCCAATCTGGCATACCGTGATGTGGGCACTTTCTCAACATTTCTTTGTATCTCTCTCATGCTTCATGTAATGACTCACCCTGTTGTTGTTCAAATTGAGAGATAGATGTCCTCATCTTGGCAGTTTTAGCCATTGGGAAGAACTTAGCTAAGAATTTTTATGCTAAATCCTCCCATGTAGTTATAGATCCTGCTGGCAGAGAATGAAGCCAACTTTTCGCTTTATCCCCTAATGAAAATAGGAACAACCTTAGTCTAATAGCATCCTCCGTCACACCGTTGTATCTAAATGTATCACAAATTTCAATGAAACTCAATAGATGTTCATTCGGATCATTTGTAGCCGCACCCCCAAACTGAACTGTGTTCTGCACCATTTGAATAGTGCCAGTTTTGATCTCGAATGTGTTTGCTGCTATCGCTGGTCTGACTATGCTAGACTGAAGTCCGTTAATATTGGGCATGGAATACTCCTTCAGAGCCCGATGCTCCTCTCTTTGTTCCTCTACTTGTGCCTCATCTGCCATGTTAGCTGTCGTGTTTTCCAACTGTTCTTGTGAATTTCTACGTACACCTGCTTTCCAAGCTCCCCTGTTTATATTATCCTGAATAGGTATTAACTCGGGGTTGGTTGACCGTGTGCGCATAAAAATTTATTCAAATTCCTGAAACAAAAAACAAAAACTGAAATGAGATAAGACTAGAATTGTCTAAGTCATACAATATAGCTTAAAACTAATGATAATAATACTGAATTAAACGCCTTTCCCCGGCAACGGCGCCAAAAACTTGTTGCCTCTTTTTTAAGACTAACAAAAGAGCTCTAACTCATGCAAGCATACATGCGTCAAGAAGTAATACAGAGCAAGTAAAGTATCGATCCCACAGAGAAAGTTGTTTAACTTAAACTACTATTTATTAATTAAATCACTATGTTTATATGCTCACACTATGGATTAAACTTGGTTTGTTCTTGAATTGCAAATAACAACTCAAACAATATAAATGATATTGGAACTAATGGGATTCTAACTTCATTCAATATTTCATTCAATCGCCACTATCATGCCTGACTTGTTCACATATCATAGGAAAGTAGCCAAGAGCACTAAAAGAGTATTAGCCATTTTTCAATGCACTAAGACCTACTTACACAACATCCACAAATGATAGAATTTATGTAATCATCAATATAACCAACATCACTATATGTCTATGCGAAATTGCAACTATATTGATTTTAAGTTCAAGCTCTTATTCTAACTTATACGGTGAAACAGTATATGTTTATCTGGTTCACGAAATACATAAGCCATATAACACGACCCTATATATATATACTATCATGATTACGGTCCATATTTGCATGTTCATTGTCAATTCCATACAAATCTTTGAAACGAATGGTGATCAAGCATTCATGTATGCAAAACAATCATGACCAGACATCCCATATAATATGCAAAACAACCCAAAGATTTAAGTGTGCAATCAAACTACATAATAAAATCCGTTAGAATCCCATAATGGAGTTTAGTTCATGACTGAACCAAAAGCCATTATGGGATCAAAGTTAAACATGATCAATAAGCAACAATTGAAAGATGAAAGATGAAACTATCAAACCCAATTGCTGAATACACATCAATATTCAATCCTCATAAGATTCCAGCAAAAACTAATATTAATAATCCGCTCTCATAGAGAAATCCCAAGAAGGAGTAGAAAAATAGAGTTATAGCCTCCTTCTGCGTTGGAATACTCTCTAGAGAGTAAAAATCCTAATTACGATGTAAAGATACGTGAAAACTAATAAAATGTCGAATGATACCCCTGACACCAGTCAGGAATCATTTTTAAATCAATTACAACCAATAAAATTCAGAAATAAAATAAAACACATCAATGAATATCGGACATCGCGCAATGCGCGCTTCTTCCAAAGATGATAGTCTCGTGGCGCGAGACTTGCGATGAGGCTCGTAGGTTTTAGGCATTTGCTCTCGCTGCGCAAGCACGCTCTATAGGATTGTCTTTCTTGCGGCCGCGAGACTTGCAGTAGCCTCCAAGATCTGGCTGGGTAATCGCGCGGGCGCGCATTCTTAAGGCTCTTTTGCCACGCGGCTTGTAAAATGTAGATCCTGGTTTCTATTTTCCTACTGCTACTGCTGCTTACTCAGTCATGCTTTATCTCCTTGCACCAATGCACCTTCATGCCATGCATATCCCATCCTTTTACCTCATTTCAAGCATCCATTTGCCTTATGCTCCATAACACCACCAAAACATGTCGATTCCTGCACTTATTCACCAAAAGGAGTTTTAAGTACGTGCAATGCAAATTAACATGAAATGCAGCTAAAACAGACTAAAATATACTTGAGATGGGCATAGTTCGCATTAATTAGTACTCCATAAGTAGGTAAAAATCCTACTTATCAGTATCTCATACCCATCTTCTCTAAGTGACGATCAAACTGTTGTTGTGTTAACACTTTAGTAAATGGATCTGCAATATTGTCTTGAGAGTCCACACGCTCTAGGGTGACGTCTCCTCTTTCAATGATCTCTCTGATCAAATAAAACCGCCGCAACACGTGTTTGGATTTACGATGAGGCTCAGGTTCCTTAGCTTCGCATAATGCACTCCAAAGGTTGTCACGAATAAAAAGTACTTCTCCTCTAATGCTAGGAACCACACCAAGTTCGGTAATGAACTTCTTCATCCAAATAGCTTCCTTTGCAGCTTCACTTGCACCTATATACTCGCCTCATCCTTTGAATCAACAAGCTTTCTTTGTTTGGAACTCTTCCAACTCATCAAGCGCCACCGCTTAAGGTAAACACATACCCGAAATGGATTTATCATCATCTTGGCCCGTTTGAAAACTTGAGTCTGTGAAGCCCTCTAGTTTCAATTCAGACCCACCGTAGACAAGAAATACATCCTTAGTTCTTCTTAAGTACTTTAGGATATTTTTCACTGCCTTCCAGTGTTCTTCTCCTAGATTCGACTGATATCTGCTTGTTACACTAAGTTCATGAGCGACATCTGGTCTAGTACATATCATACCGTACATGATAGATCCTATTGCTGAAGCATACAGAATCTTACTCATACGGTCTCTCTCCTCAGGTGTTTTTGGGGCCTGTTTCTTGGAGAGATGTATTCCATGGCTCATCGACATGAGACCTCTTTTGGAATCTTCCATGCTAAACCTCTTTAGCATCGAGTCAATGTACGTTCCTTGGGATAAGCCAAGCATCCTTTTAGATCTATCTCTATAGATCTTTATCCCCAAAATATAGGATGCTTCTCCCAAGTCATTCATGGAGAAGTGTTTAGATAACCAGATTTTATTGTAGCATAGGAATATCATTCCCTATCAATAATATATCATCAACATATAATACGAGGAATGAAACAACGCTCCCACTAACCTTCTTGTACACACATGGTTCATCCTCAGTTTTGATAAAATCAAACTGTTTGATTGTCTCATCAAAACGGATGTTCCACCTACGAGAAGCTTGTTTCAATCCATAAATGGATCATTGTAGCTTACAGACTTGATTTGTTCCAACCTTTGAAACAAATCTCTCTGGTTGTATCATATACACATCCTCCTCACGTTTCCCTTTGAGAAAGGCCGTTTTCACGTCCATCTACCAGATTTCGTAGTCATGGTAAGCTGCAATCGCAAGCAAAATCCGAATGGACTTGAGCATTGCTACTGGTGAGAAGGTTTCGTCATAGTCAACTCCTTGTCTTTGTTTGAAACCTTTTGCGACCAGTCGGACCTTATAGGTCTCTACCTTGCCATCTACTCCAGTCTTTCTTTTAAAGACCCATTTACTCCCAATAGGCTTAATGCCTTCAGGTGGTGAAACCAAAGTCCATACTTGGTTTTCATACATGGAGTCCATCTCGGATTTCATGGCTTCTTGCCACTTCTCTGAGTCTTTACTACTCATAGCCTGTTCGTAATTCAATAGATCATCATCATCAATGATGTGTACCTCATCGTCATCCTCTATGACAAGTCCATACCTATCAGGTATCTTTGGTACTCTTCTAGATTTACGAATAGGTTGTGGTACAGAAGGAATCTCTACTTGGACAGGTTCATCCATTTGATCTGTAGTGGTTTGTGGTTCTTGAATTTCTTCAAGATCTATTTTCCTCCCACTGACCCCTTCAAGGATAAACTCATTTTCCAAGAAGGCAGCATGTTTGGCAACAAACACCTTTTGTTTAGTAGGATTGTAGAAATAATATCCTAAAATTTCTTTAGAATATCCCATAAAAGTACACATATCAGATCTTATCCCAAGCTTATCATCCTGAAACCTTTTCACATAAGCTGGACATCCCCAAATCTTAACATGCTTAAGACTAGGCTTCCTCCCTGTCCACATCTCATATGGAGTCTTAGGGACGGATTTCGAGGGAACCTTATTTAGTAGATATGTAGCCGCTTCTAGGGTATATCCCCAGAATGACACCGGAAGATCGGTAAAACTCATCATGGAACGAACCATGTCCAACAATGTTTGATTTCTCCTTTCAGACACACCATTCAGCTGTGGCATCCCTAGTGGAGTCCATTGTGAGATTATACCATTTTCTTTGAGACAATTGAGAAACTCACTGCTTAAGTATTCACCACCTTGATCTGATCGAAGAATCTTAATACTTTTGCCCATTTGTTTCTCTACTTGAGTTCTGAACTCTTTGAATTTTTCAAATGATTCAGATTTGTATTTCATTAAATACACATATCCAAATCTTGAGTGATCATCAGTGACTGTAATAAAATAAGAATACCCTCCCCGTGCATTCGTTGTCATAGGTCCACATACATCCGTGTGTACCAACTCTAACAACTCTGTAACTCTTTCTCCTTTTTCACTAAACGGAGATTTAGTCATTTTTCCAATGAGACAAGATTCATAAGTTGAATATGATTCATAATCCGATAGCTTTAGGAGCCCATCTTTATACAACTTGGATAATCTTGTTTCATTAATATGACCAAGTCTACAGTGCCACATATATGTATAATTAACATCATCTCTTTTCCTTTTCTTAGTTTGTTCAATTTGAAGTATATTTTCATGCAAGTCAAAAATGCAAAGTCCATTTCGTAAATTACCAAAACCATATAAAACATTATTATTATAAATAGAACAACTATTGTTCTTTATTATAACGTCAAAACCATCCATATCCAATACATATATTGAAATAATGTTTCTAATAAGTGACGGAACAAAATAACAATTATTTAAACAAATGGATTTGCCCGTAGGCAGTGCTAAACAATAAGTCCCTATAGCTAATGCAGCAACCTTTGCTCCATTTCTCACTCGTAGTACGACCTCATCCTTGCTCAGCTTTCTACTTCTGACCAGTCCCTGCATATTATTACATATGTGAGAACCACAGCCGGTATCCAATACCCAAGTAGAAGATTGACTTTCAGAAAAATTAATTTCAATCATAAACAAACCTTGATTAGGATTCGAAGCTTCTCCAAGCTTCTTCTACTTTTGTTCCACAAGATAATCCTTGCAGTTCCTCTTCCAGTGACCCGACTTGTTGTAATGGAAGCAAATTCCTTTGCTAGCTGGATCAAGTTTCTTTTGATCCTTCACTTTTGCCTTTCCCTTAGCCTTCTTGGATTTCTTATTTTCAGAAGATACCTTGGGCCTCTTCCTTTTCTTGGAAGAATCATCCACCAATAAGACATGGTTCTTCTTGGATGGGAAGTGACCTTCAGCAGTTTTCAACATGTTAAGTAATTCAGGCAAGCTGACATCTAACTTATTCATGTTTAAATTCACAACAAATTGTGAGAAGGTGTGTGGGAGTGACTACAAGACTAAATGTTGACTCAACTCCCCATCCATGACGAACCCAAGTTATCCAAGACGTTCAATCAGATTGATCATCTTTAAGACATGAGTCTCAACGGTAGTGCCCTCGGTCATTCGAGATCGGAAGAGCTCCTTAGATATTTCATATCTAGCAGTCCTACTTTGCTCACCAATCAACTCTTGAAGGTGCGGCAGCATAGTAGGAGCATCCATGTTTTCATGCTGATGCTGAAGCTCGTTACTTATGGATGCGAGCATGATGCATTGAGCCACTGATGCATCATCTTGCCACTGTTTAAAAGTAGCAATCTCTTCCTCAGAGGCTATTTCTGCAACTTTTGCAGGTACATGCGAATTTAGGACATAAGAAATCTTTTCAGCAGTGAGAATAATTCTCAGATTCCTTAACCAGTCTGTGTAATTCGGTTCGGTCAGTTTGTTAGCATCAAGTATGCTACGCAGTGAAATTAGTGAATGTGACATTTTCAAAATTCTGCATCTAAAAAGACAATATTTTAGCAAACATTCATTTAATTAATTACCAAAATAAATTAGGTCTTATTTTATATTGGTATCTCCCACTATTTTCTTCAAACTATATTACCCTCATGAATATAGTTCGGCAATATCTAATTAAAGATTTGCTAGTGAGAATAAGGATCTCATTTCAAATGTATATAGCCTTGTGTGTGCACAACAAACTATATATAAAAAATAGGTAAACAACTCTTGTCAATTACATCATCATGTAACTCCTTATATTTTGCCTCTTAAATCATAATGGTCAAGTGTGTGCACATCTGAACAAAAATGATTTAAGTTAAGTCATACCCAGCATTTCCATATAAGTGAAGAGAAAACTATAGCCCTTGTGTGTGCACAACAAAGCGGTAATGTTCAATTCCTTATAACATCAAATGTAATAAAAACAACATCTCAAATATTTAATACTCGCCTTGTGTGTGCACAACAAACTCATATTAAATATTCAATGCTCTATTGTTTTTATCATGCTAGAATGCGATGTTTGATATTCCAAATATCTTTGAACGTTACAACTTAATATAATTTCATTGAGGGGTTTGTTATTATTTGTCTCATCTTGTTTAGCGCGCATGCAAATATATATATAAAATACGCGTCATATTATTAAACATGTGAAGCATGCTTGCATAATATATAATATATCTAATACTAGCATGCACATATAGAATACGATATTCTACCCGGATTGATTATGGACTTTTATTCTAGTTTGGTTCACTAGAGCCACCAAATGAACCAAAAGGTCAAACCCTAGGGTGCAAGAACATACATTTAAATATAACTATTACATTTAAACTCGGGCTCCATTACAAACGGTCTTCGAGGGCTCCTTTCTCCTTGATCTCCGATTCTTCAAAAAAATTCTAACTAATCCTATTACATTAAACTATTTAATTTAAATAGAAACCTTGATCAGTAGTCAAGGAGAAGTACATAGGAGAGAGATATAGAATTTACATCAGATGAAAATCAGAAAGGACGATGTACGCAGACCCCATTTAATAAAACTCATTCATTCAAACATCCAACCAAAATAAATCCAATCACACTGGTCAATAGTCCATAATCAATCCCATTTATTATCATATATATCATCATATGTATCAATAAATAAAATCATTCCATATATATATATGAATATCATTTAATGGGCATTTTTATGTTGCATGAAATCCAATTTCAAGATTAAAATAAACTCTTTATTTTAATTATAAAATTATTAAAATATTATATATATATATATATATATATTATCCGTCCAGATATCTGCTTAAGTAATATATATATATATATATATATATATATATAACTATTATATATATATATATAATATAATATAATATAACATCCTGTTAATGGATAACTATTATATATATAAAATATATATCAAATATGTTTCCTGTTGAGCTCCACGTGAGTCAGTAACATGAAATGTTAGTCCTGGAAGTGGTTAGTATGAAGTTTATTTTGGGGTATGTTGGTCAATTGACCAATAGAATACTGACACACAAGCGAGGTTTTATGTGTGTCAGTATTCTATTGATCAATTGACCAACTTACTAAAAAAAATAACTTCATGCCAACCGGATCCGTTAGTCCTTATTCCTTGAATCAGGATGATAAGTTTTTTTAGAAAAAAACACAGATTGCAATATTACAATACCATGGATCCACGTGATACAGGAAACATTATATAGACATATCACACAAATCATGCAATCCATGCAACATGATTAAAAAAAAAAGGAAGCCGTGAATCATATAAGTTTTTTTAAATAAAAGTGACCCACGAACTCAGTAAAAAAAAAAAAAAAATCTTTGAACAGTTTTCGGCAAATTTTTTTTTCATAAAATAATAATTTTATATAACAAATTATGCCCAATAAATTATTCAAAATATATACCCATACATATATGAAATCAAAACAATTAATAATTTGCATAAAGTTTGGCTCTGATACCACTATTAGGTTCTGTGAAAATCAAAGTAGCAATCAAATTACAAAAATTAGCTGAAGCAAAATAAAATCAGATTTTAAAATTTTTCACAAATCAATTTCCCGGATCATCCTTTATGCGTATTATTAATTAAACGAAAAATAAGAAGTTATGAAATTATAACCTTGTAGAAACGAGCTTCCTTAGGTACGAGTTCACCTCCTACTTCTCCGCGATCTCCTTGAATCTCCGGATAGATTCCTTCTTTTGATCAATGTAAGCCACCCAAGTGTGGCCTCTAGAGGTGATCCACCAAGGAAGAAGAATTTTGAAGAAGAAGGGTGTATTGGCTCAAACCCTAATTTTTCCTATCTCTATAGAAAAATGGGGCGTACTCTCCAACTCTTAGAATTACGTATATCTGATATCTGATATAAGACTCCTCTTATAAAGATATCAGGTAACCCTATTTAATTAAAATAAGGTATTATTTATTTAATTAAACTCTTTTAATTAAATGGGCTCTCTAATCTTATTATGGATAATTAATTAAACTCTTTTAACTAATTTTCCCTCCTAATCCTATTAGGAATAAATGAGAGTACTTATATTAAAATAATTCCTAAACTCTTTTAGAAATTAAAATAATAATAATTGTAATAATATTAATATATAAGACTCCTCTTATTAATTTATATTTAATATTTCTAAAATATTAAATAATAAATATTAATTTATTTAATTTATTCTATCACCATAGATTAAATTAAATATACTTAACATATTATTACGATTATACTATTAACTTCTTAAATAATTATTCTTCCTTTTATGGTGTGACCCTTTAGGTTCTCCATATTAAACCGGTTGTGAATAAATTAAATGATTAATTTATTTAAATAAATAATATTTATTCTATAATAGAGATAAGCCTTCCTAGCGATCAACGACTTTCCAGATAATATAGATTTCAACATTAATCATAAAAGAACCTTTGAGTTAATAGTTACCGTACAATTCAATCCTTCCACCATACAATGTCCCAATTCCATATAAGACATGTAATTACTGTCAAG
This sequence comes from Panax ginseng, assembly GCA_020205605.1. NCBI lineage: Eukaryota > Viridiplantae > Streptophyta > Magnoliopsida > Apiales > Araliaceae > Panax > Panax ginseng. The sequence continues at coordinate 93,823,364 of CM035138.1, forward strand.
TCTTATTTTATTCAATTATATGTATTTCGATTCCTAAATGCACAACTCCTAATGAATACAAATTAGAAACTACTTTCTAATTTCATTCCACCTTGGCCAAGGATTCCTGGGTTGTCATTTATCGAATCACATAGGACATTTCTCTTCTTTTACTAGAAGTGGTAGATTCTTTATTAATCATTCATTATCTTCATATATAACTTATTACACCCAGGCATACCCTTTGATATAATCTAAGAGTCTTAAGGAATAAGTCAAAGTGTAATTCATTATATATAAGATACTATGATGATCTCAAGTCTAAGGATCATTTGTACTACTATCCCTACACGAATTCTTATTGACAGACAAGTAAAACTCCATTAGGTATTCCTTAGCGAGTCACGTTTAGTGAACTTATTCTCTAATAAGCACCTACATACTTGTTTTAGTGTCTCCACACAAATAATCATGAGATCAATCATTCTCATCTAATGAGCAAGTAACGTACATACCAATCTATCCAAATTGACTAATCTCCTTTTTAGTAATCCATTGATTGGGAACATTTTAGTTTTAAGCTATCTAAGAATTTAGATCTCATTAGCATGATCTCATCATGATTCTAAAAGCATTGCTTAAAACTATGGGTTTATCACATATTATTAAAACAACACCATGTAGATAATAAATGCCTTTAATAAATAATTCTTTTATTAATAAATAAATAAGATTGATTACAAAGTATATGCTTTATCATCATACATGATTGGCTTGTATGCATACTACTTTCAGCAAGTCTTTGAGAGAAATCGTAGTGTTCTCATCAGACCAAGCACCAAGGTGACAAGACACCACGATCTGGATCGTAGAGTATCATCTGCCTTGTGTCAGAAGAATCGAGCCCGACCTTTTGTTTGGAGATAAATTCCAACAAATGTGGAACGAGTTTTAAACGTTGAAGTCCTCACCAGTCCCAACGGCACAAAAGATATCCTTATTATACAACAAAAGAAACGTATTCAAGAAGCTAAGGAAAGGACCATAGGACAGAGGAAAACAACTTTTTAGGTGTTAGGTAAGAAAGCAGTCTGCTGCGTCAGTGGGCCAGAATGCAATTCAGAAGGTATACAGAAAAGTCTTCATCAAAGTTCAGAAATGTCAAACGCATTTAATGCTTCAACGAACGGGTTTAACGGATATATTTCAAGGATCACATATATGAAAATCATATGCAGATGAGACAACTAAGCAAGCATTGAACAAAAATGAAGAAGAACACTCAACCCTCAACTCTACGATCTCAAAAAAAGAGAAAGCTTGTTCAGCTACTCAGTTCTTTTGAACAAGTGCTTAACGACAACTGAGTAGCATCCATCAAGAACTCAACAACCACCAATCAACTGGAGTAAGAGTTCTAATTCAGAAGGACTTGAAGAGTTCTAAGTGAACTGTGAAGAACCAAGTCTGCTAGACTTGAAGAGTTAAAGAGTGAACTGAGAAGTGCCTAGACTGCTGGTCTATAAGGAATCTGTGAGATTCAGAAAGTGTAAAAGACATCCTTAGTGGATTTCCTACTCAAGGAGTAGAAGAGTGGACTAGGAGCTTTAAGTGCTCTGAACCACTTAAAACTGTCGTGTCTCTTATATTCTTGCTATAACTGTTATAACTGCCTCATTCTCATCAAGTCACTATATCTAAAGGGAGATTAAAACAAATCTTAATTTCGATGTGTTTTAATCATTATCAAAACTTAAAAAGTAAAACGAAAAGAATTTTAAATTTCTATTCAACCCCCCCCCTTCTAGATAAGTATTGTGCCTCCGGGAACTAACAAAGACATGTAATTACTGTCAAGTCTTATTTTATTTAATTATATGTATTTCGATTCCTAAATGCACAACTCCTAATGAATGCAAATTAGAAACTACTTTCTAATTTCATTCCACCTTGGCCAAGGATTCCTGGGTTGTCATTTATCGAATCACATAGGACATTTCTCTTCTTTTACTAGAAGTGGTAGATTCTTTATTGATCATTCATTATCTTCATATATTACTTATTACACCCAGGCATACCCTTTGATATAATCTAAGAGTCTTAAGGAATAAGTCAAAGTGTAATTCATTATATATAAGATACTATGATGATCTCAAGTCTAAGGATCATTTGTACTACTATCACTACACAAATTCTTATTGACAGACAAGTAAAACTCCATTAGGTATTCCTTAACGAGTCACATTTAGTGAACTTATTCTCTAATAAGTACCTACATACTTGCTTTAGTGTCTCCACACAAATGATCATGAGATCAATCATCCTCATCCAATGAGCAAGTAACGTACATACCAATCTATCCAGATTCACTAATCTCCTTTTTAGTAATCCATTGATTGGGAACATTTTAGTTTTAAGCTATCTAAGAATTTAGATCTCATTAGCATGATCTCATCATGATTCTAAAAGCATTGCTTAAAACTATGGGTTTATCACATATTATTAAAACAACACCATGTAGATAATAAATGCCTTTAATAAATAATTCTTTTATTAATAAATAAATACAATTAATTACAAAGTATATGCTTTATCATCATACATGATTGGCTTGTATGCATACTACTTTCAGTTTGGTCATGATCCATAATATAATAACATCTAACTACCCATTCATATAGAAATAGTAATACATAAGTCATTAACAGAGATTGTTAATACATTAGTCCCATGTCCTCTAACCTTAACATTACAAACATACCCTTTAGATATACAAAAAGGGTTTACAAATACAACATAATAATAAGTTCATTATAACTACTCCAGCATTTTTCCTTTGCCTTTGTTCTTCTTAGATCCGCTGGCCTCTTCTTCCCTAGATGAAATGTTTTATTTAGCAAGGGTGAGCAACAGATTTGCCCCGCAAGTTAAGACATAAAATAAATTATAAGAATTAAGAATATTAGACTATATACTTTGATAGAATAACACCAAAGTTCGGGGAACTTTGAAATGGCTGAACAAATCTTTAATAACTAACAAGTCTTCTCGCACTCTATGCAACACAATAATCTAATAAATGAAAGAGTACAACACTTTCAAAGTTTCTACGATATTCTAATGAATAATCAAGATTCAATTCTACGCAATAACAAAATGGAATGTTTTCCAGATTTAAGCTGAGCGATCCGTTGGATCGTGAACTTCTCTTCTCGAGTAACTATCAAAGATTGGACTTTAATATACCCAGGTGGATCAGATAACCATAAAGATTAAATTATACCCCTCAGCAAGTACTTAGACCGGCCAACTCCTTATACCCTATATTATGCATAATACTCAAAATGTGCGCAAAAGCTGATATACGACCAAATATGTTCCCTTTATATAAAAGGTTCTTCTTCTCAGTCTTTGAATCAGAATTTGATTTAACAACGAAAGATTATGATTTCAATATTTAGTCATTTCTCGATCTAGCCGAAATAATTGGCATTGATCTGTCAATAATAATTGAATTATCTTCTCGAACCTATCAAGTTCTAATAATTGTTCGTCTAGCTAGAATAATTAGCTCAAACATATCTCAACACAATTCGACAATAAACAAGAATTATCTATACTTTCAATACTAGCTTCTACGGATGTAAGTATCCAACAATAGTTATTTTCTAATTATATTCTCAGAATTCACTACAATTTGAATTAATAAACATGCACTAACTACGAATAATCAACAATAAATTCTCGGACGCGGTCTAATCAACAATAATTAACCACCATAATAATTGAACAAACATAACTCAAAGGCTGAGTTAGGAAACTTTCCTTCTGCATTATTTACTGCTACATAATATATTTATCTGCGTTTGAAAGACCTATATGAACAATATCGGTCTCACAATTAGCACAATAAATCACAACATACAATACTGTAACTTACAGTCAATCTGTCTCCTAGGCACATTACCATATAGTCATATTAATGTTTATAACCTATATAAACACTTATCAAGTTTAACTAGTTTGGTCTGGTTAGACTTCGGTCTATTCTCGGTGTACTGGTCACCCTATCCGACAATTTACATCTTTATTGTCACTTAAACTCGGCCTCAAAGCTTCAATATTATTTTAGATAAGTCATATATCATTTATAATATTTTTCGGAAGCTTTTAATAATTTATAAACAATTATTATAATTTATAATAATTTTTCAAACACCGTAATCATTTTTAAATGATTTAAATATCGAATAATCTTATCATCATTAATATTTAATAATGTTAAAATATTAATATCATATTTGTCAAAATATTAAAGTTATTATTAATAACTTAAAATATTTTTAAATCATCAATATTCTACTTAAATGATTTTTAAAATAATTAAAATCAATTTTAAACCATCACCATTAATATTTAAATATTAATAAAATTATTATCAAAATATTAAAAGTCATTAATTGTAACTTAAAATATTTTTAAATCATTTTCTCATTTTAAATAATTTTAAATCAATAAAACCATTTTTAATTCATTTGTTTAATATAATAATTAAATAAATCTATTATCATTCATATTAAATTATTAATGAAAATTACTCAAAAATATTAAAAGTTACATTTTATAACTAAAAATATTTTTTAAACACTTTATTCTTATTTAAAATGATTTTTATAATATTAAAATTATTTTTCTCTAATTTATTTAATACACTAATTAAATAAATTAATTATCATTAATATTCAAATAAATATAAATATTAATGAAAAATATCTGAAATAATTAAAAGTTATTTTTTAGAATTTAAAATAATTTTTTAAAACCATTTTTGTAATTTTTAGAATTTATTTTCTATTTTTAATTAATTTCTGGAAAATTAGAAAATAGAAATTAATTAAATCGTCACTAATTGCCTATAGCGACACTTAGCGTCGTTGTTGATGTTCTTGAGCCTCAAGAACACTGACAGTCAGTGTTCAAGGGTCAACATTTGACCATCTTTAATTTTCAGCCTAAGCATGTTCTGGGCCATGTTAAACACTGGTCATGTAGTGTTTATGTAGCACTACATGAATCAATCATCATCCAAGGCATACAATATCATAGCTTCACAATACAGAGCTTCAAAGTGGCTGTCAGACCTCATCTCGGTTTTCTGGGTAACCCAGAAACCAAGACAGTCGCGAGGTACCACTTTGTGGTTCGATTTTAGCTTAGTTCTGGTCATCAAATGGTAGATCTTAAGATTCAAATCTATAGTACATGTGTCAATGACCATTATTATAACAACAGATCAGTCCAACAACAACAGATTCACAAGTTATGACTCGGTCAAACCTTGTCAGAAAAATTGTTCATACTCTTTCTGGGTTTTCCATAAATGCAAAATCAGTGCGAGTGGCCTACTTTGACCACATGTTACGTTCGATCTATTAACTGTTTTAATGTTCTAAAAGCATGGATCTAGAGTCCATATAACAGGCTATAACCTAGATATCATAACATCAATATATCATCTAACGTCTGACAGATATTGGCTTTGAAAAAAGTTGTCAGACGCTGATTTGAACTTTCTGGGTTACCCAGAAAGCTTCGGTTATGCTCGATCAACTCACTTTGACCATGATATCTGGCAATCTGGACATGGAATGGCTGTGATTCCACTTCCAGATCACAGTCCTCATGTCAGACTACCGATCCAAAACATAAAACAAGAAAATTCTTAAACATACAAGAATCAGTGGCTCCTCACATTAGCTTGTCAGACCACAAATCATGTTCTTGGATAGTGTTTGAAAAACTCCATTTTAAGGCACATTGTTGCTATGGATCCATGATGGATCACCATAGATCATCTAAAAACATCTTTTAACACAAATATAAACACAAAACACTAACTCTATCTTAGCATACAAGATCAAAATGAGTCTAGAGTTTTATACCTTCTAAATCCAATCCTTGATCTTAGCTCTCCAATCTGATATTAGGGGATCTAGGGGATGTTTATGTGACTGATCGACTTGATAATTTCGGAGGGTAAGAGAGAATGAGTTTGTTAAGTGTTTGGTAGCAAATGGACCAAAAGTCTAGACTTTCTCTCTTTTAATTCTCTAAACTAGATACAATGTATATATGTAATTGCAAGGTGTCCCTCTAGATCAGATTGTAGCTGAGATTTAAGTCAAAAGGCTAGCTTTAGTTGGTAAACCACTACAATCTTTTAGTCTTAACAAAAGGATTCTAACTCATGCAAGCATACATAGGTCAACAAGTAGTACATAGTAAGAACAGTATCGATCCATGGAGAAATGTTTTAAAATTAAACTATCATACACCAAATGTATCACTATTTTTATATGCTTAAACGAATAATTCACAATTATGCTTAACCTATATTCAATTACTGAATAAAACACAAGACTAATTTAATGAAATCAAATTTGGAAAGAATCGGATTCTAACTTCATTTCATATTTCATCTAAACATTGCCTTCATGCACAATCATACATTTATCATGGAAAGTTAGCTAAGAGCACAAATGTAGACATAATCATTTTTCAATGAATTATGACCTGTTTACATAACATCCACATTACGATAGAAATCATATAATCGACAATAATGCCAAAGTCACTATATTCATATGTGAAATTGCAACAATATTGAATTGAAGCACAATCTCTTATCTTACTACACACGGTGAAACATTATATTTCTATCTGGTTCACGAAATAAGAAGCTAAACATTTCAGCCTCATAAACGCATGCTATCATGATTATAACCATGCTCACATGTCATTTTTCAATTCAATATAAGCATATAAGATGAATGGTGATCAAACATTCATGCAATCCAATCAATCATAACAGAAATCCCAATGATAAACGAGCGATCAAGCAATCAGGCAATTCGTTATAGATTATATATCAAAATCCGTTAGAATCCCATAATGGAGTTTAGTTCATTTCTAAGCCTAAAACCATTATGGAATTATAGTAACACATTGAGAATAAATATCACAAGAGAGAAAGAGAGAGAGAGAGAGAGAGAAAATAGAATTGATCAAACCTAATTGTAGAATTCGTTTCAGAATGCTATCAAAATCTCCAATACTTTCCAGCAAAATAAAATGAATACTTATATAATAACTGAATTCAAGAGAAGATGTAGAAAATCTTGAGTTTTTTGCTCAAATCCTCTCTTGGATTAGTTCTATGCTTGGAACCCTAGTTTCCTAATGAAAAATTGATAAAAACGTACTTCATAATCGTCTGGTACCAACTAGAATAGTTTTAAATCAGACCCCATTAAAATTTCAAATTCCAAAACATAAGTCAAATAATAACTCCAGATAACGCAGCATACACGTGATCACATGATCACCATACAAATGAGGCAGGCGCGCGCGCTTACTCAACCAGTAAGAAAGCAGCATCTATGAGTTGCACTTGTCAGCCGAGGCGCGATGTGTGTATTTTCAGTCTCTTCACACATGCGCATACGGCGCGTGAGAACTGCTGCTGTCAGCAGAAAGCCGTACCGCCATTCCGCTTCGTCTACTCTTGCTACTACTATCTCATGCTGCTGGCTTTGTTGTTGTCTTCACCAATACTCGCCCTTATCAACACACACTTCCATTTGCACACCTTTGTTAGATCCATACCACACAATTGCTAACGCCAAATCATGCCATTTCTTGCATTTCCATACCGTAGGAGTTCTACTCAAGTAATGCAAAATAAACACAAAATGCAATTAAAAACATACAAAAATCCACTTGAGATGATCATAATTCTCGTGAATTGATATTCAATAAGTAGGTATTAAACCTACTTATCAAATACCCCCAAACTTGAACTATTGCTTGCCCTCAAGCAATGCATATGACATTAAACACGGAAAATGCGACTACATGCTATGCAACTAGATTACGATGCAAATGAGTCCCACATTTTTCCAGCTAAAATAGAATTTCAATCCAATATGCTTCGACGAATTATCTAGATTCAAGAATAAAACTTCAAACTGAGATATAGACATAATATCATACACTCAAATACTCCATACATGCTATAAAGATGTTGTGTGTGTGTGTGTTGTGTTCACCAAAACTTGATTAAAGCACAAAATACATATGCTAAACTGCTCAAAACACGGAAATTGCAGTCTAAATCAAGATTTATGTATACTAATGCAACAAAGACTACTCTAATATATCAATACAAACTAAGGTTCAATAATGGGTTTAAACTGCTTTATTTTTACTCACGAGGGCGATTTTCGCTCTTTACCGTGGTGTTTATTGCTATTTTTTTATCACATGGCTGTACAATGCCTCATTCCATTAGGCTACAATGTTACCCATTAGCGAGCTTTCAACCAACGACTCCTAGACAATAAAATACCTTAGGGTGCTCGGTGTAAAGACAATCCGCTCGGGCGTACTTGCTCAAGTAACAAAGGCCCCGAAACAAGACTAACCATGGTAGTTTTATTTTTTTAATTTTTTTTTCAAAAATAATAATAATAAGCATACCCATGTGTTCCCAAAGTTTGATTATCAATGTTTTCATAACTTAAGTCCATTTTCTACACAATTCTATTTTTAAAACCATATTTCCTATCCAACAATAAAACACATGACCCTTATGCCTACAAGTATTTGTGAACACGTCATTGCAAACCGAAAGCATCTAAACAACACTATGGATTACATCATGTATAATGTTATATCTAAGCTTATGTTATCCATTAAACTCAACAATCCTTCAATATTCACTTCATCATTGGCTAGACATAAATTCCATGTAGCTAGAAATGCAAGACATGCAACTAAACATATAATGCAACAAACATACTAACACATATCATCATGACTAAAAAATAAAAAAAAAAAAAATGAAAATGCAAAATTAAAATTTAAAATTTAAACTAACATGCAAACACTACATGCAACTACCTACTACCCAATACCCCCAAACTTCAAATATTCAGTGTCCCAATGAATGAAGGTATAGGGTTAGAAGAACTCCCCTACTGATCAGCTGCACCACCCTCTTCGGGTGGTGAATCCGGTGGTGGAAATGGCACGGATGTCCCAAATTGTGGCCACTCGAGTGTAGTACCCTGCTGTGCAAAATGCCTCCGCTAGCGACCTTGTCAACCCCATAGCAAACGCTGCAAAGTTATCATACATAGCATCGACCTTCCGCTCCAACCTTCGGAGATGACGGTCATCATGGACAACAAGCTGGCTTGAGTGGCAGTGTTGACGTTCTCTCTTCTTCAGCTTCTGTAGATCGTGTTGGAGGCACTGAGGATGCGGGTTGAATGATGAAACCTTTTCCCTCGGGTGTAGTGCACCTTCTGCCCAATCCTCGAATTTGGCAATCGTCGCATGAGTGATATCTTGGCTAGGCATTTGCATATGTTCATCATCCCACTAGACTCCTTGCTATGCACACATACTCGCAATCACAGACGCATGTGGGATACTCCCCGTAGTGCTCCCCCTCATGTAACGTAACATGTTCTGATTAATGAGATAGCCCACATCGATGTATTTGCCTGTAACTATTCTCCACAATATGATAGCCCTCTCGCCAGGATTTCATCTTGATGCGTAGAAGGCACAAGCTTCGCACATATGAACAAATTCCAAGCCTTTGCATAGCGTATCAGGGCTGAGGCTGAGAAAGTGCGAGGCTGATTCATTCCTACCCTACAAGTCCACTATGTTCCTGGAATGCACAAGTCAGTGATGACTTCCTCCAAATCTGTCTCAAAATGGGCAGAATCGACCCAATTATCATACCCAGTCGATGGAGTGTCGAGTTTTCTGAAAGCTGTCCTAATTGATTGAGGGCGGTAATCAACTTGAACTCCTCGAACCATTGATAAACCACTTATAGTATCCTCAGTATTAGCATAAAATTCTCGAACAATACCCATTGGAGCAGGCATAGGGGTTATACAAAATCCTCCCCATCCTCTTTCTCGAATCATATTCCACAGTTGCCCATCCTGCTTCCTAGGCTTGAAGCCTCGTTCCTTCACAAATGTCTTTGTCACTATTCTATAGTACTCCGTTTATGCCTCCAGACTGAGAAATTTCGTATGATCCACAATATCCTCGTCTTGACTACTAGAAGAAGAGGATGATGATGGAGCGACAGAACGTGCACGCTAAGGACCCATTTGAGATTTGTTGAAGCAAAAGAAAACTTGTTTGATACAATTATGAGTGATGTAATCGCTGCACAAAGAACCCCCAAACTTATGGTGCACAAACCCACTGAAGTCTTAGTTTTATCAATGTAGATTTTGAACGTGGGTAGGAGAATCGATGTGATAATCAAGCAGTGGAGATGAGATGTTACACCTTCAATTCGAAACGGTTTTGGAAAGGAAGAGTCGTGCGTATTTTGGAGAAGAATAACATACGCTCTCTGTTATTTCAAATAATTGTAGATATGGTGCAAGACACGTTTTTAAATCTAAATTATTTTCTAAGTCTGGTGTCGAGCGCAATGTACAGCGCGTTTTTTTAGGAAATGGCGCGGCGCGCGATTGATTTATTTTCGACAAAAACTTTCAAGCGAGCGCGCATGTTTCATCATGCTTTTTTTGCGCGCACATGACCTTGTATTCTACACTGCCATCTTGCATCCTAAATACATCAAAGCAGCAATGAATCCACTCCAATACACCTGTTCAATCAGCAACTATCCTTATTAGATATCATGCCTCCAAAATCAAAACATGATTTGATGATTATGCATACATGACTATCCTAACACAATACTTTCTCAGCTACTCCTACGTCTCATCATACGCTCAATCAGCTCTCGTACTACTAATTTAACACAAAGTATACTATGAATACTAACAAGAACATGAAACTAACTATAATTTAACAGAATTAAACAAGAGTTAAGGATATAACTAATGGGTTGCCTCCCATTAAGTTCTAAGTTATAGTCAATTAGCTTGTCTATCTCTGACTTCTCATGTTGAAGAAAGAATTGAGGTAACTTTTTGTCTGTCAACCTCGCCACCAAAATAATGATTCAGCCGCTGTCCATTTACTTTAAACGGCTTGTCCGGGAACTTATCGAACACTTCTACTGCACCATGTGGGAAAACTGTCTTCACTGTGAATGGCCCTGACCACCTTGATTTGAGTTTCCCAGGAAAAAGTTTAAGTCTAGAATTGAACAGCAAAATTATTTGTCCCAGCTCAAATATTCTCTCTATGATCTTGCGATCATGCCATTTCTTCACTTTTTCCTTGTATAGCTTCGAGTTTTCATATGTCTGTAGTCTGAATTCATCCAACTCATTGAGTTGGATTAGGCGTTTCTCTCCTGCAGCCTTCAAATCAAAATTGAGCTTCCGAATTTCCCAATATGCCTTATGCTCAAGCTCCATAGGAAGGTGACATGCTTTGCCATAAACCAGCTGAAAAGTTAACATTCCCAATGGAGTTTTATACGCAGTTCTATATGCCCAAACAGCGTTATCAAGTTTCAAGGACCAATCCTTTCTTATGGGGTTCACAACTTTCTCCAAAATTCTTTTGACCTCACGATTGGAAACTTCGGCTTGGCCATTGGTTTGAGGATGATAAGTTGTAGCAATGCGATGATTCACCCCATACTTAAGCCAACAGAGCTGTGAACTGCTTATTACAAAAATGACTGCCCTCATCACTAATGATAGCTCTTGGAGTCCCGAACCTTGTGAAAATACTCCTTTGTAAAAACCTTAGGACCACTTTGGCATCATTCGTTGGAAGAGCTACCACCTCCACCCACTTTGACACATAATCAATTGCTAACAAAATGTATAGATTTCCACATGAAGAAACGAAAGGGCCCATGAAGTCTATCCCCTAAACATCAAAAAATTCCACCTCGAGGATAGTGTTCAATGACATTTCATTCCTTTTCAAATGTTCCCCGACTCTTTGACATCTCATCACATCTTTGTACAAAACTATAAGCATCCTTGAAAATTGCTCACCAATAAAATCTCGCTTGTAACACTCTAGCCGTTGTTCGCTCTCCACCATAGTGACCACCATATAAAGAAGCATGACAATCCTGCAAAATCCCCTCAGTCTCACTATATGGGATACATCTCCTTATCATCTGATCAACACATTGCTTGAACAAATATGGTTCATCCCATATAAACCACTTCACATCATGCAAGAATTTCTTCTTTTGATAGCCAACCAAGTCAGAAGGTAACATCTTACTCACCAAGTAGTTCGCATAATCTGCAAACCATGGCACTTCCCCTTTCACCAAAAACAACTGCTCATCTGGAAAGGATTCATTAATCATAACCTTGTTATCTGCCTCCCTTCCCGGATTCTCCAGTCGAGATAAGTGGTCCACCACTTGGTTCTCAGTTCCCTTTCTGTCCTTGATCTCCAAATCAAATTCTTGCAATAGTAGTATCCATCTGATCAACTGAGGCTTTGAATCCTTCTTTGCAACTAAATATCGAATTGATGCGTGATCCGTGTACACTATCACCCTTGTACCAATCAGATACGATCTAAACTTGTCAAAAGCATACACAAGTGCCAGTAATTCTTTCTATGTGGTGGTGTAGCTCAACTGTGCATCAGTAAGGGTCTTGCTCACATAGTATATCACATGAAAAATATTTTCCTTTCGCTGACCCAAAATAGCCCCCACGGCATAATCACTGGCATCACACATCAATTCAAATGGTAGGTCCCAATCCGGTCATGTGATTATTGGTGTCAAGTTAACCTCCTCTTCAAATGCTCAAATGCGTATACGCAATCCTCGCCAAACTTGAATCGTGCATCCTTCTCCAATAAACCGCAAAGTGGTTTAGTTATCTTGAGAAGTCTTTAATGAACCTCACAGTAAAAGCCCCGTATGTCCTAGAAAACTTCAACACCTTTTATCAAGTCAGTGGTGGAAAATTCTCAATGGTTTCTAATTTAGCTCATTCACCTCAAGTCCCTTCTTTGATACCTTATGTCCCAGAATTATTCCTTCCTATACCATAAAATGACACTTTTCCCAATTCAATACCAAGTTTATCTCAATACATCTTCTCAAAACCATAACAAAATTTTCCAGACATAGATCAAATGAATCCCCAAATACAAAGAAATCATACATAAATACTTCCACATTTTGCTCCACCATATCTGAAAAGATAGCCATCATACACCTCTGAAAAGGTTCTGGGGCATTACAAAGACCAAAAGACATCCTCCTGAAAGCAAAAGTACCATATGGACATGTAAATGTTGTCTTTTATTGGTCCTCTAGAGCTATAACAATCTAATTGTAGCCTGAATACCCGTCCAGAAGATAATAGAACTCATGCCCTGCTAATCTATCCAACATTTGATTGATAAACAACAGTGGAAAGTGATCTTTCCTTGTAGCTTTGTTAAGCCTGCGGTAATCCATGCATACTCTCCACCCCGTCACTGTTCTTGTTGGAATCAACTCATTGTTTTCGTTGGAAATCACTATCATACCACCTTTCTTCGATACACACTGTACCGGGCTCACCCATGAACTATCTGAAATTGGATATATAATGCATGCATCTAGCCATTTCAACACTTCTTTCTTTACCACTTCCTTCATGATCGGATTAAGTCTTCTTTGATGTTCTACTGAAGGCTTGCTCTCATCTTCCAGCAGGATCTTATGCATACAAAAAGATGGTTTGATCCCTTTTATATCTGTTATAGTCCATCCAATAGCTGACTTGAACTCTCTAAGGACTCTTAGCAATTTTTCTTCCTAAAAAGATGTTAGTGCAGAAGAAATAATCACAGGTAATTTTGAATTTTCATTTAAAAATGCATACCTCAAATGATCAGGCAGTGGTTTCAATTCAAGTTCTGGAGGTGTTTCAAGAGATGGTTTCAATTTTACTGATGACTCTCCGGCTTTCTTTAATGGCTCAACAGGAATCATGAATTTTCTGAATTGTGGAGTTGTATCAAGGAAATGCACAAGTTCTTCAAATTCCTCATCATCTAATTCTAAATTTCCAGCCATAGCACTTCTCAATGGTTCACAATCCACAAAACTCTCTACTCCATCATTTAACACCTTGTCCACCAAATCAACCTTGAAACATTCCTCTTCATCTGTTGGAAATTTCATTGCCTTGAATACGTTGAAAGTAACTTCCTGATCATGAACACGCATTGTGAGTTCCCCTTTCTGAACGTCTATCAAGGTTCTTCATGTTGCTAGGAATGGTCTTCCAAGAATGATTGGTATACTCTTATCTTCCTCATAATCTAGAATGATGAAATCAACTGGAAAGATGAATTTATCCACTTTTACCAAAACATCTTCAACAATTCCCCGTGGATAAGTGATCGAATTCGTCACCTAATCAGAATGAAATATTTGTTTCACTTTGGAGCCGCATCCCAACTGATTAAATACTGACAAGGGCATCAAATTGATACTAGCTCCAAGATCACATAAACATTTATTGAAGATCATCTTTCCAATTGTGCATGGTATTGTGAAACTTCCCGGATCCTTCAACTTTGGAGGTAATTTACGTTGAAGCACCGCACTGCATTCCTCCGTCAAAGCCACTGTTTCAAATTCTTCTAATCTTTTCTTCCTTGACAAGATACCTTTCATAAATTTTGCATAACTAGGCATCTGTTCCAATGCCTCAGCGAAAGGTATATTAATCTGTAGCTTTTTGAATACCTCCAAGAACTTACTAAACTGCATGTCTTCCCTCTACTTATGTAATCTCTGTGGATAAGGAACAAAAGGGTGAACTATTGGTATTTTATTCACGGGCTTCTCAAATGAACCTTCTTTATTCTTCTTCTTCTTCTCATTGCCCAAATCTTCCTTATCAATTTTCTCTTCGCATACATGATTTCTTGATCGCATCATCATACCGCATCTCTTCCCTTTGTAAAAGTGGCGCGCGCTACTATGCCGATTTTTTTGCAACCCGTTTTCCAGACCTAAGTGTAATCGTTTGACATTGGTCCTTCCCTTCCCTTCTTGGATTCGCCTCTGTGGTACTTGGCAATGAACCCTGTGGTCTATTATTAAGCATGTTTGCCATCTGACCCATTTGAGTTTCCAGATTTTTAATAGCCACTGCTTGGCTTTTAATCATCACTTCCATTTTTGCCATGTACTTCATCATCATTTCCTCCATCTCTGACTTCTTTTCTTGCAGAGGTGCTGGTGGTGTAGGATGTTGTTGAGAAAATCCAGGTGGGTACGGTGATCTTGGTGCAAACTGTTGCTGAGCTGACTGTGACTGAGATTGGTTATATGGTTGAAACTGACTTTGTTGATTTCCTTGATTATTTGACCAACTGAAATTTGGATGGTTACAGTTGTTGGCACCGTATGTGTTCTAAAAATTGACCTTGATCCTTCCTATAGTTGCTCACATATTGCATGATCTCGAATCGATAGCACACATTGGTCCATTGAATGTGACCTCGCATATATCTCACACACAAATGCAATTGTCTTCGCTTTTGGTGTCATTCTAAATGAGTCAATCTTCTTTGACATGGCTGCCATCTGTGCTGACAATTGAGTGATATCATCCATTTCTAACAAACCTGCAACTTTGGGCTATGGCAGTCTGGCTGAAGGATTTTAGAAATCATTAGTTGTTATTGTCCCTATGAGATTATAGGCCTCTTCATAGCTCTTTGCCCATAGAGCTCCTCCTGCAGCTGCATCTATAATCGATCTTGGCTGCCATCCCAATCCATTATAAAATGTGTTGATAACCATCCAATCCAGCATGCCATGGTGTAAACACTTCCTTAGCATTTCCTTATATCTCTCCCAGGCTTCATATAATGATTCACCCTTTTGCTGCTCAAACTGGGAAATTGATGTCCTCATCTTTGCAGTCTTAGCCATTGGAAAGAATTTGGCTAAGAATTTATGTGCTAGGTTCTCCCATGTGATGATAAATCCTGCAGGTAAAGAGTGAAGCCAACTTTTAGCTTTATCCCTCAATGAAAATGGAAATAGTCTAAGTCTGATTGCATCCTCTGTCACCCCGTTGTATCTGAAAGTATCAAATATTTTAATAAAGCTCAATAAGTGTTCATTTGGATCGTTTGTAATAGCACCCCCAAACTATACCGAATTTTGCACCATTTGAATAGTGCCCGACTTAATCTCGAAGGTGTTGGCTGTTATCGCTGATCTGACTATACTTGACTGCAATCCATTAATATTTGGCATAGAATAATCTCTTAAAGCCCTTTGCTCTTCCCTTTGCTCTTCTCTTTGTTCTGCGACTGCCATATTAGATGTTGTGGTCTCTAACTCTGCTAGTATATTTCTATGTGCTCTTGATTTCCAACCCCTACCATTGATGTTGTCCTGTAGAGGTGTTAACTCAGGATTGGAGGATTGAGTGCGCATATACTATAGACAAGTGCCTGAAACAAGAAACAAAAATAGAAATAAGACAAGATTAGAATTGTCTAAGTCATACAATTTAGCTTAAAATTGATGATAATCATAATAAAATTCAATGCATTTCCCCGGCAACGGCGCCAAAAACTTGTTGCCTCCTTTTTAGTCTTAACAAAAGGACTCTAACTCATGTAAGCATACATGGCTCAACAAGTAGTACATAGTAAGAACAATATCGAACCACAGAGAAAGGTTTTAAAATTAAACTATCATACACCAATTGTATCACTATTTTTATATGCTTAAACGAATAATTCACAATTATGCTAAACCTATGTTCAATTACTGAATAAAACACAAGACGAATTTAATGAAATCAAATTTGGAAAGAATGAGATTCTAACTTCATTTCATATTTCATCTAAACATTGCCTTCATGCACAATCATACATTTATCATGGAAAGTTAGCTAAGAGCACAAATGTAGACATAATCATTTTTCAATGAATTATGACATGTTTGCATAACATCCACATTACTATAGAAATCATATAATCGACAATAATGCCAAAGTCACTATATTCCTATGTGAAATTACAAATGCGACCTTTAAACATTCATTACATCATAGATAATAAATATCATTGTCTTAATAAACTTTAACTATTACATAGAATATTATAAAACTCATTCAAACAACTTTCCTTTCCCCTTGTTCTTGCTCGAACCTTCCGTTGATCATACTTAGTCGAAAACATTTAAATTTAAAGCAAGAGTGAGCATTTGATTGCCCAACAAGTAATAACAACAATATATATTATTAGTCGAAAGAATTAAATGTTTTCTTTGAATGACACTTCTACAATGAATCAACAAATTGTGAAGTAAGTCAACCAATAATAACAACATATCACTTCTATATGAAATTTTGAAACTATGTATTGACTATAATCGGAGATCACCAATGATTATGAACATTGTTTTCTATTTTCAAAAGGTTGAATGAACTTCATCTCAGAAACCGTCATAACTTACTGAGCACGGGGTGATAAGCTCGTTATGCCTCAGATTGATCAATACTACATGCAAGAACGATATTATCGTTCACTCTATCCACCTTAGGTGCACAAAAGTTTTCCCATGTTCGGGATGTTCATACTTAGTCGGGAATCTGAACCAAAACAATCTAGTTGGATACAATAAAGTTCTATCTTGCTCAACAATATTTTTAAGTTTATGTCTAGCCAAATCAAATAGCTTAGACGGCTTTTAAGTCAACGTATACATACTCGAAATCAATAAGTATGTATCAACATGTGATTAAATACAATGGTTATCCAAGTGGGGACACTTGTCTAACCCTATATAGGAATTAACGAACAGAATAAAAATCTGAATTATACAATAATACAATGATCGGATAATGTAAGAACTTGTATGAATACAAAGATTGGATACATAATCAATAACGATAGAGTTAATAATTTGGCACAATAATATGATTCTGAAACTTTCTTACTCATGTCCATTTCATAAAGGGAATGCAAAGTTAGGATACTTGTGACGCCCCCAAAATAGGTATATATCACCCATCTTGAGTCGCCAAATACATGGTACAAAATTCAAATACAACATATGCTGTGAGCTTTAATACAAATATTGTCATCTAGACAATATACAAACTCAACGGGGTCCTCATTACATTTATTATCACACTATTTCACAAAATAGTGAGGACTACTAATGCACCATCTAAGACCATCACTCTATTCCCCGACTAGTCCCTGCTACATTCTCATTTCAAGAGAACAATGAAAGCAAAAGGTGAGCTCAACTAGCCCAAAGAAGAAATATTATGACTAAGATAATGCGTAATAATTTATCGTTAGCCTTCAAAAATCGGTTAAACCGATATAATATAATAAACATCAAGTTTAATCATAAATGAACAAGCAATCCATTAGAAGAGTCAAGTAGAATAAAAATCTACTATCTTTTATGATTTAAAAGGTTTTTCATCACTTTTATCAATCGAGACTCACAATAAATAATCCACATCATCAAATCATCCCCGCACTAGGCGAGGATATTCTTTAAAGATCACGACCATGAATTATCCATGCACTACGGGCCAAATATAATCATGTTTTCATCAACGGTCCTGATCATGCCATAAAATAATTCATCTTTGCACCCTTGGCAGAAGAGAATCCATAGCCATAATCATACCAAAAACTGTCCATCAATGCTCTACGGGCCAATGAGGATTTTTTCCCCCACATCATTTGTAACATTACGGTAATGATTATACCGAATAATCCCTGGTCATAATCATACCAAGTCCATCTATGCACTATAGGCCACAGATGACTTTCAGCATAATATAAACATGAGGATGATGACAATGATATAAGAATTCAATAAAACAAGTTCAAGAATTAATTTATCCAGGAACCAATAACGTCAAAATTGTCAACGTGATACTTCTTTGTAGAGTAAAATTCAAGAATGCTCAGAAGAATATTTCCATGAAAAGATACTGGATGAAGCGCAAATATCAAGGATATTCCACTAATTTCATAGAGTATAGAAGTCAAACTTTAACCAACTGAGTATAATAAAGAATGGAATAACAAAAGAAATCACCAGGCATGCGATAGATCAATGCATAAAAGTTATTCCAATAGAATAACAAATAACGGAACCAGGTCATGCGTAAACGCACAGACGGGATGTTCCAACAGAATAATAAATAATGGAACCAGTTCATGCGTAAAGCATAGACAGGATGTTCCAACGAAATAATAAATAACGGAACCAGGTCATGCGTAAAAGCTACGCATGTGATGTTCCAATGTAATGATAAAGAATGGAATAATAGAAGAATTTCACCATGTATGCGGTACTTCGCATAGACAAGTTATTCCAACATAAATATAAAGAATAGAATAACAGAAGAATTTCACCAAGTATAGGGTAGCCCGCGTATACAAGTTATTCCAACAGAATAATAAAGAATAGAATAACAAAAATTCTCTTCATGAATAAGAAAGAAAGAATACCCCTTACGAGTACAACAAATAATATCCCTTACGAGTACAACAAATAACATCCCTTACCGTAAAAGAAGAGTATTCCGACTGGTAGGGCGAGGATATACTCGAAGAAAACTTGTACTATGCTCAAAGCTTTCTTAAACTCTAAAGAAATATGCTCAAGATTATAGAAGAAGAACTCTCTCTATAGTTTCTCTCTCTAGTTTTCAAAGTGAATTCGTAAAAAATAATGAAGGAATGAGCTTCTATTTATAGAAGAATGGATCATAGTAACTAATTCATGAACGGTCCGTATTGATTTACTTTTAATCTGGACGGTCCCATATTTAAAGTAAAATCTTTTAAATAAAATATAATATATTCTATTTATAATCTAATAAAATGAATAACTTTATAAAAGTATTCTGCTTTTATATAAAAAGATTTTACAATGCAAAACATTATGCAGCACTATGCAACACTATGCATAATAAAATATAATATATTCTATTTATAGTCTAATAAAATAAATAACTTTATAAAAGTATTCTGCTTTTATATAAAATGATTTTACTATGCAAAATACTATGCATAATAGAATATAATATATTCTATTTATAGTCTAATAAAATGAATAACTTTATAAAAGTATTCTGCTTTTATATAAAAGATTTTCTCTGCTTTTATTATATTAATAATACTAATAAAACAAAACCGAAAGTGACTTATCACGTAAGCATCAATAATCAATACTGTGTGCTACTATGCAACCACGCCAGACATCGTATTTTTACTACCGAGTAGTTCAACAAAGATTAACGTAAAAACTTTCGCCGTTATTTTCATAAAATATTTTTGTCGCTTTCAATCCGACAATAATTCCGCTAGGGGTCCACTAATGATTGTACTGCAAATATTTGATATTCCCCCGACAAAAAGAATATTCCCCACCAATCGAATATTATACAACAACTTGCATACTTTTCAAAATTTATAAATACTATCCACAACTATAACATTATCTCAAATCCACACCATAATATTAAAAAAATATTTCCAGAAAATTAAATCTTTATTCATAAAATCTGGGGTCTCACAATCTCCCCTCCTTATGAAATTTTTCCCTCGAAATTTACGTACGTACTTGGTATGCCGAACATGTGAGGATACCTTGACTTCACTTCAAATTCTAACTCTTGAGTTATAACCTTTGAACGTCGAATATAATCCTTCTTATCCAAGATGTTAACACATATCGCCTCATACGTTAAATCTTCTGCTATCTCGTCCAGTTCTAAATTAATAATGTGGTTCGGGTCGTCCACATATTTACATAACATCGATACGAAAAAAAACATTCTGAACACGCAACATACTTGGCGGTAAAACGAGTCTATAGGCCACAGTTCCTACTTCATCGAGGATTTCAAATGGGCCAATTAAATCGAGGGTTGAGATTTCCTCACTTCGTCGATTCTTGCTTCTAGAATAATGCCATCTTGAACCTTCTTCTTCACATTCATCAGCTCTGAGTATGTAGCTTGAGCGGCTTTAACTTTATCGATTAAAGTCGATTATAATCGTATATTCGTTATCTTCACGTGGGTTCGTATATTCACACTTATAACCGCATACGATCTTCTACTCAATGCATCAGCTACCACGTTCGCACTTCCACGATGATATTGCATGGTACGATCGTAATCTTCAACAGCTCGAGCCAACGTCTTTGGCACATGTTATGTTCGTTTTAAGTAAAGAAATATTTGAGGGTTTTAGAAATGGGTTTTGTACTGGGGTAAATACAAAATTCGATTTCACGCTCTAGGGGTAGGCTAAGAAATCTTCAAGAATACGTCAGGAAATTTATTAACAATAGAAATATCATTCAAAACTGTGACCCTCATCCAAGACTTGGATAGTACATCACATTGATACCTATCAACTTGCCATCATCATTCACGACGTCGCCTATAGAAAGTCTGGCTTTGGTTCATTCCACACAAGAAAGTCAACAACGAAAGGCTTGGGACTCTTTACTTATGGCTTGATATGATAATGATTGACTTTAGTGGTTTGGTTGCTTGAATTCTCATAATAGGTTGGTTAGGAATATAAAGTTAACCACCTTACGAAAAGAATGATGAGTAGTTAACCAATTGATTTCTAAAATCACATCAAAGGCAAGTATTTTCAGAGAGATAAGATCAACAGGTAACGTGAAAGTGCGATTTAAACAAGACTTATAAACAGTGGATGTAATGAAGGTTTCTCCCAACGGAGTTTCAATAGATAATCAAAGTCTAATTTCTCCGGAGTCAAATTTAAACATTGAACGCAAGCAAGAGAGATAAAATAATGGGTAGAACCGGTATCTAATAAGGCATAGACTTCGCAAGAATTTATAATTAACTAACCCGTGATAACTTCATTCGTGTTCCTAGTCACAAAAAAAATGCTCTCTTTTAAACAATCGATTTTGACTTGTCTGGGACATTCTTTAGCGTCACCATCCCATCTAGACTTGACTTTGCTATAGAGTACATTCCACCCTTAATTACTTCATCACATTCCTGATCCATGATTTGAATCATTACTCCCCGATCCATATCGAATTGGGGTTGATCGCTCTGTACAGGGTAATTCCGAATTCGATGTTGGATTCTCCCAATTGTTGTCCAAAAAGCGAAATCCATTTCATTTATTTTGACTTTATTGGATCGGACGTCTTTTACAACAATATCAACGCGTCGTGCGGCTTTTAACCATGCATCATCTATTCTCCTTCGTTCAGTTGTTTCTGCTTTCATCAGAACTTTGATCATAGCATTCTTAGATTCTAGCTCTAATATCTTATATTCTGCCAAAGAGTGCTTCTGTTCAAGCATCGCACATCAGGTAACACAATTTTGAATTGTTATAATTCTTTGTTCCACGACTGCCTGCCGTTCTTCAGCTTGCTCTTCTAACTCATGAATACGGTTTTGTAATTCTAAATTTCGATCATAAAATTCTTCTAATAAATTCTCCTCAGGTTCCTCTTCTTCCTCGCTCTCAGCTGCTACCTCTGCAACTAGCTCTAGTGCAACTATTAGTTCTTCACTCAACACGTAGATATCTCTAATTTCTTCTTCATCTGACATCACATTAACCTGGTTAGTGATTAAAGGTGTCTCAACGGTCTCATTCACTCCATTGTTAACATTATCAGCTGCCATTTTGAAACACTGCCACAAAACAAGGGTTAATTAACATATCACATATTATCCCTATACTCTGACTGACCAATTAAATACCAAATAAACTTAGGTAGGTCATACTAGCGAAGGAATTCCCCGTCTCTCCCCTCCTAGTTCTTGTGTAAGACCCCAACTTTTTAATAAAGATGATTTTTCTATAAATATCATTTTTGAATATTATGGGATGAATTTGATATAATTTTATAGTTGTGGGTATTATTTACAAGTTTTGCAAAGTACGCAAGTTGTTATATAATATTCGATTGGTCAGGGAATATTCGTTTTAGCAGGGAATATTGGTACAACGACACAATCATTGGTGGACCCCACAACGGAATTATTGTCGGATTGAGAAAACGACAAAAATATTTTATGAAAATAACGGCGGAAGTTTTACCGTTAACTGTTGAAACACCCGGTGTTAAAAGTACAGTAATACGCGTAGTTGTACAATAGCACACGGTATTGATTATTGATGCTTACGTGAGAAGTCACTCAGTTTTATTCAATTATTGCTACAGTAATTGCTGCATAGTAACTCACGTTATTTGATTCAATTATTGTCAATATTTTATATATTATTAAATCAATAATTGAGACAACAAAGTTATTAATATTATTATTTACAATATTAACGATGTCTAGAAGTTCTGCCAAGGAGAGGTTTGGTCACCTAATTGTGCGCCAATAGGGAGAAATCCTTATTGGAAAGCCCCCTCTTTCTTGGGAACGACCTGATCGATTAATATTGTAAATTATAATAATGATGATAAATGTTTTTAAAAATATTGAGAGGTTTTTTTATGAAGTATATGATGTTATTATATGGACCCCCATTTATGCATTTTTTTCAAAATAATCGGTATAAAGTTATCCAATTTTTTTTTATAAGGGTGGGGCCCACATATGAATTATGTTGAATTGTCAGAAAAGGGGGAGGAGTACATTACGTGAATGAAAGGTAAGTTATATATATATATATATATATATATATATATATATATATTATATGAATATTAACATGTGTATATATATATCATATGATTAATTGTGTGTGTGGGTGTTTGGTGGAGATATTAAGCAAATTTTGGTGGAAAATTGTTAAGCCTTTGCAAGTAGGCAAAAGGTTATATATATATATATATATATATATATATATATATATATATATATATATATATTATAAGTTTTGTTTTTTATGAAAAAATTAGAATATATTATATTTTATTGAATATTATATTAATATTTTGAAAATTGGGCGACTGAGGAAAAATTATTTCGCCATCCGTGATTCTTCAATATGTTTCGTCAGAATAATTACTGTTGGTCTGTTATAATTTTTCTAAATAGTATCCTTCCATTCTCCTATAAATAGAAGCTCATTCCTTCATTATTTCTTACGAATTCACTGAAACTCTAGAGAGAGAAACTATAGAGAGAAAGAAGGAAAGTATTTTGCTACTTCACTAATCCTATATCCAGTTCTTTATACGATAAGGGGTATTATTTCTTTTGTATTCATGAAGAGAACTTCTGTTATTTCATTATTTATTATTCTATTGAAATAACTCAGTATATAATACCGGCTACCCTATACTTGGTGAAATTCTTCATTATTCCATTCGTTATTATTCTCATTGGAATATCCATCATGCATTTTACGCCGGACCTGATTCCGTCTTTATTATTCTGTTGGAATATCCTGTATGTGCGTTCTACGCCGGACCTGATTATGTCTTTATTATTCTGTTGGAACATCCCGTCTGTGCGTTTACGCATGACCTGGTTCCATTAATTATTATTCTGTTGGAATAACCTACCTGTGCGGTCTATCGCATGTCTGGTGATTTCTTTTGTTATTCCATTCCTTATTATACTCAGTTGGTTAAAGTTTTGACTTCTATACTCCATGAAATTAGTGGAATATCATTGATATTTACGCTTCATCCAGTATCTTTTCATGGAAATATTCTTCTGAGCATTCTTGAATTTTACTCTACAAAGCAGTATCATGTTGACTATTTGGACGTTATTGTTTCATGGATAAATTAATTTTTGAACTTGTTTTATTGAATTCTTATATCATTGTCATCATCCTCATGTTTATATTTTGTTGAAAGTCATCTGTGGCCTATAGTGCATAGATGGACTTGGTATGATTATGACCAGGGATTATTAGGTGTAATCATGACCGTAATGTTACAAATAATGTGGAAAAAGTCCTCATTGACCCGTAGTGCATTGATGGATAGTTGTTGGCATGATCATGACCATTAATGAATACAAGAATGTCCTTGGCCCGTAGTGCATGGATAATTTGTGGTCGTGATACTAAAGAATATCCTCGGCCGTAGTACAGTAAGTGATTTGATGATGTGGATTATTTATTGTCGAGTCTCAAATGATAACAAATGATGAAAAAACCTTTAAATCATAAAAGATAGTAGATTTTATTTTCTACTTGACTCTTTTAATGGATTGCTTGTTCCGCAAGCAGCTTAAACTTGATGGTTGTTATATTGTATCGCTTTAACACTATTGAAGACTAAGGATAATTTATTCTGCTTTATCTTAGTCATAATATTTCTTACTAGGCTAGTTGAGCTCACCCTTTCTTTCATTGTTATCTTCAGGAAATGAGAATATAGATGGGACGAGTCGGGAAACGGAGTGATGGTCCAGAGGATAGCATTAGTAGTCCTCACTATTCTGTGAAATAGTGTGTTAATAAATGTATTGAGGACTTATTTTGAGTTTTAATACTGTCTATAAGACAATGTTTGTATTAAAACTCACAGCTTATGTTGTATCTTTAAAGATTGTATTTGTATTCTGTACCATGTTTTTGGGCGACTCAAAATAGGTGATGTATACCTATTTTGGGGGCGTCACAGTTGGTATCAAAGCTTAGGGATATGATCCCTTGCTAAGATGTGAGACTAGAACTAGGAGGGGAGAGACGGGGAATTCCTTTGCTAGTATGACCTACCTAATATTATTTGGTATTTAATTGGTTGGTCAGAGTATAGAGATAATATGTTACACGTCAACTAACCCTTGTTTTGTGGCAGTATTTGAAAATGACATCCGAGAATGTTGAGAATAGCAATGGAGCACAGGAGACCATTGAGTCTCCACATATCAATAATCAGGATAATGTGCATCAGGAAGGCGACAATCCTCATGCAAACAACAACACTGACCAAATGATGAATGATGGATTGTTCAGAGGCTTTATGCAATTCATGCAACATCAAAGTAGAGCGGCCCTGTCCAAAATATAGGTGGAAATACTCGAAACTCTCGGACGCCATCGCTAAAATGCTTCAAGGAGCCGGGACCACCGGAGTTTATTGAGAGCCAAAACCACTTAAGGTGGAAGCATGGATAAAGCGTGATCACCAAGATATTTGATGTCTTGGGATGCTTTGAGGAGCAAAGGTTCCTTCGCCACCTTCATGTTGCGTGAAGAGGCGATTCTTCGGTGGGAATCAGAAACGCATCAAACTGACTGACGACTCAAGATGTCTTGGGAGAAGTTACAAGAGCTATTCAACGATAAGTACTTTCCCGAAAGAATTCGTCACATGAAAGAGGTGGAGTTTATCAAGTTGGAGCAAAACAATATGATCGTGTCACAATACGAGGCTAAATTTGCGAAATTATCCCGATTTGCATCCCATTTGGTCGATAATGATGAGCGAATGACGCGAATGTTTTTAAGAGGTTTGAAACCGGAGATACGTCAATATCTTATTTCTTATAAACTGTGTTTGTACTCAGATGTTGTAAATAGGGCTCAGTTATTGGAATGCGGTAACGAGTCAACGCAACCAAGAGAAAGCAAATGTAAAGCAAAGATGAAAATACCAAAGGTATCATCACCATCGAAATGGTGACAATAAACGTGGAGGGAATCAACATGCTAGAAATGGTAACCACTTCGGTGGTAATCATGGCCAAGACAGTAAAAATGGATATTTCAAGAAAAGGAGATTCAACAATGATGGAAAGACGTCAAAGACCAAAGAACCGTGGTTAAGGAAGGAGAACGACCACCTATCATATGCTTCAAATGCGGAGGGGAGGGACATATCAGTCCAAACTGTGCGATGCCATCCAAAGCATGTTATAATTGTGGAAGAGAAGGTCACCTAGCCCAATTTTGTCGTTCACCGAAGACAAGTTCATCTAGGATGGAGGCACCAAAGGTCGTCCCAGAAAAGTCAAAGCAGGTGGTGCAAGGGAGAGCATTTGTTGTGACCTCCCAGAAAGCAAGGAACCCGAACGAGGTCATCATGGGTAAGTTATCATAAACTCTAGCGAAGTCTATACCTTATTTCATACCAGTTCTACCCATTCTTTTATTTCTCCTACTTGCGCTCAACGATTAAACTTGACTCCAGAGAAATTAGACTTTGACTTATCTGTGAAAACTCCGTTGGGAGAAACCTTCATTACATCCACTGTTTATAAGTCTTGTTTGGTTCAACTTGGTACCCTCACATTACCTGTCAATCTTATTTCATTAAAAATACTTGCATTTGATGTGATTCTAGGGATTGATTGGTTAACTACTCATCATGCAAAAATTGATTATTTTCGTAAGGTTGTTAGCTTTCATATTCCTAACCAACCTATTATGTGAATTCAAACAACTAAACCATTAAAATCAATCACTGTCATCTCAAGCCATAAAGCTATTCATTTATTGAAAAATGAATGTCAAGCTTTCTTAGCTCATGTCACGGATCTAAACAAAAATACGTCAGTTTTGAATGATATTTCTATTCTTAATGAATTTCCTGACGTATTCCCTGAAGAACTTCATGTCCTACCCCCAGAGTGTGAAATTGAATTTTTTATCGACCTTGAACCCGGTACAAAACTCATTTCCAAAGCCCAATATCGAATGGCTCCTGTTGAACTTCAGGAGTTAAAGACCCAATTGCAGGAATTGTTAGACATCGGTTTTAGTCATCCTAGTACTTCTCCTTGGGGTGCTCCTGTTCTATTCGTGAAGAAGAAAGATGGGAGTATGCGACTTTGTATTGATTATCGGGAGTTGAATCATGTCACCATCAAAAATAGGTACCCATTGCTACGTATTGATGGCCTGTTTGACCAGTTGCAAGGAGCCAAATTCTTTTCAAAGATTGATCTTCGTTTCGAATATCACCAATTGAAGATTAGAACCGATGACATTCCAAAGACGGCTTTTAGAACTCGGTACGGGCATTATGAATTCCTAGTCATGTCCTTTAGATTGACTAATGCTCCTGCTGCCTTCATGGATATGATGAACCGAGTATTCAAGGAATATTTGGATCACTTTGTGGTCATTTTTATTGATGACATCCTTATTTTTTCCAAAAGCCATGAAGATAATGAGCAACACTTGAGGCTGATACTCCAAAAGCTTCGGGAATACAAGCTTTATGCCAAGTTGAAGAAATGCGAAGTTCGGCTTGAGGAAGTAGCATTCCTTGGGCACGTAGTATCAAGTCATGGAATATTTGTTGACCCAAAGAAAGATTGAAGCTATTCAAAGTCGGGAACAACCTAAAACAAAGGACCAAGTACGTAGCTTTCGCTTTTAGTCGGGTTATTATCTGAGATTCGTGGAAGGATTTTCTCAATCGCTACTCCATTAACTCAAATTTGACTTTAAAGATACAAAATTCTATTGAACGAGGAATGTGAGAAGAGTTTTCAAGAACTCAAGAGGAGACTCATTTCAAAGACCTGCTCGACAATACCATCCGCCTCGGAGGGATTTGTCATCTACAAAGTGATGCTTCTGCAAAGGGTTAGGATGTGTTCTCATGCAAAATGGGAAAGTCATAGCCTATGCCTCAAGACAACTCAAAGAATATGAGAGGAATTATCCTACTCATGATCTAGAGTTGGAAGCTGTTATTTTCGCACTTAAAATTTGGAGGCATTACTTGTATGGGGAGAAAGTGGAGATCTTTACGGATCATAAAAGCCTCAAATATTTCTTCATTCAAAAAGAACTCAACATGCGACAACGACGTTGGCATTGAAAGATTATGATCATACCATCCAATACCATCCTGAAAAAGCGAACGTGGTAGCTGACGCATTGAGTAGAAGATCATATTCAAATACGAGTGCGATATTGTCAACGCAAAGGCCCATTTTGTGTGACTTGCAAAGGATGGAGATAGAGTTAAAGACTCCAGGGACCCATATGATGATGGCGAATATACGAGTAGAACCATCTTTAATTGATAATGTTAAAGCTGCTCAAGCTACAGACCTGGAGCTGATGTGTATGAGGAAGAAAGTGTAAGAAGGTGTTATACCGAAAACAAGAATCGATGAAGAAGGAATACTTTGAGTCAACTCCAGACTTTGTGTTCCTAACGACCCTGATTTAAAGTATAAAATCATGATGGAGGCACACAACACACCGTTTGCAATCCATCCTGGGAGTACCAAAATGTATCATGATCTTCGACATACATTTTGGTGGGGCAATATGAAGAGAGAGATAGCGTTGCTTATTTCAAGGTGTCAAACGTGTCAATGAGTCAAGGCGGAGCATCAAGTACCAAAAGGTCCATTGTAACCACTTAAAATTCCAGAATGGAAGTGGGAACACATTACCATGGATTTCGTTACCGGTCTTCCCAAGGTTTCTCAAGGCATAGATGCAATTTGGGTCATTGTTGATAGGTTGACCAATTCTGCTCATTTCTTACCCATACGAGAAACTTATACACTTGAACTTCTTGCTCGTATGTACATAAACAAGATTGTAAGATTGCATGGTATGCCAGTATCCATAGTTTCTGATCGAGACCCAAGATTCACTTCAAGATTTTGGGTTAGTTTGCAAAAAGCTATGGGCACAGATTTACGATTTAGCTCGGCATATCATCCTCAGACGGATGGGCAATCGGAGAGGACGATTCAAACTCTTGAAGATCTATTAAGACTATGTGTCCTTGACTTCAAGGGAAGTTGGGACAAGTTCTTACCGTTGGTGGAGTTTTCCTACAACAACAGCTATCAAGCAAGTATTGGCATGGCTCCATTCAAAGCGTTGTATGGAAGGAAATGTCGTTCTCCAGTATGTTGGGATGAGGTGGGTGAAGCAACGTTGTTGGGAGTGGAGTTGGTACGTATGACTACGGAAAAGATTCAAATGATCCGACAACGTATAAAAACCTCACAAGATCAATAAAAGAGTTATGTTGATCTTCATCGAAAGGATGTGCAATTTGATATAGGAGATTATGTGTTGTTACGTGTTGCTCCATGGAAAGGAGTTACGAGATTTGGAAAGAGAGGAAAGCTCAATCCTCGATTCATTGGCCCATTTTTAATCCTCGACCGAGTAGGAATAATGGCCTATAGACTCGCTTTACCACCAAGTATGTCTCGTGTTCATAACATTTTTCACATATTCATGTTACGTAAATATGTGGAAGACCTAAACCACATTATTGAGTTAGAACCGGGGGAAATAGCGGAAGATTTGACATATGAAGAGGTTCCTATTCAAATCTTGGATAAGAAGGATCATATTCTACACTCCAAGGTTATACCACAAGTTAAAGTTTTGTGGAGAAACCACGATGTTGAAGAAATGACTTAGGAGTTAGAATCTGAAATGAAATCAAGGTATCCTTACCTCTTCGACATACTAGGTACGTACCCTAATTTCGAGGGCAAAATTTCATAAGAAGAGGAAGTTGTAAGACCCCAACTTTTTAATAAAGATGATTTTTCTATAAATATCATTTTTGAATATTATGGGATGAATTTGATATAATATTATAGTTGTGGGTATTATTTACAAGTTTTGCAAAGTACGCAAGTTGTTATATAATATTTGATTGGTCGGAGAATATTCGCTTTAGCAGGAATATTCGTATAACCAAGACAATCATTGGTGGACCTCATAAACGGAATTATTGTTTGGATTGAGAAAAATCGACAAAAATACTTTATGAAAATAATCTATGGAAGTTTTACCGCTTAACTATTGAAATAATTCCCTAAGTTAAAAGTACAAGAATATCGCCAGAGTTGCACAAAGAGTTAGCACCAGTATTGATTATTGATGCTTACGTGAGAAGTCACTCGCTTTTATTCAATTATTGCTACAAAGAATTGTTTATAGTAACTCACGTTATTTGATTCAATTATTGTCAATATTTTATATATTATTAAATCAATAATTGAGACAACAAAGTTATTATTATTATTATTTACAATATTAACGATGTCTAGAAGTTCTGCCAAGGAGAGGTTTGGTCACCTAATTGCGCGCCAATAGGGAGAAATCCTTATTGGAAAGCCCTCTCTTTCTTGGGAACGACCTGATCAATTAATATTGTAAATTATAATAATGATGATAAATGTTGTTAAAAATATTGAGAGGTTTTGTTATGAAGTATATGATGTTATTATATGGACCCCCATTTATCCATTTTTTTCAAAATAATCGGTAGAAAGTTATCCAATTTTTTTTATAAGGGTGGGGCCCACATATGAATTATGTTGAATTATCAGAAAGGGGGGAGGGAGTACATTACATGAATGGAAGGTAAGTTATATATATATATATATATATATATATATATATATATATTATCTGAATATTAACATGTGTATATATATATGTATGTATTTTATAAGTTTTGTTTTTTTATGAAAAAAAATAGAATATATTATATTTTATTGAATATTATATTAATATTTTGAAAATTGGGCGACTGAGGGAAAATTGTTTCGCCATCCGTGATTCTTCAATTTGTTTCGTCCGAATAATTATTGTTGGTCTGTGATAATTTTTCTAAATAGTATCCTTCCATTATCCTATAAATAGAAGCTTATTCCTTCATTATTTCTTATGAATTCACTGAAACTCTAGAGAGAGAAACTATAGAGAGAAAGAAGGAAAGTATTTTGCTATTTTACTACTCCTATATTCAGTTCTTTTACGGTAAGGGGTATTATTTCTTTTGTATTCATGAAGAGAACTTCTGTTATTTCAATATTTATTATTCTGTTAGAATAACTTCAGATATCTGTTGGCTACCCTATACTTGGTGAAATTCTTACATTATTCCATTCGTTATTATTCTTTGGAATATCCATTTATGCATTTTACGCCGGACCGATTCCGCCTTTTATTATTCGCTGGAAAATCTCGCTCAGGCGGCTCTCAACGGACCGATTCCGTCTTTATTTATTCATTTGAATATCCTGTCATGCATTCTACGCGGACTGATTCCGCCTTTTATTATTCTTTGAATATCATCTGCGTGCGTTTCACGCCAGACACTGGTTTAGATAATTATTATTTTGTTGGAATAACCTGCATGTGCGTTCTATCGCATGCCTGGTGATTTCTTTTGTTATTTCATTCCTTATTATACTCAGTTGGTTAAAGTTTTGACTTCTATACTCAATGAAATTAGTGGAATATCCTTGATATTTACGCTTCATCCAGTATCTTTTCATGGAAATATTCTTCTGAGCATTCTTGAATTTTACTCTACAAAGCAGTATCATGTTGACTATTTGGACGTTATTGGTTCCTGGATAAATTAATTCTTGAACTTGTTTTATTGAATTCTAATATCATTGTCATCATCCTCATGTTTATATTTTGTTGAAAGTCATATGTGGCCTATAGTGCATAGATGGACTTGGTATGATTATGACCAGGGATTATTCGATGTAATCATGACCGTAATGTTACAAATGATGTGGAAAAAGTCCTTATTGGCCCGTAGTGCATTGATGGACAGTTGTTGGTATGATCATGACCATTAATGAATACACGAATGTCCTTGGCCCCTAGTGCATGGATAATTTATGGTTGCGATACTAAAGAATATCCTTGGCCGTAGTGTATGGGTGATTTGATGATGTGGATTATTTATTAAGCTGAGTCTCAGCGATATCTATGATGAAAAAACCTTTTAAATCATAAAAGATAGTAGATTTTATTTTCTACTTGACTCTTTTAATGGATTGCTTGTTCCGCTGCAGTTAAACTTGATGGTTGTTATATTGTATCAGTTTAACACTATTGAAGACTTAGGATAATTTATTACGCTTTATCTTAGTCATAATATTTCTTCTTGGGCTAGTTGAGCTCACCCTTTCTTTCATCGCTTCTCTTGAAAATGAGAATATAGTGGATTTGAGTCGAGAGCGGAGTGATGGTCCAGGATAGCATTAGTAGTCCTCACTATTCGCAGAAATAGTGTTAATAAATGTATTGAGGACTTATTTTGAGTTTTAATATCGCCTATAAGACAATGTTTGTATTGAAACTCACGACTTATGTTGTATCTTTAAAGATTATATTTGTATTACGTACCATGTATTTGGCGACTCAGAATAGGTGATGTATACCTATTTTGGGGGCGCCACATCTTATCTCACATCTCACCAGGATCATATCCCTAAGCTTTGATACTAACCGTGACGCCCCCAAAATAGGTATACATCACCCATCTTGAGTCGCCAAATACATGGTACAAAATTCAAATACAACTTAATTATACAACAATGTGTAAAATACTTACTAAACATATGTCGTGAGTTTTAATACAAATATTGTCATCTAGACAATATACAAACTCAATGGGGTCCTCATTACATTTATTATCACACTATTTCACGTAATAGTGAGAACTACTAATGCACCATCTAGACCATCACTGCTTCCTCGACTAGTCCATGCCACGCTCTCATTTTCCTCAAGAGAACAATGAAAGCAAAAGAGTGAGCTCAAGTACCCCAAAGAAGAAATATTATGACTACGATAATGCGTATCAAATTATCGTTAGCCTTCAAATTGTTAAACCGATAAAATATAATAAACATCAAGTTTAACTCGCAATGAACAAGCAATCCAATAAAGAGTCAAGTAGAGAATAAAATCTACTATCTTTTATGATTTAAAAGGTTTTTCATCACTTTTATCACGAGACTCCTACTTAATAAATAATCCACATCATCAAATCATCCCCAGCATTACACGTGCCAAGGATATTCTTTAGTATCACGACCATGAATTATCCATGCACTACGCCAAAGATAATCATGTTTTCATCAATGGTCCTAATCATGCCATAAAACAATTCATCTTTGCACCCTTGGCCGAAGAGAATCCATAGCCATAATCATACCAAAAACTGTCCATCAATGCTCTACGAGCCAATGAGGATTTTGTTTTCCCCACATCATTTGTAACATTACGGTCATGATTATACCGAATAATCCTTAGTCATAATCATAACAAGTCCATCTATGCACTACAGGCCACAGATGACTTTCAACATAATATAAACATGAGGATGATGACAATAACATAATAATTCAATAAAACAAGTTCAAGAATTAATTTATCCATGAACAAATAACGTCCAAATTGTCAACATGATACTTCTTTGTAGAGTAAAATTCAAGAATGCTCAGAAGAATATTTCCATGAAAAGATATTGGATGAAGCACAAATATCAAGGATATTCCACTAATTTCATGGAGTATAGAAGTCAAAACTTTAACCAATTGAGTATAATAAAGAATGGAATAACAAAAGAAATCACCAGCGTGTATAGATCGCATGCATAAAGTTATTTCAACAGAATAATAAATAACGGAACTGTGTCATGCGTAAACGCATTGCATCGGATGTTCCAACAAAATAATAAATAATGGAACAGTCATGCGTAGAAGCTACGCATGTGATGTTCCAACTAATACTAAATAACGGAACCTGTGTCATGCGTAAAGCACGATAGATGCTCCAAATGTAATGATAAAGAATGGAATAATAGAAGAATTTCACCATGTATGCGGTACTTTTTATGTAGATGTGTTATTCCAACATAAATATAAAGAATGGAATAATGTAAGAATTTCACCAAGTATAGGGTAGCTCACAGATACAAAAGTTATTCCAATGTAATAATAAAGAATGGAATAACAGAAGTTTTCTTCATGAATAAGAAAGAAAGAATACCTCTTACGAGTACAACAAATAATATCCTTTACGAGTACAACAAATAATATCCCTTACCGTAAAAGAAGAGTATTCCGACTGGTAGGGCGAGGATATACTCGAAGAAACTTGTACTACGCTCAAAGCTTTCTTAAACTCTAATGAAATATGCTCAAGATTATAGAAGAAGAACTCTCTATAGTTTCTCTCTCTAGAGTTTCAAAGAATTCGTAAGAAATAATGAAGGAATGAGCTTCTATTTATGAAGAATGGATCATATAGTAACTAATTCATGAACTATCTGTATTGATTTACTTTTAATCGGACGGTCCATATTTAAAGTTAAAATCTTTTAAATAAAATATAATATATTTTATTTATAATCTAATAAAACGAATAACTTTATAAAAGTATTCTGTTTTATATAAAAAGATTTTACTATGCAAAACACTATGCAGGCACTATGCAACACTATGCAGGCACTATGCAACACTATGCATAATAAAATATAATATATTCTATTTATAGTCTAATAAAACAAATAACTTTATAAAAGTATTCTGTTTTATATAAAATAATTTTACTATGCAAAACACTATGCCTAATAGAATATAATATATTCTATTTATAGTCTAATAAAACAAATAACTTTATAAAAGTATTATATTTTATATAAAAAGATTTTCTGTTTTATTACATTAATAATACTAATAAAACAAAACTGAGTGACTTATCACATAAGTATTAATAATCAACATTGTGTGCTACTATGCAACCACGCGTATTACTGTACTTTTACTACCGAGTAGTTCAACAGTATAAACGGAAAAACTTCCGCCATTATTTCCATAAAATATTTTTGTCATTTTCTCAATCCGACAATAATTCCGTTGTGGGGTCAACCAATGATTGTACTTTGTGCATTTGGATATTCCTGCACAAAAAGTATATTCCCCGACCAATCGAATATTATACAACAACTTGCATACTTTTCAAAATTTATAAATACTACCCACAACTATAACATTATCTCAAATCCACACCATAATATTTAAAAAATATTTCGAGAAAATTAAATCTTTATTCATAAAATATGGGGTCTCACAATACTTGCACAATATAAAGAATAGTTCAGATACTTCCTTGAGCTGTTGCTTACAATAACGCAACTCAGATTAATCTTTTATATCGAAACCTATCATTAATAAGATCATTCGTTCGATTAGAATAATGTATCATAACACATAGCACTGCTATTTGCAGTCAACACATAACCTAATCACATTGTCACATATTTTAACATTCATTGATTTATTAATAATCACGTATCTAGTCCAATTATCTAAGTCCGGATCAATTTCAAATATATTTGATTGTCTTAAACTGGCTTTAATCGTGTAATTATCGAGTCTAAAACTCCATTCAAGAATTCACCAACCAGAATATCACTATATTATTTTTAATTGACTTATAATAATTTTTAAATAATTATTATAATTTATCATGATTTTTTTAAACATCAGAATCATCATTAAATGATTTAAATATTAACTAATTATATTATCATTAATATTTAATTAATATTAAATTATTAATGAAACCATTGCCAAAATATTAAAGTTATTTATAATAACTCAAACTATTTTAAAGTATTAATATTACCCTTAAATGATTTTAAAAACAATTAGAATCATTTTAAATAATTACCATTAATATTTAAATATTAATGTACTATTTATCAAAATATTTAAAGTTATTTATTATAAGTTTAAAATATTTTTAATTCATTTATATCCTTTTAAATAATTTTTAAATCAAAAAACCATTTTTAATTTATTTATTCAATATAATTATTAAATAAATTAAATATCATTAATATAAAATTATTAATGAAATTTACCTTTAAATATCAAAAGTTATATTTTATAATTAAAATATTTTTAAACTATTTATTTTCATTTAAAATAATTTTTATAATAGTAAAATCATTTTTAATTAATTTATTTAATATAATTATTAAATAAATCTAAAGTCATTAATATTAAATTATTAATGAAATTTATCTTTAATATTAAAAGTTTATATTTTATAACTTTAAATATTATTAAATACTTTTTTATTATTTAAAATGATTTTTAATATAATAAAAATCATTTTTAATCAATTTATTTAATGCATTTATTAAATAAATTAAATATTAATAATATCTAAATAAATATTAATATTTATGAAAAATATGTCAAATTATGAAAAGTTAATTTTTATAACTTAAAATTAGTTTTTTAATTTTTAGAATTTATTTACTATTTTTAAATGATTTTTAGAAATTAAATTAATTCATTTTTGATAAGTCTGTCGCTAAAGCCATTTGGCGATAGTAAGTGTCGCCTTAGGTGTTCTTGAGAAACCCAAGCATTCAAAGTCAGTGTTCGAGTTAGCTTGTTTGACCAGCAATCATTCTCTGTATAAGTTGTTTCTGGACGTGTTAATGGCTAGATTTTATAGTACTAATGTAATGCTTCATGATCCAACAACAATCATGGCCAAGCAACATCACAATCTCTCGTTATAAAGCTTAGAAATTATTGTCGATCGTTTTTCAAGTTTAAGGTGCCTTGAATTTTAAGGTCATGGCTCAATTGGCCACTCTTTGTAGCTTTATATCTATCAATCTGTTCATGTATTTGGTAGTTTAGGCGTCGGGCTGTGTAGAGTAACTAACAGAGAACATGATTCAAGCCATGTTTAAATCTAAAAATAATTAATCAAAAAGATCTGGGCTCAACAAATTCTTGTCAGAACGTTTCTAGGTTTTCCCAGAAACCCAACAGTTCAACCTATAACTTTCATGCTTGATTTCCTTTATGTTCTGGTCATGATTTATGTCGTTTAATGGTTCAAATATATTCTATACATGACAAGGAACATTAATATAACAACAAATCAGTTTAACAACAACAGATCCACAAGCTATGACTCAGTCAAAGCTTGTTAGAAAAACGTTCATACCCTTTTCTGGAAATTCCAGAAATGTAAAAATCAATATAAGTTGCCTACTTTGACCAGTTGTTACATTTGATCTGTTGATTGTTTATGGAATCTTAAGGCATGGGTCTACAGTCCATATTACCAGCTACAACATGTTCATAACAACAACATAAAATTACGTATTACCTGACAGATTAAGAAGCTAAAAGATGTTGTCAGACTCAGTTTTATACTTTCTGGGTTGCCCAAGTTTGGCCCGGTCATGTCCGGTCAACGGGTTTTGACCGATTATAACTTACAATCTACACATCCAATGACCATGATCCCACTTGTAGATTAAAGACCACATATCAGACTACAATATAAAACACTTAAACCACAAAAATCAAACACAGACAGAGATCTACAAGGCCTAACATTCACTGTCAGACATCAAAAGAAAAATTTTCCAGTTTTTGTAAAATGACTGATCTGAGCCTATAGATGTTATGGATCTAAAATCTATCAACCCAGATAACTTAATTAGACTCCATACCACATATTTTACACAACAAACTTAACATTTAACAACAGATCAAAGGTCAGATTTCATGGCTAGGGTTTACCTCTTTATGTACCAATTTTGATTTCTTGGCTTATGATCTGTTATTGGAAGTCATGGGGCTTGATTTAGAGACTGGTATACCTTTGGATTTAGTGGGTTTGAGCTTGAGAGAGTATGGCTAAGTGTTTGTTGCACAAATGAACTTTGTTTTGCTTTTCTCTCTCTTGAATTTTGTATATCAATTGGTGCAATGAATTTGGTTGATTGCAATGGCTGATATGCTGGTGTTGTAGCTCATAGCTAGGTAGACTAGGGTGGCTAGCAAGATATTGCTAGATTTTCTAGCAATAATTCACCAAATGGAACAAAAGGGTACAATGGTAATTTGTATTTTAATTTTAAGGGTATTCTTGTCCAAAGTACTTGAATCTAGGGTTTAATCACTAGATTTTAAATTTTAAAGTTTCCCAAATAATTTCTAGGGTTTAAAAAATTTTAATTAAAGTGTAACAAAATTTTAATTAAAACACACTAATTAAAATTAGGGTTTTTAATAGAAAATTAGGGTTTAAATAATTAGGGTTCCTTAATATCATTAGGGTTCCCAAATTAACAAATCAATTTACTAAAATAATCATTAGGGTTTCTAATTAGCAAATTAGGGTTTCTAATTTTAATAAGGGTTTTCAAATCTTAATTAGGGTTTTCCCTAATTAACAAAATTCTATAATACGCAACATAAATCATATAACACCATTTCTAACCGATCTTAAATTCCAGTTTTGAGTTTCCAATTATGGTTTATGACAGTATTATTAGGGTTTGTCGTGATACACCATAATTGCCTGACCATTATCAGTCTACACATATACTGTACATATTTATAGCACTAAAAAATCAAAATATAATTAATATTATATTATTATTCTCATCCCTTGAT
This sequence comes from Panax ginseng, assembly GCA_020205605.1. NCBI lineage: Eukaryota > Viridiplantae > Streptophyta > Magnoliopsida > Apiales > Araliaceae > Panax > Panax ginseng. The sequence continues at coordinate 93,862,540 of CM035138.1, forward strand.
CAAAATCCAAATTTAGGGTTTGGATTCCATATTTGATTTATCTTTCATATACAATATTAATAATTAAGTTAAAATTATTAACTTAAATATTCTCGAACAAATTCATATAATAAAATATTTATTATTATAATTCTATTAATAATATAAAGTCATGTTTTCATGGAGAATAATTAATAAAATATTTCTGCTACAAAATATAATCAATAATTCTAAAATTATTTATAATTTTTCAGGTACTAAATATATTTGCATTTTATCATACACATTACTTGACACTTATTCTCATCATTAAAATAAAAATAAAAATTTATATGCAAAATTTCTTATTTATTTATATGGAAAATATCGGGTTATTACATTCACCCTCCTTTATAAGGATTCCATCCCCGGAATCACCGTTTTATAACTCATACATATAAGGGTACATAGCATACACACAGTCATTTCAAATAGATCTTGATTAGATTCGATTGAACTATCTTTAACTATTCAACATAAAACTTGTCTATCTGATTAAACGGAAGTTCGATTCCTAAAAGAACTCAAATTCCTCCTTCAAAATTTCTTTGTAAAATAATTTATTATATATTGGAAAATCATGTATATCAAAATATACAAATTATACGAATAATACCTGAAGTTGCATTCTCAGCTGCCACCGTATACTGGACCGTCATATTGAAGACTCTTGCGGTTGATTCTGTTCGTTTGTTTGTTGAAGTTGGTTCCACTATCACTATAGTCCCGCTGCCTTTTCCTTTATTCGCGCTCCCTGTATCCCCTTCCCCTTTTCAGACAGTCCTTCACCGTATGCTCCGTTGATCCAATTGAAAACACCCCTTGTTCATCCTTGAATTGGGGCAGTTAGGAGAGATATGTCCCTCCTGCCCACACTTGTAACACACAGACTTACCTTTAAGACACTCTCCCGAGTGATTCTTTCCACAATTCTCACACTGCACAACCTGTTTCTTTCCACCTCCTGGCCTACTTCAGGTATTCCGAAAATTATCTCCTTTTCTTTTTCCTAGTCTTACTGGCACTATTTTTTCTCTCCATTTAGCTTGATTTGCTTCCCACCAAAAATTCGCCTCCCTTTCATCGATAGGTGACAAAAGTCATTTTTACCCTCCGTTACTTTAGTCAGTCACAAACACCTCTACAGGGTCAGTTGATCCTCTAAATCCTGGCGGTTCAATTTCTTTGAAGTCTTTGAAGTTTGTCGATCGATTATCCGTACGATTTCCCACTACCGTAATCCATTCTCAGATAGCTTTTAACGTCCATATTCGCCAAATTTCAGACGGGTCAGTTCAGTTGTCTTCCAGCTTTGTTGACAGGTTCTTCTGCCTTTTGGTTTCGTTTACGTTTTGGCGGCATATCTGATTAAATAAAATCATGTTCATCCAACTAATTTCAAAATACTTTACACCTTATATCGTAGCACATATTGCTTTAAACATCTGATATTCCCTTTGTGACATAAAAGTCGGGAATTGCTGCCACAACTAATACAAAAGTTGAGAATATTTATTTACAACCACATACTTATCGTATACGCCTCATACCTATTCAAGTAACACTAATACTACTTATTTCATACGCCTTCACTAAGGATCAATTGCTTAGTATTCTATATATTCCTATTATCCTCCATAATTCCTTCACACATAACTATACCTAGTTCATCAAACCTTCCACACATTATGAGTTTAAGAACTCACCACAAACATATGGTTTCAAGAACTCGAGCTTGACCTTATATTCTTTAACTATATTCTACCTATCAGTTATACTATTATTTAAGGGTCCGTTACTACACTTTTCTAGTATAATCACCTCATTAGGGTTGCTTTCAAAGTGAGCCTCTAATTCAATTATTTACTTTGGTATTGGCTAAGTTATGGAGGTTGACTCCTTCTTTATGATCTGAGGGTATCCTAATCCTTTCCCACCTGAAATCTACACCAAAAACTATCTTGATCAACACGTAGTATATACACACAGCAATTAATAATTTTATACAAATTATCTTTTATTTTGTTTAACGATGAATTTATTCAATTCATCTCCTTTTAAACTCTAAATGAGTTATTTATATTTTCAACGTTTCCCTCTGTTCTAAGGTTATAGCCTTAGGTCTTATCCCACATAAGGTTTCTAACCCTAAAGCTTTGATACCAACCTGTGACACTCATGGTACTTCCAACCATATCACCCCACAGTGATACCTATCAACTTGCTACCGACTGGCTCGGCGTCCCTACTTTAAAAAGTTCGGCTTCAAAGCCTTCCTTAAAGGGATGTCACCAGCAAAAGGCTCGGGGCTCTTCGCAAATTCATGCTTATAGCTTTGATACCAACCTGTGACGCCCCCAAATTTGAGTACTTAAAACCCGAACTCGGTGCTTCACGATACTATTTCTATGAGCGGAATAATACTAATAATGTTCAAGTTTATGTCCTAGAGGCCAATTATTTGATATAATTGCTTAACGTTTTGATATTATATTTGATTGAATAAATGAATGATTTTATTTACTGCGTTATATAAATGTTAACATAATAAAAATCCTTTGAATAATGATACAAATTATATAGTTTCAAGTATGTGACTTGAACATGAGATTATATAATTCCAATTAGTATCATTGTTCTTAAATGTCCCTAGTCGAGTATCATTGTTGATGGGACAACAATGATGCATTAAAATTAGTATGTGGATTGACTGATGACCAAATCTATTGTCATAAATATATGAGATATTAAGTCAATGCATAGGTACATGTTAGAGAACGATGGACTGGACAGACCCACCATGAGAATTCTATGTGGAGCATTATGCGAAGTGTCATTAGCAATTCTCATAGTGACAATGATGTAATGGTCCTCCGACCTCAAATCACTATATTTCTTCACGGGAATTTATGTACTTTGATATCATCAAATGTCACCTTTAATAGGGTGGACTATAAAGGTGATTATTGGACACATCATGAATCGTGTGAGGAATATGAGTGATCTAGATGGAATTTAATCCATTTGTTTCATATAGTCTACTCATTGATCAAGAAAAACTCAGATTAAATTATGAAGAGTATGACACATTCCATGACTCGAGTTTAATCTAGGATATTAAGGTTAAAAGGATTGAATTACACTAAAACATTGGTCACAAAAAGGTTGCATCGAATCATCGATCTTATTATTACTTGGGTAGCAGTGATGCATTACTAGATGCCGCTCACTGTTTATAATTTTATAATATAATTTTAAAATTATTGCCAATGTAATAATAACCTATAGGGTCACACACATAGAACGTAATTTAAAAAGGAAATTAATTTAAATTGTAAGGATTTAAATATATCAATATGATTGATAGTATTTTAAATCACGAATTTAAATTAAAAAGGATAATTTGTATATATGTATATTAATTAAGTAAGACTTAATTAAGATATATATAAATTGGGATTTTAATATTATTAGGTTTTGATTAATTCCTCCTAACTGCTATATATATGATATATATCAGTCACTTTAGGGATTACGTCAAAATACAAAACCCTAGCCGTTCTTAGAGAGAGACTAGAGAAAACAGTTTTGAAAATCCTCATCCTTGGTGGCTAGTACCGCGGTTCCTTCTTCTGCAGATCGTAGGACATTTCACAGAGCGTTCGTGTGGATACCGTAGAGACGTAGTTCATTCAGATTGCGTTGGAGATTCGATCGCATCAATTCCAGTTTCTTAATCGCGGATTGCGTTGGAGATTCGATCGCTTCAATTTCAGTTTCTTAATCGGTATAATTTCTTACCATTGAATTAATTGTTTTTCGCATGGATCCTGTTTTAAGGTTTCAGAATTGCCTTTAAATTGGTTTATTTCCGCTGCATTTTATGTGTCGAAACCCAACATTCATATGTTCAACATATATATAACACATCATGCTCTTTGTAATAAAGATTTAAAATAATCAAATTCATATAGCAAATAGGAACTGAAAGACTTGCCTTGATCGTTGTTTACCAATAACAGTTTAACAGCTTACAGTTATCTGCACTTCACGTGCCCTACACAATTATATAATCATACACATCAACTATTAGTCACATAGAAATGCATAGTAGTTGTAATGTAAACTTTACTCTACGCCTCATAACCCTTCCTATCATAAATACCCAATGTTCAATTTGATTGTGTTAACTTTCGACTTATATCTCATTATATTTCATATTTGAAGTTCATTCAGGTGTTTAAGTCTTGCTAGGACTACTTATTGGTTTTATATTAACACTATTCAATATCTTATAATATTCATTTCATTTGAATTAAAACACTTTTTACGTTCATAATCACTTATCACGGCGTTTTGACGTTTATTCATTACACGCCCAATTTGTCTCTCTTGTGTGTGCTTAGTATGCGTATACAACTTATCTAATATATCATTTATTAATGTTAAGCATCATTATACTTCATAATATTCATGTTCTATAACTTAAAACAACATCTTTTATCTTCAAGAGCACTACACTTGCATACGTGCATGCCCGACGCCCTCCGATTGCCTCCGAAAACACAACAGTCCTAAAGATGACCATTTTGACCCCTGTTCCAGACCTCAAATTGAATACCTTAAAGAATACAAGTTGTAGGTCTATTCTTCCTCGTTCCCTGGATAATCTTGAATCGCCTTAATCGGAGTTCGTATCAAAACGTTATGCCTATTTTACAAAAACAAGTCAAAATAGTCACACTTGACATAGTTTAGGCGCAATTGCTACCTAATTAATCCTTAGGCACAAATAGCGATTACGCCTACTATAGTGCAACCGCTCCAATGACTTAGGGCACAAATAGCAAAATGCTCAAGATAGCGTAAACAGACCTCGAAGCTACTGTTCTCGCAATTTTTGACCCTTTTTCTCCTACTAATCTTCATAACTATAACTTGAGTTATACATATCCAAATTAGTCCATTTTTGATTCTATGGATTCGTAATTCATAGAACTACAACCTACTAGAATTCTAACAATTTATAAAAACATTAACCAACCTGAAAATTTGACCCAAAACACATGTTCATACTCTATTTTCATGTTTTAAACACATTTTGCGAATTCGATCGCCACGGCTTCGTTTCTTAACCAATTAACACGATTTAAACTTCGCCGCTTTCGTTTCTTAACATACTAACATAATACAACATCAATTTACAGATCATAACAAGTATTGACCACGAAAAATTTTACTTTCTAAAGCCTATTTTCATGTAAAAACACTGTTATATACTTTTCTTCCTACAAACCAAATTACATGAATTTTTATCATCAAACAACACTCACATGTGATAATTAACAGAGTATAAACCCTTCATACATATATATGTACCAATTCAACACAATTATCAATAGAAATTTCAAAAACAAGTGCTAACATTAGAGTAGGTTATACCTTGTTCCTTTGATTGTTTGCTAGCAAAGAGATGATGATTAGGTTTAGAAATTTCCCTTCAATCATAGTGATTCCTCTCTTGCTCTCTCTCCAAACTCTCTGTGTTTCACTATGTTCCTCTCTTCCAAACTCTCTGACTATAGCCTTAGGAAGAAAAGAACACGTAAAAATAAACTGAAGCTACCCACGTACTTCAGTTATAAAATAATACGCCTTCATCAGTTAAATTAGACCAAAGGCCACAAGGCCTTGTTTGCCACCACACACCAACTCCCCCAAACTAGATTATTTTAATAATATTATATTATACGCTTTCATGTGTCACACCTTTAGTTAATTTAAATAACACATAATAATAGTAATTAATAATAATTATAATCTCTTTGTAATTGTACTTATAATTAATAAATAATTACATATATCTAATTTAATTACTAAATTAGAATTAAACATTACTTTATTTAATTTATTTATTTCCTTTAATATTAAACAATTTATTTAATTTAATTAATTCATTAAATTAAATCTTCAAAGAATAAAATTTTCATTTGCTTTAATTTAATTATCATACATGTAACTAAATTATTATACCACACTTTCATAAATTATTTATTTTTCTTAATAAATAATTTATTTAAAATATTTATTTAATTCAATAAATATTTATAATAAACTACAAAATTCATTTAATTTCTTTAATAGTTAACTTAACTATTAAACCTTACTTTTCCAATATATGATTATATATTTCTCTTCATACCGTATCACATATTTCAATATATATATATACATACTCAAACTCAAAACATCTCATAATAAGAATTTTAATTATTAAATTCTTATTTTAATAACTTATAAAAATTCGGGTTATCACATCATTCCCTCCTTAAAAGGATTCCGTCCTCAGAATCACCGAAACCTTACCTTACTAAGGTTTTCACAAAAAATCTTTCACAATTATCGTTAAATAACTTCAACACGATAACTTAGCAAAACGCTTTTACATATATATATATATATATATATATATATATATATATACTTCATTCATTTCTTCAACAACTTTTAGGTTTTATTACATAACCTTCAATTAAACACAGTCATATACCAAATATTATATATTCTTTAACCCATTCATTTCCTTTTCTAAGGATCATTTCATAAACACTCGGGATATTACATTCACCCTTTCTTCTAAGAATTTTGTCCTCGAAATTTTATTTATTAATCTTTATTCATTCAATCTATCAAAATAGATTTTACGTTAATACTTTATTCATTCATTGGGTTCTACAACCAATTCTTTCTCTAAGGATCTTTCTAAGATCATCATATTCCTCACCTCTTCCTCTTCTAAGAGTTTCACATTTCTCTTCTTTCTGGAGTTTTAAAATTATTATGTTTTGCTTAATTTTCCCATCATTTCCACTTTCACCTTTCAGAATAATAAGAATCTTCCACAACTACTCAATAATTGGGACGCGATATGAAAAACAGGAATTTAAAAGATTCCAAATCATGCTGAGGGTCATAAGACCTTAAACTACGTTAACGGTTATAAGTACTATTTCAACTTAAACCTTAATAATCATTAGACTACAGGGACTCCCATACTTAGGGTGTTAAGCCCTTCGTATGATGTATTGTGCACTCTGTCCACGGTTATAAGTACTCTTTCAACTTAAACCTTAACAGTCATTAGACTATAGGGACTCCGTGCACTTAGGTGATCACCCCTTCGCACTCATGTATTGTGCACAAACATCTAAACGCTTTCGCGTAATCTACTATAAAAGGGTTGTTCATCTCAGCTTTTCAACATCTGAATCCGCACCAAAATAATTTGGTTTGGCATAACTTCTCAAGAAACACCTGAATTTTATGAACATATTTCAATATTCGTCTAGCTAAATCAAATAGCATAGACTTCTACAATAATTCGGACATCAATCGAAATATACATATATATATATTCTCATGTCTTAAAGAAATCTCAAAAATCTTTTTATGACGTCATGATACCTCACTGTATTTATAGTCCATTTGAGGATCCTGTCATTTGGAGATTTTATCATACTACATCATACCATAGTGGGTTGACGATCCTTAGATCACATCCAACACTAAGTAATACTGCATTGATGACTCCATCATTTTTATCATCTCTGCACCAGGTTCCATGATGCATTGATGATATAAAAATACATTTTGATATATTTCAAATCATTTTTGTCTAGCCGAAGCAATTAGCATAGACATACGAATAACGGTATTATTTTTAAAACTCATTGCTTTTATCATTTGATCCAATGTTTTTCAAGAAAATAGAAGTGCAAACATCAGCACGAAGTCAATAAATTTCGAAAGTCTAGCATAACTAGTAGATTTAGAATATCTAATTTTCTCCATCAATTTCAATCTTTATACTAAATATTCTTGTATTTCAATTTACCATCCTCTTATACCCCCAGTATAGTTCATCAAACTTATCGCACATTGGAAGTTCAGGAACTTGCCACAATAATATGAGTTTAAGAACTTATCCTAGTCGGACCATACAGGCGCCCATTCATTTGAGGGGTTCAAAATATACCATATTATTATGAGTCACTTAACTTACCATATGCATTAGTTTTAAGAACCGCACCTAATCCTAATAATATCTGACTAATCTTAATAGTTTCTAACTATCAAATATACACATGAGAAAAGAATCACCTTTTCACCACATATACATTGATAGCGCGACACCAATATTCCAATGATTATCAATATGATAAACTAAGTGCAAGAACAAAACCCTCGCCCATACAAAGATTTTTACAACTGAACCATCACATGAGTCCTCAATTGAAATCCCACCTAACTCTATCTTGCTTATAACTTGCTCTTTGCTCGATACGAATTCCTCGTATCACATCATCTATAACTCCTCGTGAGTTATCTCGTACTATTTTATAGTACATCATCTTCATAGCATCAAGCTATAATTATTCAAACATTACAGACCATCTTTCCTTTATAACTTAAACAGATCACGTCGTGATCTTATTCTATAATCATCTCCCTTAAAATTCTTTTCTTAACTCGTGATCGTTTTGTTTTACGATCCTCTTTCTTTCCTTTTTCATCATTTACAACATTATTCATTATCTTGGCTATTGGAGTTAGGTAACTCCCATTTCTTATCTTTATATCTCCTCAAGATTCTTCTTTGAATTTCCTTGTTTATATAACAATTCTTCCTTTAAGAATTTCTAACTTCTTTTACATTACTCAACATTTCATTCAAGTTCCACATTTTCATCATACGTATTCATTTTCTATACTTGGTACACATCGAGTCTCTAATAGTTTCAATATGGTACGCTGAGTGGTTTCCCACAAACAACCAACAAACTAGGTTCCGAGTTGCTAGTTCGTATATACCTTCGCTCTATGAAGGAATCGTTTAGCCCAGATACCATACATAACCTATTAATGAGTACGATTGTACCATACTTAGATATAACTTTTTATTCTTAACTCCTTTATAATTTTCTTTTTATAGACATTGTCAATTTATTATCACCTTACATCCTTATTATTGGAGTTGGGTAACCCCACATTCATACTCCTTATAACTCTACAAGATTCTTCTTTGAATCCTCCCACGCATGTTTTAATCCCTTCTTTATAAATTTCTTAAATTACTTCTTATTATACAAATTTTATCTGATTTTATTCTTTCATTATCTTCATCTTCCTTCTCTGAGGTTATAGCCTACGGTACTCCTACCTAAGGTTTATAACCTATTGGCTTTGATACGGTGCTCCACATTAAATTAATAAATATAACACATAATTAAATTAATCTATCACAATTGCATCAATTAATTATTTAATCTAATAATTAAATCATCGAAAATATTTATTTAATTCAATAAATATTAAAATTAAATTATAAAAATCTCGTTTGTCACATCTTTCCCCCCTTAAAAGGATTCTATCCCTAGAATCACGACTCAATAAATTTGACCCGTTACATTCCCCCCCTCCCCCTTACAAATATTCTGTCCCCAGAATCGTTTACACATAATTTAAGTAAATAAATGAGGGTAATTCTTCATCATATTCTCTTCGAGTTCCCACGTAGCTTCTTCAGCGTTGTGGTTCCTCCAAATTACCTTAACATAAGGTATTACTTTATTTCTGAGAACTTGTTCTTTTCTGTCGACAATTTGAACAGGAATTTCTTCGTAAGATAAGTCTTTCTCAAAATATAGGGATTCGTATTCAATTACATGCTTGTAATCGGCTTTGTAGGGTTGTAAAACAGAGACATAGAAGACGTTGTGAACATTCTCGAGTGATGGAGGTAAGGCTACCTCATACGCAACTTCTCCGATTCTTTGCAGTACTTCAAAGGGTCTAATGAATCTTGGGCTTTATTTTTTTTTTCCCGAACCTGATCTTTCCCTTCCAGGGAGAGACCTTCAAGAACACATAACTACCCGATTCAAACTCAACATTTTTACGATGTGGATCAGCGTATTTCTTCTGTCTATCTTGAGCTGCTACCAGTCGTGTTCGGATCACTTTGACTATTTCTGCTGTCTGTTGTACTAATTATGGGCCTAGTAATTGTCTTTCGCCAACTTCATCCCAGTATATCAGAGTTCTGCACTTTCTGCCGTATAATGCTTCATTAGGCGGCATGCCAATACTGGCGTGGTAACTGTTGTTGTAGCCGAACTCTACGAGCGGTAGGTGATCATCCCAATTTCTTTTCAAGTCCATCACACAGGCTCTTAGCATATCTTCTAATATCTGAATCGTTTTTTTGCTCTGTCCATCTGTCTAAGGGTGATATGTTGTACTCATTCGCAATTGCGTACCCATACATTCTTGTAGACGTTTCCAAAAGTTCGATGTAAAGTGTGGATCTCTATCGGAAATAATTAACACTGGCACTCCGTGCCTCGAAACAATCTCTTTCACATATAACCTTGCCAACTGGTCTAAGTTGAATCTGATTTTTATCGGAAGGAAGTGTGCGAATTTTGTCAATCGGCCAATGATAACCCATACTGCGTCATAGCCTTTCTGAGTTGTCGGAAGGCCAACCATGAAGTCCGTCGTAATATATTCCCATTTCTATTTTGGGATCTCCAACGGTTGTAGCAACCCACTCGGCCTCTGATGTTCTGCTTTAACTTTCTGACAGGTTAAACACTTTGCAACACATTCTGCAACATCACGTTTCAAATTTGGCCACCAGAAATGTTGTCGAAGATCTTGGTACATCTTGGTACTACCAAGGTGAATCGAATATCGTGAGCTGTGAGCCTCGCTCAAAATGTCTTCCTTAATCTCTGTTACTGGCGGTACCCAAATTCTGCTCTCGAATCTCAGTATTCCTTCCTTATCCATCTTAAATCTTGGTTCAGTTCCTTCGGATATCTTCTTTTTCACCTTTTTACATTCTTCATCCTGAAGTTGAGCCTCTTTAACTTTATCCAGTAGGGTTGTACCAGATTGCATTTCAAACAGTTTTTCATCAATTTCCTTAGGATACTTCACTTCCAATTCTAACGTCTTCATGGCCGAAATTAACTCCTTTTGAGTAGTCAACATCGTCAACTTCTCCCGACCCTTTCTACTTAAGGCATCGGAAACCACGTTTGCCTTACTCGGATGGTATAAAATCTCACAGTCGTAGTCTTTAATTAATTCCAACCACCTTCTTTGGCGCATATTCAATTCCTTCTGTGTAAAAATATATTTCAGACTCTTGTGGTCTGTATATATTTCACACTTCTCCCCGTAGAGATAATGCATCTAGATTTTCAACGCAAAAACTACTGCAGCTAATTCCAAGTTGTGGGTTGGATATCCCTTCTCGTAATCCTTCAATTATCGTGATGCATACGCAATGACTCTGCCGTTTTGCATTAGCACACAGCCAAGTCCTTTATGCGACGCATCACTATAAACAACAAAATTTCATGTATCGTCCAGAAGAAACAACACAGGTGATGTACTCAACCTCCTCTTCAATTCTTGAAAGCTTTCCTCACACTTCTCCGTCCAAACAAATTTCACAGCTTTTCGAGTTAAATTCGTTAACGGAGTTGCTATCTTGGAAAAGTCTTGAATGAATCTTCTGTAATATCCTGCCAATCCAAGAAAACTTCATACTTCCAACGGCTTCCTCGGCTGATCGCAGTTAATCACGCTTCGACTTTGGATGGATCTACCGAAATTCCATTTTTATCGATCACGTGCCCAAGAAATTATAACCGCTCGATCCAAAATTCGCATTTCAAAAACTTGGCATACAACTTCTCCCTTCTCAATACTTCCAACGTTAATCTCAAATGGTCTTCATGTTCTTCCTTGGTTTTCGAATATACCAAAATATCATCTATAAATACCACTACGAACTTGTCCAAAAACAGCTTGAACACACCATTCATTAGTCCCATAAATGCTGCATGAGCATTCGTTAAACCAAACGACATTACTAAAAATTCATAGTGACCATATCGTGTTCTGAATGCTGTTTTTGGTACATCCTCTGGCCTCACCTTCAGTTGATGATAACCACTCCTCAAGTCTATCTTGGAAAAGTATTTCGCTCCCTTCAATTGATCAAACAGATCATCGATCCTCGGTAATGGATATCTATTCTTAATCGTGACCTTATTCAGTTCTCTGTAGTTAATGCAGAGCCGCATCGCTCGTCTTCTTCTTTTCACAAACAACATCAGCCTCCCCCACTAAAATACGCTTCGGTTGAATGTACTCCTTGTCCAAAGAATTCTTGTAGTTGTACCATCAATTCTTTCATCTCTATCGTGCCATTCTAAGATAGTGCCTTCAATATTGGAGCGAGCCTCGGCGCCAAATCAATCACAAAATCAACCTCTCTATCAGCTGGAAGTCCTGGCAAATCATCTGGAAATACGTCGGCGAAGTCCCTCACTACTGGTATCTCTTCTAATTTCGGATTCTCTTTACGACTGTCGACTATGTAAGCTAAATATCCTACACAGCCTTGTCTTAACAACTTCCTCGGCTCATCATCATCGCCGACAACTCGCTTGTCTAGGTAACTTGCTACCATAAAACACAACCTTTGACGGAGTCATAAGGTTAATACGCTTCTTCTGATAATCAATTACAGCCCCGTAATTGAATAACCAGTCCATTCCCGAGATGACGTCAAATTCCCCAAGTTGAATAGGGATAAGATCTACGTTCATGATATTACCCTTAATATCCACTCTACAGTTCTTATGTACATACTTAACAGGGATTATTTCTCTATTCATAATTTCTATGTTCATGGGGTATTCTATCTCATCCTTAGGCAATTCTAAGTTCTTAGCAAAGTCATTGGATATAAATGAACAAGTAGCACCTGAATCAAATAATACATAAGCATTAACTTTATTGATCGGAATGATACCTGACACCACATCACGAGACTGAACTGCATCCTGCACCATCATGTTGAATGTCCAGGTGGTCGGTCAGTTGGTTGCGGTTGGTCCTGTGATAGTCAGAGCGTTTCCACCGCTGTGCCCTCTATTTCCTCCTGATCCTGCCCCTCCAGATCCCTTCTTGGGATAGTCCATTGCCAGATGATCCTTTGAGCCGCAAGTGAAACATGCACCCTTCTTTGCGTTAGGACAGTTAGGTGCTATATGGCCTTCCTGGCTACAATTGTAGCACACTCATTTACCCTTCATACACACTCCCTAATGAGCTTTCCCGCAGGTCGGGCACGCTTCGATCCTCTTTTTTTGATCTTTCGGTTGATTTCCACTAGACGAATTGTCAGTCCACCTCCTTTTCTGATTGATACTTCCTCCCGTGTTGCTGCCACTGGCTTTGTTATTTCCCTCATTTTCACTCTTCTTCTTCTTCTGATCCTGATTGTACTTGGTTATCAGACGCTCCCACCTTCAAAGAGGATGGCCTTTTCCAAGATCTCCAACAAAAGTGTTTAAATTGAAACATTGATACTTTGCTATATACCCAGGGCTTCAGTCCTTGTTCAAACCTTCTTGCTTTTCTCTCATCCGTGTGTACTTGATACGGGGCGAACCTAGCTAACTTATTGAATTTTTCCGCATAATCTGGCACGGACATATTTCCCTGTTTCAACTCCAGAAACTGGACCTCCATTTGGTTCTCATGAAATGGCTCTGAAATACATCTCGAAAAACATCTCCTTGAACCTCTCCCAGGTAATCACACCTTCACCTCACCGAACCTTATTTGCTTGCCACCAATAACTGGCTTCGGATTTCAGCATGAATGTTGCAAAAACGATCTTCTGATCCTCTCGAACTTTAGCGACATCAAAAACCTTTTCCATCTCCATAACCCACGTTTGAGCCTCGATCGGGTTCATGGAGCCTTTAAACTCTGGCGGTCCCACCGCCTTGAAATCTTTGAATGTCGTATTTGGTGGATCTTGAGGTTGATTATTCATTGCTCCAGCTAGTAAGTTCACTAATTGTTGAACAGGGTTAGTATTGGCATTATTATTGTTATTCGTTGACTCTTCCTGAGCTGGTTGACGGTTTTGTCTTCTTTTAGGCGGCATATTTCTGTTAAAATATATGCTTATTAGATCTTTATTTATTTCTCTAAATAGTTAAGGTATTACTCAACAATTTCACATAATCACTTAACACATTATCTTAAACAACTTGATATAATTATTCAAATTGAAAGTTTTAACATCAAACGATAGCATCACTGCTATTTACATCCACTATCCTGAGATAAAGAATCTACAAGATTTAAAACATTAAAATATTCATTTTCTCATAACCACATCGGAATTTACATCTAAATACCAGATAAATTTTTTAAATAATTAAACAAATCCTATCACTTCCTGTTAAGGCGCTGAATATCCTTGCTACGTTCCTCTTCTATGATGCGAGACATCGTTCTGCGATCCAGCATGTATCATGGTAGTCCTTCGAACTGGATTGGGTACCTCAAAAATCTATCTTGAGCCTCATCCATTGCATTATTAAATGTAGAGTACGTCTCCCCAAGCTTAGCCTTCTTTGCACGACCATCCTCTTCTGCAAGATCAGCACGACGTGATTCTCTTACCCAACCCTCCTCTACTATGATCAGCCTTTCTGAGCTTTCCTTCAGTTCTTTCTTCAACTTCTCTATCTCCTCAGTCTTCTCCTCGGTTTGACCCTTCTCGTGGACCAAAGCCCATTCTACGTTTCCCAGATGTGTGTGAAGAGTCACAACCTCCCTATCCTTCTGTTCGATGGTAATCTGCTAAATAATCGCCTTTCAGATCCTCGACCAAAGGTCACATAACTCTACGTTACTACCATATAACTTCGTCTTACATCTCAAAGATCAATGGAGTTCGGTGGGAACTCCTCTTCTTCCTCTTCCTCTTCAGGATCCTCCTCTGGATCAGTCTCAGGCTCATGCTCCTGACCAACAACAGTGATCAATGGAGATGGCTCTTGTAGACACTCAAAATTTTCTTGTAGACACTCGATAACACCTGTACAGATTCGTCTTTTAAGAGAGAACCCTGAAAGACAGTCCATATCCATGCCGGATACTACCAGAAGTTCAACATCAACCCCGGAACACACACTGGGAGTAGCAATTCCAACCTCGGAGATAACCCTGAGACGTGTAGACACAATATCAAAGAAGACCGATTAATCTCGGAGATAACCCCGACGTATCCAGTCTTAGTCCCAACCATGGGAATAGCCACCAACCTTGGTGATAACCCCAAGGAAAGTAGTTTCGACGATAACCCCGGAAATGCTTGTTTCAAATGCAACCAGCTTCAATCTCGGCGCTCATAACGAGATACTCCGTACCAACCCAGAGATAACACTGGGAGGACAGGCACACCTAAAAGATGACACTGAGGACCTTCAACAATTGCAGCAGTCCAATCTCAGCGAAGCTCAGAGCAACGCCTGCTTTATCAGCCCAATTCAGCGATAACACAGGTGAGGGACAACATCGTCATCTCACCAACACGATGCCATGCCACGTCGTCTCAACATTTCATACACATCTCTACACAACGATGTCTTACAAGACTAACCAATCCCGAGTGACTATTGTGCGGGGTAACGGATGGAAGTTGAAGCTTGAAGACCGGAGGGCATCGTCCCATCTTCAATGACTTCATAAAAACTCTAATCTCATGCCATTGTACAACTCTCGACAAAGGCGGTCCGAAATAGGTCATGTATACCTCAATCGAATGACGGATTGCACTTCTGAAAGTTCGAACGGACATTACAGTGCCCGAGTGCACGTACTACGAGATGACCACAGAGAAACCCGGGCCCACCCGGGTTGCCTCTAGTACACCTGCGGCTCCATCCTCTATAAATAAAGGGCTTTGGTGGCCATTTTGCAAGAAAAAACGGCGAGGAAGCCCTGCCCAATTTGCTCTGCACTCACCCCATGCAGTGTACTTTCTCATTTTAAACACATGTGAGCTCATATATAGCTACTTTTGTACCTACAAAAAGTCAAGGTTTACCCACTTTAAAGATATAGAAGTCTTCTTTGGCGTTACTACCGTAAGCCTTCTCACACACTTTAGAGTCTTTCTCTTCATCTTGCACACACACACCCTTCTTCACGTTGAGAGTCGTGTTGCGTGCGTTTGCCGGGACTTTGGTCAAAAGTGGTTTTATTTTCGATTTGTATATACATAAATATATATATATATATATATATATATATATATATATATATATATATATATATATATATTGACTAACATTATCGAGCCTATGCCTCGATTGAACCTGAGACTTTATTCAGAGCGTTTATTTGCTTTTATATATATATATATATATATATATATATATATATATATATATATATATATATATAGGACTTTTGAGCCTAGACTTACATGCAGGCGTTTATTGCTTTAATATATATATATACTTATATATATTAAGCGTATGTCGAACTTTGTTCGATGAGCTTAGATTTTACATGCAGTGCGTTTTTACTGCTTTTATATATATATACTTATATATATGAATTGTTGTCGAACTACATTGATGAGCCTTGATTTTATATCCTGTATGCTTTATATATATATATATATATATATATATATATATATATATATATATATATATATATATAAATCCCACACAGAGTTTACTCCGTGGTTTCTTTGATCGCTTTTACATCTTTATTTATGATTTCTTTAATCCCCGCTTTATTTAGTTTCCTCCGTTTGCGGTTGATCGTGTGATAGCTTTATTTATGTTTAAATCACTTTGGAGTTTCCTCAAGTGGCGGTTGATAGCTTTTATGACTTTTTTACATATATCGATCCCCCATAAAGGTGCTTTGTGTTGGTGATCAAGTTTGTATATATATATATATATATTTACTGACTTTTATATATATATATACTACTTTCGCTTTCATACAAATTATGTATCATATGCGCTAGGAATTATGTGATCACAGATTCAAATTTCATTGGATCTAGATTCGGTTCCCATGATGGACATTTTCAAATTATGGCGACTTGTAAATTATTCTCATAAGGTGTCAATTTCCTCATATGGTTTCTATACCCACGAGGAAGTCGGCATTATTTTATATATTATTTCCGTACGGATGCCTCGCATCTGTAAAATAAAATCAATCAAGTCGGGTACTTAATAAAATGGAAGTATCAAAAGGTCTCAATTACTATTGAGCATCAGGGTTTGAAAAACCTCTTTTATAAAACATCACTGCCATATCTTGCTAAAAGCTAAATTTTTACATAAATTCAAACCCTTTGTATATAGGTGCGAACGAGGCCTCGCATTACTTCCAAATAACAGCACATTGACCCACACACACACACACATTTAGATAATAGTTTCTTGAAAAGAGGCGGTCACTGTGGTAACACGGATGTCGGGGGGTGCCTAACACCTTCCTTACGCATAACCAAGTCCCCGGACCCTAATGAATCTCGGTTTCACCGACCCGTTTAGCAGTGTCACATCACTGGGTCAATGTGCAAATATTTTTTCGGTTGTGTTGGTACAACCATTTAAAAAACCAACTGGCGACTCTTAACAGTCCATCGTCGACATTATACATGTCGGACCTTTTTCACTTGTTTTTTCAAACAAATCTCACCTAAAATGAAAACACCAAAGAACAAGTAATGGAAAGGGACAACTAAAAATCCCGACGTCGACAGGTGGCGACTCTGCTGGGGACTCCAGTAAGAGGACTTAAGCCGCTATTACAATCTTTTTCAAAACTATTATCTGCTTGTGTGTGGATGTTGCATTTACATTTATGATGAATGTGTACGAATGCATTCACTTAATGCACTTAGTGCTTCGCACCATATCTGCTTGTGATATTAGTGCTTCGCACATGTCATCATTTTCATACGGTGAGATGCGATGTATGTGAATGTATGTTGTGTGGTCCCTCCACCAGGAAGCTATCCGTCTTGTTTGATTCTTCGGACTCATGAGAAGACTAATTCTCCAGGCTCGGAAAGGCACCACCCAAATTCGCTCCAGTTGAAAGACCGGATTAACTTCCCGTCAAGTAAATTGCGATGATTTGGGAACCTTCATGCCAAAAAGCCGAGAGAGTAACCTAAGATAGGTCAGCCTCTGATAAACCCAAAACGGAGGAAAGTCTCTTCATGTTCTCTCATTTCAATTACTTGTAAACACAATTACTTGTAATTTCATACCATATATATCTCCATGTAATGAGAAATATGAAGAAATGTGTACACATACATATTTTAATTAATATGCTACAAACAGCTGACATTCGTTTTGCAGGATAAAAATCCTAAAATGGACACATCACATAGCATGTTATTATACATATTCCCTAAGGACTAAACTATGCAAGTCTTTCGCAGGGAACCAATTGGACCTATTACCCGGTCAAAATCCAAAAAGGCTACATGCCTACAGTCAATCATGTCGTCATCTGACCAGACTGAACATAATCTAGTTTCTAGCAAAGAATTCGACGGATTAAGCAAACAAATTACAGATTTGGCTGTTCTACTCAAAGAACTACACCATTCTACTCAGGGTTCAAAAATACCCATACATGCTGAATCCTCCACACAAGGGGGAACCCAGGTCATTACAATACCTGAACTGCAGTTGGATACGACCAACAAAACTCATGATGCTGCCCATCCCACTGGATATCTAGACACGGGTGACATCAAAAAGAAAGTCCTCCAAATGGAAGAGACCCTTCGTGCTATCAAAGGACTTGGAACACACAGGAGTGTTTCATATGCTGATCTTTGAATTTTCCCTGGTGTTCATTATCCAAAAAAGTTTAAAACTCCTGACTTCAAAAAATATGACGGGTTAGGAGATCCTTACACACATTTAAAGGTGTTTATTGGAGAACTTGGATCTTATGCAGAGGATGAAAAGCTTAGAATGCAATTGTTCCAGAAAAGTCTAACTGAAGAAGCCCGTTCGTGGTACACAAGATTAGACAACTCAAACATCCATAGTTGGGAAGAGCTAGCACATGCTTTCCTCACTCAATACAACTTTCAATCTCAGATGGCTCCTGATCGGTATCAAATTACCAAGATCAAGAAACAGTCTAACGAGTCTTTCAGAGAGTATGCTCAAAGGTGGAGACGTCTGGCTGCCCAAGTTACTCCCTCCATGACAGAATCAGAAATGGTCATGACTTTCATAAACATACAAGAAGCCCCTTTCTATGAAAGAGTTTTAACTGGCATCGGCAAACCATTTTCTGAAATGGTCAAACATGGGGAGATGGCTGAAATGGGTTTGAAGTCCTGAAAGATTCAAGATCTAGCTGCCCTCAAAGTTGTTGCTGATCACATCCAATCCGGAAATTATGGGAAAAACCCCCGGAGGGTCCATAAAAAGAAAGAGGAAGATGTTTCCCTGATACTACAGGGTCAAAAAGGTAATCAGAACATGCCTGTTCAAAGGAGAAACTACACTCCCTTTCAAGCACAGTCTGCGAACCCTCCAATACCAAAAGGTGGAAAAGTCAAACGCCCTCGAGTGTTCATACCCTTAGGGGATACCCTAGAGAACATTCTCAGTCTTCTGACAACACAAAAAAAAATTACGCATCTTCTTCCACTAGCCAGCCCTAATGGACGGGGTTTCAATGCTGCTCGGAAATGTGTTTATCATGCCGGGGCACCTGGACATGATACTCAGGATTGTTGGGCCTTGAAACACAAGATCCAAGACCTGATAGACAATGGTGAGATCGTGGTCACCAAACTAGATCAGCCTCACATTCAAGACAATCCTCTTCCTCAACACAAAGAAGAAGAGGTTAACGTGATCAATTGGAGCAATGGACAGAATTCCAAATTCAACTGTGAATCCTCCCAGACCCTTAAAGACGGTGTTGACAAATGGGATTATGCCAAGTTCCAGTTCACAATGGAACGAAAGATGAAAGCTCTATGCAAACAAATTGAACAATTGGCAGAATTGGTGACTTATCAGCATCAAGTGACACGTCAATTAATCAACCAGGATAATGCCAGTCTCCTACCTCTTATCATGAATATTCCCTTGTCACCTTCAGAAAATGAAATGCTGGAAGACAAAGTGACAAAGAGAGCAAATGCCAAAACCCGTCGGGATTTTGCCAACAAAAGGGAATTCACCTATTTGGGCCAACCTATGGAGGAAATCCTTCAGATGTTAATCAATGAAGGAAGGATCGGTTCCTTCACCTCCAATCAACCCCGATTCGACTTGCAGTACAACTCTGATGGAGTATGTCAATATCACTCCCAGTCTCGTGATCACAGCACAGAAGAATGCTGGGCACTCTGCCACCTTATCCAAAATCTAATTGACAGTGGTGTCATGCGCCTAGCGGACAACGATACTGTGATACGTGCAAGTGAGAATACAGGTCCTACTAAGTGGAAGAGTGTAGTAGCAGTCATATCCATTGAAACTGATGGGGCTAACAAATTACTCACAATGCCAATAATTCAACTTGTCATGCAGAGCACAATATCCTATTGTTAGCTTGCACAAAGTTCCGTGGAATTATGGAGAAGATGAAGGATCCACCTCACATACAACTGCTACAGTGTCGAAGGAAAATCCACTTTATCTTCCCCAACGGGTGATGAAGCATACCATCAAATCAAAGGGGAAAATACCCATGGAGAAGATTGAAAAATTCCTCCGCACTATGGGTCATAACGAAGCCAAGGTGGTTTTAAGCTTAAAAGAAGCTCTACAACAGATATCAATTCTGGACTTGGTCCTAACTTCTGAGAATCACCGGAAGGTCTTGTTGAAGGTTTTAGAAGAAGCCTATCTACCGACATCAGTTGATACGGAAAAATTTCAACATCTGGTTGATCACATTTTCAACAACAATGTGATATCCTTCACTATTGATGATATACCACCTGAAGGGACCGGTCATCGCAAGCTGTTGCACATTGTGGTCTTATCCTCCGGATACATGCTAGCTGGAGTCTTGATAGATGGGGGTTCATCCCTAAATATCTGTCCATATATTACCTTGGTGAAGATGAATATTAATCTCAACTGAATCCAGAGTAGCCATACTATCATCAAAGCTTTTGATGGAGCCCGCCGAAATTCAGTCGGAGTAATTGAGTTGCCAATCGAAATTGGTCCTCATACATTCTGTGTATCTTTCCACGTACTCAAGATAGATTCGGGATACAACCTGCTCTTGGGATGACCTTGGAATCACATAGCAGGGGCAGTTCCCTCCACTCTTCATCAATAATTGAAATACATTATCAACAATAGCCTGATCACGGTCAACGCTGAACCAGAGTGTCCTCAACACGGGGACGTGCCATTCATCAATGCCAATGCAAATGTTGATCCGGTCAGTTTTCATGCCTTGGAAGTAAGCAATACCCAATACCATGCTATTGGAATGCCATTACCCGAACCCAAGATTTCTGCCACGGTAATGTCGGCTACTTAAGAAATGATGTCATTGGGTCATAAATCGGGACAAGGGCTGGGTAAAGATTTCCAGGGTATCAAGTACCCAATTCGATTAACCAAGAAAACTGGAACGGCTGGGCTAGGCTATTCTGTCAGTTCTAGTCACAGGAATTCTCATAAGCATCAGCAGATTCCTTCAGCTTCAACCATGTGGCGTTTATCTTCGCCTTCAAACTCTAAGTCTGCACAACCTCTTGTAAAGGTGCCAACCAATGTAATGGCTATGTTGTTTCCCAAGCCGGTACCAGTGAAGGAGAAAGAAGTTTTTGTTCCGAATCCCGTAGTGGAAGATGAGGAACGAAGAATCAAGCAAGACGTCATTCGAATGATGTCAAGCATGGGCATCATGGTTCATGATGAACATACAAACAGATACACCCCAGACGATGATTGCCCAGACATAATGGCCATCATTCAGGACAGGGAGGATGATGACAATCCCTCCACCACTGCAGTACACCCGTACTTTGCCCTTGCCAATTGGAACAGCACTCCTTACATTGGTCGTCGAGGGTAAAGCGAAGAAACTCTTCACCTTACCTTGTAGATATAATAACTGCTTACTTTTCTGTACAGTATTAGCAGTTTATTTTGCCAGTATATGCTAACACTGTATATGATCAATACATTTCATATATACTAAGTGAAAGCATATTTTGTTTCAGGACTCTGAATTTAGATGTGCATGTACTTGCCGATACGGTGCCTTCTTCTCCACAAGGATTGTACCTTTGATGTAGAGATGAATTCAACCTTGATGGAAATCTAGGATGACATTGAGGTGCCTCCAGAAATTCAAGAATGGGTCAAAGACAAACCTAAACCCAACCTTGACCAAACCACTTCTTTCAATCTCGGAACCTTAGAAAGCCCTAAGTTAATCCAAATTGGTTCAGACCTTACCCCAAACCAACGGAATGATATGGTTGCGCTATTAACCCAATTCCAGGATGTGTTTGCATGGTCTCATGAAGACATGGTGGGTTTTGTCCACCGACATTGTCCTTCATCGCCTTCCCATTAAAGAGGATTTAAGCCGGTCAAAGCAAAAAGCTCAAAGATTGAAACACGAGTGGAGTTTAAAGGTAAAAAAGAGAAATTGTGAAATAATTTCAAGTAACATCATCATGGTGTCCACATATCCACAGTGGATATCCAACATTGTTCCAATGCCTAAACACGGAGGAAGGTGCGAGTTTGCGTGGATTACCGGACTTGAATAAAGCTTGCTTAAAAGATAGCTTTCTCGTGCCATTTATCCACATTCTTATTGACAATCTTACGCATGATATGACATGTACTCCTTTGTTGATTGCTTTGTGGGTATCATCGGATCATGGTTCTTTGAGGAAGATCGTGAGAAAAACCGCTTTCATCACACCTTGGGGAACCTTTGGCTATAGACGGTTGTCATTCGGCCTCATCAATGCTGGAGCCACCTATCAATGAGCTATGATGGCTCTTTTCCATGACTTAATGCACAAAGAGATCGAGATCTATGTGGATGACATCATTGTCAAGTCCCGGAAAGAGGATGACCATCTAGACCATCTCAGAAAGTTGTTCAATAGGTTGCGTAAGTACAACTTAAAGTTTAATCCAGTCAAGTGCGCCTTTGGCGTTAAATCAGGAAAGTTACTAGGATTTCTAGTCAGCCACAAAAGAATTGAGCTGGATCCTGCCAAAATCCAGGCCATCACGGAAATGCTCATTCCTCATACAGAAAAGGAAATACGGGGATTTTTGGGAAGAATCAACTTCATTAGCAGGTTTATCTCTCGACTCAGAAACACACTTTGTGAGCGATCTTCAAGCTATTAAGGAAGAACTCCTCCATGAAATGGAATGATGAGTGTCAAAATGCCTTCCTCACAATCAAGAAACAGCTAGTCAAAGCTCCCGTGTTGGTACCACCCAGGGATGATGTTCCTTTGTTCATGTACCTGTCCATAAGTGACAATGCCATGGGTTGAATGCTGGGACAAAAACATGATAGAGGCCAAGAACGAGCTATCTATTACCTCAGCAAAAGGTTCAGCAGCAGTGAACACAAGTACACTCTTATCGAAAAGACGTGTTGTGCTTTATCATGGGCTTCCATAAGGTTACAGCATTATCTCCATGGTCACATAACCTATCTTATATCCCGCGTGGATCCTCTCAAATACGTGTTCGATAAACCCATGTTAAATTGCCGACTGTCCATATGGCAGTTGATCCTACAACAATTTGACATCGTATATGTGACTCAAAAGTCCATCAAAGGTCAAGGAATTGCGGATCAATGCCGACGCTTTTTTTCATGGGATTTCAAACCCTTGGAAACATACTTCCCCGATGAAGGAGTAATGACAGTTCAGCAACACCATCAATACGATACGCGCTAATCATGGAAGATGTATTTTGATGGAGCTGTTAATATGGAAGGTTCTGGAGCTGGAGCAGTTCTAGTATCCGATGCGGGGAACGATATCCGTCGTAAATCAAATTGCAATTTGTCAGCACCAACAACACAGCTGAGTATGAAGGTTGTCTCATGGGGCTAAAACTTGCCCGTTCAATGGGCATCAGGCGGTTAACTGTCTTTAGAGATTCACAGTTGGTAATCAGATAATCCATCGGAATCTATCAAACCAAGGAACTACATTTGCTGCCTTACCATCGACAAGTTTTACAGATGGTTGTGGATTTCGAAGAAATCTCCTTTCTGCACATTCCTCATAATAGGAATGACTTTGCGGACGCATTAGCAACGTTGGCCTCCTTGATTCATATATCAGATAAGGAACACTTGCCAAGCGTCACAATTTCCCTGCACAAGGCCCGACCTATAGAATTACGTTGGAGAAGTATCGGATGAGCTACCTCCCATCCAACATCCTTGGTATCGAACATATCAAGGAATATCTACGAGATGGATCTACACCGTGAAAAGTGAGCTTTGGCCGAGAAAAGCGGATCCATCGACTTGTTGATGAAATTCTACACGAGTGGAGATGCGCTCTACAAAAGAGATGCGAGGACTAGGTCTCCTCGGATGTTTAGACAAAGATCAAGCCCAAAGGCTTATGGATGAAATCCATGGTGGAGTCTGTGGCCCCCACATGAGTGGCCCCCTCTTTGTCGAGAAAGTCCTCGGGGATGGGACATTATTGGATATCTCTCAAAGCTTATTGCAATGACCACGTCAAGAGATGCTATCAGTGCCAGATTCATGGAAATGCTATACACGCCCCTCCGAGGGAACTCCACAACATGAGTTCACCTTGGCCCTTCTCAATGTGGGGAATGGGCGTTATCGGGCCCATTGAGCCTAGAGCCGATGTGGACATCGATTTATCTTCACCATGATCGACTACTTCACCAAGTGGGTAGAAGAAGCCTCCTTCCCGTGGTTACTAAAGAAGTCATCATTGCTTTCATCGAAAACAATGTCGTTTGTCGATATGGACAACGGAGGTGATTGTGTCGAGACAATGCTAAGAACCTCAACAACAAAATGATGGAGGAATTATGCGATAAATTCCACATCAAACATCTTAACTCTCATCATCTATCGTCCAGAAGATGAATGGTGCTGTTGAAGCGGCTAACAAAAACATCAATAAGATTATACAAAAGATGTCCGCCAACCACAAAGATTGGCCTGACCTATTGCCTCTTACTATGTTAGCCTACAGAACACCAATGTGCACTTCCACTAGGGCAACCCCTAAGCATTAACCTATGGGATGGAAGCAGTGCTCCCCATAAAAGTTGAAATGGAATCCCTCAGAGTGTTGATAGACGCTCAGCTGGATGAGGACCAATGGGTACAAGATAGGTATCACCAATTGTCTCTAATAGACGAAAGGCGAACCGCGACTATCTTCCATTGTCAGTTATATCGACAAAGGATCGCCGGATCCTACAACAAAAAGTCCTACTAAAGCGGTTTAAACAACATGACTTGGTTTTGAAGAAGATTCTTGACAACCAAGATCAATCTAAGGAAAATTAAGCTCCTAATCTGGAAAGCCCGTTTATTGTCAAGGAGGTATTGAAAGGAGGCGCTCTCATATTGCAAGAAATGGACGGCGATGAATTTCCACAACTCATCAACTCAAACGCCATGAAACGGTACTATGTCTGAAGTTGCCATCAAGTAAACATCCTGGTGTTGGACAATCAAATCATCAGTCATTCCGGTTCTTTAACCCTTTACCATATACAACTCTTCCACACTTTGCCCCTCAGGGAAACATACATTTCAAGCCAGCAGCTTCTCTGCGTTCCTACGACTTAGGTCATCCCACTACGGATTGAACCTCTCGCGCTTGCAGTTTGGCTACCCATACATGGGATCAAACTTCTCTTACCTGCAGTTTATCCTCAACCTAGGATTAAACATTCTCCTCCCCATAATCGACTTCGCACATGGGATCACGCTTTTCATCTACGCCCACAGAGGCGAAACTTCACGTCGACTTTGATCTCCTCTTCAATAGAGTACATAGGCAACCATTTCATATGGCCCTACATGATAAAATAAAAAAAAATAAAAACATTTCTACCCTTTTTTTACAAAAAAAACAAAAACATTCCTACACCATTTACGCCATATATAGCGTTGAACCTCTTACACCAAGTTTCGACTACGTGAACACTGATCTCCTCTTCAATAGAGTGCGTGGCAGCCATTCATGGTTCGGTCTCACCCCCCTACCAAAACACAAACCCTTGTCGGTTGGTACTGGGAGCATCTTTCAACCCACTATATTTCATTGGCTTCAGACCAAAGGGATGGAATTACCTGAACTCCGTCCAAATAGGAGATTCGGCGACCATCTAAGCTACGGTCATACCTTGAAGAGCAACACCAATCCATAAGAGATGGAATTAACTAGGCTTCTCCTAAATAGAAGTACTAGCGACAATCTGTGGTGCTGTCAATCTCAGAGAGGAAAGCCACGATCCTCTCCACATTTCCATATAGAAACCAGTCCCAAGACACCAAAGATGGTAGGGATACATATAGATCGATGATCTATTCTGAACTGTCTAGAGACAACTCAATGTCCATCCACCAAGGAGGAATTCAGAATACATCAAGATCGCAAGCCCTGAAGCATTAGGCAAAGTATCAAGCAAGTAGCCAAGCATATCTAAAAGGGAAGTGATCCAAAAATATATTTCCCTATCATATATATAATGTTGTTTGATATATACAGTATAAACTATACATGGAAAATGGCTAAGCTAGTCATGCATGGAGAAAATATAAGTTCATCTACAAGTCGGGGTATATCGAAGCTAACAAGCCCAACATGGCATCCCTCTCGGAAGAAGGCGAAGTCGTGGGTCTCTTATGCGAGAATATCCACACGACCAACAGATCTGCAGCCATCTGCATGGTGACCATATGCTCATCAATGTAAGCGCTCATCTCTGCGATCATGCCAGTGGTAAGGGACCTCACTGCAGTACTATCTGTGACGGCTACATCCCGGGCAGATATGGCACTATCCCGCTCAACTATCATCGCATCTCTGGTGATCTGGCCTCATCCGGCTCAACAACGGCGATATCTCTGCGAACTAATGCCTCGTCTCTCTCTAACAAAGTCGTGTCTCTCCCATCAAGGGCGTCGACATCAAAGATCGAGCATGATCTCTCTCGAAGGTCATCGGATGAAGACTACTTTCTCAAAGTCTTGTCTTTGAGTGCTAAATCACGATAAAGATCTTTGATCTTTGGGAGAATCTAGAGGAAATTCTAGCAACCTAGCAACGGGCTCCTCCTCGATGTGGGAATCGATGTCGTCCATGGGCTCTACGTCATCTGACTCACTATCCGGTCTTTGTGGATCTTCTTGTAGTTAATAAAATCTCTGCCTCCATCCATGCGGAATACTCTGCGAGAACAACTGGATGACTAATGGAAAAAATTATCTATCTCACGCACCGATCCCAATATGCGTACACTCGGGATCGGTCCTCTGCTGAAAGAAAGCGAGAAGCTGAACGCTGACCTATCGCCCCCTAAAAATGATGAAAGTCCTGAAACTGGTCAAATTGTGACATCACGGCCAGCGGGTGATAAGTAGTCACGCCCCTCAAACCAGCTAGAGGGAGGTAGTCCATGCCCGGAGCATTAGTAATGAAGTTGTATGGTGAGCTAAGCCCCGAACACGGCAATATGACAAATGGATCTCTGATATCTACCAAAAATGTGGACCAAGACAGAGCATCTATACACTCCGCTAGCTGAAAGGAGTATGACATGGCTATATCATGGGTAAACCAATACCCATGCCGTCTAAGAGTGCCAATCGGTCTCAAATATGACATAAACCACACATATAGCATGACCGAGCTACCTATGACACTCCTGTCAGATAAGTACAGCAGTAGGATGCTGAACGCAGGGTCTCTACTACAATCATAGGTATAATGGTACGACCCTCACTGAGAGCTCTCACCGCCATAATGACTCTGATGTCTATCTCATCCATGTATCGTGGCATATATACATACGATAGTACGCACAACAGCAGTACATCAACTCAGACTAGACGCCAATGATCCTCCGGTGGGGTAAAATCCCTGGAATGTCGTGAATAGCTATCCTCCGAGCCAAATATGTCATACAGAAAACGCTGGGATACACGTGGCCAGATGTCAGCTCATCTTGTACCACTCTGCGCCGCAATCCAGTGAGAGTCATGAACCGTCTACTCATATCTCCCAAAGCCATATGCACACAAGGTCAGTCCAAAGGCAGCATCATCAATCGTGCATACTCCTCCGTGAGTAGAGTCAACTCATGGGTCCCGAATCAAAAACCTTTCTATCCGATACTCAATGCTCTAACATCCCATCCACAAAACCTGCGGGAACCTAAAACATCAATAAGGTCATGGTATCTTTGCGACAAATGATCTCTGGTCACCACATACGATGGTGACATACTATCGTACCACGATCGCATACCCAATGCCACCAACGATGGTGGGGTATGATCAATACGGCTAACTGTCGAAGAAGACATCTGTACGGGCTGTGTCATAAGATCATCCAGGGGTCAATACTGAATATCTCTGAACATACATACATATGCATAACATGATACATGCATAGCAGATAATAGATGGCAATATGATATAGGGAATGAAAAATTGTGCATACATTCCTAAGTATATCAACATCTAAATCATCATCTCTGTACAGCTACAAATACAGGGAAATGGGGCACAGACGCCCTACTACTAACAGAGGCCTATCAAAAGATATAGCGAGAATGGGGAACAGCCACCCGATATCTAACAGAGGACTATCAAAAGATATAACGAGAATACACATCAGAAGAAGACAATGGTGTCGATATCCACATCATCAATCCTGTCCACCTGATGTAATTCCTCCTGAGTCACTGGATCTCTATCAATAGGGATGTCAGGCCTATATAGAGGAGGATCTGCACCGGAAAAATCGAATGGGTCATCTGAGGGGCCAACGCCTGAGCTGGAAGGATCAAATGAAGCTGCCTCTGCCGGATCTCTGCCCAAATGCCGGATAAATATGTGTGTCTGGTCCAACTGCCGGGTCAAGCTATCAATCTGTGTCATATGAGTCGGATCTCGGACACAAGCTATCCAATCCATCATTATCACGGATCCTGGAACCATATCCCCCATAAATTGTGTGGCACGGGACTGGGCTCCGATAGTACGAGGGAACCACCAACGCGGGAACGTCTCTTGAATGCAAGGACCCTCTGATAATATAAAGTCGTCAAACCCCAATAATGGGATATCAGTGATGGGTGACTGTGATACAGGCCAATGACGCCTGACAGGAGGCAAGATCGGCATGAGAATCTCCCATGTGGTGCTCCTAATAGCACGCTCTCCTAAATAGAGCTCCCAGCCTCCATCTGTGAAAAGATGAACTCTCCTGGTGGAAATCACGTACTCGAATCCAGTCGGGCATCCATCCTCAAAATCGATGGTTAAGTGTTCCCCTGAATAGGGAATCCATGTGATGGTGTCAGCTGTCAACAACTCCACATCTGGCGGTGGTGAAACCCTTAGCTGAGGGACCTCCGGCAAAATGGAATGATGCCATCGTCGTCCTCGTGGATAGGTATCTAAACCTAACACACTCATAGGATGCAAGCATGGGAGCCTCTCGTAGGCTCAAAACTGCCAACACAATGGCAAAACATATGTGATAAATAAACACTCTTAACCTATAAAGGGGAAATGACAAGAGAAATACTCACCAGAAGAAATGGGTAAAATCCTAGCCAAGCCTCGGCCAAACCCTATGAGCGCATACGCATGCCCCTGAGGAAATAGGCGAAGGTGTAAGAGCCCCAATCATAATCTCTAATACGGTCCATGTGACGCGTGGCGCTGATCAAAGCAAAAGACACCGTAGAGGAGTTATCTGCTATGAAGCAGCCTCTAATGATCATCAGGAATAATCATCGCAGAATGTGATCCCTGATTCTGACATCATCAGGCATGGGCTCACTCAAAAGCCCGCTCATAGCATCTACGCTCAAAGGACCTGAACGGAGAGTCCTGCCTTTGAGCGCCTCCGCCGGAACTCCTAACAAGGATCTAACGGCAGTAGGGGTAATATTTTCCATGCAAGGCATTGGCTCCCCTCTAAACTCTATACCTATGATAAATCGCCAATCCATCGGCGTCATCATCACCTCGCAATCCAGCAGATGGAGTGACTAAGTCTGATGAAACCATCGCTCAGACAATGCCCTGAGGTAACCCCAGGGACAACGACGGGGAAGGATGAAGAAGAATGCCCTGAATCCCCAATCATGCACTACAGCTCTATAATCAGGATGAAGGGCCTGATACATGGAGTGTATACTAAACCAATTCCCTCGAGGTCAGGTGCAGCGGGAACTACATGAAATGCGAGATCAACATCGAAACCCTTTAATCCTCATCAATAGGAAAGAAGGAAGATCAAGATCTAACGTCATACCTCGTTAGCATACAAGTACATCGAGGGATGTCTGCTCAAATCACCCAGAAGCTCTAGGTTTGCCACCTGAATACAAGGTAGCTCCTTACGGGGAACATGTGCAGCAGGAGCGGGATCCTCAATCGGAATATCCTCATCCACGTCCTTAACGTCTGGTACGTCTGCCCGGACTGGACGAATCACGGCCTCCACCAATCGACCGGGCTGTCTGACAGAACGGGGTCGAGGCACTTCAGAAGCCCTCCTCCGTATACCAGAAGTGGTCCTACGGGAACTACTCGGCTGATCCGGATCCATAATATCTTGACAACAAGTCTCTAAATCACCTCATAAAGGGTGTGGTATTTCCTTACCTGGAGCTTTCTAAAATGCATTTTATGACTATATGCATGCATGCATTTACTTTAACATACAATAGAGTTAAAATGCATGACTACCTAATGCCTACATTTTGAAAAATTTTGCCATAGTCCCCTTTAAAAATAGGATTATCCACATGTACATAGGCATGTCTATGTGGCCATTCAGTAGCACAGCTGCCCCAAAGTCATATACATAATATAAGCATTAAAAATCAAAATCGTCCATGCATAAGGTTAACCTCAATATCAGGAGTACTTTGTATTTATACCTTTTGCTCATTGGACCTCAAATAGGACAAAAAAATAGCAAAAAAAGGTGCCAATTTGACTGTCTCAGAAGTCAAAATTTTCACATCATTATGTTCAGCATGGTTTAATACTAACATTTACTATGTTGAATATTTTTTATCTAGTCATTTGTGCATACATAATCACTACTATATGTTTAGATGCATTTCATGCGATAACTCAAAATCCAACAGATAACAACTGGAAAAAATACTTGCATACGTTGCCAGGATAGTGCAGAACACTTGTACGGTGACAGAATTTGCAAAAAACAGCCCAAACTCAGCAGATTTGAAGGAGGCTCATGGATTTTTCTTAGTGAAACAAGTTGAAAATGACTTGTGAGACCAACCTACTAGATTATATCATCCACGGTTGTCGCAGCTAATCTGTAGCTAGCTGCGCGGTGTGCTGTGGCACCCTATGTGGCACCCCACACCCTCCGACTTGGTCCAGTTCGAGTTGCAAAGGAGTTCTCACAGACTACAAAAGGTCAAATCAGGAATAAAAATGCCACGTGATTGAGCAAAACAGCATACAATCCTGGTCTTCTCCGATGGAACTTTGAGTCTATACATCACTCATTGGTAGTCACCCGAACACGAAGTATACCCTGCCAATGATCTCATTTGCTAGAAATCACATCCGGCAATACCCTATACAGGTCTGATGCCTCCAATTCTGGGTCATTACCCTAAAAAGATCAACGTGGATCCCCGACGGGGGTTACAACGTGGATCCCCGACCGGGGTTACAATGTGAGTCCCCGACGGGGGTTACAACGTGAGTCCCCAACGGGGGTTACAACGTGAGTCCCCGACGGGGGTTACAACGTGAATCCCCGACGGGGGTTACAACGTGAGTCCCCGACATGGGTTACAACGTGAGTCCCCGACGGGGGTTACAAACGTGAAGCCCCGATAGGGGATTAAAATGCACAATTAAGTCGTTGACACACATATCAATGAAGGTCAAGCAGCCTTGACGTTATCTAAGCCGATGGCGATTAAACCTATCTGAGCTCTAGAGCTATTCGAGGATTTCATGCTCAATTACTCATATTCCCCAGCGGATCCCCAGCGGGGGTCACAACGCAATGTTCTATTGATTCACACGTCAGCGAAGGTCAAGCAACCTTGACAGTCTATCCCACAGGGTTTTCAGCCATTGATTCACATGTCGGTGAAATACACGTCAACGAAGGTCAGGCATCCCTGATAGCATTTGCTGTTGGCAGTAAATCCAACAAAATCTTGACATGTCCTGGCGATACCAACCAGGAAAGGTCAATGTTATCAAGGAGGATCGATGATGGAATATGTTATACACATCCTCAAACAAACCAAGCTTTATCCCCACAGATCTCTTACACATAAGAGGTACATCTTCAGGATCAAGTCGTTACCAAAGACCCAGGAGTTTGGTTATAACCCCAACATCAATGTCCTAACAGATTCAGATTACACATCAAATCTGGTCATCATTGCCAATCCCCAGTTGAAGCAACAGGGAGCCAGCAATCATCCCCAGCATGTTGGGCTACAACGCCGTACACATGCATCATACATTTGCATCATGTTACTACTTATAGTACCATGTTTGTCTTATTGCGTTTCAAGTGTCTAGGATTTTGTATCCTACCCATGCATCGCCATGCATGAGTATGATAAAGAAGGGCATCTGTAGACACTCGAAATTTTCTGTACACCTGTCACTAACATTGCAGGAGGACAGATTCATCTTTTAAGAGGGAACCCTGAAAGACAATCCATATCCATGCCGGATACTATCGGAAGTTCAGCATCAACCCCGGAACACACACTGGGAGTAACAATTCCAACCTCAGAGATAACCCTGAGGCGTGCGAACACAAAACCGGGACACACACCGGAAGAAGACCGATTAATCTCGGAGATAACCCCGAGGTATCCAGTCTCAGTCCCAACCATGGGAATAGCCACCAACCTTGGTGATAACCCCAAGGAAAGCAATTTCAACGATAACCCCGGAAATGCTTGTTTCAAATGCAACCAGCTTCAATCTCGGTGCTCACAACGAGATACTCCGTACCAACCCAGAGATAACACCGGGAGGACAGGAACACCTCAAAGATGAAACTGAGGACCTTCAACAATTGCGGCGATCCAATCTCGGTGAAAGCTCTAAGCAACGTCTCGCTGCTCATCATTAAAATGGCGATAACACCGGTGAGGGGCAACATCGTCATCTTGCCAACACGATGCCACGCCACGTCGTCTCAACATTTCATACATATCTCTACACAACGATGTCCCACAAGACTAACCAATCTTGAGTGACTATTGTGCGGGGTAACGGATGGAAGTTGAAGCTTGAAGACCGGAGGGCATCGTCCCATCTTCAATGACTTCGTACAAACTCTAATCCCATGCCATTGTACAACTCTCGACAAAGGCAGTCTGAAATAGGTCATGTATACCTCAATCGGATGCCCGGATTGCACTTCTGAAAGTTCGAGCGCATATTATAGTGCACGTACTACGAGACGACCTGACCCAAGAAACCCGGGCCCACCCGGGTTACCTCTGGTACACCTGCGGCTCCATCCTCTATAAATAGAGGGCTTGGGGTGGCCATTTTGCAAGAGAAAACGGCGAGGAAGCCATGCCCAATTTGCTCTGGACTCACCCCATGCAGTGTACTTTCTCATTTTAAACACCTGTGAGCTCATATATAGCTACTTTTGTACCAACAAAAGCCAGTGTTTACCCACTTTAAAGATATAGAAGTCTTCTTTGGCGTTACCAACGTAAGCCTTCTCACACACTTTAGAGTCTTTCTCTTCATCTCTGTATGCACACACCTTCTTCACGTTGAGAGTCGTGTTGCATGCGTTTGCCGGACTTGCCTGGTTTTATTTTCATCAGATATATATATATATATATATATATTTATATATATATTAACTAACATTATCGAGTTATGCCTCGATTGAGCCTGAACTTGATGCAGAGTATTTATTTGCTTATATATATATATATATATATATATATATATATATATATATATATATATATATATATGAAATTGTATATCGAAATTTGTTCGATTGAGCCTGACTTGATGCCTGCGTTTATTGCTTTAATATATATATATATATATATATATATATATATATATATATATATATATATTAATTATGTGTCAAACTTTGTACGATGAGCCTAGATTTCATTCCAATGCGTTTACTAAGCTTTTATATATATATATACTTATATATATGAATTGTTGTCGACTACATTAGATGAGCCTTGATTTTATATCCTGCATTTATTTATATATATATATATATATATATATATATATATATATATATATATATATATATATATATATATATATATGTCCCATCTTCTGAGTTTTTTACTCACTTACAGCTTTTACTTATTTTATTTACATTTCATCCTTTTTTAGTTCCCTCACAGTGGCGTATGGCGGTTGATATTTCTGACTTTATTTACGTTTTGTCTCTTTGGAGTTTCCTCCATGGCGGTTGATAGCTTTTTACTGAACTTTTATTTATATTTCTGATCCCCATGGAGGTGCTTATTGTGGTTGGTGATCATGTTTGTATATATATATATATATATATATATATATATATATATATATATTTACACTTTTATATATATATATACCGCTACTACTTTCATACAAATTATGCGGTATCATGTTACTTTAGGAATCATGTGATCACAGATTCACCCATTGGATCTAGATTCGGTTCCCGTGATGGACATTTTCAGCTGTAAGCAGCTTGTAAATTATTCTGCGGTGTCTGAATTTCCTCAGATGGTTTCTATACCCACGAGGAAGTCGGCATTATTTTATATATTATTTTCGTACGGATGCCTCGCATCTGTAAAATAAAATCAATCAAGCCGGGTACTTTATAAAATGGAAGTATCAAAAGGTCTTAATTACTATTGAGCATCAGGGTTTGAAAAACCTCTTTTATAAAACATCACTGCCATATCTTGCTAAAAACTAAATTTTTACATAAATTCAAACCCTGTATATATAGGTGTGAACGAGGCCTCTCACTACTTTCAAATAGCAACACATTGACCCACACACACACACATTCAGATAATAGTTTCTTGAAAAGAGGCAGTCACCGTGATAACACGAATGTCGGGGGGTGCCTAACACCTTCCCTCCGCATAACCAAGTCCCCGGACCCTAATGAATCTCGGTTTCACCGACCCATTTAGCAATGTCACATCACTAGGTCAATGTGCAAACTTTTTTTCGGTTGTGTTGGTACAACCATTTAAAAAACCAACTGGCGACTTTTAACAGTCCATCGTCGATATTATACATGTCGAACCTTTTTCACTTGTTTTTTCAAACAAATCTTACATAAAATGAGAACACCAAAGAACAAGTAACGGAAAAGGACAACTAAAAATCCCGACGTCGACAGCTCTCTCTGTATCAACTACTCCCTGAAAACATGAATGTCTCGGGGCTCCTCCTCAGTAGGTACTCGGGGTTCCTCCTCCCCGGCTCGACTAGTTCCTCCAACATCCGACATCCTGATAACACAGTTTCAAGTTTTAGTTACTAAGTTGTACTAGTGAGCACATAATTTAGCAAATAAACACATAAAGTCTTTTATTATCTTTAATGAATTAAGAAATTCATTTCTTAGAACTTGATAATAGTTTTCCATCACTATGTTCTTCCTATAAGGCTACTACCTAAGGTTGTTCCCCCACCTTCATAACCTACAGCTTTGATATCAACATGTGACACCCCCAAATCTGGGTACTTCAATTCCACGGGATTTAGTGTTCACTGTACAAATATTATCTATTTATCTACCCATAATAAATGCAAACCATGCAATAGATAGAAATAAATCCTCCCCTTATGGGGTTACAACATCTGAATAATAAATACAATCCCAGGTCAAACTAACCTTAAACATCTGTGTAGAAACATAAACAAATAATAAGTCTTAAACAACATCAAGTCTTGACAATAACATTCTTAAAATTAAATAACAAGTCTTCATCACTTATTAGCTTTTCCCTTGCCTTTGCTAATAGAAGGCTCATCATACCTTTCGTTCTTAACTGCAATGTTATTATTACACAAGAGTGAGCATGATTGCCCACAAGTATAAAAATAAAATAACAATACATAATAACATGCGAGTAAATCAAAGACTTCTGAAATAAAAGCTCAACTTTTGAATCAAGAATGAATAACAAGAATTCAAAAGATTTCTGAGGGTCATAAGACCTTGAACTATGTCCTAGGTTATCAAGGGTTATACTTGAAACCTTTAACAGTCATAAGACTATGAACTCTTCTACTCGTACTTAGGGGGATCAGCCCTTAGTACCATACTATGCACAATATCGTAACGCTAACGCATAAGAAATCCTTATACAGGGTTGTTCATCTCAGTTTGACATTAGAGTCTGCACCAAAGGAAGTTTGGTTTGGATAAATCAATAAGAGTTCTGAAATTTAGAACGTTCATCAACTATGGACTAGTCGAATCAAATAAGGATTCACTAGTCTAACAAGGTTCAACAATAAATAATATTAAATTGAATAACAATCTCAAGAGGTATACAATAGAACAAGTATTGTATAACAGAATCATACTTTGAAAAGTTAGATAATCTTTAATATAACAAACTGAACTTGATTTATAAACTTGAATAATGATAACAAGTAGGGTTAGGAAACTTGCCTCGTGCGTAGATTACATGTTAATTATACACGTAGTTATACACGTTCTTTGATATAATCCTATATATCATTTCCATTCACAACTCTAGTTAATTATAATGTAACTAGCCATCATAAGTTCGTTCTTTTGTCTAAACTTTGGTTATGACTATACTTAGTCAAATTACCACACTTATTGTCACATAATATACATTTCACGAACAATAAGTTAACTATGCGTTTAATAATTCAATTCACAAATAAATGCGTTATTGACATGTTAAGAATCTATTTTAACATCTCATTATACTTCTAACATATTTTTATGTTCATTAGATTAGGTTAACATCACATTCATGGACTTGAATACTTTAAAATTTTCATTTCTAAACATTCTGGAGAGTGTCGATGCGGCGCCACTGTTGTACTTATTCTCGCCATTGCGGCTTTGGTCAATGGCGCCATGCGCATGGCATGCTCTTCAAAGCCTTGGTTTCTTGTGCTTTCAAATGTAGTAAGTGACATGGCTAAGAGACCATTTATGTAAATTGCAGTTCGCGAAAAATTGCAGAACATGCCAATTTCTATCAATTTCTAATTTCCTACATGAAATTAGACATACCCAGACATTATAATATACATATAACAACTACTCAACCCTTCTAGCATGATTTTAATGAGTTAAAACACATAATTAACAAAATTAACACATGTGATTTTACTGTTCCTGATGTTCTTGAAAGTTTTGAAAACAAAACATGCAAATCAATACTACGGGTTCGCTATAACACCGAATCCGTTCATTTGAAGTTTGGTCTCTTCGTTTTAATATACATAATCCTTTACAAGCATAAATTTATGATATACCCTATGATAGACGTATCAAATTTGGTACGTAAGGCCATATGGCCATAGTTTATACTCTGTAATTTTGTAGCAACAATATACGACGTATTTTATGAAATTGATGTTATGGTTTATACAATATACATAATAAAACATGTTATACTTAACATATTAACACATAATTTTTACTCCTTTCCCAATTACAGAGATTTTACAAAACATAAAGCCATTTTCTTAAAAACTTAAACAACGTAAAAATAGAAATTGGGTTAAAGGAATTACCCAGAGTATAAAATGTAGATTAGGAGAGCCTTGATGATCCTTTCTCAGTTACTAGATCAATCACACACTCACAAATTCTCTCAACTTCACAATTTCTCTCTGTGATAGCTTTGTTCCAGACTTAGAAAATAAAGAAGACGTATACGATTTTTATAAAAAAAAAAGAAACTGAGCGCAGAGTGGTGGTCAGTTACCCAGTAATGGTTAACTGCTCTCAACCTCCACTAAGGCCTCGTTTGGCAAGCCTAAAATGGCTCAAAACCATTTAATTTAATAAATCCTTTATACCATAGGTTACTAATGTCACACTCATTTATACAATAACTCAAATATATTATTTAATTTAATTTGAATAAAATATAATAATTTCTCATTAATTCACATAGTCATATAATTAATTTTCTCATTAATTATAAAATAATATTAGGTTTATTAAATATTTCTTTTAATTCAATAAACTCACATAATTATATACTTTGAATAATAAAATTCTCCACATTAATTTAATAAATATAACACATATAATTAAATTAATCTATCACAATTGCATCAATTAATTATTTAATCTAATAATTAAATCATCAACAATATTTATTTAATTTAATAAATATTAAAATTAAATTATAAAAATCTCGTTCATCACATCCTTAACCTGCAAAAATGGTTATTTGCAAGGTTGAGCTCGACAGCCCAGCAAAATCTAACAATTTTCATGCATCACGTAACACATAATAACATGCTCAACATATATCTCGTAAACATTGGACTAATATAACATACATGTTGCAGTTCATATAACAAGTATAAAGATTGAGTTCCTTACTCAATCAACATGCTTTACTCAATCAACGTAGTCATAAGTTAACTTTAACATTTCATACGTTCAATATATATATAACACATCATTCTCTTTGCAATAAATATTTAAAACAATCAAATTCATATAGCAAATAGGAACTAAAAGACTTGCCTTGATCGTTGTTTACCAATAACAGTTTAACAGCTTACAGTTATCTGCACTTCACGTGCCCTACACAATTATATAATCATACACATCAACTATTAGTCATATAGCAACGCTTAGTAGTTGTAATGTAAACTTTACTCTACGCCTCATAACCCTTCCTATCATAAATACACAATGTTCAATTTGATTGTGTTAACTTTCGACTTTTATCTCATTATATTTCATATTTGAAGTTCATTCAAGTGTTTAAGTCTTACTAGGACTACTTATTGGTTTTATATTAACACTATTCAATATCTTATAATATTCATTTCATTTGATTTAAAACACTTTTTACGTTCATTATCACTTATCACGACGTTTCGACGTTTATTCGTTACACGCCCAATTTGCCTCTCTTGTGTGTGCTTAGTATGCATATACAACTTATCTAATATATCATTTATTAATGTTAAGCATCATTATACTTCATAATATTCATGTTCTATAACTTAGAACAACATCTTTTATCTTTAAGAGCACTACATTTGCATACGTGCATGCCCGACGCCCTCTGATTGCCTCCGAAAACACAACAGTCCTAAAGATGACCATTTTGACCCATGTTCCAGAACTCAAATTGAAAACCTTAAAGAATACAAGTTGTAGGTCTATTCGACTTCATTCCGGATCATCTTGAATCGCCTTAATCAGAGTTCGTATGAAAACGTTATGCCTATTTTACTAAAATAGGTCAAAACAGTCACACCTGACATAGTTTGGCAATTGCATTAATTAATTTAATATGAAACAACAAGAATCATACCATAGCTAGCGTAAACGGACCTGAAGCTACTGTTCTCGCGATTTTTAACCCTTTTTCTCCTACTAATCTTCATAACTTGAGTTATACACATCTAAATTAGTCCGTTTTTGATTCTATGGATTCATAATTCATAGAACTACAACATACTAGAATTCTAACAATTTATAAAAACATTAACCAACCTAAAATTTGACCCAAAATACATGTTCATACTCTATTTCATGTTTTAAACACATTTTGCGAATTCGATCGCCACGGCTTCGTTTCTTAACCAATTAACACGATTTAAACTACG
Organism: Panax ginseng; assembly: GCA_020205605.1. Lineage (NCBI taxonomy): Eukaryota > Viridiplantae > Streptophyta > Magnoliopsida > Apiales > Araliaceae > Panax > Panax ginseng. Next base: position 93,902,617 of record CM035138.1, read on the forward strand.
TCGCTTTCATTTCTTAACATACTAACATAATACAACATCAATTTACATATTATAACAAGTATTGACCATGAAATTTTGTACTTTCTAAAGCTAATTTTCATGTAAAAACACTGTTATATACTTTTCTTCCTACAAACCAAATTACATGAAATTTTATCATCAAACAACACTCAAATGTGATAATTAACAGAGTATAAACCCTTCATACATATATATGTATCAATTCAACACAATTATCAATAGAAATTTCAAAAACAAGGGTTAACATTAGAGTATGTTATACCTTGTTCCTTTGATTATTTGCTAGCAAAGAGATGATGAATAGGTTTAGAAATTCCCTTTCAATCACAGTGATTCATCTCTTGCTTTCTCTCCAAACTCTCTGTGTTTCACTATGTTCCTCTCTTCCAAACTCTCTGACTATAGCCTTAGGAAGAAAAAAACGTAAAAAATAAACTGAAGCTACCCACGTGCATTTCCGATTATAAAATAATACGCTTCATCGCTTAAATTAGACCAAAGGCCACAAGGCCTTGTTTGCCACACACCAACTCCCCCAAACTAGATTATTTTAATAATATTATATTATATAGTTTCATGTGTCACGCCTTTAGTTAATTTAAATAACACATAATAATAGTAATTAATAATAATTATAATCTCATTGTAATTATACTTATAATTAATAAATAATTACATATATCTAATTTAATTAATAAATTAGATTTAAACATTACTTTATTTAATTTATTCATTTCCTTTAATATTAAACAATTCATTTAATTTAATTAATTCATTAAATTAAATCTTCAAATAATAAAATTTACCTTTGCTTTAATTTAATTATCATACACACGTAACTAAATTATTATACCACACTTTCATAAATTATTTATTTTTCTTAATAATTAATTTATTTAAAATATTTATTTAATTCAATAAATATTTAAAATAAACTACAAAATTTATTTAATTTCTTCAATAGTTAACTTAACTATTAAACCTCACTTTTCCAATATATGATTATATATTTCTCTCCATACCAAATCACATATTTCAACATATATATAGCACGTATATATACATACTCAAACTCAAAACATCTCATAATAAGAATTTTAATTGTTAAATTCCTATTTTAATAACTTATATAAATTCGGGTTATCACATTAATGATAATTAGTATTGTATGAAACCTAATTTACAAGTCCTAGGTGATTAGTAAACTTAATTTAATTAGGGAACCCTAATTCACATTTTTAGAAACTAAGATTACCATGTTAGCCCTAATTGCATAATCCTAGATAATAAACTTATGGAACATTAGGGTTAAACCCTAAGGGTCAAACCTTAAGGGTAAAACCCTAAGGGTTAGAATAGAATTCCCACTTTGCCACTAAAAGTAAAAACCAAATGACCAAATTGCCCTTTTTAATATTTTATTAAGATGGAGTGTAGATCTAGACCTAGTAGGTGGTTGGTGGCCAACTCTAGCTAGCCATGTGGTCTAGAAATAGCCTTTAATCAATAAATGGCCACATGATCAGCCATAAGCATTAACACTATATTATATATAGATTGAGATAGAGGAAAGTTCATAATTTAGCCCCATTAATTTGTTCACAAACACACCACCAAGCCTCTCTCTCTCTCTCTAACCCGCGAATTTCTTGAGCATTTCAGTCCCCAAAACCAGCCTCACTAACAACCACAACAAAATCAGTAGCCAAGAATCAGATCTTGTTCAAGAAAGGTAAACCCTAAGCCACGAAAAGTTAATCTTGTATGCTATGTTAGATTTGATGTATGAATGTTTAAATATGTTGTATAAGGTGTGAATCAGTTATCTAGGTTGCTAAATAGTGGATCCATAACATTTATATGCTCGAAATTAAGAATTTACAAAATCTGGGAAGTGTTCATCAGTGGTCTGACAACCAAATGTCAGACCACATAGATCTTTATCTGGTTGTCATTTTTGTTGTTTAAATGCTTGAACATGTAGTATGATGTAAGGACTTTAATCTGGACTTGAAATCATGCTTAGATCATGTCCAGAATGAAAGATATTCTGGTCAAACTCAGTTGACCGAGCATGACCAAGAGTTTTTGGGCAACCCAGAAACTCAAATCAGTGTCTGACAAAAAGTTTGTGGTCCTAGATCTTGCATGTGTTTGATGTTTTGCTTGTGTTATTGTAATTAGATTATACTCTTGTATGTGTACTACATATGCATACTCCTATATAACTTAGTTAACCAACAGAATGAAAGTAATTGATGGTCAAACTAGCCAACTCGATCACGGTTGCAGTTTTCTGGGAAACCCAGAAAACTCAAGAACATTATTTCTGACAATGTTTGACCGGGTGCAATCTAACGAATCGGATGTAGTTAAGCCAACCTGATGATTGTTATATGCTCTGTGACATGTTTACTACATGTTTGACACATGAGATCGACCAGTTATTGAATCGAACCTAGATTAAATCGAGCCACAATATAGGCACTCATAACTGCCTGGGTTTCTGGGTTACCCAGAAAACCCAGGAACCGTCTGACAATGAGTTTGAAGCTCTGGATCTTGTATTTGATTTGTTGTTTGACTAAGTTGATGGTCATAGTTTGTAGTGTTACAACAATACTACAATATTAGAATCTTAGATTTTCCAGAACCGGATTGAATAGAGAATAAGAGGTGGTTAAACAAGACATTTCGATCATCACATGCATCCGTTGTTCTTGAGCTCAAGAACACCAATGAATGATGAAAGTGTCGCTATAGCCTATAACAAATTCGTTTTTATTATTTTTATTTTCTAATTTACGAAAAATGATTTAAAAATAGAAATAAATTCTAAAAATCATTTAAAAATAGTAAATAAATTTCAAAAATTATAAAATCGGTTTTAAAATTATTTTAAGTCATAAAAATTAACTTTTAATAATTTGGCATATTTTACATAAATATTAGTAATTATTTGAATATTATTTATTTAATAAATGCACTAAATAAATTAACTAAAAAATGATTTTATTATCTTAAAAATCATTTTAAATGATAATAAGGTATTTAATAATATTTTAAGTTATAAAATGTAACTTTCAATATTTTAAAGTAAATTTCATTAATTATTTCATATTAATGATATTAGATTTATTTAATAATTATATTAAATAAATAGATTAAAAATGATTTTATTGATTTAAAAATCATTTAAAAAGGATATAAATGGTTTAAAAATATTTTAAGTAATTATAAATGACTTTTAATATTTTAGAGAATAATACTGTAATATTTTAATATTAATGGTAATTGTTTAAAAATGATTTTAAATATTTTAAAAATCATTTAAGGGTAATATTAATACTTTAAAAATATTTTGAGTTATTATTAATAACTTTGATATTTTGGCAATGGTTGCATTAATATTTTAATAGTATTTAAATATTAATGATAATAGAATTGTCTAATATTTAAATCATTTAATAATGATTCTAGATTTTGAAAAATAAAGATAAATTATAATAATTATTTAAAAATTATTATAAGTCATTTAAAAATAATACGACTGGTATTTAAAATATCCAGGATACTATTGAACTGCATGATAGAGTTTTTGAACTCTATAATTACCCGATAAAGTCGTCGGTACACCGAAATATTACCGAAATTGATCCAAACATATATAGTTTGACTGTATAAGTATTTGTTTGTGTCTTTATGACTAATATAACTATGTGACGATGTGATTAGGTTACGTATTAAATGTAAATAACAGTACTATGTGTTATATGTTATTCTAATCAATAGAACAATCTTATAAATTATAGGTCGTTGAATTAAAGATAAAACTAAGTTGTGTAAGCAGCAGACCAGGCAAGTATCTTTACCCTTTGCATTTACTTTATGCAATGGACATGAGTAAGAAAGTTTCAGAATTATATTATCCTTGTGTCAGATTATTAACTCTATTTCTATTGATATGTACTCAAATATTCGTATTAATGCAAGTTCTCGAACTTTATTCGTACATTGTTTATCAGTACAGTATTACTATTATATTCAGATATATTTATTGTGTTCGTATATTTCTAAGATTGGTTATACAAGTGTCCTCACTTGGATAATTATTGAACATGTTAATACATACTTATTAATTTCCAATATGTATATCTTAATTGAAAGTCGTCTAAGCTATTTGTCTCGGCTAGACACAGATTTAAAATATCTTCTGAATATGATAGAACCTTATTAATATCCACCCGAATTGTTTGGTTTGGATTCCCGACTAATTATGAACATCTCGAACATGGGAAAACTTTTGTGCGCCTAAGGCGGTTATGATGAACGAGAATATCGTTCTGGTATATAGTATTGATCAATATAGGGCATAACGGGCTGATCACCCCCCGTGCCTGTAAGTTATGACGGTTTACAGATGAAGTTATGTTTGACCTTTTTGAAAACTGAAAACTATGTTCATAGTCTATCGACTGCTCTCCATTTATAGTCAGTACGTAGTTTCAAAATTTGAAATAAGAATTGTTATATTGTTTAGTGTTGTTTTAGTACTTCACAACTATTGCTTCGTTGTTGAAGAGTCGTTTAAAGAAAATATTTAATCCTTTCAGCTAATATTTATAATTTTTATTACTTGTTGGACACTTAAATGCTCATTCTTGCTTAATTTAAATGTTTTCAGCTATGTATGATTGACCTGAAGGTTCAGGCAAGAACAAAGGGAAAGGAAAGCTAGCAGATTAAGTTTGTGTTATCTTATGTAATAGCTAGACTTAAATAATTTGATGATATTTATTATCTATCATGTAATGAAATGTTTTAAAGGTCGCATACCTAGGATTTAGAAAACACTGATATGTAAATTAAGTTTGATATTTATGACATTATTATTATTATTCCGCTCAAAGAAATGGTATCGTGAATTTGGGGGCGTTACAGTTCTTGTTCTTCTTCTCCTTATGATATAGACTTAAGGCCTCACTGCCACATTCCGCAATGACTGCCTTCTTTAACAAGGTCGTAAAGGAATCAATTTGGAAGATTGATACCTTCTTATACAACCACGGCTTCAACCTGTGCTCGAAGCGTCTCGCCTTCCTTTCTTCATCCCCAACCTGGTGCTCCGTAAATCGCGTTAGTTCATTAAACTTAGCTGCGTATTGCGCCACCATCATATCTCATTATTTTAACTCTAGGAACTTTACTTCCATCCTACTCTTCATACTCTTTGGGAAATAGTTCTCGAAAAATAGCGTTGTAAACCTTTCCCATGTTATCGTTCCTTCTCTCGATCTTTGCTGATTAGTTTCCCACCAATAGTTTGCTTTGCCCCTCATCATGTATGTTGTTGTCTTCTGGTCTTCGCCCACGCGAGTTATAGTGAAGGCCTTCTCAATCTCCTTAATCCAGGTTTGTGCAACTATCGGGTCAGTAGTTCCCGTGAACTCTGGGGGTCCTACACTCTTAAAATCTTTGAAGGTTGTTACTGGGATAGCTTGGGGAACAGGTGGTACGGGTTCGTTTCTTCCCCTCAGAGCTTCTCCCAATAAATCTACCAGTTGTTGTATCGAATCTACTGGTCCTCTCTCATCATTAACTGACTCTTCTGGGACAGTTATTCTACGTCTGGGCGGGATTTTCTGCATCACAAAATTTTTTTCATCTTATTATCTAACTATCATATTTAGACATTTCTCAAATGAAAAGAACTAGAAGTTTATAACACGTTTCTGAAATAAGATCATTTATATTCATATGCCAAATGGTTACAATACATGTTCTTTTCTTGCATACTGCTATAAATGAAAACACATATCCCCTAATATCACAAAAGACAGGGACAACCCTAACATACTACCCCTCTAACATTTTTCAAAAGTTCGGGTTACCATCATCTCACATCTTACACAAAGATTGAGATTACAACAACATATTAACAACACATAAATAAGAATACTACACTACTGAGTTTTTCCCTCTAGACTCAATCTAACATCCCATGCTCCACGGCACTCCGATACTCCTTCTGTGTAATGTGTGCCACCATATCCCGACTTATGGTATGCCGAGTCTGTCCTTGCTCAACTGGGTAGTGATTTACCCCATCGATCAACCTCTCCATGGTTGTACGTAGAGCATAACCCATCTTGTTCATCTTCCTCCTCTTACACCGCACCTCATCCTCTAGATCATCCACCCTGTCATTGGAATCCTCCCACTTCTCCTCGAAGTGAATCCTATCCATCACCTCCATCTCTAACTTAGTCTGGAGAGTCTCCTTCTCCGTCCTCTCACTCAAACCCTCTGCTCCAATTCTTCTAACTTTCTTGCCAACTCAACGTTCCTCGCCACCGATCAGTGAAATAAGGCCCCCATCTGGATCCCTGCCTCCTTACGATGAGTAATTTCCACCTCCATCTCCTGCATCACTAGTTGCCTCTCAAGAGTCTCAGTTTCTAGCTCCTCGACTCTACATCCTAATTCCAAAATCTGATCTTTATACTCTCCCAACATCCGATCCTCAAAATTAGACTCGTCGGAGTCCTCCATGGGCTCGGGTTCCTCCTCCACGGGCTCTTCTTCCATAGGCTCCTCCTCCGGATCAGACTCCTCAGGTAGAGGCTCCATCTCCTCCTCCTCATCATTATCCTCAATAGGGGCAACTACCGATATAGGCTCCGCTATCAAGGGTGCCTCATAGACTACGTGGATATCACGTGGCTCCTCCTCTATAACTCGGCTAGGTCCTCCCATGTCCGTCATCCTACAATCACCAAAATAAGACAAGACAAACAACAACTCCATCAGAATGTTAAATAAACATAAGTTCATTATATAGAATGAAGTTACATTTCATAACACACTAAGTATCTCAGGAAAAACTATACATGAGTTTTATCCCCTTCCTAACTTTTAAGTTTTCCTAAGTTATAATCTAAGGACTCTCGTTCCTAAAGTTTATAACTATAGCTTTGTTACCAACCTGTGACGCTCCCAAATTCTGACTGCCACTTGGTCACTCGAATTCGGTTCGTCACGTTCTCATGGTAACACCATAATAACTAAAATCACACATTCATAATGAAAGATCGAATTTAGAATAATATACAATGATTTATTATAATTATTCCCCCAAGTCTCGCAACCTACAGTGCTTAATAGATTACATAATAATATCGAATAAAGACTTATTACATAATCCTACTTAAGCTTAAACATAGTTTGAAAGCAGTCCTAATACAACATAATAGACTTAAACATAAAGGAACAAGTTAGTCAGTAGCCTTGCCCTTGCCCTTGTCTTTCCCAGAGACACCTCCCTGTTCCGCCTTGACTGAAAAGTTTTAAATAAGCAAGAATGAGCACAAATTGCCCAGCAAGTAATATTCAACAAGGGTAAAGAGTTTTATAACACGAGTGTGAAATATCGAAGTATCATCTCTAAGATAGTTAAGAGTTTCATAATAATATCATGAATAATGAATATCAACAATTCTTGGAATAAGAACGATAATTCAATATAAATCAACATATATATATGAATTCAAAGACTATCAAGGTATTGTTGGTCGATTTAGTTATTGCCAAATCGCGCGCAAGCATACGCGGTCCACAAGTAATATATATAAGTAGAGTGTCGAACCCACGAGGACAAAGTTTTAAAAGAAAACAAATACGAAGGAAAAGTCGTTACAAATCTTATCTAAACAAGTAGAAACAAGTGGTTGGTTAAGCTATATGATTAAAACTGAAAGAAAGAGAGAAGTGGTTGTGCTAGGAAGTCAAGATAGGATTACAACTCCCCTAATGCGTCGCCTAATCTCCTAACTCTCCACTATATAAACGAATCAAGGAATGGTCAACCGAGAATAGTAAATACGCATAAGCTTTTGTCGAAGATCAAATGCACATCCCTAACCAGCTAAATCACAATATGTCTATTAGTGACAAACACTAGGTTAATGTCATTAAGCTAAGTCTCCAGGCCACACAAGGCAAATAGGGATATGTCTATCCTAATAGCATATTATGCACACATTCCATTGGCATGGTCATAACAGGTGTTGTTGTACTTAAAGATAGATAATAATGTCCATTTGTCAATTTTCAATACTATCAATACCAATTTCATTATCACGTAATCAGTCATTAAATACGAAATACAACAACTCATTCCAAAATGATACATTATATAATATAGGAGAGAAAGTCAATTAAGCTAAACAAAAGGTTACATTGCAATCCTAAAAATGGAGTTAGTTCATAACTATGGTATTAACACGCATTTTTAATACATTACACATTATCAGACAAATACAAATAAATGGGAGATTTGGATTAAGAAAACCCCTATTTTGAAGTGTTCTTCCTCCAAATCTTCCCTTCACGTGTAAAGCTCTAAGTATATGTCGCGTGTAATAACTCTCCTCCTGTTGCCCAGCTTCTTTCTCTTCTAGAAATTAAATGATAGAAATAAAATCCTAGTCTAAGCTGCAATAATTTCTCCGTTGATATCTCTGATATTTGATAATAAATGCAGGCGGCTTATTTTTCTATATATACTTCCCCCCTCTTTCTTCTAGGTCATTAAAGACTCTTTCTTTGTTTGAGACACCGGAGCTCATGTTGTGGAGCGAGCATAAAACTAATAAGCTGACAGATCACCGGGCTTTGAGCCATGGCATGGTGAGGCGATACCCACACGAGGTCTAGCAAAGTGCCAAAGAACAGTGACTTTGCCTAGAATTGGCGCTGCGACGTGAAGCTGGGGCGCCATATGCTGCGTTGGGGCTCGAGCTCTAAGAGCAACCTTGGCGCTGCGGCGCCAACATAGTGAAAATGACCTAAAATGCTAGAAACCACTTCCAAAGAATTGAAAAATAACTAAAGACATAAAAATAATGAAAATATAAATAAAAGCTAACTAAGAGACTAAAAACAGGCAATAACATAAGCCACAAAAGTTCTGATTTGCAGGTATAAATCCTACTCATCAAATACCCCCAAACTTAAGCTTTTGCTTGCCCTCAAGCAAACTGTCAGAAATCCAAACCCCATAATGCAAGATACGAATGAACACTAATACTAACAACAAAAATTATGGTCACAAAGCGAAATCATAAACATCCTCTAGGAATAGGGCAAAAACGCATGCGAACGGGGGCTTAAAGTCTAAAAATAAACATGAGTCTGTAATGGATCCAAACAGTGTGTATGTGAAGACCATATATCTAAACTAGCCATAACCCAAATTAAGATTATATAGTCGATCGTGATAACCAATAGGCAACTATGCAACTCACATACATAACCTGTATTAAGATAAGACGCAAAAACACGAAAAGCTCGAAAGTTCTAGAATAGCGAAGTAAATTCTGACTTAGACAGTACTTGATTACTTTTAGGCAAAACAGAGCACTCATTAGCAAGCTTTTGATCAATGACTCCCAAGCCAGAAGACTTTAGGGCATTAGGTGTGGAACACCCCTAAGAATCTAATAACTCAAGCACAAAGGCCACGTAAACAACATAAGTCCAAAATAGATTTTACGAGGTTGCGTTTATGGGTGAGTGCGTTTCCACGCTCCATCTCAACCCACCGTAGGACTGTTTTTTTTTTAAAAAACTAAAGAGCCGAAAATGATAAAGCTTCTAAGTCTTTTAAAACCTGAAAGAGTATATAATAGTGCAAATTATTTTCAACACGGTAAAAAGACAACCAGAAACTGGACAAAAACTAGAGAGATAATAGGCCAGTGCTCGCTAAACGGATGGATCCAAGACAGACTCGATTTATCTAAAACACATGCCCCAAATTCACAAAGAATTTCCACTAGTCTAAGAAACATGATATAATTACTTGATGCCTGTGACGCCCCCAAAATTAGGTATACATCACCCATCTTGGGTCGCCAGATATATGGTACAGAATTCAAATACAACTTACTAATACAACTGTCGTTTACAATACGACAAAACATAAACTATGAGTTTGAATACAAATATTATCTACTAGAGAATATACAAACTCAAAAGGAGTCCTCATTACAATTATTATCACACTATTTCACATAATAGTGAGGACTACTAATGCTATCCTCTGGACCATCACTCCATTCCCCGACTCGTCCCAGCTATATTCTCATTTCCTGAAGAGAACAGTGAAAGAAAGGGTGAGCTCAACTAGCCTAGTAAGAAATATTATGACTAAGATAATGCAGAATAAATTATCATTAGTCTCCAACAATGTTAAACTGATAAAATATAATAGACATCAAGTTTAATCTGCAATGAACAAGCAATCCATTAAAAAGAGTCAAGTAGAAAATAAAATCTACTATCTTTTATGATTAAAAGGCTTTTCATCATTTATCATTTGAGACTCGACAATAAATATTCCACATCATCGAATCACCCCTGCACTACGGCCAAGGATATTCTTTAGTATCACGACCACAATTATCCATGCACTACGGGCCAAGAATATTTGTGTATTCATTAATGGTCATGATCATGCCAACAACTGTCCATCAATGCACTATGGGCCAATGAGGACTTTTACCACATCATTTGTAACATTATGGTCATGATTACACCGAATAATCCCTGGTCATAATCATACCAAGTCCATCTATGCACTTCAGAATGCCACGATGACTTTCAACATAATATAAACATGAGGATGATGACAATGATATAAGAATTCAATAAAACAAGTTCAAGAATTAATTTGTCCAAGAACTACTAATGTCCAAATTGTCAACATGATCTTTTTGCTTTGTAGAGTAAAATTCAAGAATGATCGGAAGAATATTTCCATGAAAAGATCTTTGGATGAAGCGCAAATATCAAGGATATTCTACTAATTTCATGGAGTATAGAAGTCAAAACTTTAACCAACCGAGTATAATAAGAATGGAATAACAAAAGAAATCACCATGCATGCGGTACTTAGCATAGGCAGTTATTCCAACGAGAATACTAATAAGGGATGAGAATCAGTCCGTGTAAAAGCGCACAGACGGTGATATTCAAATGAATAATAATAAAAATTTTAACCGGTCCCAAAGTGTAAAAGCATGCATGCAGGATATTCCAACGTAATAATAAAGACGAGAATCGAGTCCGTAGTAAACGCATGCATGTGGGATATTCAAAATGAATAGTAAAAGATGCGAATAATAGAAGAATGTCACCAAGAATGTCACCAAGACGGAAATAGAATTGAACATAGATAATGGGAAAAGCCAGAGATTTACCAACCGAGTAACCTCTAGATTTTGGACATTGTGAACTAGTGTGTACTGATAAACCATACAAATAAATCTTTAAACATATCTGTTCCACAAATCAACTTCATTTTCACTAGATCTGATTGCTAATCTGGATAAGCGAGAACTCGATGAATAAACTTGGAGAATCTATCCCTAGTAGAGAAGAAATTACGGTCGAATCTGAGATTTGGAAGAGATTTCCATATAAATTTCCATCTTTTTGAAAGTGTGCTCGATTGAACTGCAGATGTGATGTTATTGAAAGCGAGAATGTGGTGAATTAGCTTATCCGGTAAACTGTTGATTCTGTCTTCTTCTCCTTCATCTGCCCTAATTTTCACCCTCTTTTCAATAAGAACCATTGAATTCCTCCTCTTTCTCGTTAACAGCACGGTTATTTTAAAAATTATTTTATATTAATTTAATATCTATCTTTAAAATTAGAAATAGTTTTGTAAAAATATATCATTGATTCTCTAAGATTTATTTCAAGCAAAGTAATGAAGAATTTTTTTCCTAACAAAATAATTGTCACTAATTACATATTGTGAATAAAATTTATTTCATAAATAAAAATTTTGTTCATTAGTCCCTCTCAAAAAAGTCTTATTTGAGAAAGAAACAATTCACTCATAAAATTTCCTTCGTAAGAGCCCCAATTTCTTGTAGTGAGCACATATATGCATATACTTCAATAAATAATAAAACAAACAAGTAGAATTCAATTATGACTTAAACAAACATATAAACTTTTGAACAATTTTTAATGAAGTATGTTATTAGTAATATAATTTTAGGGAAAAAACTAAAAAATATTAATAACATTTTTTCGGTCCATAAAATTAAAACAAAAGATTATAACAACTTTCATTAAATTAGTTACTAATTTATTACAGAAAAATCAAACGCAATTTGTACATAACAAAATTTGACTGAGAAATTACAAGTAAAAACATCATTTAGCACTACTTCTTACTAATTTAGCCACAATTTTTGTCTGAATCATTTAAACACATTTAGAGTTTAAAAAAAATGTAAAACAAATAGTCTGAAATGACTTATTATTTTGGCAGTGTACATGCAAAAATAAAAATAAAAATTACTGTCTATCATAATGTAACGCCCCCAAAATAGGTCCATTCCATCCAACCCATTCTGAGTCGCCAAATATATGGTACAGAAAACAACTACAACTTTATTAATACAATTGTCGTGCAAGTTACGACAACACTTAAACTGTGAGTTTAAATACAAATATATACCAACTGTGACTCATGTACCAATCGTGTACAGCACCTCATAATGACACCTTACATAAAGGTATAGTCGAAAACTGTTTTAGAAATTAGAATCTTTGGGAAGTGCTCAAGGAAACCTTCGTACATGTGAGGCCATGCGTCTGGGTTATGATAGATATCATATGGCCACAAAATTATCCTTGGTTGACCCAATAGACCCCAAAGAAAAACGAGAAGATTACTATCATATTCTTCCCAATGGTGAGTCTTCTCTTGACATATCACTATCTCCACTGTCTCTAATTGGAAATTAAACTCCAAACAAACACCAAGATCATATAGATAGTGCTGGTAGATATACTCAGCAAGTGGATGATCACAACCTTGTCTTATGATGACACGAGGTTGTATGTCATTAGACATCTTGTATGATAGTGGCAAAATACCCTTCCAAGTTAAATTCACCTCACCCTCAACATCTATAGACCACCGTTCTATTCCCTTGTTATTCCCGACCCATTGACCACACTTTTATTACACCTCGAAAGGAATTGTGAAGTAAAAGGGTGAGCACAACTAGCTCGATAAAGAATATCATGACTAAAGATAAATAAATTATCAATAGCCTTCAACAGTAATAAATCAGAGATTTAGAACATATGGTAGATGATAAAACTTTTCAACCATAATTGCAGCGGAACGAGCAATGCATGAGAAGAGTCAAATAGACCATAAAAGCTATTATCTTCTCCATGTTAAAAGTCCACCAACAATGTTTTATCCCTGTAACATCAATCAAAAATTCCTGTCCACAATCACATGTATAACTCATAATCGTAATTGTTGTTCTAAATTCCTTTCCTCATCCAGGACAAAGATAATTTTCATCACCTGAAACATCAAAGATTATGGTTATACCAAATCACAGTTTATGTTCATAATCCTACTAATAAATTCATCTTTGCACTACAGCCAAAGATATTCATCAACAAGTCATCTTTGCACTACTGGGCCAAAGATATTCATCGATTAATCATGTTCATCTAAACACTGCTCATCTTTGCACTACTGGGCCAAAGATATTCATTAGAAATCATCCATCTTTTGCACTACTGGGGCCAAAGATATTCCGTTATATCATCATTTAGGACTGAAGATGATAAAAAATATTTTAAAGAAAACGAATCCAGTGAAGCAAAAGAACAAATATTAAGGATTCGTACTTTAAACAATTCTCATTCAAAAATACTTCATAAATAACCAGAGTGGGGTAAAATTTAAGAATGATCAAAACATGGATACAATCAAAGCTAGTATCCGAATAGATATTTTGGACAAAAGAAGAAATTTTATTTTTCTGAATAAATAGTGTAAGATTCGTGAATAGTGCCAGTATCGTGAATAGTAACTCAGAGCACCAAAAGATAGAAATTTCACAAAAAACATCATCACGCTTAAGTGAATAGTACTTTCGTGAATAGTAACTCGTGAATAGTAACTCATGAATAGTAACTTTCGTGAATAGTAACTCATGAATAACTTTCTCGTGAATAAATAACCCCGACATGAAAAAGTTCCAAATTTGATAAAAGTTCAAACCAATATTTCAAATAATGATATTGAAGAAATAATATCATTTATGAAAAAAATAATCTCCCTTACAATCCTTACCTCGAGAAAGAATAGTACTTACATGGAATATGGATATAGTCTTTGAAAGAACTTGCAGAGTATAGCAATACTCAAAGTACTAAAATACTCACAAAATACGCTCGATATAATAGAGAGAAAATCTTTAGTTTCTAGTGTGATTTTCAATTCTAACCTAAGCACCTATTTATAGGAAAATGCTTAGAACACAAAGCGAAAATTTAATAAAATATTATTATTATTATAAAATTTTTCACGCCAACCTCTTGACAACCGATTTCAAACACATTCCAACAACCAAAACCATCAAAAAACGCGTTTTCTCAATTAATTTATTTAAAACTCCAAATAATAATAATTAATTAATCCGGAACTTCAATAATTCATAATAAATAGCCTTTTATCAAAAAATTCGAATCTCGCTACTTTTTATAGTAAATTCAATTCTCTACAACTTTGCGAAAGAAAGTTTTTCAAATTCAAAACGAAAATTGGCCAAAATCCATAAGCGAGCGATTTTACAAGCTATAATCAAATTTCGATCAAGAAATGGGCGATGGACATGTTTAACATGTTTTAAACAACTTTTGCAACAAAAATATTCTTCCTCCTCATATACTCATATATCCCACATTCATTGTAAAAATATCATCATTATTATATTATAATAATATAATAAAATATTATTTTATCATAAAAGATAAAATATCGATTTTCAACAATTGTCACTTTAAAATTTTTCTCCATCTATATCTACATAAAATGAATATTTTCCTTATCATAAATAATATTACAGAATCACAATAATGACAACCAGGCAGTTCTCAGGAAAGAGAGGGCTTTCTAATAAGGATTTCTCATTACTGGCGCGCAATTAGGTGACCAAACCTCTCCTTAGACAGAACTTTTTAGACATTGCCAATAATGTTATCTATTAATATTATTCAAATAATATAAATTATTGCTCCGATAATGGAAAATACTGTGTAGTGACAATTATTGAAACAACAATGAAATATAAAATATCAACGCAGACAATTATTGAATCAATAAAATATAATCTTGAATAGTAATTACAGTAACAATTATTCATGAGTGCCTTCTTACGTAAGAATCAATAATTCAAAATCTTTATGCAATCTGGTATTCTTCTCTTGTGCAACAACAGCGTATTACTTTTACTTTAACCAATAGGGTATTCCAACAAGATAATATGATGTATAACTACTGCCGTTATTTATAAAAACTTTAATTTGTCTTTTCTTCATCGTGACAGTTATTACATTATGGGGCCCATAAATGGTCATAGCTACCGTCGTAAGAATATTCCCAACGGAAAGAATATTCCATGACCAAACGAATATTCCTGAACAACAATGAATATTTTATAACCACTTGCATATTTTTGAAAAAAATTCATATATCACCCTTAACTTTTTTTTTTTTTTTATCAATTTAACCATTTCTTGAATAGTAATTATAAGAAAATTGAATACTTTTATTTCATAAAATTCGGGTCTTACAATTATTATTATTATTATTATTATTATTATTATTATTATTATTATTATTATTATTATTATTATTATTATTATTATTATTATTATTATTATTATTATTATTATTATGACTACTACTACTACTACTACTACTACCACCACCACCACTACCACTACCACTACCACTACCACTACTAGTGTTATTATTATTATTATTAGTACTACTATTATTATTATTTTTGTTATTGTTATTGTTATTGTTATTGTTATTATTATTATTATTATTATTATTATTATTATTATTATTATTATTATTATTATTATTATTATTATTATTATTGTTATTGTTATTATTATTAGTACTATTATTATTATTATTATTGTTATTATTATAATTATAATTATTATTATTATTATTATTATTGTTGTTGTTGTTGTTGTTGTTGTTGTTGTTGTTGTTGTTGTTGTTGTTGTTGTTGTTGTTATTATTATTATTATTATTATTATTATTATTATTATTATTATTATTATTATTATTATTATTATTATTATTATTATTACTTTTATTGTTATTAATATAATTATTAATCTTATTATTATTATTATTATTATTATTATTATTATTATTATTATTATTATTATTATTATTATTATTATTATTATTATTATTATTATTATTATCTTAATTTAAGGAAACATGTTAATAGTCGTTGCAAATAGTTGTATAAAATATGCAACTGAAAATAAAAATTGTTACTTGATGAATGTTGTCCGTATTTTGCAATGAAATATATATAACAAAAAAAAACTTTCGTTACTTACGATGAGGAGAAATCAAGTGGTTAGAAATTTTGCAACGAATTTCTAACGAATTTTGTTTCCAAATTTTGCAACTACTTATGAATTTCGTTGCAAAAAGTGAAAACCTGACACAATCTGCAACGAAAGACAAGTTTCGTTGTTAAACATACACTTTTAGCAACGACTTATAAAGTCGTTACCTGAAAAATCGTTGCTAAAGACCCATTTTTAGCAACAAAAAAACTTTCGTTGCCCACAACGACGGGAAATCAAGTGGCCAAAAAATTTGCAACGGATTTCTATCAAAACAATTTCCCGCCAATAAATTAGCAACGAAATTTTGCAATGACTTATGAATTTCGTTGCAAAAAAGTGAAAGCCTGACACAATCTGCAACGAATGACAAATTTCGTTGCTAAACATATACTTTTAGCAACGACTTATAAAGTCGTTCCCGAAAAATCGTTGCTAAAGGCCCATTTGTTTGTAGTGCCACATACTGTACACATATACAACTATATACACAGAACATATTCACGTATTCCCTTAATCCTGAATAATTCACCTAAATCCTTCACAGAATTTTGAAATCCTCAAAATTCCTTCTTAAAAATATCAAACGCATACACTTATTTTCTGTCTAAGTGTGATGCCCCCAAAATAGGTATACAACACCCATTACTTAAGGCGCCAAATACATGAGTACGTAAAACAACTACAACTTTATTAATACAATTGTCGTGTGCAAAATCGACAACACTTAAACTGTGAGTTTAAATACAAATATTGTCATCTAGACAATATCCACACTCAAATAAGTCCTCATTACAATTATTGATACATTATTTGACAAAAATAGTGAGGACTACTAAAACCACTTCTAGAACCATCATTCCACACCCCGACTAGTATTCGCTACATTCTCGCCTCCTGAGAAGAAAAATAGAACAACAAGGAAAAGGGTGAGCTCAACTAGCCCAGTAAAGAATATTATGACTAAGATAATATAAAACAAATTATCGTTAGTCTTCAACAGGGAAAAATCTAATAGAATACAATAGACAATAAGTTTTAAATCAATATTCGCAGCGGAAAATAATAATTCATTAAAAGAGTTAAGTAGAGAATGAAATCTACTATCTTCTATATATGAATTTAAAAGTTCATCGTCTATCTTTTATCCCTGTAACATCAATCAATATATATCTGGAATCAAATATTCATCTTTGCACTACAGGCCAAAGATATTCAGTTATATCATCATTTAGGAATAAGGATGATGAAAAATATTTTAAAGAAAACGAATCTAGTGAAACAAAAGAACAAATATTAAGAATTCGTACTTTAAATAATCCAAGTTCAAAATTACTTCATAAATAAGCAGAGTGGAGTAAAATTCAAGAATGAAGACCAAAACATAGATCCAATCAAAGATATGAATCATAACAGACAATCTTGGACACAGAAAAGAAAATTTAATTTTGTCTGTGAATAATGTCGTATTCGTGAATAGTGCCATATACGTGAATAGTGTCGTATACATGAATAGTAACTCCGACAATAAAAGATAGAAAATTTACAAAAAATCATCATGCTTCGTGAATAGTACTCGTGAATAGTAACTCGTGAATAGTAACTCATGAATAGTAACTCATAAATAGTAACCCCGACATGAAAAAGTTCCAAATTTGATAAAAAGTTCCAACCAATATTTCAGTATAATGATATTGAAGAAATAATACCACTTACGAAGAAAATAACATCCTTTACCTCAAAAGGATAGTACTTCTGACTGGAATACTTGATATAGTGTTGAAAGAACTTGCACCATATAGCAATACTCAAAGTACTAAAATACTCACAAAAATACGCTCGATATTATAGAGAGAGAAAGAGAGAGAAATCTTTCGTTTCTGGTGTGATTTTCAATTCTAACCTAAGCACCCTATTTATAGGAAAATGCTTAGAACACCAAAGCAGAAAATTTAATAAAATATTAATATATATATATATATATATTAAATTCTTACGCACACAAATCTGGTCCAACGTCAGCCACACACACCTCACCTAAAGAAAAAAAATGATTTTCTTATTAAAAATATTTTAAACTCCAAAAATTAATTATTTCGGAACTTCAATAATTCATAATAAATAGTCCTTTTATCAGCAAAATTTGAATCTCATGTCCCTTCATAGGAAATTCAATTCTCTACAACTTTGCAGAAGAAAGTTTTTCCAAATTCCAAACAGAAATTGACCGAAATCCACATACGGACGATTTTACAGACTATAATCAAATTTCAGTCAAGAAATGGGTCCACCAACATGTATAACATGTTTTTAGTATTTTTAGTAACAAAAATACTCTTCCTCCTCATTTACTCATATATACCACATTCATTGTAAAAATATCACCATTATTATATTATCAAAATATAATAATAAATTATTTTATCAGAAAAGATAAAATATCAATTTTCAACAATTGTCACTTTAAAAATTTTCTCCATTTATATCCACATAAAATGAATATTTTCCTCATCATATAAATCAATAATTAATTATTCACAAATAATATTACGTAATCACAATCTCGACAACCAGTAGGTTCAGAGAAAGAGGGGCTTTCAATAAGGATTTCTCCTTCTTCTGGCGCAATGATTAGGTGACCAAACCTCTCCTTGAGACGAACTTTCTAGACATTGCCAATAATGTTATCTAATAATATTATTCAGATAATATGAATTATTAGCTTCGATAATGGAAAATATTGTGTAGTGACAATTATTGAATCAATAGTAATATAAAATATCAACGTAGCAATTATTGAACTAATAAAATAAAATCTTGAGCGATAATTCTGTAACAATTATTGAGTAGTGCCTTCTTACATAATAATCAATAATTGGTGCAATCTGGTAATACTAACTTGTCGTATGACGACAACGTATTCTTGTGTTTTAACCAAGGGTATTCCAACGATGATACTATGATAACAACTACTGCAGTTATTTATAAACAACTTATACTTGTCGTTTTCTTCATCCAATCGCTTTTTCGTTATGGGGCCCACACAAGAATTTGCTTGGCGTCGTCATGCGAATATTCCCAACGGAAGAATATTCCACGACCAAACGAATATTCTAAACAACAATGAATATTTTATAACCACTTGCTTATTTGAGATATTTACGCATTTTACCCATAACTAACCACATTAATCAAATCAACCCTTACTATTTTCAAAGTAATAAATAGAGGAAATTTAATTTCATTAATAATAAGTTGGGGTCTTACACTAGGTTCTATATTGAACCTTAAATCAATTAATTAAAATTTTAAAAAAAATTTAAATTCTCGGGTTGTCACATTCACCCCTTCTTCTAAAAATTCCGTCCCCAAAATTTACCTTACACCATACATTATACATCGTTCCTTCTCATCATCACATGCTACCCAATACATTCTTCACAAGAATAAAAATTTTGAAATTGTCTTTGAGGGTTTCTGAGGTATATTATGCATCATTTTCATAAAGGTTATATGGAAATTCATCGACAAACCGTCTTAACTTACAGATACATAGTGGGTAATTAGCTTGGTATACCTGTATTTATAAAGTACTTTTGATGCGATATGTTTCTCGTATCACTTGCTTGAAAGCATAAACTTTTACCTCAGTCTTATCGGATTCCTCACCAAAACAATTTGGTTCGGGAAATTTCTTTCAATGAACACTTAGAGTTTTTCATAACATTAGTATAGCTAAATCGAATAGCGTAGACTCATAACAATAATTCAATTCAATCGAATTATTTAGGTGTAGCCAAACCCCGTTGGCAAATTAAAATTTTGAAAATATTTTTGAGAATGACGTCATGATGCCGTACTGTATTAACAGTCCGTTTGAGGATGCTGTCATTATATGACTTTGTAATAACACATCATACAATAGTGGAACAATGATTTTTAGATCGAATTCACACTAAGTATTCCTGCATTTATAACTCTATCAACTTTTATCATCTCTGCACCAGGTTACATGGTACATGAGTGATAAATAAAATATATTTTGATATTTCAATTCATTTGCGTCTAGCAGAAATAAGTAGCATAGACTATGTAAGACCCCGACTTATTATAAATAAAATCGAATTTCCTCTAATTATTATTGTGAATAATAAGGTGTTAATTTGATATAATGTTTTGGTTATGGGTGAAATGTGCAAATTTTGCAAAATAAGCAAGTGGTTATAAAATATTCATTGTTGTCGGAGAATATTCGTTTGGTCGTGGAATATTCTTTACATAGGAAAAATATTAAATGCGACGGTGCAGTCATTTGTGGGCCCCATAACGGATAACTGTCGGATGAAGAAAACGACTAATTTGAGTTTTTACAAATAACGGCGTAGTTGTTACCATTAACACTATTGGATTACCTGGTGGTTAAAATACGATGTCTACGTGGTTGCACAATGTAGCACGCAGTATTGCTACAATATTGTTGAATTATTGATTCTTACGTAAGAAGGCACTACTCGATAATTGTTACGATAATTATTCAATATTTTATTTTATTGGTTCAATAATTCTTTGCGTTGATATTTTATATTATTATTGTTTCAATAATTGTCATTGCACAGTATTTCCCATTATCAGATCAATAATTCATATTATTTGAATAATATTTGTGACACCCCTAAAATAGGTATACATCACCCATTCTGAGTTGCCAAATACATGGTACAGAAACAAATACAACTTCAGTAATATAATTGTCGTGCAAAATACGACAACACATATACTGTGAGTTTGAATACAACTATTGTCTAATAGAGAGTATACAAACTCAAAAGGAGTCCTCATTACAATTATTGATACACTAGTTTACAAAATAGTGAGGACTACTAATACAACTATCTTGAACCATCACTCCATACCCCAAGGGTTTCTGCTTTGTGCTCTCACCTTACGAGAAGAAAAATGGAACAAAAAGAAAAAGGGTGAGCTCAACTAGCCCAAAAAAGAACATTATGACTAAGATAATATACAACAATATATCATTAGTCTTCAGCAGGGGAAAAAATCGATAAAATATAATGAGACAACAAGTTTTAGATCAACAATGCTGCAATGAAACAACAATCCATTAGAAGAGTCAAGTAGAGAAAAATTCTACTATCTTCTAAGATTTAAAAATCCATCATCAATATTTTATCCACAGCAACATCAATCAATAGACATCTTGAATAAAATATTCATTTTTGCACTTCTGAGGCCAAAGATATTCATTTGTATCACCCGATTTGGTTATGTTCATCTCAACACTGCTTCATCTTTTACTCTGGGCCAAAGATATTCATTAGGTAATCATTCATCTTTTGCACTGAGCCCAAAGATATTCGGTAATATCATCATTTAGGGTGAGGATGATGAAAAATATCTTAAAGAAAATGAATCAAGTGAAACAAAAGGACAAATATTAGGGATTAAGTATTACGGTTTATCCAAGTTCAATAATACTCCATAATAACCAATTTTGAAGCGAATTCAAAAATAAAGATCAAAACATGGATCTGATCAAAGAAAGTAACCATAATAGACAACTTGGACAAAAGAAGAAAATTTTATTTTTTGGTGAATAATTATCGTGATAAATGAATAGTGTAAGTATCGTGAATAGTGCTATATATGTGAATAGTAACCCCGACACCAAAAAATTCCAAATTTGATAAAAAGTTCAGATCAATATTTCGGCATAATGATATTGAAAGAATAACATCATTAGGAAGAAAATAACATCCCTTACCTCGCAAAGACAGTACTTCTGACTGGAATACTGGATATAGTGCTGAAGAAACTTTCACCGTATGGCAACACTCAAAGTACTAAAATACTCACAAAAATACGCTCGATAATCTAGAGAGAGAAAGAGAGAAAACTTATGAATTCTGGTGTGATTTTCAATTCTAACCAAGCACCCTATTTATAGGAAAATGCTTAGAACGTCATAGCAGACTAACCTGCTACCTGATGGCTTTACCTGCTACTATTCAAGCCTACCACATTTGAATAAAAATCTCAGCACATTTTCAACAACCAAAAGTGGGGCCCACCCATGTTTTAATAAAAATCATTTTATTTTCCGAAACTTCAACAATTCATAATAAATAGCCCTTTTAACAGAAAAATTCAAATCTCATATGATTTCCATAGGAAATTTAATTCTCTACAACTTTGAAGAAGAAAGTTTTTCCAAATTTCAATCAAAAAATACCAAAAATCCACATACTGATGATTTTTAATATCTCCATTCTGACAAAATACTGATAAAACAACTCAGCATTAATTTCTTCATTTATAACCGCAATAAATATATCCATCATTTATAACTGCATAAAATAATTATTTCCTTATCATATAAATCAATAATTAATTATTCACAAATAATATTACAGAATCATATTTATGACAACCAGGCTGTTCCCAAGAAAGAGGGGGCTTTTCGATAAGGATTTCTCCTTACTAGTGCGCAATTAGGTGACCAAACCTCTCATTGACAGAACTTTCTAGACATTGCCAATAATGCTATCTAATAATATTATTCAAATAATATGAATTATTGATCTGATAATGGGAAATATTGTGCAGTGACAATTATTGAAACAACAATAATATAAAATATCAACGCATCAATTATTGAACCAATAAAATAAAATATTGAGCAAGAATTCTTCATAATAATTATTGAGTAGTGCCTTCTTACGTAAGGATCAATAATTCCACAATCTTGCATGCAATCTGGTAATATTCTTGTGTAACCACGCGTATGGTTGTATTTTAACCACTGGGTATTCCAACAATGTTAATTGATAACAACTTCGCCCGTTATTTATAAAAACTCAATTTTGTCGTTATCTTCATCCCAATAGTTTTTTCATTATGGGCCCACAAATAGTTTAGGTCATTCATATACGAATATTCCCCAAATGAAAAGAATATTCCACGACTGACGAATATTCCCAGACAACAATGAATATTTTATAACCACTTGTTTATTTTACAAAATTTGCACATTTCACCCATAACCAAAATATTATATCAAATTAACACCTTATTATTCACAATAATAATTAGAGGAAATTTGATTTTATTCATTAATAAGTTGGGGTCTTACAACCTCCCCTCCTTATTAAATTTCGTCCTCGAAATTGACGTACGTACCTGGTGTTTCAAAAAGGTGAAGATACCTCGCTTTCATTTCTGATTCCAACTCCTAGGTCATTTCTTCAATAGCATGATTTCTCCACAAAACCTTAACTTGTGGTATAACCTTCGTTGCGTAGGAACTGGCTCTTTTCTTTCCAAGATCTAAAAGGTACCTCCTCGTAAGTTAAATCTTGGCTATCTCGTCTGGTTCTAACTCAATAATGTGGTTCGGTCTTTAACATATTCTGAAGCATAGATATGTGAAAAACATTATGAACACGAGACATACTTGGAGGTAATGCGAGTCTATAGGCCACATTTCCTATTCGGTCAAGAATCTCAAATGGACCAATAAATCGTGGATTGAGCTTTCCTCTCTTCCCAAATCTTGTAACTTCCTTCCATGGTGCAACACGTAATAATACATGATCCCCAATATTAAATTCCACGTCCTTTCGATGAAGATCCACATAACTCTTTTGTCGATCATGTGCTTTCCTCTCTAGAGAACGACATTTTCTTCCATACAACGCTTCGAATGGAGCCATGCCTATACTTTCTTGATAACTATTGTTGTAGGAGAATTCCACCAATGGTAGGTACTTATCCCAACTCCCTTTGAAATCTAGGACACAGAGTCTTAATAAATCTTCAAGAGTTTAAATAGTCCTCTCTGATTGTCCGTCCGTTTGAGGATGATATGCCGAACTGAATCGTAAATCCGTGCCCATAGCTTTCTGCAAGCTAACCCAAAATCGTGAAGTGAATCTTGGGTCACGATCCAAAACTATGGATACTGGCATGCCATGCAATCTCACAATCTCATTTACGTACATACTAGCAAGACGTTCAAGGGAATAAGTCTCACGTATAGGCAAGAAATAGGCAGACTTAGTTAATCTATCAACAATAACCCAAATCGCATCTATTCTTTAAGAAACCTTGGGAAGACCTGTAACGAAATCCATAGTAATGTGTTCCCACTTCCATTTCAGAATCTCAAGTGGTTGTAATGGACCCTTTGGCATTTGATGCTCCGCTTTTACACGTTGACAAGTTAAACACCTCGAGATAAACTCCGCGATCTCTCTCTTCATATTGTTCCACCAAAATATATGTCAAACATCATGATACATTTTGGTACTCCCAAGATGGATTGCAAACGGTGTGTTGTGTGCCTCCATCATGATTTTGTGCTTCATGGCCGACTTCGGCGGTCTCCATGTTTGTACCACATGCCCAAGGGTACTACTTCGCAAGCGGAACCTGATATTCTGCCAGTTGGCCTCATGTCTTGATATCCAGAAGCCTGCGGCAAAGATATAATATGGTGCTCATTCATTCGCATCATGTCCAAAGACTTTCAAGAATATCATCATTTAGATCGAGATTGATGAAAACATTCAAAGTAAACGAATGACAACGAAGCCATGCGCGATAAATATTCTGGATTCGAACCTACGGTTCTATGAAAGTTCAATAATACTCCATAGAATAACGGAGCATTAAGTAAATCAAAAATAAAGATGTGATCTAAAATTCATAATGCCCATACGAGTTAGAGGCGGTCTTTGGAATATCCTCGATTTTAACCTTGGTGATGATATCGAGGCATTAACTCCCGATAAAAGAAAAAGAATTGTGCTCTTTACAAATTTGGTCAAGCAGATAGTCAATGCGAGGGTGGCGATTAAGGTCTTGATGAGCAGCAGTTCAATTCGAAGGCTATATACGCAATAAAGTTGCATACTCCGTCTTTTTCTTGCTTCCTGAATGTGAGGGCACCCGAGGAGATGTCTTTTGGGATTGATATGAACCGATGTCGACAACTCCTTTGTGGTTGGACCTAACTCTGAAGTTCAATAGAACCCATTAAATTAACAGGTTTAAAAGAAATGGGCATTGTGCCAAGTTCAAGGTCAATAAAAATTGAACATCGCGATTACGGGTACAGGCCAGGAGGAAATCCTCGGCATCGTCGGGCAAAATGACCACAGTACCAAAATAGTATTCAAAAAATACGCCGATGTTTTTGTTTCAAATTCAGTGACATGGGCTAAGAAAACTTGACATCCATTTTGCAATAAAGGAATAGCTTTAGGAGGACATTGACTTTAATGGTTTGGTTGTTTTTAATTAGCATGTGGGTTGGTTAGGAATGCTGAAAACTATGACCATACAAAAGCAATCAATTTTAGCACCGATGGCTGGTAGTTAACCAATACTAATTCAGCCTAAATCACATTTGAATAAAATCACATTATCAAATCGAAATAAGTGGGCCCACCTAATGTGATGATGAATCATTTCAATCAAGATCTATAAGCGGTGGTCATAATGAAAGTTAACCGGTAAAGCAGTCTCGGCGATCATGTGAATTTTACAGTCCTAATTTCTTGGAGTCAAAGTCTTTAAGAAAGTTGAGCCTGGCCCAGGGGAGAGATACCAAGAAATCCACACATTGGCTTAGGTATCTAATAAGGTATAAACTCCATGGTTTGGCTGTTGGCTTACCGTGATCCGCCGTTTGGGTTCACAACATTACTATTAGGTGATCGCACGAACATATACCCTTCCGGGGTAACTCCATGACTTAATCAGGGCTTGCCTTATAAGTCACCATCCGTTAATTATTAGCCAAAATAATATTACTTAACTGTTTATGACAACTGCGTCACCCCAAGAAAGAGGGGTTCCTTTCCATAAGCGATTTCTAACACGGGATTATGTTGTGGGCGGTTTGGGATGATGTGTCCATCGACGCAACTTGTAACAGTATTGGGGTGCTCGTTCTCATTCCCCTAAAAAGGTTGATGTTTGTGATGGCGTCTTCATCATATCAATTACCGATTCTCGATCTTGGGAAATCTCCTCGACTCGCTCCTTCTATTATCAAACATTGCAATAATATAAACCCGAGGTGAATTCTGGCTTTTGTCTGAATGCAATTATCGAATTTCCAATAAAAATGGACATTCAATGCTCCAGAATGGTACTTTTGGCGGTTATCGAAAAGGTTGTGGTCTCGGTTTTATTCACTCATTATTTAAGCACTAATAACGTGAGCCTACCGTGCTCGAATATAACCAAAAAAAAATTGCCAGGATATAGGAATTCCTTAGAACCATCTCGGGCTTCTTGTTCAGATGAAACATCCTGCGTCATTCGTTACCTCATTATTTACGACCAAATGATTGCATTAAGAAAATATTTATTTGATGTGAATATAAATGATGAATATATTTATGTGGTTATAAATGAAAGAATTTATGCCGAGGTGTTTTATCAAGATTTTGTCGAATGGATGTATTAAAATCATCCGTTTGTGGATTTTGATATTTTTGTTTGAAATTTGGAAAACTCAAAACTACAAAGTTGTAGAGAATTTGATTTCAAAGTGGAATGGACATAAAATTCTTATTTTTTGATAAACCGGCTATTTTCTATTTAATTATCAAGTTTTGGAAAATAAAATAATTTTTATTAAATTATGGGTGGGACCCACTTTTGTTTTAATATGTGGGTCATTGATTTTTTTTCAAGAATGGTACGCTAGATGGTCCGATATTGCATGCGTAGAAGAAAAGTATATAAATAATATTATTTTATTATTTTAGTCTCCTATGGCGTTTCAAAGCATTTTCTATAAATGTATTTATGTTAGAATTGAAAATCACACCGTAAACAAGTTTTCTTTCTCTCTAGATTATCGAGTGTATTTTTGTGAGTATTTTGATACTTTGAGAGTTGTTATTCAGTGCAAGTTTCTGTCAGCACTATATCCGAAATTTAGTCAGCAGTACGATTATTTTGAAGTAAGGGATGTTATTTTCTTCGTAAATGATATTATTTCTTTCAATATCATTATGCCAAAATATTGGTCCTAACTTTTTATTAAATTTGGAACTTTTAGTGCTCTGGTTACAATTCACGATACTAAGACTATTCACTTAATACAAAAGACTATTCACCTAAAATGAAAATTTTCCTTTTGTCCAAGATGTCTATTATAGTTACTATCTTTGATCAGTATCCATGTTTTGATCTTTATTTTGAATTCTTCTTCACAATTGGTTATTATGGAGTATTATTGAACTTGATAAACCGTAATACTTAATCCCTAATATTTGTTCTTTTATCTCACCGGATTCGCTTTTTTAAGATATTTTTCATCATTCTCGCCCTAAATGATGATATTATCAATATCTTTGTCATGTAGTGCAAAGATGAATGATTAATCGATGAATATCTTTGGCCCGTAATGCAAAGATGAATGTGTTGAGATTTAATACGACCAACTGGTGATACAAATGAATATCTTTCGCCTCAGAGCAAAGATGAATATTTGATTCAAGATGTATATTGATTGATGTTACCGATAAAATATTGATGATGGACTTTTTAAATCTTAGAAGATAGTAGAATTCTTTCTACTTGGACTCTTCTAATGGATTGTTGTTTCACCGCAGCTTGATCTAAAACTTGTCATTCTATTATATTTTATCGATTTTTCCTCGTTAAAGACTAACGATAATTTGTTGTATATTATCTTAGTCATAATATTCTTTATTGGGCTAGTTGAGCTCACCTTTTCCTTTTTGTTCCATTGTTCTTCCTCGTGAGGAGAGAATTTAGTAGAACTAAATGGGGTATGGAGTGATGATTCAAGATAGTTGTTTTAGTAGTCCTCACTATTTTGTAAAATAGTGTATCAATAATTGTAATGAGGACTCTTTTGAGTTTGTATATTGTCTCATTAGACAATATTTGTATTCAAACTCACAAAGATATGTGTTGTCGATTTTGCATGATAATTGTATTATCGGTTGTATTTGTTTCGCATCTATGTATTTGGTGACTCATAATGGGTGATGTATACCTATTTTGGGGCGCCACAACAGGTATCGTAGCTTAGGATATGATCCCCGATCGAGATGTGAGACAAGAACTAGGAGGGGAGAGACGAGAATTCCTTCGCTAGTATGAATTCTACTAAGTTTATTTGGTATTTATTTGGACTACGAGTATTGGGATAATATGTGACATGTCAATTAGACCTTGTTTTGTGGCGGTATTTGAGAATGGTAGCTGGAAATATTAATAATGAAGTGAATGATACCGTGGAGACACCTTTAATCACCACCTGTGGGAACGTGCAAATGTGAAGGCAATATTCCTCCCAGAAACAACACTACCGAACAAATGATGAATGATGGATGTTTAGAAGCTTTTTGCGAGATCATGCAAAATCGTATGAGGGAGACTCGTGCACAAAATACGGTGTGAAATGATAGAAACGCTGGCTTGTCACAAATGCAAGCATTCAAAGAGTTTGACCACCGTAATTTATTGGAAAGCCGGATCCGATCAAGGCGAAAACACGGGTCAAGCAAATTACCAAGATATTCGATGTCTTGGGATGCACGGAGAACAGATGGTTCCATTCGCCACCTTTATGTTCCGCGGTGAGGCAGATTACTAGAGGGAATATGTGAAGCGTGCTCACCGCCGCACTCAAAATGTCTTGGGAAACGCTTCAGAATCAAGCTTAATGACAAGTACTTTCCGAAAGTATTCGCTATATGAAGGAGGTGGAGTTTATCGACCGAACAAAACAACACGACAAAGGTCTCAAAGACGAGGAAAAGTTTGCGAGTTATCTGTGTTCGCACCTCATTTGTTCGAGAATGAGGAACGAATGACGAGGATGTTTATGAGAGGTCTAAAGCCCTTAGATTCTAAGAATATCTTATATCTCATAAATTTTCTTTATATTCAGATGTTGTAAAATGTGGCTCAATTATTAGAGCGAGATAATGAGTATGTGCAACCGTGGGAACCACAACTGTGGTCATACCCCATATATGCAAAATACCATCGAGCAACGAAACCAAGAGGGAGAAAAACATTCGGACAAAAGCTAGAACCACTCCGTGGTAATCGTACGTAAGTGATAATAGAAGGAGCGAGCCTGGGTGGAGATTTCAAGAAGAGAAGGTACAACAATGATAACTTGAAGACATCAACACAAACATCAACTATTTTAGGGGAGGAGAACGAGCACCAGTCGTTTGTTACAAATGCGGGAAAGAGGGACACATCGCGCAAACTGCCCAAAACAATCCAAGGTGTGTTATAACTATGGAAATGAAGGTCATATAGCTAGAGATTTTCTAGTTACGAAACCAAGTTCAACGTGGATGGTGACTCCAAAGGTCATCCTGACAAGTCAAAGCTCTAGGGTTCTCGAAGGGCGCTTGTCGTGGATCGCATTAAAAACGCGAGGAACCCAAATGAGGTGATCAAGGGTAAACTAATCATAAACTCTTGTGAAGTTTATACCTTATTAGATAACCTGCTTCTACCCATTCTTTTATCTCTCCCGCTTGTGCTCAACGCTTAAACTTGACTCGTGAGAAATTAGACCTTGATTTATCTGCTGAGACTCCGCTAGGAGAAACTTTCATTACATCTATCGCTTAGAAATCTTGTTTGATTCAAGTTGGTACCATCACATTACTCACCGATCTTATTTCGTTGAAAATT
The DNA here is from genome assembly GCA_020205605.1 of Panax ginseng. NCBI lineage: Eukaryota > Viridiplantae > Streptophyta > Magnoliopsida > Apiales > Araliaceae > Panax > Panax ginseng. The sequence continues at coordinate 93,932,863 of CM035138.1, forward strand.
CTTGCATTTGATGTGATTTTAGGGATTAATTGGTTAACCACGCATCATGCTAAAATTGATTATTTTTGTAAGGTTGTTAGTTTTCATATTCCTAACCAACCTATTATGCGAATTCAAACAACCAAACCATTAAAGTCAATCACTGACATATCAAGCCATAAAGTTATTCGTTTATTGAAAAACGGATGTCAAGCTTTCTTAGCCCATGTCACGGACTTGAACAAAAACACGTCAAATTTGAATAAAATTTCTATTGTTAGTGAATTTCCTGATTTATTTCTTGAAGAACTTCGCGGTCTACCCCCAGAACGTGAAGTTGAATTCTTTATTGAACTTGAACCTGGTACAATGCCCATTTCTAAAACCCCATATCGAATGGCTCCTATTGAACTTCAGGAGTTAAAGGTCCTGTGTTATTCGTAAAGAAGACAGACGGGAGTATGCGACTTCGTATTGACTACCGAGAATTGAACCATGTCACCATCAAGAATAGGTATCTGTTACCTTGTATTGATGACTTGTTTGACCAGTTGCAATGAGCACAATTCTTTTCTAAGATCGATCTTCGTTCTGGATATCATCAGCTGGAGATTAAAACTGAGGATATTCCAAAGACTGCCTTCAGAACTCGGTACGGGCATTATGAATTCTTAGTCATGTCTTTTGGATTGACTAATGCTCCTGCTGCTTTCATGGATATGATGAACCGTATGTTTAAAGAATATTTGGATCAGTTCGTTGTTGTCTTTATTGATGACATCCTCATCTATTCCAAAAGCCGTGAAGATCATGAGCACCATTTGAAGCTAGTACTTCAAAGGCTCTGCGATAGCAAGCTATATGCCAAGCTGAAGAAATGCAAGTTCTGGCTTGAGGAAGTAGCATTCCTTGGGCATGTGGTGTCAAAACATGGAGTATCTGTCGACCCGGCAAAGATTGAAGCCATACAAAGTTGGGAGCAACCGAAGTCGGTAACCAAAGTACGTAGCTTTTTGGGCTTAGCTGGTTACTATCGGAGATTCGTGGAAGGATTTTCTCGAATCACTACTCCGTTAACTCAGCTGACTCGTAAAGATATAAAATTCGGTTGGAGCGAGGATTGTGAGACGAGTTTCCAAGAGCTCAAGGGGAGACTCATTTCGGTGCCTGTTCTGACAATACCATCTGGTTCGGATGGATTTGTTATCTACATCGATGCTTCAGGCAAAGGGTTAGGATGTGTTCTCATGCAACACGGGAAAGTCATAGCATATGCCTCGCGACAACTCAAAGAATATGATAGGAATTATCCTACTCATGATTTGGAGTTAGCAGCAGTCGTTTTTGCGTTGGAGATCTGGAGACACTACTTGTATGGGGAAAAAGTGGAGATCTATACAGATCATAAAAGCCTCAAATATTTCTTCACCCAAAAGGAACTCAATATGCGGCAACGACTTTGGCTCGAGCTGTTGAAAGATTACGATCATACCATCCAATATCATCATGGAAAAGTAAACGTGGTAGCTGACGCATTGAGTAGAAGATCATATGCGGGTACGAGTGAAATATTGTTAACACAAAGGTCCATTTTGTATGACTTGCAAAGGATGGAGATAGAGGTAAAGGCTCCAAGTACCCACATGATGATATCAAACATACGAGTAGAACCGACTTTAATCGATAAAGTTAAAGTTGCTCAAGCTACGGACATGGAGCTGATGCGTATGTGTTGATCGATTTCGCAATCAATGAATACGTGCAAGTATACACGATCAACAAGTAATAAAATGAAAGTAGAGTATCGTTCCCACGAGGAATTATTTAAAAAAATCACCGAGCACTAATTCTTAACCAAACTAATTTTATTTAAACAATCTCAAATCGTGATTTTTCTAATTAAGAAAACTAAATTAACTAATTAAACTGAATTACTTTATAAATGAATTCAAATAAATAAAGGTTAAGACTACAATATCCCCAATTATGAACTATAAACCAATTATCCAATTATCCCAATTATTATGCCTACTGAATTATTAACAGGAATTTTCAAATGCCAAAAGTCCTTTTCCAAGTGATCAATTGACTTCTATTTAATCCAGATTAATCTTGCTATATTCCTATGCAAAACAATTGAATTAAACTCTTTCAATTCCAATTCCTTATGTGTTACATGCGGTGAACAGATATTTCCATTCAATTCACAAACCTAATTATTCACCATGCAAATAACTAAGTCACACGTTACCATGCCCAGTTCTAACCCTAGAATTCCTCTTTCAATTCCTTATAGAGTAACAAGGTAATTATTGATCAAATAATTAAGCAATAAGCACAAGACAAGATAAACAATTCACTTAGACTTAAAATAATTGAAATAAATTGAATTACTAATTTATAGACATAAAAGGTTCAATTGAAATCTTAATAAAAGAGTTAGTTCATAATTAATGAATTAAAACCAAGAATCCACAACTGAATAAACATTAAAAGATAAAAGTATGATAAGAGAAGAGAATAGAATCTGTTGTCAGCAAATCTAATGCTCCCCTCTTGCTCCTGCTCTTGATCTTTAATGATCTCCAAGTTGCTTCAATCTTCAAAACGAATAAGAACTAGGGTTTATGTTCTAATATAATAGAGTGTATCTCTAATCTAATCTATGTAAACTCTCTTTTTATTTTATGCCTTACATCATGTATTTATAGGTTACAAGTCCAATTTTTAGCTTAGGAACAAACCCAATCCAATTTGGAGTAAAAAAGGTGTCAAAATTCGCCCCAAAACGCGTCCAAGCCTGACTAAACTCTTCCTCAGCCCGCCTGCCACCAAGCACGACGTGATTCTACCTCTAGCGCCCGCTAATAAAAATGAACTACAAATGGGCGCCCCGGCGCTGGAACATTTTCTAGAAATTTTCTGCTCCGACGTCCTTTGGGAAAATGGCCATAACTTCTTCGTCCGAACTCTGATATTGATGATTAAAGATGTTCCGGAAAGAGGAGACGTAGATCTACAACTTTAATTCTTTAAGTGTTTCGAAATAAGGTCCCGAGAAATAATCAAATTGGCTCTGAAGTGATTGTTGTGTAAATGACAAGCCGAAAACGCGCATCTAGCCACCCCAAACGTCGATCTAAATAACTTTTATCTCAATTCCTACAAAAAAACATAAAACATGCATGAATAGACATAAACAATTAAAAACATCCAAAAGATTAAGTTCAAACGGACTCAATTATGAGTATAAAACTCACTCATCAAATACCCCCAAACTTAAACATTTGCTTGTCCTCAAGCAAAAACACAAAAGAACTAAAAATAAACAACGTAAATTAACTACATGAATGCATATGCATGATCTACTTCCTAATATACCTACGAACCCAGTAATAAATCAATATGATATATAGAAACAGGCCTCAAAGATACCATTAATACTCAAACAATTTATCCGATCAAATCAAAGTCCATAACTCTAACCAATTAGTCAATCCAAACCAGTCATCACCCATGTTGTGTGTGTGTGTGCTTGTTAACCATTCTAACCAACCACAGTTCAAGATAATCACATAACAAACTTCTTATAAGGAAAATTTCAGTTCCAATTCAATTACTTTTGTGAACATGACAACTCCAGTTAAAACTAAGCAATTACCAAGTCTAAGGGTAAATACATGATTTATTTATACTTTTATTCAACCACGAGGGCATTTTTGCTCTTTCTAGTTTTTTTTTTTCATTTTTTTTATTTTTCTTATGGCTGTGCAATGTCCTATTCCCTTAGACTTTTCAGTGCTACCTTAACGAGCTTTCGACCAACGACTCCCAAGCCATTAAGACCTTAGGGCGCTAGGTGTAAAGACAATCCCCTCGGACTTACTTACTCAAGTAACAAAGGCCACAAAACTAGACAAGCATGCCACGGTGTTTATTATCTTCTCTTTTTTTTTCTCTTCTTTTTTTTCTTTTTTTTCTAGATTTTCTATTTTTTTTTTCGTTTTTTTTCTCATTTTCATTTTGTATATATATACCCCATAGATTCCCCCAAACTAAAGCTTTTACGTCATTCCAACCTTTACCGCCAGTTCACTAATTTCCTTAAATTTTAACTAAGATTTTCCTTCAGAAACAAATTATGAAACCCTTGAACCAAGTAGATTAAAATAGTTAAACTTTAAGTGCTAACCGGTTACATAAGTTTCAGACAAGCTTAGATTTTCTTCATGTTTAAAATTAGAACTCATCATCAATTATCAACATTGTTCAAGTTAACATGCAAAACCAATCTTATCATAGGCCGAGCTACGACCACACCAACCGATCACACAGATTCATGCAAAAAAATAAAAATAAAAATGCAATTATACTACATGAACACATACTAATGTAACACATATATGAATATACAAATAACTACCATGTATTATATACAACCTAAAAAAAACACAATGCTAACACATAAAAAAAATGAACTACTATGCAGATAACTAACTATATGCAATACGACACTAAAATGCCCCCAAACTTAAACTAGACATTGTCCTCAATGACTAAAATAGAAAAAATTAAAGCAGAGGACTTCCCTGAAAATATAGGAATCTTCCTCCTTGTCCGCTAAGTTTGGAGAATCGGCTAAGCACATGGAACAAATTGGGCACCACACTTGAATTTGACTTGAATAACCTGTAAACCATGATAGACACAATTTTATTTAATCCTAAACTACTAATATAAAACCTAATAACAACTAAAAATAAAAATAAAACTTGGGTTGCCTCCCAATAAGCGCTTGTTTTATAGTCTCAGCTTGACTTCTTCAATTCTCTATCCAATTCCCTTACGAAAATTGAGGAATCCTCCATCCATCAGTAGCAATGTCTCTTTTGGGAGGTTTCCATTAGCAAAAGCCCTTGAATTAAAGTCACCTAGCATGCTCTTTGTAGATAGGTTCCCTATTAAGAACGTCCAACAACTAGGTGTTTTCTCCATTATGTCGATGATCAGATTAGGGCATTGAAGCTTAATAAACATAATGGAATATTCCTCTATCTTCTCCTTTTCATCCCACCATGACTCCATAACCAGTATTTAGCTCTTATGTCACAAAGAGCTTTCACCGATTTACATGATCGCCAATTGGGCATATTTTGCAAAACTGCCCGGATTATAGAACTTTGGTGGAGAATGTACATGGGACACTATCAAAATTGGCTCATCTTCATTGGTACTCAAAGTTAGATCTTCGCCGATCTCCTTTTCTTGGACCCCAAGTCTTTCTTCTCTTTCAACATCTATATCATTTGGCACATCCGGTTGCAGATTTGGTTCGGGCTCAACATCAGTCTCGGCATCCATGTCATAGAGCCAAGTGCAATGAGGACAAATATTTTAGGCATTGGTTAGTTGTTCCGTTTGGTTCGTTAAATTTTGACTCAATATCTCTTGATTACTCCTCCTCTCCTCACATGAAGCTAGGTACTTGGACAAAACTTCCTCCAAATTTAAATGTTCTTCCTGTTGTAGTGGAGGTGGACACGAGAAATCCGGTGGGTATGTTGGACTTGGAGCATAAAATTGATCTTGATGAGTATGGCTCCATGAAAAATCTGGGTGATACCCCCAATCCTGATAATAGTTGTTGGGATAAACATAATTATTGGGGTAATCACCACCATACTGTACCGGCTCGAAACTGATGGCGCATTGATGACTCATATGATTTCCAGCACAATAATCACAAGTAAACGCCACACTTTGACGATGTTGAGCTTCAAAAGCATTGACCCTCTTTGAAAGTGTCTCAATTTGTGCTGATAATTCAGAAAATGCTGTCGCGAGTCCATCATTCTCCGCTCCCCTTGGCTGCATCATTTTTGCCATCCTTCGACTACGTTGGGCTGCGATAACCTCCAACGTCTTCAAAGTTGCCTCAATTTGTATTGGCTCTGGATTATATGCTTTTTGATTCAGACACGGTTGGGTAGATTGATTATAGCTCCCTATGAATTGAGCTGATTCCAAATTGATGGCACATTGATCTGTAGCATGACTCCCAGCACATAACTCATAAACCATTGCTACTTGCTGTGTGGATGGTGGACTCCATGTTTCCATTGGTCGAGTCATGTTCGTGTATGGCCATTGATACGCAAAGTCATCCTGGTACCTGAAAAGAGAGAAAGAAAAAAAATTGAAAGAGAATTAAAGAAAAAAAACGTTTAAATTAAAACTAATTTGATAAAAATTAATATTGGCAAAATTATTAAACTAATTCCCCGGTAGCGGCGCCAAAAACTTGTTGATCGATTTCGTAATCAATGAATACGTGCAAGTATACACGGTCAACAAGTAATAAAGTGAAAGTAAAGTATCGTTCACACGAGGAATTATTTAATAAAAATCACCAAGCACTAATTCTTAACCAAACTAATTTTATTTAAACAATCTCAAATCGTGATTTTTCTAATTAAGAAAACTAAATTAACTAATTAAACTGAATGACTTTATAAACGAATTCAAATAAATAAAGGTTAAGACTACAATATCCCCAATTATGAACTATAAACCAATTATCTAATTATCCCAATTATTATGCCTACTGAATTGTTAAAAGGAATTCTCAAATGCCAAAAGTCCTTTTCCAAGTGATCAATTGACTTCTATTTAATCCAGATTAATCTTGCTATATTCCTATGCAAAACAATTGAATTAAACTCTTTCAATTCCAATTCCTTATGTGTTACATGCGGTGAACAAATATTTCCATTCAATTCACAAACCTAATTATTCACCATGCAAATAACTAAGTCACATGTTATCATGCCCAGTTCTAACCCTAGAATTCCTCTTTCAATTCCTTCTAGAGTAACAAAGTAATTATTGATCAAATAATTAAGCAATAAGCACAAGACAAGATAAACAATTCACTTAGACATAAAATAATTGAAATAAATCGAATTACTAATTTATAGACATAAAAGGTTCAATTGAAATCTTAATAAAAGAGTTAGTTCATAATTAATGAATGAAAACCAAGAATCCACAATTGAATAAACATTAAAAGATAAAAGTATGATAAGAGAAGAGAATAGAATCTGTTATCAGCAAATCTGATGCTCCCCTCTTGCTCCTGCTCTTGATCTTTAATGATCTCTAAGTTGCTTCAATCTCCAAAACTAATAAGAACTAGGGTTTATATTCTAATCTAATAGAGTGTATCTCTAATCTAATCTATGTAAACTCTCTTTTTATTTTATGTCTTACATCATGTATTTTTAGGTTACAAGTCCAATTTTTAGCTTAGGAACAAACCCAATCCAATTTGGAGTCAAAAATGTGTCAAAATTACCCCAAAACGCGCGTCCAAGCGACGAAAACTCTTCCCAGTCGCCCCTGGCGCTTAGGTCTGATGTCTTGATTCTTCCCCTAGCGCCCCGGCTCTAGAAATGAACTACAAATGGGCGCCCCGGCGCTGGAACATTTTCTGGAAATTTTCTACTCCGACGTCCTTTGGGAAAATGGCCATAACTTCTTCGTCCAAACTCCAATTTTGATGATTCAAGATGTTCCGAAAAGAGGAGATGTAGATCTACAACTTTCATTCTTTAAGTGTTTCTAAATAAGGTTCCGAGAAATACTCAAATTGGCTCTGAAGTGACTCCTGTGTAAATGGCAAGCCGAAAACGCGCATCTAGCCACCCCAAACGTCGATCTAAGTAACTTTTGTCACAATTCCTACAAAATAACATAAAACATGCATGAATAGATATAAACAATTAAAAACATCTAAAAGATTAAGTTGAAACGTACTCAATTATGAGTATAAAACTCATATGAAGAAGAAAGTGCAAGACGATATTATTCCAGAAGCAAGAATCGATGAAGAAGGAATACTTCGAGTCAACTCCAGACTTTGTGTTCCTAACGATTCTGACTTAAAGCATAGAATCATGATGGAGGCACACAACACACCGCTTTGCAATCCATCTCAGGAGTACAAAATGTATCATGATCTTCGACATACATTTTGGTGGAGTAATATGAAGAGAGAGATCGCGGAGTTTATCTCGAGGTGTTTAACCTGTCAACGTGTAAAGGCGGAGCATCAAGTGCCAAAGGTTCCATTGTAACCACTTGAGATTCCGAAATAGAAGTCGGAACACATTACTATGGATTTCGTTACGGGTCTTCCCAAGGTTTCTCAAGGCATAGATGTGATTTGGGTAATTTTTGATAGACTAACCAAGTCTGCCCATTTCTTGCCTATACGAGAGACTTATTCCCTTGAACGTCTTGCTAGTATGTACGTAAATGAGATTATGAGATTGCATGACATGCCAGTATCCATAGTTTCGGATCGTGACCCAAGATTCACTTCACGATTTTGGGTTAGCTTGCGAAAAGCTATGGGCGCGAATTCTGATTCGATTGGCATACCATCCTCAAACAGACGAGTGACGAATCGAGAGGACTATTCAAACTCTTGAAGATCTATTAAGACTTTGTGTCCTAGATTTCAAAGGGAGTTGGGATAAGTACCTACCATTGGTGGAATTCTCCTACAATAACAGTTATCAAGCAAGTATAGGCATGACTCCATTTGAAGCATTGTATGGACGAAAGTGTCGCTCTCCAGTATGTTGGAATGAGGTGGGAGAAGCAACGTTGTTGGGACCAGAATTGGTACGCATGACTACAAAAAAGATCCAAACGATTCGACAACGTATACAAATGGCACATGATCGACAAAAGAGTTATGCGGATCTTCATCGAAAAGACATGGAATTTAATATTGAGGATCATGTATTAATACGTGTTGCACCATGGAAGGGAGTTTTAAGATTTGGGAAGAGAGGAAAGCTCAATCCACGATTTGTTGGTCCATTTGAGATTCTTGACCGAATAGGAAATGTGGCCTATAGACTCGCATTACCTCCAAGCATGTCTCGTGTTCATAATGTTTTTCACATATCTATGCTTCGTAAATATGTGAAAGACCCGAACCAAATTATTGAGTTAGAACCAGACGAGATAGCTGAAGATTTAACGTACGAGGAGGTACCTGTTAAGATCTTAGATAGGAAAGAGCATGTCCTACGCACGAAGGTTATACCACAAGTTAAGATTTTGTGGAGAAACCATGCTATTGAAGAAATGACTTGGGAGTTGGAATCAGAAATGAAAGCGAGGTATCCTCACCTTTTCAAAACACTAGGTACGTACGTCAATTTCGAGGACAAAATTTCATAAGCAGGGGAGGTTGTAAGACCCCGACTTATTATAAATAAAATCGAATTTCTTCTAATTATTATTGTGAATAATAAGGTGTTAATTTGATATAATGTTTTGGTTATGGGTGAAATGTGTAAATTTTGCAAAATAAGCAAGTGGTTATAAAATATTCATTGTTGTCAAAGAATATTATTTGGTGTCGTGGAATATTAGCTTACGTAGGGAATATTAAATGCGACCTGCCGCTTGACCATTTGTGGGCCCCATAATGGATAACGATTACGGATGAAGAAAACGACAAATTTGAGTTTTTACAAACAATGACATAGTTATTACTGAATTAACACTGCTTGGATTACCTAGTGGTTAAAATACGATGTACGGCGTGGTTGCACAAAGAAAGACACCACCTGCATTATTGTTGATTTATTGATTCTTACGTGAAAGGCCACTTTACTCAATAATTGTTATAGTAATTCTTGCTCAATATTTTATTTTATTGGTTCAATAATCATTTGCATTGATATTTTATATTATTGTTGTTTCAATAATTATCATTGCACAAGATTTCCATTATCGATCAATAATTCATATTATTTAAATAATATTATTAGATAGCATTATTGGCAATGTCTAGAAAGTTCATCGAGGAGAGGTTTGGTCACCTAATTGCGGCGCCCGAAGAAGGAGAAATCCTTATCTAAAAGCCCCTCTTTTCTTAGAAGCGGCTGTTGTCATAATTGTGATTCTGTAATATTATTTATGAATAATTAATTATTGATTTATATGATAAGGAAATATTTATTTGATGTGCATATAAATGATGGATATATTTATATGGTTATAAATGAAGGAATTTAAGCTGAGGTGTTTTATCAGTATTTTGTCAGAATGGAGGTATTAAAAATCATCCGTTTGTGAATTTCGGATATTTTCTGTTTGGAATTTAGAAAAACTCAAAACTACAAAGTTGTAGAGAATTCGATTTCATGTGGAATGGACATAAAATTCGTATTTTTCTAATAAACGGTCTATTTTCTATGAATTACTGAATTTCGGAAAATAAAATGATTTTTATTAAATTATAGGTGAGACCCACTTTTGTTTTAACATGTGGGCTGCTGGGATTTTTTCAAGAATGGCATGCTAGATGGTCTGATATTGCATGCGTAGAAGAAAAGTATATAAATAATATTATTTTATTATTTTAGTCTCATATGGCGTTCTAGCATTTTTTTTATAAATAGACGCTTAGGTTAGAATTGAAAATCACACCAGAAACAAGTTTTCTTTCCCTCTAGATTATCGAGCGTATTTTTGTGAGTATTTTGATACTTTGAGAGTTCTTTATTCAATCTGAGTTTATGTCGAGACTATATCCAAATTCATCGGAAATACGATTATTTTGAAGTAAGGGATGTTATTTTTTTCGTAAATGATATTATTTCTTAAAATATCATTATGCCAAAATATTGGTCTGCACTTTTTATTAAATTTGGAACTTTTTGTGTCAGGGTTACAATTCACGTATACGGCACTATTCACGGATACGACACTATTCACTGAAAAATAAAAATTTTCCTTTTTGTCCAAGATGTCTATTATGGTTACTATCTTTGATTGTATCCATGTTTTGATCTTTATTTTTGAATTCTGCTTCACAATTGGTTATTATAGAGTATTATTGAACTTGGATAAACTGTAATACGAATCTCTAATATTTGTTCTTTTATATCACTGGATTCATTTTCTTTAAGATATTTTTCATCATCCTCAGTCCTAAATGATGATATTACTGAATATCTTTGGCCTGTAGTGCAAAGATGAATAATTAACTGATGAATATCTATGGCCCGTAGTGCAAAGATGAACAAGTGTTGAGATGAACATGACCAACTGGTGATACAAATGAATATCATGAATATTTGATTCAAGATGTATATTGATTGATGTTACAGGGATAAAATATTGATGAAGGACTTTTAAATCTTAGAAGATATTAGAATTCTTTCTCTACTTGACTCTTCTAATGGATTGATGTTTCCGCTGCAGTTGTTGATCTAAAACTTGTTGTCTATTATATTTTATCAGATTTTCCCTGTTGAAGACTAATGATAATTTGTTTTACATTATCTTAGTCATAATATTCTTTACTTGGCTAGTTGAGCTCACCCTTTTCCTTTTTGTTCCATTGTTCTTCTCAAGAGGAGAGAATTTAGCAAGAACTAGTCGGGGTATGGAGTGATGATTCAAGATAGTTGTTTTAGTAGTCCTCACTATTTTGTAAAATAGTGTATCAATAATTGTAATGAGGACTCCTTTTGAGTTTGTATACTTGTCCTATTAGATAATATTTGTATTCAAACTCACGTGTATATGTTATTCGTATTTTGCGATAATTGTATTACTAAAGTTGTATTTGTTTACATACCATGTATTTGGCGACTTCGGAATGGGTAATGTATACATATTACAGGGGCCCTGATTAATATCGAGTTTAGGGATATGATACCGGTGAGAGATGTGAGACAAGAACTAGGAGGGAGAGACGGAGAATTCCTTCGCTAGTATGACCTAACTAAGTTTATTTGGTATTTATTTGGTCGGTCAGAGTATAGGGATAATATGTGATGTAAGACCCCGAATTTTATGAAATAAAAGTATTCAATTTTTCTTATAAATACAATTCAATAAATGGCTAAATTGATAAAAAGTTGAAGTTAAGGGTGATATATGAATTTTTTTCAAAATACATGAAGTGGTTATAAAATATTCATTATTGTGGGAAATATTCGTTTGGTCGTGGAATATTCTTTACGTGGGGAATATTAAATGCGACCAGTAGCGACCATTGTGGGCCCCATAACGGATAAGCTGTTTGATGAAGAAAATGACAAATTTGAGTTTTACAAATAACACAGCGTGGTTATTACAGATTAACAATTTGTTAGAATACCCGTGGTTAAAATATAGTAATACGTCTGGCGTTGCATGCGTGCGATGCAGTATTGCACAATATTTTGAATTATTGATTCTTACGTAAGAAGGCACTACTCAATAATTGTTACAATGATTATTGTTCAATATTTTATTTTATTGATTCAATAATTGCTGCGTTGATATTTTATATTATTGTTGTTCAATAATTGTCACTGCACAGTATCTCCATTATCAGATCAATAATTCATATTATTTGAATAATATTATGAGATAGCATTATTGGCAATGTCTAGAAAGTTCTGTCAAAGAGAGGTTTGGTCACCTAATTGCGCGCATGAGGAGAAATCCTTATCGGAAGCCCCTCTTTCACGGGACTGCACGGTTGTCATTATTGTGATTACATAATATTATTTGTGAATAATTAATTATTGATTTATATGATAAGGAAATATTTATTTGATGTGGATATAAATGATGGATTTATTTATGTGGTTATAAATGAAGGAATTAATGCTGAGGTGTTTTATCAGTATTTTGTTAGAATTGAGGTATTAAAAATCGTCCGTATGTGGATTTCGAGCATTTTCTGTTTGGAATTTGGAAAAAAAAAAATCTACAAAGTTGTAGAGAATTAAATTTCCTATGGAAATGATATGAGATTCAAATTTTTCTGATAAAAGAGTTATTTAATATGAATTATTGAAGTTTCTAATTATTATTTAATTTTTAAACCATTTTAGAAAATTCTAGAATGGGTGGTCCCCACCCTTGTCATTGTTGATGGACTGAGATTTTTTTTCAAAAATAAGGTGCTGAAGATTTGTCAAAGAGGTATGCGTAGAATTGGAAAATAAATAATGTTATTTTAATTATTTAGTCTCCTTTGGCGTTCTAGCATTTTCCTATAAATAGGCGCTTAAGTTAGAATTGAAAATCACATAAGAAACAAGTTTTCTTTCTCTCTATATTATCGAGCGTATTTTGTGAGTATTTAGATACTTTGAAAGTTTCTATTCAGTACAAAGTTCCTTCGGCTTTACATTCCGGTCAGAAATACTGCTCTTTTGAGGTAGGGGATTTTAAGGGTTATTATGTTTTTTAGTTTCGTAATTTTTTGGACCCTCAAAAATTCTGGAAAAATTTGAAATGATAATTTGATGAGTTTTTTAGATTGTGTCCAAAAATAACGATTTTTGGATGTATGGATTAGGAATTATGAATTTTATAAGAAAAGACTATTTTAAAAGTAAACCCTTATAACTCTTTATGGTTAACTCCAAAATTAGTGAAATTTTTATTGGGAGTACATGTATATAGCAGAAGTATACTCTGTAAATTTCGGAATTTTTGGATAAAAGTATAGTTTATGATAAATGTCTAAATATTCGGCAGTTTTGGCCATATGAAAAATAGTAAATGAATTTTAAAAATTATGAGAAAAATATATGTTCAATATGGAACTATATTCTGCTAAATCCTAGAAAAGAAAATTTGTTTGTACTGATTTGGTATTTTTCATGAAAATGGACTAGCTATGAGTAAATGAATTAAATATGTTATGTGAAGTAAGAAAATTGGAAAATAGGATTTTATGGCTTGAAAATCCTATATGAGGTATATGCAGATTTTTTATGAGGGTTTTTGTTATTGGTGATGAAATCTTCTGAGTTTGGCATTTTAGGATAATTAAATTCATTATTTAGTAAAGTGTAAACAATTAAAATAAATTATTTATAAGTTTAAGAAATGTTATTCTTTCAATATCATTATACCGAAATATTGGTATGGATTTTATTGTGGAATTTCTACCTTTTTCATGTCGATGTTACTATCCATGAGTTACTATTCACGAGTTACTATTCATGAGTTACTATTCACGAGTTACTATTCACGAGTTACTATTCACGATAAAATTGGTTTCATTTTCTGACCAAATTATAGTTGATTTATGAATATTACTCTTGAGATTAAATCTATATGTTGATTTTATTATCATATATAACATTTTTATAACCCTAATAATGATATTTCTCTTTGACTTGAGTGTAAAGATGGGTAGATTATTGGTATGATCGTGACTGTGGGTTCTCTTTGGCCAGTAGTGCAAAGATGAATGGTTGACTGGTATGATCATGACCATTGAATTTATAATTGAATATCTTTAGCTTAATTGCAAAGGTGAATTGATCAACATAGTTATAATTATTATTTATATAAATTCTGAAATGATTATATATTTCTTTGAGATATTAATATCTTTGGCCTGTAGTGCAAAGATGATATGTTGTTGAATATCTTTGGCCCGTAGTGCAAAGATGATCTGTTGTTGAATATTTTTGGCCCGTAGTGCAAAGATGAACTGTTATTGAATATCTTTGGCCAGTAGTACAAAGATGAACTGTTGTTGAATATCTTTGGCCTGTAGTGCAAAGATGAACTGTTAATGAATATCTTTGGCCCGTAGTGCAAAGATGAATTTATATGAACAGGAATTGTGATTTGGTATAACCAGGATCTTTGATATTTCAGGTAAAGACAGGTGATGAAAATTATCTTCGTCCTGGATGAGAAGAGGAATTTAGAACCACAACTATGATTATGAGTTATTCATATGATTGTGGACCAAAACTGTTGATTGATTTTACAGGGATAAAACATTGTTGGTGGACTTTTAACATGGAGAAAATAATAAACTTTATGGTCTATTTGACTCTTCTAATGGATTGCTCGTTCCGCTGCAACTATGGTTGAAATTTTTTATCATCTACCATATGTTCTAAATCTCTGATTTATTACTGATGAAGGCTATTGATAATTTAATTATCTTTAGTCATGATATTCTTTACTGGGCTAGTTGTGCTCACCCTTCTGTTTCACAATTCCTTTCAGGTAATAAGAGTGTAGATGGGTCGAGCGGGGGTAACAGGGGAATAGAACGGTGGTCATCATTTAGTAGTTATATTTGGTGAATCAAATAGGGTGAGGCGAACCCAACGTTGGAAGGTTGTTTTGCCACTGTCATACAAGATATCTAATGACATACAACCTCGTGTTATCATAAGACATGTTATACACATCTACTTGCTGAGTATATCTACGAGCACTATCTATATAATCTTAGTGTTTGGTTGAACTATAACTCTCAATTAGAGACAGTGGAAATAATGATATGTCAAGAGAAGACTCACCATTGGAAAGAATATGATAGTAATCTTCTTGTTTTTCTTTGGGGTCTATTGGATCAACCAAGGATAATTCTGTGGACATATGATATCTATCATAACCTAGACGCATGGCCTCCCATGTACAAAGGTTTCCTTGAGCACTTCCCAAAGATTCTAATTTCTAAAACAGTTTTTGACTATACCTTTATGTAAGGTGCCATTGTGACGTACTATCCAAGGTTGGGATGAGAGTCACAGTTGGTATATATTTGTATCAAAACTCACAACACATGTGTTATTGTATTTTGCACGACAATTGTAGTAATAAAGTTGTAGTTGTTTTCTATACCATGTATTTGGCGACTCAGAATGGGTTGGATGGATTGAACCTGTTTTGGGGTTGTCACAGTTGGTATCAGAGCTTAGGGATATGGTCTCTGAAGGAGATCAAGGAATATAACTAGGAGGGGAGAGATGAGTAAATCCTTCGCTAGTGTGTCCTACCTAAGCTTAATTGTTGGTCGGTCATAATATACAGATATTATATGATACGTTAATTTGTTTAATTAACCTTTGTTTTATGGGAGTATTTGAGAATGACAACTGAGAATGTTAACAATGGAGTGAATGAGACCGTGGGGATACCTCTAATCACCAACCATGATAATGTGATGTCAGGCGAAGAAGGAATTAGAGATATTCTTGTGGTGAGGGCAGAATTAATAGTTGCACCCGAGCTAGTCGCAGAGGTAGCAGCTGAGAGTGAGGAAGAAGAAGAACCTGATGAGAATTTATTAGAAGAATTTTATGATCGAAATATAGAATTGCAAAATTATGTTCATGAGTTAGAAGAGCAGGCTGAAGAACGGCAGGCGGTCATGGAACAAAAGGATGCAACAATTCAAGCTTGCGTTACCCGATATGTGATGCTTGAACAGAAGCATTCTTTGGCAGAGTATAAGATGATAAAGCTGGAATCTGAGCTGAAAGAAGAAACAACTGAACGAGTGAGAATGAGTGATGCATGGGTAAAAGCCGCACGACGCGTTGATATTGTGGAAAGAGATGTCCGATCTAAGAAGGCTAAAATAGATGATATGAATTTCTCTTTTTGGATAGCAATTGGGAGAACCCAACATCGAGTTTTGAATTACCATGTACAGAGCAGTCAACCTCAATTCGATATGGATCGAAGATTGATGATTTAGATCATGAATCAGGAGTACGACAAAGCAGTTGAGGGTGGAATATGCCCTATAGAAAAGTATATTCTAACGGTAGTGATGACGCCAAAAGTTGCCCCAGAAAAGTCAAAGTCGAGTAGTTCAAGGGAGAACGGTCGTTATGACTTCCCAAAAAATGAAGAACCCAAATGAAGTTATCACGGGAGGTGAGCAATGGAGAAATCATAATGACCTGGGAGATAGAATCTGAAATGAAAGCAAGATATTCTCAACTTTTTGAAATACTAGGTACGTAAGGCTCCAAAAAGGCAATATTCATCCTGTAAACAACACTACCGAACAAATGATGAATGATGGGATGTTTAGAAGCTTTTTGCAGTTCATACAAAATCAGACGAGGGAGACTCGTGCACAAAATACGGGTGGAAATGATAGGAACGCGCAGCTTATCACAGCCAAGCAGTTCAAAGAGTTGGGACCACCATAATTTATAAGAAAGCCGGATCTGATCAAGGCGAAAACATGGGTCAAGCAAATTGCCAAGATATTCGATGTTTTGGGATGCACGGAGGAACAGAAGGTTCCATTCGCCACCTTTATGATCTCGCTCGCTGTCAAAGCGCATTTTGTGAAGTGTTCTCCTGCCCCTGTCACCTGAGAGAAAGTAAACTAGAAACCGTGATCGGAGTCGTGGTTTGAAGATGATGATTTGAAGATTCATTCGACGAGAGAAGGGCGTCTTGGTTGTCGATCTGAGGTTGAATGGTCTCACTCTCGAGACCTATGGCTAGTTATGTTGAACCCACCGAAAAGATAGCTCTCGGGCTTAGCCCTCAACTAGATAAAGATTGATCTCACGGTGAGGCAGATTACTGGTGGGAATCTGTGAAGCATACCCAGCCTGCCGCACTCAATATTTCTTGGGAAACATTTCAGAAACTGTTTAATGATAAGTACTTTCCTGAAAGTATTCGTCATATGAAGGAGGTGGAGTTTATCAAACTGGAACAAAATAACATGACAGTGTCCTAGTACAAGGGAAAGTTTGCAGATTTATCCAGAATTGCACCTCATTTGGTCGAGAATGAGAAACAAATGACGAGGATGTTTCTGAGAGGTCTAAAGCCCGAGATTCGGCAATATCTTATATCTCATAAATTTTCTTTATATTCAAATGTTGTAAACAGGGCTCAATTATTAGAGCGAGATAATGAGTATGTGCAACCGAGGGACCACAACTAGGGTCATACCGGTGGCAGCAGCCATCGGAGCAATGAAAACCAACAGGGAGGAAAATATTCGGACAAAAGCGGTAACCACTCAGGTGGTAATCGTGGTCGTGATAATAGAAGGACCGAGTCGGGAGGAGATTTCAAGAAGAGAAGGTACAACAATGATAACGTGAAGACATTAGCGCAAACATCAATTATTTTTAGGGGAGGAGAACGAGCACCGGTCGTTTGTTACAAATGCGGGAAAGAGGGACACATCAACCCAAACTATCCACAACAATCTAAGGTGTGTTATAACCGTGGAAAGGAAGGTCATATAGCTAGAGATTGTCTAGTTGCGAAACCAAGTTCAACGGGGATGGTGACTCCAAAGGCTGTCCCGGACAAGTCAAAGTCGGTGGTTCCTGGAAGGGCGTTTGTTGTGACTGCACAAAACGCGAGGAACCCAAACGAGGTGATCAAGGGTAAGCTAATCATAAACTCTTGTGAAGTTTATACCTTATTAGATACCGGTTCTACCCATTCTTTTATCTCTCCTGCTTGTGCTCAACGTTTAAACTTGACTCAGGAGAAATTAGACCTTGATTTATCTGTTGAGACTCCGTTAGGAGAAACTTTCATTACATCTACTGTTTAGAAATCTTGTTTGATTCAAGTTGGTACCATCACATTACCTGTCGATCTTATTTCGTTGAAAATTCTTGCATTTGATGTGATTTTAGGGATTAATTGGTTAACCACGCATCATGCTAAAATTGATTATTTTTGTAAGGTTGTTAGTTTTCATATTCCTAACCAACCTATTATGCGAATTCAAACAACCAAACCATTAAAGTCAATCACTGTCATATCAAGCCATAAAGCTATTCGTTTATTAAAAAACGGATGTCAAGCTTTCTTTATCCCATGTCACGGACTTGAACAAAAACACGTCAGATTTGAATAAAATTTATGTTGTTATTGAATTTCCTGACGTATTTCCTAAAGAACTTCCCGGTCTACCCCCAGAACGTGAAGTTGAATTCTTTATTGAACTTAAACCTGGTACAAAGCCCATTTCTAAAACCCCATATCGAATGGCTCCTATTGAACTTCAGGAGTTAAAGGTCCAACTTCAGGAGTTGTTGGACATCGGTTTTATTCGTCCTAGTACATCTCTTTGGGGTGCTCTTGTGTTATTTGTAAAGAAGAAAGACGGGAGTATGCGACTTTGTATTGACTACCGAGAGTTGAACCATGTCACCATCAAGAATAGGTATCCATTACCTCGCATTGATGACTTGTTTGACCAGTTTCAAGGAGCACAATTCTTTTCAAAGATCGATCTTCGTTTTGGATATCATCAGCTGAAGATTAAAACTGAGGATATTCCAAAGACTGCCTTTAAAACTCGGTACGTGCATTATGAATTCTTAGTCATGTCTTTTGGATTGACTAATGCTCATGCTACTTTCATGGATATGATGAACCGTGTGTTTAAAGAATATTTGGATCAGTTCGTTATTTTCTTTATTGATGACATCCTCATCTATTCCAAAAGCCGTGAAGATCATGAGCACCATTTGAAGTTGGTACTTCAAAAGCTTCGCGATAACAAGTTATATGTCAAGCTAAAGAAATGCGAGTTCTGGCTTGAGGAAGTAGCATTCCTTGGGAATGTGGTGTCAAAACATGGAGTATCTGTCGACCTGGCGAAGATTGAATCCATACAAAGTTAGAACAACCGAGTCGGTGGCCAAAATCACGTAACTTTACAGGCTTAGTGGTTACTTATCGGAGATTCGTGGAAGGATTTTCTCGAATCGCTACTCTGTTAACTCAGCTGACTCGTAAAGATATAAAATCTAGTTAGAGCGAGGATTGTGAGAAGAGTTTCCAAGAACTCAAGGGGATACTCATTTCGGCACTTGTTCTGACAATACCATCTGGTTTGGATGGATTTTTTATCTACAGCGATGCTTCAGGAAAAGGGTTAGGATGTGTTCTCATGCAACATGGAAAAGTCATAGCCTATGCCTCACGACAACTCAAAGAATATGAGAGGAATTATCTTACTCATGATTTGGAGTTAGCAGCAGTCGTTTTCGTGTTGAAGATCTGCAGACACTACCTGTATGGGGAGAAAGTGGAGATCTATACAGATCATAAAAGCCTCAAATATTTCTTCACCTAAAAGGAACTCAATATGCGGCAATGACGTTGGCTCGAGCTGTTGAAAGATTACTATCATACCATCCAATATCATCCTGGAAAAGCAAACGTGGTAGCTGACGCATTGAGTAGAAGATCATATGCGGGTACGAGTGCAATGTTGTTAACACAAAGGTCCATTTTGAATGACTTGCAAAGGATGGAGATAGAGGTAAAGGCTCCAAGTACCCACGTGATGATATCAAACATACGAGTAGAACCGGCTTTAATCGATAAAGTTAAAGCTGCTCAAGCTACGGACATGGAGCTGATGCATATGAAGAAGAAAGTGCAAAAAGGTGCTATTCTAGAAGCAAGAATCGATGAAGAAGGAATACTTCGAGTTAACTCTAGACTTTGTGTTCCTAAAGATTCTGACTTAAAGCATAGAATCATGATGGAGGCACACAACACACCGTTTGCAATCCATCCTGGGAGTACAAAAATGTATCATGATCTTCGACATACATTTTGGTGGAGTAATATGAGGAGAGAGATCGCGGAGTTTATCTTGAGGTGTTTAACCTGTCAACGTGTAAAGGCGGAGCATCAAGTGCCAAAGGGTCCATTGCAACCACTTGAGATTCTGAAATGGAAGTGGGAACACATTACTATGGATTTCGTTACGGGTCTTCCCAAGGTTTCTCAAGGCATAGATGTGATTTGGGTAATTGTTGATAGATTAACCAAGTCTGCCCATTTCTTACCTATACGAGAGACTTATTCCCTTGAACGTCTTGCTAGTATGTACGTAAATGAGATTATGAGATTGCATGGCATGCCAGTATCCATAGTTTCGGATCGTGACCCAAGATTCACTTCACAATTTTGGGTTAGCTTGCAAAAAGCTATGGGCACGGATTTACGATTCAGTTCGGCATATCATCCTCAAACGGACGGGCAATCAGAGAGGACTATTCAAACTCTTAAAGATCTATTAAGACTCTGTGTCCAAGATTTCAAAGGGAGTTGGGATAAGTACCTACCATTGGTGGAATTCTCCTACAATAACAGTTATCAAGCAAGTATAGGCATGGCTCCATTTGAAGCATTTTCATAATGTTAGAGTTTATGCCTAGAGGCCAATTATTTGATATAATTGCTTAACGCTTTGATATTATATTTGATTGAATAAATATATGATTTTATTATGGTTTTATTTACTACGTAATATAATTGTTAACATAATAAAATTCCTTAGAATAGTGATACAAATTATATAGTTTCAAGTATGTGACTTGAACATGAGATTATATAATTACAATTAGTATCATTGTTCTTAAATGTCCCTTAGTCGAGTATCATTGTTGATGGGACAACAATGATGCATTGAGACTAGTATGTGGATCGAATCGATGACCAAATCTCATTGGTCATAAATATATGAGATATTAAGTCAATGCATAGGTACATGTTAGAGAACGATGTAATCGGATGCACTCCACCATGAGAATTCTATATGGAGCATTATGCGAAGTGTCATTAGCAATTCTCATAAAGTGATAATGATGTAATGGTCCTCCTCCTAATTCAAATCGCTATATTACTACACGAGAATTTATGTACTTTGATATCATCAAATGTCACCTTTAATAGGTGGACTATAAAGGTGATTATTGGGTTCATCATGAATCGTGTGAGAAATATGAGTGATCTAGATGGAATTTAACCATCCTATATATTATGGGTGATATCCATAGGCCTTTCTTGATTGAGTAGACTATGAAATGCATGGCCATGCTCAAATAGTGATTTGTTTCATATAGTCTACTCATTGATCAAGAAAACTCGATTAAATTATGAAGAGTATGACACATTCCATGACTCGAGTTTAATCTAGGATATTAAGGTTAAAAGGATTAAATTACATTGAAACATTGGTCACGAAAAGGTTGCATCGAATCATCGATCTTATTATTACTGGGTAGCAAAGTGATGCATTACTAGATGTCATCGCCATCGCTTATAATTTTATAATATGATTTTAAAATTATTGCCAACGTAATAATAACCTATAGGGTCACACACAAAGAACGTTATTAAAGGGAATTAATTTAATTGTAAGGATTTAAATATATCAATATGATTGATAGTATTTAAATCACTTAATTTAAATTAAAAGGATGCTTTATATATGTATATATATTAATTAAGTAAGACTTAATTAAGATATAATATATATATATATATATATATTCGGATTTTATTTTAATTAGATTAGGGTTTTGATTAATTCCGATTTATTGCTATATATATGATATATCATCGCCTTTTTGAAAGTTAATCAAAACAAAAAACCCTAGCCGCTTCTTGCAGAGAGAGACTAGAGAAAATAGCTTCAGAAAATCCTCATCCTCGGTGGCTAGTACCACATTCCTTCTTCTCGCAGATCGTAGGATCGATTCGTGGAGCGCTCGTGTTGATACCGTAGAGACGCAGCTTCGCTCGAATTTGCATTGAGATTCGACCGCATCGCTTAATCGCTTTCTTAATTCCAGATAATTTCTAACCACCGAATTAACTATTTTTCGCATGGATCCTGCTTTAGGGTTTCAAATTTGGTTTAAATTGTTCTATTTCCATTGTATGCTTCGCGTTGAAACCCTACAAAGGGTATCGAAGCTACTACGAAAAAGATTAATTTAGATTACGTGTTTTAATTGTATTCGATATATATGATATATGATGATGCATGTTTACCGATATGAAATTGAATATATGATATTCGTTGTATGTGTATTCGGTAATATATATGATGATATTGTTAATCGATATTTAATCTATGGAATAACAATATAACCGTTCTAATCGGATTAGAAGCATGAAGAATCGCTTTTAATATGATTAATCAAAACTCGAAATATATGATAAATTGGTGGTACTTGTTATTCGCTTTTAATATGATTAAATCAAACCGACATATATGATTTGTTATTATGGGTGTTTTTGGTGAATTAAAATGTATGATTCTCAAACTGCTTTTAGAGATTCGTATGGAAAAATTCGCAATACATTGTAGTTCAAAAAAATTTTCGGTTGCCGCCAAGTTCGCCCACTTTTTGACACCGCTGTGGGGAGACCCCCTCGACCCCCCTGTCAGAAGCATAAGATTATGGTCGTGTCCCCATATATGTTATATATAGTTTTCTTTAATTATATATAAATTGTTATGTGCTTATTGTGATATGCATGGTGCACAGTTATGGCCTTTTTGACCCATAGGTTAGTGGTTTTTGGTTTTGAAATACGGCTTGCATGTCGTGCCTTTCTATAAATTCTAATGTAATATTCTCTTCTCATCTAAATCCCCTCGAATGTAACTCGAGGTTTTTTTTATGTCATGTAATAATCAGAATCGATGAAGATGTCAAGATGGAGAACACAATGGAAAGATGATGATGGAGAGGAGGCACATGCTTGAGGAAGATCCAAGGAAGCTATTTATTTTAAGATCTTTTACCACCTTTGATTGACCTTCAATCTTTCATTAGCTTGAAAAGATCGACAAAGGATTGGGCCATAATCGTGACACATTTAATTTTGCACTTTATTTATGCTTGTATGTGATATGATATGATAAATAATGTGCATGCTTAATAAGATTAAAATTGGTGAGATCTAAATTAATTAATAAAATCCTCATTAAATTATTAAGTCTAAATCGATGCCTTCCAATGAATAACACTCATCAAGACCTTGATCAATAGATGTAGGTTTGCCAAAGCAAAAGTACCCTATTTATCTAGGTAAGATGCGATAGGATAATTGTGATATCCAAACTGTTAAAATCATTGGGCCCGACTTAACTAAGTTATCTCAATAGGATTGTGGACTTAGAGGCATAGAGTTTGGTAGGTACCATTAGATGGATTAGAAACAATTGTTGTTTACCAAACTATCCAGGAGTTATATATGATATAATTGACAAAGGGTTGTCTACCTAAATAATTGTGTTTTAAGAGATTAGCCAAAGCTAACTTAAGGCATAATGAAATATGGATCTTGGCTCACTAGAAAGATTTAATAGAAAATGCTTTCCGAATTAATGGTGAGGGCTATTAATTTGAATAAAATAGTGGGAGGTATATTTTGAATGTACTATTATCAATTACATAATATCAACTCGCAATTTGACTTATTATTTTTGCACTTATAAATTGTAGATATCAATGGCAAACAACAACAACACAAATAGTCTTTCATTACGATCACCCTTGAAAAGGACAAGTCGAGTGGAATTAATTTCCTTGATCGGCATAGAACTTGAGGATTGTCCTCAAACAAGAGCGCAAGCTTTATGTCCTCGATGGGCCCATTCCTCGCAAAGACCAGCCGCTCATCGCACCACGCATGAGCATAATGTTACAAGAAGCATCAAGATGATGCTCGACGTGAGTTGTGTCATGCTAGCAACCATGAACGCCGAGCTTCGTAGCAAATATGAGTTGATGGATGCTTATGAGATGATCGAGCATCTCAAGAAATTGTTCAAGGGCATGCTCGACAGAGAGGTATGATACAAGCAAGGCGTTGATCACCGCAAAGATGGGTGAACGTGATCCAGCTTGGTCCACATGTGTCAAAAATGATTGGGTATATTGAGTACCTTGATAGGTTGGTTTTCCAATCACTCCTAAGCCCAAACCGATCTTGTTTTGCAATCTTTGAACAAAGCCTACTCTCAATTTGTTATGAACTATCTTATGAATGAAATTGAGAAACCCCTTATCGAATTGTTGAGCATGTTAAGAACTACCGAGAACAACATGAAAAAGGCAGACCCGCCCCATAATGATGGTGCAAAAGGGGAATGCTAAGGAAAATTGGAAAGGCAAGAAGAAGATAGATCTAAATCTTTTGCCAAACCCAATTCCAAAACCAAACAGCTTTAAAAACCTAAAGGTGGGGTGGCTAAAGAAGGTGAATGTCACTTCAGGGAAAACCCGACACCGGAAAAGGAACTGTCATGCTTATTTGGAAGAAGTGAAGAAAAGGAAAGGAAGTACGACTTCCGATTCGTATATATATTATAGAAGTCAACTTGTCTACTTCTACATCATGGGTATTGATACCGGATGTGGTTCTCACATTTGTGTTAATGTGCAGGACTCAAGGAGTAGGACTTTAAGCGAAAAGGAGAGGTCACCTACGAGTTGGGAATGGAGCAAAAGTTGTTGCACCGGCCGTAGGAACTTATCATTTATCTTTGCCCACCGGGCTAGTTTTAGAATTAGAAGATTGTTATTTTGTGCCTCGCTATAAGCAAAAAACATTATTTCGCTTTCTTGTTTGGACAAGAAAGGTTTTTCATTTATAATAAAGAACAATCGTTGTTTGTTTTACTTAAATGATATTTGTTATGGTGTTACACAATTGTTTAATGGTCTCTATATTCTTGATTTAGAAATGCCTATCTATAACATAGATACAAAATGATTTAAATCAAATGATTCAAATCCGACATATCTCCGCATCGCGCTTAGGCCATATAAATGAGAAACGATATCCAAACTCCATAAAGATGGGTTCTTGGATTCATTTGATTTTGAATCATATGAGAAATGCGAGTCTTGTTTATTAGGCAAGATGACTAAAGCCCTTTTCATCGGACACAAGTTGAACGGGCTAGCTGATGTATCGGGACTTATACATAGTGATGTATGTGGACCCATGAGTTCAAGTAGCAAGAGGTAGGTTTTATTACTTCATTACATTTATCGACGACTTTAGTAGATATGGATATGTGTATCTTATGAGACACAAATCAAATCCTTTGAAAAGTTCAAGGAATTCAAGAATGAAGTTCAAAACCAATTTGGCAAAAGCATAAAAGCCCTTCGATCCGATCGAGGAGGTGAATACTTAAGCCAAGACTTTGATGACCTTCTAAAGGAGTGTGGTATTATATCACAAATTACCACCGAACACCACAAATGGAATGGTGTATCCGAGAGGAGGAATCGAACCTTGTTGGACATGGTACGATCAATGATGAGTCATGCAGATCTTCCAATAAGCTTCTGGGTCATGCCCTAGAGATAAATTTGATTCACACTTAACCGTGTTCCTACAAAGACGGTCGTAAGACACCATTTGAGATGGGACTGGAAACGCCCTAGTATGTCGCTCATGAAGATTTGGGGTTTCGAGGCGTTCAGAAACGCCCGGATTCTCGACAAGCTCTACCCAAATCGATAAATGTAATTTTGTGGGATACCCAAAGGAAACAAAAGGGTATTATTTCTACAAACCTTCCGAGAACAAAGTGGTTGTTGCTCGAACTCGTATTTTTCTAGAAAGAGAATTTGTCTCTAAAGGAAACAAAGGAGGAAAGTAGAACTCAAGAAATTCGAGAACCACAAAATATCATTGAACTCGAGTTGAACGTGAGAGCAGAAAACCACAAGAAATTGTGGAAAGTGAACTCCGCTCAAATTACACAAGTCATTCAGAGATCTCGTAGGACACGCCAAGAGCCCGAGAGATATTATGGATATCTTGTGACTCAAAACGGCGATGTGATGCTCATAGATCAAGATGAGCCCGCTTCCTACCAAGAAGCTATGAATGGACCAGATTCTCGAGAAATGGCTTAAAGCCATGAAATCGAGATGGACTCCATGTATACTAACCAAGTATGGACTCGGTTGATCCACCCAAGGGGTAAAACCAATCGGTGCAAGTGGGTTTTCAAGAAGAAAACCGATATGGATGGTAATGTACAAACCTATAAAGGCCGATCGGTAGCAAAAGGTTTCAAACAAATTCAAGGTGTCGACTATGATGAAACCTTCTCTCCAAAGGGCAATGGTTAAATCCATCGTGATCTTACTTGCTATTGCAGCCTTTTATGATTACAAAATCAAGCGTATGGATGTCAAAACCGCTTTCCTTAACGAAAATCTCCTCGAGGATGTGTATATGACACAACCTCGAGGGTTTTGTCACCCAAAGGATGCCGAAAGGTATGTAAGTCGCAAATGATCCATTTATGGATTGAAGCAAGCCTCTGAGTTGGAATCTTCGATTTGATGAAGCAACAAAGAATTTGGCTTTATTAAAAATGAAGATGAACCTTGTGTATATAAGAAGGTTAGTGGGAGTCACATTGTATTCCTAGTATTATATGTTGATGACATATTAATTATTGGGAATGACATTCCTTCCTTACAGTCAGAAAAAACATGGTTAGGAAAATGTTTCTCCATGAAAGATTTGGGCGATGTCGCCACATTTTAGGTATCAGATCTATAGAGATAGATCGAGAAAATGCTCTACTACCTAAGTCAAAGTACATATATTGATAAAGTGTTGAAACGGTTCAAAGATGCAAGAGGCAAAAAGAGGAAACTTACCCGTGACTCATGGTGTAAAGATCTCTAAGGCCCAATGTCCTAAATCACAAGATGATGAGGAGCGATGAGAAAGATCCTTATGCTTCGGTAATTGGATCTATCATGTATGCAATGATATGTACTGTCTCGATGTCTCAGATGCTTTGAGCATGACGAAAGCAGATACCAAATTGAATCCGTGAAGGTCATCGATGTTAGCCAAGAATATCCTCAAGCACCGAAAAGGACTAAGGATTCATTCTTGGTATATGGAGGTGAAGACGAATCGGCAAAGAAGGGTTACACAGATGTTAGTTTCCAAATCGACAATGATGACTATAAGTCTCAATCAGTTTTGTGTTTTGCCTTAATGGTGGTGTCAAGAATGAAAAAGTTCAAGCAAGAGATGAGTCGATTCTACAATAGAGGTTGAGTATATTGTCGCTTCTAGTGCAAAATGCAAGGAGGTCAGATGGATTAAAAAGTTCATCATCGAACTTGGTGTTGTTCCAACCATTGTTGATCCGGTTGCTTTATACTTCATGATAATAATGGAGCCATTGCACAAAGCTAAGGAACCCGTGATCTCACCAACGATCCAAGCATATACTTAGGGCGGTACCATCTCATCCGTGAAATCATTGATAGAGGAGATGTACATATAGGAAGAGTGCCAACAGATGATAATGTTGCAGATCCATCGACCAAGGCTTTGTCGCAAACAGGCTACGACGGGCCACACTAGTTCCATGGGTATTAGATACATGAGTGATTGGCTCTAGTGCAAGTGGGAGACCGTTAGAGTTTATGCCCTAGAGGCCAATTATTTGATATAATTGCTTAACGCTTTGATATTATATTTGATTGAATAAATATATGATTTTATTATGGTTTTATTTACTCGTAATATAATTGTTAACATAATAAAATTCCTTAGAATAGTGATACAAATTATATAGTTTCAAGTATGTGACTTGAACATGAGATTATATAATTACAATTAGTATCATTGTTCTTAAATGTCCCTAGTCGAGTATCATTGTTGATGGGACAACAATGATGCATTGAGACTAGTATGTGGATCGATCGATGACCAAATCTCATTGGTCATAAATATATGAGATATTAAGTCAATGCATAGGTACATGTTAGAGAACGATGTACTGGACAGACCCACCATGAGAATTCTATATGGAGCATTATGCGAAGTGTCATTAGCAATTCTCATAGTGACAATGATGTAATGGTCCTCCCAACTTAAAATCGCTATATTACTACACGAGAATTTATGTACTTTGATATCATCAAATGTCACCTTTAATAGGGTGGACTATAAAGGTGATTATTGGGTTCATCATGAATCGTGTGAGAAATATGAGTGATCTAGATGGAATTTAACCATCCTATATATTATGGGTGATATCCATAGGCCTCTTGATTGAGTAGACTATGAAATGCATGGCCATGCTCAAATAGTGATTTGTTTCATATAGTCTACTCATTGATCAAGAAAACTCAGATTAAATTATGAAGAGTATGACACATTCCATGACTCGAGTTTAATCTAGGATATTAAGGTTAAAAGGATTAAATTACATTGAAACATTGGTCACGAAAAGGTTTGCATCGAATCATCGATCTTATTATTACTTGGGTAGCAAAGTGATGCATTACTAGATGTCACATCGCTTATAATTTTATAATATGATTATAAAATTATTGCCAACGTAATAATAACCTATAGGGTCACACACAAAGAACGTTATTAAAAGGAATTAATTTAAATTGTAAGGATTTAAATATATCAATATGATTGATAGTATTTAAATCACTTAATTTAAATTAAAAGGATGCTTTATATATATATATATATATTAATTAAGTAAGACTTAATTAAGATATAATATATATATATATATATATATATATATATATAATTCGATTTTATTTTAATTAGATTAGGGTTTTGATTAATTCCGATTTATTGCTATATATATGATATATCGCTTTTTTTGAAAGTTAATCAAAAGAAAAAACCCTAGCCGCTTTTAGAGAGAGACTAGAGAAAACAGCTTTAGAAAATCCTCATCCTCGTGGCTAGTACATCATGATTCCTTCTTCTCTTACAGAGATCGTAGGATCGATTCGTGGAGCGCTCGTGTGGATACCGTAGAGACGCAATTCGCTCGAATTATGCGTTGAGATTCGACCGCATCGCTTAATCGCTTTCTTAATCGGTATAATTTCTAACCACCGAATTAACTGCTTTTCGCATGGATCCTGCTTTTGGTTTAGGTTTCAATTTGGTTTAATATTATGTTCTATTTTTACGTCGGGAATATTAAATGCGACCAAGCCGAAATGACCATTGTGGGCCCCATAACGGATAATTCTACGGATAAAGAAAATGATAAATTTGAGTTTTTACAAACAATGACGTAGTTATTCTGCTTAACAACGTTGGATTACACGGTGGTTAAAATACTGATGTCTGGCGTGGTTGCACAAGAATGACGCGGATTGCACATGATATTGTTGATTTATTGATTCTTACGTAAGAAGGCACTACTCAATAATTGTTATAGTAATTACTGTTCAATATTTTATTTTATTGGTTCAATAATTACTGCGTTGAAATTTTATTTTATTGTTGTTTCAATAATTGTCATTGCACAGTATTTCCCATTATCAGAACAATAATTCATATTATTTGAATAATATTATTAGATAGCATTATTGGCAATGTATAGAATGTTACATCGAGGAGAGGTTTGGTCACCTAATTGCGGCGCCCAAGAAGGAGAATTCCTTATCGGAAAGCCCCCTGCTTTCTGAGGAACTACCGGTTGTCATAATTGTGATTCTGTAATATTATTTGTGAATAATTAATTATTGATTTATATGATAAGGAAATATTTATTTGATGTGGATATAAATGATGGATATATTTATGTGGTTATAAATGAAGGAATTTATGTTAAGGTGTTTTATCAGTATTTTGTCGGAATGGAGGTATTAAAAATCATCCGTTTGTGGATTTCGAATATTTTTTGTTTGGAATTTGGAAAAACTCAAAACTACAAAGTTGTAGAGAATTCGATTTCATGTGGAATGGACATAAAATTCGTATTATTTTGATAAATGGGCTATTTTCTATGAATTACTAAATTTCGGAAAATAAAATGATTTTTATTAAATTATGGGTGGGACCTACTTTTGTTTTAACATGTGGGCTGCTGGGATTTTTTCAAGAATGGCATGCTAGATGGTCTGATATTGCATGCATAGAAGAAAAGTATATAAATAATATTATTTTATTATTTTAGTCTCCTATGACGTTCTAGCATTTTTCTATAAATAGACGCTTAGGTTAGAATTAAAAATCACACCAGAAACAAGTTTTCTTTCTCTCTAGATTATCGAGCATATTTTTGTGAGTATTTTGATACTTTGAGAGTTTCTATTCAGTGCAACTTTCTGTCAGCACTATATTCGAAATTCAGTTAAAAGTACAGTTATTTTGAAGTAAGGGATGTTATTTTCTTCGTAAATGATATTATTTCTTTCAATATCATTATGCCAAAATATTGGTCTGAACTTTTTATTAAATTTGGAGCTTTTTGTGTCGGAGTTACTATACACGTATACGACAATATTCACGAATACGACACTACTCACCGAAAAATAAAAATTTTCCTTTTTGTCCAAGATGTCTATTATGGTTACTATCTTTGATTGTATCCATGTTTTGATCTTTATTTTTGAATTATGCTTCACAATTGGTTATTATGGAGTATTATTGAACTTGGATAAACTGTAATACGAATCCCTAATATTTGTTCTTTTATCTCACTGGATTCATTTTTTTAAGATATTTTTCATCATCCTCAGTCCTAAATGATGATATTATTGAATATCTTTGGCCTGTAGTGCAAAGATGAATGATTAACTGATGAATATCTTTGGCCCGTAGTACAAAGATGAACAGGTGTTGAGATGAACATGACCAACTGGTGATACAAATGAATATATTTGGCATGTAGTGCAAAGATGAATATTTGATTCAAGATGTATATTGATTGATGTTACAGGGATAAAATATTGATGATGGACTTTTAAATCTAAGAAGATAGTAGAATTCTTTCTCTACTTGACTCTTCTAATGGATTGTTGTTTCTGCTGCAGTTGTTGATCTAAAACTTGTTGTCTATTATATTTTATTAGATAATTCCCTGTTGAAGACTAATGAAAATTTGTTGTATATTATCTTAGTCATAATATTCTTTACTGGGCTAGTTGAGCTCACCCTTTTCCTTTTTGTTCCATTGTTCTTCTCAGGAGGAGAGAATTTAGCAGGAACTAATCGGGGTATGGAGTGATGATTCAAGATAGTTATTTTAGTAGTCATCACTATTTTGTAAAATAGTGTATCAATAATTGTAATGAGGACTCCTTTTGAGTTTATATACTGTCTATTAGACAATACTTGTATTCAAACTCACAGTATATGTGTTGTCATATTTTGCACGACAATTGTATTACTGAAGTTGTATTTGTTTC
Organism: Panax ginseng; assembly: GCA_020205605.1. Taxonomy (NCBI): domain Eukaryota; kingdom Viridiplantae; phylum Streptophyta; class Magnoliopsida; order Apiales; family Araliaceae; genus Panax; species Panax ginseng. The sequence continues at coordinate 93,964,683 of CM035138.1, forward strand.
TGTACCATGTATTTGGCGACTCAGAATGGGTGATGTATACCTATTTTGGGGGCATCACAGACTATAGTTTAAACCGTTTCAAAAATGATTACGAGTCTACATTTTTTTATTTTTTTTCAAAAGCACATAGTGCGTATTTAGCTTGATGTCAAAATTCTGAAGTCTAGCATAGCTAGGAGTTTTGGAAAACTTATATCTCCACTAATAATCATTTGTTTAACAATCCATCTGTTCCTATAATCTTTAATACTCCATTAACACACAACTATACCCAGTTCGTCAAACCACACTTATGAGTTCATTTATTTGCCACAATCATATGAGTTTAAGAACTTGTCTTAGTCAGACCTTTGGCGTCCATTCGCTGAGGGGTTCATAAATATTTCATATAACTATGAATCAAGAATGTCACATAAGTATGAGTTTTAAGAACTCGTACTTAACCTTATAGTCTCTACCTATAACCTATCTATATGTTCTACACATGAGAAAGGAATCACCCTCTTAACATGCATATAGAAAATAGCGCGACACAAACATTTCAATGATTATCAATGCCAGAAATAAGTAGTTTTTATACCAAGTACAATTCCCCGCCCACACAAGGAATCATACAACTTAGCCGCTAACAGGAGTCCTTAATTGAAATCCCCACTTAATTCTAACTCCCTTCTCAATACGAATTTCATTCAACTCGAATTCATAATTCTTTCCTGAATCTAGACCAATTCATAGTACAACTGACACTCGGCAATCTTGTTGTAAACTTGTCAATCATTCGCTTGATCCTTCTCCATACTATAACCTTATCTGATCATGGGGTGATCTCATCATATATATTACGATTTATTTCTATATCTATGATCATTTTATTTTATGATCTTCTATCTCTGAACTTTTAGTCTTTGAGACTCTATCTGTTCATAACTACTGTTCAACTTTATTATCAGAGTTAGGGAACTCTGTATCTTATAACTCGTCGAAATTCGTCTTTGAATCTTACCAACCAACTAACTCTATGTGAGTTAGATCTTATCCTAATCACTGCAGTTATTAGTCTCAGGTATTCCTACCTAAGGTTCATAACCAACAGCTTTGATACCAACTGTGAGGGCCCCGAATCCGGGTCCCGAATCACCGCGGATCCGGTTTAATCATTCTATCACTATTACTATTATTTGCAGAAGATATAAACATAAATTATTTATAGTTTATACACACTTTTCCCCAAGGTCGAGTAATCTTAACTTATACACAATTCATAACCTAACTAACATACAATGTTATTATCATACAATACTATTATATTTTTAGCTGCACACATAAACTAAAGCTGGAACTGTACGTCTTTGACCTTTCCTTGTATCCGACACATTCGTCTTAATCTGCAAGGTTTTTATCATGATATAGCAAGGGTGAGCATAAGATTGCCCAGCAAGTTTAAGTTCAATAATTTAACGATATATCATGGTTGAAAGAATCTGAATAATAAGCTGGCTATAATTCAACAATATAATTGTGAACTAGCAGGAACAAACTTTTGACTGAACAAGTATATAACATGAACAAATATATCTGAACCGAAGGGTAATGAAGGTGATCAGCCTTTCATACCTGACTTATACATGCAATATGTACAGAGTACAATTCTACAATGGCAATCAGCAATGATTATCCATAAGCATATCTGAATGAAATAACTCTAAGTAGAGTTAAGTAAAACAAACTTGCCTGAATCGTTGATTACTGCTACGCAATTTATAACACTTTATCCGAAGACCTAATATTAGTAATATAGATCTCCAATATTAGAATATTATCATCACAATATAATACTATTATATATATAGATATACATAGAATAACATAAACACATAACACATAATCCTATCAATCTATAACACACATAAGACTCGGTATCAAGTCAAACTATTGCAATCTGAGTTGAACCCGACACAAATCTGACATCCCGACGGTCTAGTCGGACAAATCTCGAGTTTAAGTTCAATTAAACTCTGCTTAACACTTAACAATTATCTTAGATAATTTTATTATCATTCAAAATAATTTTTATAAGCTCGTAATAATTTTTAAATAATTATTATCATTTATCTTGATTTTTAAATCATTAAAACATATTTATACGAATTAAATATTACATAATTCTTTTATCATTAATATTTATTTATTATCAAATATTAATGAAATACATGTCATAATATTATAATATATTTTATAATATCACAAAGTATTTTTAATACTTTAAAATCATATTTATATGATTTTTAAACACTTAAATCCATTATCCGATAATTTCTTTGAATATTAAAATATTAATATTTTCATGACAAAATATCAAAAGTTATATTTTATAACTTAATGGTATAACCATGATTTTTAATGTTTCAGGTGAAGATAGGTGATGAAAATTATCTTCGTCCTGATTGCGAAGAGGAATTTAGAACCACAATTATGATTATGAGTTATTCATATGATTGTAGACAGAAATTATTGATTTGTTTTACAGGGATAAAACATTGTTGGTGGAATTTTAACATGGAGAAGATAATAGACCTTATGGTCTATTTGACTCTTCTAATGGATTGCTCGTTCCGCTGCAACTATGGTTGAAAACTTTTATCATCTACCATATGTTCTAAATCTCTGATTTATTAACGATGAAGGCTATTGATGGTGTACATTAGCTTTAGTCATGATATTCTTTACTGGGCTAGTTGTGCTCACCTTTCTGCTTCACAATTCCTTTCAGGTAATAAGAGTGTTGCCGGGTCGAGTGGGGATAACAGGGGAATAGAACGGTGGTCTCTAGCTGTGGAGGTTCTCCCTAAACAATATAGAAAAGTGTGTTGTATTCTATACATTTAGTAGTTATATTTGGTGAATCAAATAGGGTGAGGCAAACCCAACTTTGGAAGGGTATTTTGCCACTATCATACAAGATGTCTAATGACATACAACCTCGTGTTCTCATAAGACATGGTTGTGCTCATCCACTTGCTGAATATATCTACGAGCACTACCTATATGATCTTGGATTTTATTTGAAATATAATTTTCACTTGGAGACAACGGAGATATTTATATGTCAAGAGAAGACTCACCATTGGAAAGAAGATGATAGTAATCTTCTTGTTTTTCTTTGGGGCCTTTTGGGTCAACCAAGGATAATTCTGTGGACATATGATATATATCATAACCTAGACGCATGGCCTCCCATGTACGAAGGTTTCATTGAGCACTTCCCAAAGATTTTAATTCCTAAAACAGTGTTTGACTATACTTTTATGTAAAGTATCATTGTAAGGTTGTAGTCGAGGTACCATGAGAGTTACATACATTTGTATTAAAACTCATAGTTAACTGTGGTCGTATTCTATATGAGAGCTCAACAGTTGTATAAATGAAGTTGTATTTAAATTTTGTACCATGTATCTGGCGACTCAGAATGGGTGATGTATACCTAATTGATTAACGAATTGTTCAGCTAATTTAAAGTTCCCCGAACTTTGGTATCATTACATCAAATTAAAGAGTTTGATATTCTTGATTCATATATATTCATTGTATGTCTTACTTGCGGGGTAAATTTGTTGTTCACCCTTGCTAAATAAAACTTTTCAGCTAGGGACGAAGTTGCAGAAGGTGTTGTGAAGAATAGAGCCAAAAATGCTGGAGTAGTTATAATAAACGTATTATTATGTTATGTTTGTAAACCTTTTTTGTATATCTAAGGGGTATGTTTGTAATGTTAAGGTTAGCGGACCTGGGACTAATGTATTAAAAAAATATGTTAATGTGATATGTAATACTTTCTATATAAATGGGTAGTTAGATGTTATTATATTGTGGATCGTGAGCACCAAACTCGGGGGTCAGGTAACCTGGATTTGGGGGTGTCACAGGTTGGTATCAAAGCGTTATAAAGACTTGTATGTGTAGTAAACATACCAGTCTACAAGATAAACACAAAAACATAAACTAAACACTAACACAAAGCAAGATTTGAAGCTCACACAATCTTGTCAGACGAAATCTAGAAATATGGGCTGCCCAGATTTCAGTTTTTGTGGTGGGTCAACGTCTTTTGATCGCTTGTAACTTTCGATCTATACATGATCTGGACTTGATTCAAGTATCAGATTAAAGACCATACAACATACTATAAGTATAAAATCTTAAAACACAAAACAAATTAACAGAGATGAATCTAGAGGCTCTGACTTTCAGTTGTCAGGCTATTTTTCCCAGTTTTCTAGATTTGATAAATCTTTAATTTCGAGCATCTAAATGATATGGATCTAAGTTTTGGCAACCCAGATCATCAAGTGACACCCTCTAACACATATCTAAACAACAAACAACAACATTAACTTAAGATCACAAATTTTGAAATTTTAGGGTTTTATACCTTATAGGCTATGATCTTTGATTTCTGACTTCATGATCTGATCTAGGCTAGCAATGAACTGATAATGGCTTATCTTATCTCACTCTCTCACTCTAAATTTCGAAGTTTGAAGAGAGAGAAGGTCTAGCTTGTTTTTCTAAGTAAAGTAAGAAATGTTTCTTTCATTTCTAAATTATAAGCTTTGATGCAATGTATGTGGCTAAGTAGCTGTCAAATATTAGCTGATTGGTGTTGCAATAAGTCACATGGAGTGGTTGTAGTTGGTGAACCACCCACATTTGGCAAGATTTGCACTCTAGCTAATTAAAATGTGACAAAGGGCATACATGTCATTTTCCATGCAACTTTTATTCTAGAATTGTCATTTAATAAAACCCTTAGGGTTTAGGGTTTAACTCTTAACTTTGCAATTTAATTTCTAAGATTTCCGAATTTCGGTTTTAAAAATAGAAAATTAATATTTCTAAATTATAATTAAAATTTTCTAATTGTATTAAAATTTCTTAATCGTAATTTAAATCTTGCTAATTAGGATTAGTATTTTTCTAATTAAAATTACTAATTAAGCAATTAGGGTGAAAATGGTCATTAGGGTTTATAACCCAGAATTAGGGTTTCTAAATAAAAAAATAATTTTCTAATTTATAAATTAGATTTCGTAATTAGATTAGGATTTTCTAATTACATATAAATTGAAAATTAGGATTAATATTTCCTAATTAACATTAAAATTATTAAATCAACAATTAGGTTTTCTCTAATTATAAATTAGGATTTTTAATCCATAAATTAGGGTTTAAAATTTAAAATTAGGGTTTGCTAAATAATTAAGCTTTACCCTAATTGATATTATAATTAATAGCATTTGAGCATTATAATTATCCTTTAAGTTCCCAAATTAGGGTTTTAAAATTCCGAATTAGGATTTCGGATTCCTGAAACTGAAATTAGGGTTTCCGAACCGGTTTTTAGGGTTTCTTGTTAATCGTAAGAATTTTTTAACCGAACGTTGACGTTCTTAATATATACCTAGGGTTTTATTCATGAGATATCGTTTATCCGTCAACCCTTGACCCTTAATCACATACTGTACACATATACAACCATATACACAGACCATATTCACGTATTCCCTTAATCCTGAATAATTCACCTAAATCCTTCACAGAATTTTGAAATCCTCAAAATCCCTTCTTAAAATTATCAAACGCATACACTTATTTTTCTGTCTAGGTTCTAATATTGAACCTTAAATCAATTAATTAAAATTTTCTAATGTCACATAAATTATACCTCCTTGATGCTTAAATTGAATTCTCTCTATATCTGATTATGCTCCCTCAATGCTTTAGCAACCCTCACTCTCTCTAATGTCCTTCTCAAAAATTTTAGCAGTGAATATAGAAGGGAAGGATTTCAATTTATAAGCAATCAAAAACCCAAATAAAATCATTGTCCTATAGTTCTATACCATTGGGAAGAAGAAGAAGATGGTGGGCAACAAGGATTAGGTAAATGGTTGTTGAAATTCATCATAATCTCCACTCCCCCCATAATCATCATCTAGAAAACTTGGAAGATGGAATAGGCCTTAGCCTTTTTGGTTTACACGTGACTGAGAAATGAGGCAAATGGGACACTCATTTTTAGGACACTTCCAACTAACTCAGCACTCATGTACACTTATACAAATTCCCACTCTTAGGTTATAGTGTATATATTACCCATGCCTTAATTTTAATGTCACAATATGATTCACATAATTAATATTTCAAGGTAGTAGATGTTATGCAACATACATATAATCTATGTACACTTTACTTTAATGTCTACCCACCTGTACATACACATTTCATGATATATTTATACCATATAGTTTCAATAAATCTTAAAACATGGTTACTATATATGGTATAGTCACACAAGTGTCACACTACTCTATATAATGTAGTTGTATTTTATATTTTTAATTATTGTTCACATGCACATAACAGTCAATCTAATATTATTATATTAATAACTTACTTATTTGTTTTAGGTCAAATAAATAAATTATCCACTTCCTTGATTAATTACCACCAATATTAATTAATTCGTTCTTCCTTGATTAATGTATTTATAGATCTCCATTACCATTAATTATCTATATAATTCTTATTATATTTATTAACATGTTGCTAACAACAATAATCACATCTCATTAATTAATCACTATTAATAATTAATTAATATTCTACAATAACCATTAACAATTAATATTAATTAATTGTTCACTTAATAATTCCTTCGTCGATTAATATTATTATTAATATCTCCAATTACCGTGCCACACAAGGCTTTCAACGAGTTCATCACAAATTCCATATATTCTCAATTATTCAATTATTTAATATTATCGAGTTAACTCATCTCGTAACACAAAATCATTTATATCCAAATAAATATTCATTTTCATTAATATATTCATTTAATAAGACGTGGAAATTCTCGAGTATTACAGATATTCGATCCAGGCTCGATTGATCGTGTTTGAGGATATATATATAAAAGAAGGAAAAAGTCACGGATCGACGATTCGGGCGTAACTACTCGATAAGATTCTCGATATCGACATATATATATTAAAGTAGTAGAAAGCTTAAAAATCTAAAAAATCATACAGTGGGCTGCCAAGAAGACTTCAGATAGCTTTTGGGGCCTGAAAACTCGGTTTCCACCAGTTAAATTTTAGTATGTCATAGAACACGAGCTTACAAGTGTTTAGAAAGAAGAATTACGCAATTTGGAGCACGTGCACTAGGACAACGCATTGTCTGCTTGAACCTTCATAACTTTCAATCCGGCTGTCTACGCCTACCCGGGCTGCCCTGGGCTTTGCGAGTCCCATTGTCTCGAAGTACATGCACTAAGACGACGCGCTGTCTGCTCGAACCTTCATAACTTTCAATTCGGGAGTCTGATGGAAGCGTGTCATACCATTCCAGAAAGCTCTTTCCGTGAGCTACGCAATGACATAGGGCTTGCCTTTTTCTGAATCAGGGAAGATGGGTCCATGACCAAAATAGCATCTCTGGGTTTCCATAGGCAATCCGTTTAGCTGTTTTGCGTAGTTTGCACTCAAAAGTTAAGCTATAGTTCTTGCTAGACTTCTTTTGAAGTAGTTTGAGTTGAAATGATGTTAAGTTGGCAAAATAACCACTTTTCCCCTTATGGGTTGTATCCAGCTTTGATGCAGTTGTAGCAGTCTTTTCTCTAGGTTATCTCCGAGATCAGCCTGCTGTTAACTCTGACAATGATCAGGGTTGTCTTTGAGGTTGGTTTGACCTCCCGGGGTTGACTCCGGACGTTGAACTGGATCCCCCGGGATTATCTCCGGGGTTATACTGGATATCCCAGGGTTATCTCTAGGATTGGAAACTGGATCTTCCGGGGTTATCTCTGGGGTTGGAAACTGGATCTCCCAGGGTTATCTCCGGGGTTGGAAATTAGATCTCCCAGGTTTATCTTCGGGGTTGAAACTGATCTCTTAGGGTTGGAAACTGATGTTGTGGTCCTCCACGGTTATCTCTGGAGTGTGAAAAAGACTTTTTTGTCCTCCTACATAGTTAGTAACAGGAAATCAAAATTTTGAGTGTCTACAATTATAGTTCATTACGGCTCTTTGACACTTAAATGGCATACCTCATGATTATTCCTTACCGTCTAGGTCATACAATTTTTTGTATGCCAAGAGTGAACATTCAATGCCAATACTATATGTTCATAGCTTTCAAGCATTTTACATTACCTCATTTCATATCTTATAATGTCCGGTTTAGTTTACTCAGAACATTCTTCAAGTTATTATCATTAACTCGACTTCTCAACGTTTACATGTTATTCATTATTCTTCATTATTTCACGTTCAAACCATACACGGTGTGTAGGTTAAGTATGTTTAACTTACGCGTACACTAAACGTCTTCATCAGTTAAGTGTTTTATGTTCACATCGCTCGTCTTTTAAACTTCCATTCAACCTTTACTTAAGGTTTTAATCACTTCTTAAAGTGTTATTTTAAATGAACTTTATGTTCATTATCGTTTCGTACACATCCCCCAAGAATTGTGCATTTAAAAGCTCATTTCTGGGCTTACTGCACCGGCTCTGCGGCGTCTCTTCCTTTCACAAAACTGGCGATGCAGCGCTAGTTAGCAATGTTGGGCTTCCGGGAAGGCACTGTAGCGCTGCCTTTCAAAGCATAAGTGGCGTTGCGGCACCAACTCTTCTCCTTTGAAAAATTTTGCAGTTTTTCTGTAGTTTTTCTTCTATAGTTAAGACGTTACTTTGCAATCTCATAACTTATTCGTTAACGAGCATTTCAATTGGCTCCAATTTCATCGTTCGTTTACTTACATTCTTCGTTCGTTCATCCGTAACTTACTTATCCGAACCCAAAATGAGTTCGTTCTTGAGTCCACGACTCACATTTTCAATATTCTCTAACATTATTATGAAACCTCAATTGTTCGGAATCATTCACTTACTTTCTATATTCATCCGGAAATCATATTGACCAATGATTTCAACGGTTACTTCTTTTACGAAAATTTCACAATAACTTCGTTATAGGCTACTTTTAATCCTTTCCAAAGGAACATTTCTTTCAATTCTACATATCCTAACCAAACATATATCAACAATATATATATATATATATGATGGTTTTAAACTTATCCATCAACAACAAGATCTAATTATATGGTTATAAATTTGTCCACCAACAACGCTCTTCGTGTTCTTCGTTTTACATCAATATTTTGATTACGATTCTTTTGTTATGCTTAATTAACGTTATAAGTTCGCTAATTCTTCTTTATTCCATTGAATCATTCATAAGATTCATTCGAATCGTCCATTAATAACAAGCAATTCATACTTCACATGAAAGCTTTTAAAAGAAATTAATGAAATAATTCTCAAGTTCTTATTACTTCATTTTCTTATGATTAAACCATAACAAAATCATTCCTTATTAGATTTTACTTCCATAATCATTAAGCTATGTATTTTGACATATGAAACTTAAAAAAAGAGATTAAAGCTAGGTTTAATTACCTTTCTTCTTTGATTTTCTTCTTTATTCTTCTTCCTCTTATCAAAGATTGCTAATTGCTAGCTTTTCTTCTTACTTTCTTTCCTTTCCCATCTGAATTTCTCTCTTGTTCTCCCAATATTGCTCTTGAATGTGTTAGTTGAATAAACTAACACATTCAAGAAATGACTTGCCTTATATAAACTTTTAAGAGTGACGACATTTTAGTCATTAAGTTTACTTTCAATAACTTACAATTTAGTCACTTAACTTTTAGTCTTGTATTGTCCAACCCTTTAGATTTTGCAAAACTTACAAAACACCCCCTACTTTTATTATTCACACCTCCTCTTTCACAAATATCAATCAAGCTTCTCAAGGAAGCTTGGTGACTCACTTGAGTGACCCATTGGGTTGCCCCATCCTCTTTTACCCACCCATGATTCGACCCACGAGTTTGGTTCTTGGTTTGGGCTTAGATTTAATTCAAATTGGGCCAAACTTTGTGCTTGAATTTAACATTCTTTTGGACCTTGATTTAATTATCATTTGGCCTCCTAACATTACCTTATTGGGCTTACCAAAGTCAAAGCCCAATGGCTTAATAACCCATCTTAACATTTATTGACTTTGCCTTCTCATATTCTTACCGTATAATAATTCGTATTATACGCGTATTCTTCTCGTACTATATTCGTATAATAATTCGTATTATACTCGTATTCTTATTAATTCAATCTCTTTAATTATTACACAGTTGAAAAACTATGTTTATCGATTTCCAAATTTTATTGGACATTCCGTCTTTTCTCATCATTCTTTCTTTTACGCTTTCTTCGAAAATTCAAAAAATTGAAAAACATATTTCAATGAATAGTATTTTCCTTAACGTTTTTCCAAAACATAGTTAAACGATCGAAAAATATATAATAATATTTTATCGCTTTTATTTTATCCGATTTTTGCACGTTTTTTAAGAAACCTTTTATCGACTAATATGACTTTTCACGATATATTACCGTCAAATCTTAAAATGGAATGTCATTACGACATACCAATCTCTCTACACGACTTAGGTTATTCAAACCCTAAACCCCTAGGTTTCATCGGATGAATGGTGCATATTTCGTCTTTTCCTCAAAAAAATTTATTTCCTCAAAAAACTTTTATTTTCATCTTCAAAATTCTTACGCATTTATTCTAGCACATAACCAGAATCCTAACGTTTTATAATCATCTTAGGTTATAGAACGATTAATAAACATATAACACCGAATATTATTAATAAAAATTTATTTTATTAAATAATAATCCTTACATCATAATTAACACGAGTATTCGATTTTTCAGGTTGTCACAATTAACCTATTTTTTATAACTAACTAAATAACTTGATTGATTAATGGAGTTAACTATTTTATTTGAATTAATTAATTGAGTTAATTATTTTGTTTAACTTAATTAGTGAAGTTTGTTATTTTATTTAGTTAATTAGCGGGGTTAACTATCTTATTTTAGTAAAATTATAATATTTAATTATTTATTTAATTAAATTAATTATTTTATGTGTAGTGTGGTAATTTGTAGTGATTTTTTAGCTCAATTAAATATAAATTTTATTTATTTTAAGTAATATATACATGCTTATATTATATAATTGTATTGTTTATATAAGAAAATATAATTAAATGACTTTAAATACGTTAAAATATACTAAAAAGGTATTAAATATTTTTATATTAATGTTTATTTTTTAGTTATTCCCCCCCCCCCCCTCCCCTCCCCCTTAATTGATATTTTGTATTAATTGATAGGTTTAGTTATTTTATTTAGGTTAATAGTCGAGAGTTAATTATTTTATTTTATTTAATTAGTGTGATAAATTATTTTATTTGAATTAATTAGTGAGTTTAAATTATTTATTTTATTTTATTTAGTTAATGATTTTTAATTATTGTATTTCAATTAAGTTAATATATTTAGTTGTATTTGATAATTAATTATATAATTAACATTTATTATACAATTTTTATACGATACACTGTTCGTATTCCGATCAAAAATAAGATTGGAGAGTTATTTTTGTTTATTTAAATATACTAAAAGGTTACTATTATTAATTTTTATAATCACTTCTGTAAGTTAAGTAATATTTTTGAAGAATAAAAGTGTATTTAACCCTTAAAAAATATCTGACCAAATTAAACAACACAATCCTATCAAATTTGATCAATCTCTTCGAGCACATTTACATTTTTTAAAATAATTACAACAATAGTGTACTCATAAAATATTTACACAATTAATACATTTTCCATATTTATTTACAATATTAGTGCAATTAGGATTCCTTAATTTAGATAATTAGTATGCAATTAGGATTCTTTAATTTAGGGGATTAGTATTAATTTACTTATTAAATTAAGTATTTAATAAGTAAACCATATAGCACCTCCACCACCTAAGCCTCCACCCCCACCTACACCTCATCCAACACCTCCACCAAATCCTCCACCTTTCCCACCTCCAAGTCCGCCGCCACCCCCAAAGCCTCCACCCTCCTCATCCACGCTCCGACAAGGGCGAGAAGGGTTCCACCAACTGGAAGGAGGGCGACAACAGCTAGGACATGGATTTTTAAGGCGAGATTTCTACAGAAGGGGAAAATGGATTGGGATTTGAGGAGAGAGAAACGGCCATGGGAGGACGGAAAGAGAAAGAGTTAATGAATAAGGGTTAGAGAAATGAATTTTAGGGAGACACGTGGGCTACATGTGACGTGTTGGTCATAGTAACGGTCGTTTTTGAAAAAGTAGGCTAGAAATATAAACCTTCCGAGAGCAAGTACCAACGCAGAAATATGATCTGTCGCCGCTCTGTTTATGCAGTTTTTTCATAGTGCAGTTGGTAGCCAAGCCAAACCTTCATACCAAGGTAACCAAATCTGTTTTATTAAGTTACCAATTGATTTTGAATGTAATGCAGTTGGTAGCCAAACCTTCATGCAATTGGTTGTCAAACTTTCATACCAAGTAACCAATTTATACTGCAGGTGTGGAGGTAGATTGGTTACCTTGATATAAAGGTTTGATTACCTTGGTATAAAAGTTTGGTTACCTTGGTACGAAGGTTTGGTTATCAACATTATATTACACATCAGTCTCTTATCTCTCTCTTTCATATGCAATGTTCTTATTTTCTTTTTGACATGAAATTGGGTCTCACCGGCGAAGGGGATAAGGAAGATGATCGGCGAAGGGGAGCAGGAAGATGACGTTGCCAAACTTTGAATATTTGAATTTGAATTATTATTTTTGAATTTAAATTTGTTTTTGATGTTAGATTCAAGATATTTGAATTTAAATTATTAATTATGGCAGTTATTTCTCTTAGATTTTAGGTTTCCTTATTATTATGAATTGAATACTATACTAATTTCCTAAATTAAGAAATCCTAATTACACTAATATTGTAAATAACTATGGAAATTGTATTAATTATTTAAATATTTTATGAGTGTACTATTATTGCAATTACTTACTAAATATTGTATATTATTGTAAAGGACCCAAAAGTTATTACGGCATGAATATCCTTAAACAAGCCGATCTCTGCCATCAAATATGGGTTGGGGTGTCCCACAAATGGTTGTAATGAAAACTAAAACGAATACCCAAAATGCAATTGCGAAGAGGGGTAGATTATTTAATTATTCATAAATTAATTTAAATAATTAAATAAAAAAATAAATTTAAGAAAACAAAATAATAACATAATTAAATTTATAAGAATAAAAAAAAGAAGAAAGAAAATAATAATATACTACTCCCTATATAATATAGATATAGATAGCTATCATAAAGACACTCGTAAGGTAAAATATTCCCAAAAACAACAAACTACTCCATTTGATTATTGTCGAGTCATTACTGAGTTTTCATACTCAATTAGTTTCATGCCCATTTTTATCGCATTATCTCTAATTCCTTATTTATATACAGCAATTGTGAATTGGGTCTATAGGATCTGCTAGGTCAAATACTCTTTTTGGGACAGGCAAGCTATCATGGATATCATCGGTCAGTTACAGAGACAATTTGTTGATTACACAAGATCTCTGTATCATGAGGTTAGTATTTAATTTCTACTCAACAATTAAGATTTGAAAATTGGGGTTTTTTTGCTTAGGATTTTTGTTTCTGGTAAATTTTTATTGTGGGTTTTTGTTCTTTGGGTGTGAAAAGGGGTTTCTGGATGATCAGTTTAATCAGCTCCAAAAACTTCAAGATGAGAGCAACCCAGATTTTGTAATTGAAGTAGTGTCTCTTTTCTTTGAAGATTCTGAGAAGCTACTCAACAATTTGGCAATTGCTCTGTGAGATTTCTTTATTCTTTATTCTTCCAGTCATTAGAAAAAAAATTAAAATTAAAATTTTAACTCCTCAACAAGTCTTGCTGATTGAAATTGGAGGTATAGATTTATTGGGTTCTGTTTTATCTTTTTGTAAACAGTCAACAACAGATTGTGGATTATAAACAGGTTGATGCCCATGTCCACCAGTTCAAGGGTAGTAGTTCTAGGTATTACTTCTTTTCCCCATCTCTCTTTTATTCCCTAGAAGTTCTTTACTTAACTGCTTGAATGGTTGATACTGAGTTTTATCTTTTTATCATTAATCTATGTTACATGGACTCGGCAAGGAAACACTACACGGACACACCTATTTTAGAACATTTTGGTTCATTTTCTACCATACTGCCTTGTCCCACAGCTGTACCGTGTCGACACGGGTACTTGTGGATTTTAGAAGAGTTGGTGTAACATAGCCTTTTAAGTGTACTTGTAAATCAGTAAATTATTACAAAAAAACTAGCAATTCTGTTGTGGGAAATCTGAACTCAAAATATGAGGATTTAAATAAAAAAAGTGAGGCTAAAATATCTAGATCTGTGCTTAGAAATCTATATTGGCTATATTTCATATTTACAATTTTACATTCACAAGTATTTAATAAAATGTTTTGTTTCTATGGTCACAGCATAGGTGCACAAAGAGTCAAGAATATGTGTGTTGCCTTCAAAAATTATTGCGAGGAGAAAAACCTTGAAGGGTGAGTTTTGTACAAATTAATCACATATTTCTTTCTTTCTTTCTTTTTTCCCTACCCATAATTGTTATAGTAAGGGATATTTTGCAAAGTAGCCCTAAATCTTTCATTCAAAGTATGGTAGGGGTAGGTTTCTTTGGATCATTTAGTTCGTCTGAAATACGCTTATTTAAAACCATGCTAGTCTAACTTTCTTAAAAAATATAGTAGTTAAATCTAGTTAAGTTAGTGTTGCAACATGCGTATTTTCAAGAGGCTACATTATGTTAGCCCTTATTGGATGGCCTGTAAGAACTGTGAATTTCATGAATAAACAATTATTTTGATATAATAAGAAAATAAATATTTATTTGAATATAAATATTAATGTGTTGTGAGATGAGTAATTCAATTAATTCAAATTGAATTTAGAAGAAATGAGAAAATGTGGAGTTTATGATAAAATTTGTAAAATACCTTGTGTGACACGAGAATGGAAGTTAAGTGGTTTAATTTAAGAGATGAATAAATTAAGAAGTGAATAATTAATTAATATTATATTATTAATTAATTTTATTTGTAAATATTAGAATAATTCACATAATTAGAATTATGTTTACTCATTTAATTGATGTGTGCAAGATATGAGATAATGTATAGTACCTACATTAAAAAGGAAGTGTAGTGTGACTTTATATGTAAAATTATATAGTAAAAGGAAAGGAGTTATAATTAACATAAATAATTGCTTATATGACAATAAGTATGTGCGAGAGCATTAAAGATGTACTATATAAAAGAATTACAAAATATTTTAATAAGTGAGTCTAATTGGAATAATAAAGTTTTAAGGAGATATTGAATTATTAGTGACCAATTAAATTGAGTCCATACATGTTATAAATATTAATTTGACTAGACTAATGTACATGGATTATATGACGTGGATACATAAATAATCCCCAACTTATACATAAACATTAACACATTAAAATTACATTTTGGAAGTTCAAGGAACCAAACTAAGCATTATAATCACGTTGTTGAGATTTAAAACTCCTTGGTTACCCAAACAGTGCTACACAATAGCTTCACTCTAAATACGCAAACATGAGTCGGCAGTTGGAGGCTACCTTAGCAGTGATGATGGCTAAGAAGGTTGGCAGTTGGCCAACTCCTTTATACCCATTGTTTCCTTCCATTTTCCATTAAATCAAACCATAGTGCAAGAACAATAATTGGGCAATGAATTCTCTATATAAAGCACCCTCTTCTTCTCAATTCTTAGTTGCTAAAACTTTGTCTGATAAGTATACATTGAGAGTGAGAGCTACTGAGCATTAAGGGAGTATAATTAGTGCATTGAGGAATCAATTTAAACTTCAAGGAGGTATAAATTCTGTTTTTGTCTTAGTTTGAGTTTTGTCAAATTCTTAGCATTTACATGAATTCTCTGTTAATTGGTATGAAATAGCATGTCACTGTGTTGTCTGAGTTGGTATATATGCTCTGAAGTGTTGCAGTTAGTCTGGTTACAGGATTGACAATGTTTGTGTTAAGGCTCTGCAGAAGCAGAGCCATTTTTTACTCTTCGAGTAAGTGGCGGCACGCGCCACTTCTTTAGCTCAATACTGCGTACCGCAGCGGGTGTGTCGCCTCGAATCTTGTTTTAGTGATCCAGTGTTATGATGAGCATGCCACCTTGGTTTGAATATGTATATAGATGACCCTAAACTATGGAATGATGCTGTTTCATATATAGTAAGTCTTTGTATCTTGGTTTGGTATGAGTATTCAAAGAAAACTTAAATATTTAGAAACTAGTTTGATAAACATTGTGCAATACATGTTCTGACTTTATGTGCAAAGATATTAAGTTCTGATATGCCTCGACATGTGAATCAATATGTTAGTGTATGTTGTTGGGGATGACATAGACTATTCAAGCATGAGTTAAAGAAAAATTCCAAGTAAAAGACCATAATAGCTGTGTAAATGAACTGTGTATACACTAAGTTTTGAACTCGAAAACATGCTATCATAATCTGATTTCATATATTTTTAAGCATGAAAGCATGATTTAGACTATGTGGACTTATCTTGCATACTTATATAAGTTTTACTAAGGGACACTTAAAGTTTCAAATACAAACTTGATAAACTATATAGGAACTTGTGAGCATGCTTATATGGTCTAATATGTATATATGAGAGCATGATGCATAGTAAATGAAGTGGCTTTGCATGCTTGATGACTTAACATGAGATTTTCAAAAGAAATCTTGAAAACTAGTTTTGTCATTAACTATGTTACAAGTATTCTAGTATGTGACATCATGGTTAGGTGTGTTATGCATATAGACATGATTAACATGAATACCTAGCTAGTCATATGCATTGTAAATAGTTAAGCATGAGAAATGACAAGTCTAAACGATGTAAAACTTCATGACTTGAATACATGACTAATCTAATGTAAGCATGTATAGCTGAGACCTATTGACCACACAGTATGTGTTTAACGGCCAAACATAAGAGAATTTGTGAATTGAACACTTAAAGTCTTGATAATATTAATGATAAGATGTAGGGTCAAACTTAGTTATCCACATACTAACATGTGTGTTTTGCATGATTCTTCATATATGTGCAAGTTGGGTTTACACTGGGATTCTGCAGGAGCAACCATGTCTTGGTTTGCACCAAGAGTAGCGTGGCCGCGCCACTCCTTAGTACAAACCAAGCGCGGCCGCGCCACCTTGCAATGAGATCTATTTTGTGTAAATGATCTGAGGGTTGATGCATGCCTATATTGCTCCTTTAATCTGTAATACATGTCCAGTGTAGTATTCATGCGTCAATAAACATGTTAAGGAAAGAATCCTATGTGAATTAGTGTTTACAACCTCAAGTCAAAATGTGATGGCAAACTATGCTCTTTAAATGCCATAGTGTATGAGAAAATGATTTTTCGTATTATGTGATGACATGCCTGAGATCACATGACTAAGAGAAGACTAACAATATATATTTAGTATCGATGAATTACACCTGTTTATCATAGCAAATTAAGATAATAGGTGTATATGTTGAACTTGTATAATTAATGTGATTATACATGAATAGGATAATATAGTTCGTTGGGTGCTAGTAAACTATAAGTTGGTAATCAACGCGAAATGCAAGTATCCGAACTCTATTTTATATGGAGCAAGTTTTCTAATTTACACAACTTTGAATATTGTGCAAGTATCTAAACATTATCTCGTTGATGAAAGTTCGTAACCATATTTTTATGAAGTATCATTCAAACTTGTGCTATTATTGATTGTACAAGTAAATCTTTGGAAGTATGATTCATATCTCACAACTTACTACTTCGTAGTTTAGAAATGAAATTGCTTACAGTTTTTGAACCTTGATTTCGGATGATAATTGCTCATGTGTATATTTTAAAAGAAAGCGGTCTAAGCTATTGATTCTGTAACGCCCCGAGAAAATCGGATTTTTGAGAATTAAAATTTTATTTTTATTAAATGAATTTAATTAATTATTTATGGAGCAAGCTAATCGAACGTCGTTCTCTGACCTATAAATGTCAAAATGTCGTAGGATTTTGGCTACATGGTAGAATTAAAGTGTTTGAATTTTCAAGACGAAAATAAAAGCTTTCCGAGAAATTTTTCGAAACACACTATTCACGCATTTCTGCTCGGGAATTATTTTTGAACTTCCGAGAAATATGTAATGATAGAATATCGAGGTGTGATGGAATATCTAATAATATTTCAGTTATGGAAAACGTAATATTTCGCTTGTGGACTTAAAACCTAACGTTTAAGGAAAATGATTTATGAGAAGAAAAGGAAATGTGATTAATGAATTAAACGATGATTGTATATTATGTAGGTATTGTACGAGGTAAGGAATACGAATACTATATGAGGTATTATGCGAGTACGTATGAATAATGGTATGTCATATATGTGGAATTAGTATACGAGTTAGAATACGAGAATTATACGTATAATATAGGTTATAAGGCTTTAAGCAATGTATAGGAAATGGTTAAGTCCAATAGAATTAATGTGCAAGCCTAAGTGTTTGTAATGTGAAGCCCAAGGTAAGTTAATGGTCAAGCCCAAGTGATTGTTTAATTACAAGCCCAAAGTAAAATTAATGTAAGCCCAAAATGATTAAGTTAAGTTAATTAAGCTAAAGTCCAAAGTAAATGTCTAATGGGTTAGGAGATGGTTTAAAACCATGGGGCAAAACATGGATAATCCAAAGTGATGAGCAAGTAAAGCTAACTTAAGGGCTAAGCAAAAAGTGTGGGGAGCAAGATAGCTTAATGGCAAAGTGCTTATGTGTGATTAACAAGTATACTTAGTGATTAAGTAAGTGTGATGGCCAAGTTTATGTGGTGAGCAAGTTTACTTAGGGGCAAAGTAATGAATAGTAAGGAGGTGTATTAAGGAGGTGGAATGGCCTAAGGACTAAACTATCCTAACCTTAGAAGTCCTATAAATAGAGAGCTTAAGAGCTCATTTGTTGGTTGTTTCATTTTCCTCCAACACCTTATACACTAATAAGTTGAGAGCTTATTTGGTTGAGAGAATAAGCACTTATAAAGTTAGACTTCTATTATTAGATTTTCCACAACAACTTATAGCTTAATGGCTTGAGAGAAAAAGCTAGAGAAGCTAGAGTTCTTATTAAGCAAGAAGCAAGAAGAGGATTGAGGTTTAGCAAGTGATCATCAAATAGTAAGTAACCTTAATCCCTTATTCTCTTTCTCTTCCATTGTTAGAGAAGGGTATTGGTAGAACTAGTGTGTTAAGGAATGATAAACCAAAGGGCTTAAGTCTTAATAAGCCGTATAAATCATGGATAAGCTATTCATAATCATTTAAGTTACGAACTTGTGAAGAACAATAATGAAAGTATAAGAACTTGTAAGAAGTGGTAACATGTTTACATTAAGAAGTTAGCATGATTAATAAGAGGTAAGAATAAGGATTAAAGGACTTAATTTATTAATAAGTCATAAACAATGAAATCAAGTATGTTATACTTTAATAAGTAGTTTATAAATTTATGAGTTTTGAACTTATTAAGAACAAGTATTAATTTATCATGTTCATAAGTTAATGAAGAATGTATAGTATAATGGATTGATTCCAAGTGAAATGGTTTAAAAATCTCAAGTAACGAAGTTTCGCCGGAATTTACACGATTAGACGACGATCGTCGAATTTGTGAAATTCTCGGAATAGAAGTCGAATTTTGATATTGAGTTTGGAAACGTTGGTTTTCAATGGAGACAAGTCTTATTTGGCATTATAGAGTTGCGGACTCGAAAATGGCCGGATTCCGACTTAGAACGAAGAAACGAGCGTTGGACGTTCACGAACGTTTATCATTTTCGTTAAAAATGGACTAATAGGTGAAATTTTAGCAAACAAAGTCGAATAGACAAAATTTTAGAATGAACACGTAGAGTACGTGATTTGTGAACCGTAGGCTCTTGAACGAGCCAATTCGGACTTATAACGAAGAAGTTACGAGGCCGGGAATCTCACTAAAAGAAAAATCTGTCAAAATTATGCATGACTCGAGAGTCTGCTGCGGCCGACTTCAATTTAAATGACCGGTAATGGAATACTAAAGTGAGCTTCAGACCACAGAAACTTCATGTACTGCAGTACGATAGTTAACAAAGGGACTCACGCCGTAGCGCCGAGTCCGGTCTTCAAACCCTAATGGGCGACGCCGCAGTGCGGCACAACAAAGGATCACCGGCGCCGCAGCACCAGTCTTAAAAGCTAGACAATAAAGAAATGTTTACAAGTAGAAGATGAAGGGAAATTGTTGAGTAACGAACTAATGAACTTAATTAAACATTATCAAGTCATAATTGAACCCCAAGTATGATTACTTAGGGTTAAAAGAAAGTCAATTGAAGATGAACGCAAATGATATTCAATGTTAATACTTCACCAATGATGATCGAGTTTTGATTAATAACGTACGGACGTTAGTAAGCCGTGAGGAAAGATAATTAACTCGAACCGAGTTGTATTAATGAAATAATTTCACTTAAGTATAAGAGAACGAAGTTAGTAAGAATGATGTAAAAGAACGACTTTAAAAGCCTAAACCAATAAATAACAAATTTAATACGGATTAGATTGAGAAGAAGGGTAAGATTATTTAGGAACTAAGTATGTTCATTCATGACCTAATGTGGTATGTTATGTGCTTATGTGTTGTAGAAACCGTAAAGGCTCAAAGGAAGCGTAATTGTCTTTGTAGCGAATTTACTGAAGGCAAGTTTTTCTTAAACGCTTGTCTAACCTTCGTGTTAGCTGAGTTTTCAAATGATTCAAGTTATGAGATGCATGTATGGTTTTAAAGAAAGAGTCGATGCCGCTTTAGCTCGGCTTAGACTAATCGTAATAGATTGATTGAATCGCTTACAAGTCTTTCAATATAGAATTGCTAACGCTATCCTACGCCAACTATTTGGTACGGATTCAAGGTAAGCCTGAATATGAATAAACAAATGTATTTTCATCGAGTATTCGATGGGCACGTGAGGTTGCCACAACTTAAACGTACACACGTTTAACGGATATAGTGTTGATCAACATAGAGTACTATAGGCTGATCACCTAGAAGTGCTAGTAAGATATGCCGGACTTACGGACTTCATGCCGGGTTGTCCTTTTCAAATAGACTATAAGACGTTCACGTCTTGAACCAGAATTGATGAATTATAGATTATTGTTATTGCAAAATGTTTTGAAGGAAAAGAAACGTTATTTTAAGTTATTGATAGTACTTCGTAACTATCATCCAGTTATTGGAGATATACGATTTCTATGTTTCAAGCATGCTTTTAAAATGAAATTGTTGTACTTATTTGAGCTTGTTATGCTCACACTTGCTTGAACCATATGAATGCAAACTTAGGCCGAATGGACCAAAGGATTCTACAAGGATAAAGAGAAGGCTAAAGTGAACGTGTAGATTACCTATGTAATAGTATATGTTTGTAATGATAATATTTGATATTATGACAAGAACAAATGTAACAGTTATAAAGAACCTGGGGAATGGTAGTATTGTTTTGGAATATATATAAGACATATTCGTTCTTTTGAGGCATTTCAATTGAATGTTTGTGTGAACTGTAGCACCGTGGAGCACTATATGTCGGGTTGAAAGAGACCCGGATTTGGGGGCGTCACAGATTCGGCTAGACTATCGGTATATGATCAAAAGCTATCCAAACCAAATTAACTTGGTGCGGACTCTTATAACTGAGATGAACAACCCTCTTGGTAGGGGAGTTATATATTTGTCGGGGAACCGACGTGCGCACATGAGAATGATTAAATGTTATGCATGACATAGAGTACTTTAGGCTGATCACCTGGTGTACTCGTTTTGATGGATTATCAGTTTATTACTGTTAATTCTAGTAGAAGTTCATAGTCCATTGCTCATCCTTGCTTTCCTTAAAACTTTCAGTTAAAGGCAGAACGTGGTGAACCCTCTGGCAAGGACAAGGGTAAAGAGAATGTTTTGGAGTAGTTAGTTTCATAGTACTAGGAATGTACTATTACTTTTATGTTGTAGAAGAACTTAATTATTATGATATATTAAGCTATGTTTAATTTAAGTTGTGTTGTATTAGTAACGTTTGCGAGACTTTGGGACAAGAATAATTATGTTATAATAATGTAATTTATTCTATAATTTCCGTTGTGTGAGATTTTGATTTATTATTAGAATTAGTACGTGACGAACTAAATTCGAGATATGAGTGTCTGAATTTGGGGGCGTCACACGGCCTCTAGGCACTCACTTGGTGACACTAGTTGACATTTTTTAGAGTTTTCTTATTAATATTTGATGGAGCATCCTAGATTAATTTATGTGATAACTTCTAAGCATGTAAATATCCTAGATATTTTGGAGAAATGTTATTTTGGTCATAGTCATTGTTTATAAGGCCTAGTGATTATATAAAGATTCCTCTTATTTGCAAAATCATAGAACATAATTGTAATCATTCTGTGTAATAGAAGTTTTAGTCTCTTATTACTAAATAGGAAAAAAAGGGTTTTAGATCGCTAAATTTAGTGTTTGGGAACGGAAGTATTCCATGTTTTGAATGTTACTACCAGAACATGTTTTATAGTTTATAGTAATAATGCTATGTAGTGTTATGACGAGAGTACTTATTTTATGGACTAAAAGGATTCTTAAACATAGTTATAGTATCATGTTTTTCTGTTACCAACTAGGGACTAAGTTTTAATGCTGACATATACAAAGATTGAGATGTGACCTAGATTGTTTAGCAATATCCGTAACGATTATATGATGTTGTTATTTGGTGCAGATGTATGGGATGTCTACAACAAGTGAAATATGAGTACTTTCTTGTGAAGAGCAAGCTTGAAGCTTTGTTCAGGGTAAGTACTATACATGTTGTTCTCTTGTGATCTTTTTTATTGAGAAATTAGTTTTTATGACTCCCTTCCATATTAATTGGGATGCTTTATATTTTGTGATTTACCAAATATTCTATCTAATTATTAAGTAATTGATTAAATTATCTTATTTGTTGTAATAGAAAGTAAAAGCATTCATTACACTTCACTAAAAATATTATGATTAAACAAGCTTGCTTAAATTGGGATGAACTATAATACTGCCCGTATTCTTGAAACTCCATCACTATTTTTATTTTTATTTTTATTTTTTTGTGAAAGTAGGCATATCAACGTGTGACTTTTGCATGCCATTTACTTTGAGCATCTATTTAATAAACAAGAAGCAACTTATCCTAACATTAAATTTAAATCCTCTCACACACAAAGGAAATTCAAAAAACAAAAAAGGTTTTCCCTAATTTCCTTAACCTTTTTGTTCTATTCATCTTGAACTTTTCTCCGTTTATTTGTAGCTGGAGCAAAAGATAGTGGCAGAAGGCGGGTCAATTCCTATTATGGCATAACTGTTAAAAATTGTGTTATGAGATTTGCGGCTGGCCCATCAAGATATACTTTGTCTTAGTAATGGATTCTATTATATTTAGGTGTAATGTTTTATTAAATGAGAGTGATCATGTGAATAAAACAGTTGTATGGTTTCTTTATGCTATTTGAAAATAGGGAAAGGATATATACCTTGCTACTTTATATATTATTTTTTTTTATTTCTAGTTGTGTAACTAATTATTTGTGGCAATTTTTTTAATCATATGTATAATATTGTGGGTTAACTTTATAATCCTATCTAATTTTATGTATTGTTGTTGCACGTTGGATCATAATTCGACAGAAAACTTGAACAATATATAGTTGCACGTCTGAATTGTAATTTGACAGAAAACTTTTACAATACATACCAGAAACTTTTAAAATATTTTGTAACATAGGTTGCAAATCTTTGCTGTTATATGGTTTGATTTCCATATCAAATGTTCTATTAATTTAAAGAGTGGTGTGTCCTTCTAAATTATACTGCATATATACGGTTTTATATTCTATTAATTATTGGGGAACATGATTCCTGCATGTTGGAGACACCATCACCGGCCATTTGAAGGATAACATTTCTTATTGTAAAGTTTTGCTATTATGTGTATACATTTTGGATTTGTCATGATAATGACACTAAAATGGAGGAAAATGTTTTCTTGAGTACGAAAGTCAATGAGCTTTCCACCTTTTTGCCATTGATCTTGTGAAAAATCTAAGCAGTGAATGCATCTAACGGCTGCGGCTGGTGATTTGTCCAAAGATTCATCCAAAGGTTTTGATGTATTGCTATTTTCAATTTTATTAATATTATTTTTAAATAGTTTTTATTTATTGGAATTAGCTCTCAAATTTAACTTTGACAATCTAATATCAAATGTTAAGAAAGTTAAAATCATAAACATTTTCTAAGGCAAGGATTTTTTTTTGGCTTGAAAACATTTTTCAAAATACTAATAATTATTACAAAAATATTTTTCTGTATAAAATACATTTTCCTACGGCCCACAAAAATTCTTTTATTCTGGTCAAAAATACTTCATACGTTGCAATACATGCTCGGCCCAAATTAAAATAATCCTTGCTATACTCCAATTGAATTTAGGGTTCTTTACAGAAATATACAACAATTAGAAAGTAATTACATAATTAGTGCATCAACAAAATAATTACACTATTAGTGCATCCACAAAATAATTACAAAAAGAGGAACAAATTCAAACCATTCAATTTCATATTAAATAAGGAAACCTAAAATTAAGGAGAAATAACCGCCATAATTAATAATTCAAATCAAAATTTTGGGATATAACAACAAAAACAAATCCATAATTCAAATCAAAAGGAGGGAAAAACAAAAAAATATCTTCTTCATCCTAATCTTCATCTCCCTCACCGCTCATTATCTTCATCACGGCCTTCTCTCTCTTCCCCTTCATCATCCTCCTCCGCGAATCTCCAAAAGTCCTTGGTTGCGTCGCCCCTACATCGCCCTCTCTTCCCCTTCATCATCCTCCTCTGCCGCAAATCTCTGGAAGTACCTAAGTTACTATTCTGAATTTTTTTGACGATTTGGTTATCCGCAAAAACTAAAATGGTTACCTTTGTATGAAGGTTTGGTTACCAACTGCATCACATTCAAAATAAATTTGTAACCTAATAAAACTGAATTGATTACCTTTGTCTGAAGGTTTGGCAACCAACTGCATGAAGGTTTTACTACCAACTGCATCACATTTAAAATAAAATTGGTAACCTAATAAAACTAAATAGGTTACCTTGGTATGAAAGTTTGGCTACCAACTGCATTACATTCAAAATAAATTGGCAACCTAATAAAACTGAATAGGTTACCTCGGTATGAAGGTTTGGCTACCAACTGCACTATGTGATTTTTTTTCCAGGAGACAGTTAATGGAGACAGAGGTGGTGGAGGCGGAGGAGGAGGCGGTGAGGGATACTCCACTACCTTTCTTTTGAGATTCAAACAAACTTTGATAAAATGGCATACTGTACAACCCTTTGAAATTCAGACCTACTTCCCCAAATCTCAAATCCAAACCACCCATTTCATTTCACTCCATATCAGCTATAATCACCCATGCTCTGCATTGCCGCCTGCGAGTTCGTTGGCGACGAAAGGGGTTCTCGCCAGATACTCTCTCCTCGCCTTCGCCTTCGCCTTCGCCGGATAGTCTCTTCTCTGCTACCTCCGCATGAGGAGACTATGGTTGTATGAACAACCTAACATTCTAGGACACAATTCCAAAACTAAAGGTGGAAACACACACACACACACACACACACACACACACACACACACACACACACACATATATATATATATATATATATATATATATATCACGAGCTGTTGAAACTTCCATAGTGATCCTTTCAATAAACGACAGTTCTTTCTCATTTGATATTTTCTGTCAGTCGAAAGTAAAGATAACGTGTACAGTGTATATTGAATCAATACTAATCCCCTAAATTAAGGAATTCTAATTGCATACTAATTCCCTAAAATAAGGAATCCTAATTGCACTAATATTGTAAATAAATATGGAAAGTGTATTAATTATATAAATATTTTATGAGTGCACTATTGTTGTAATTATTTTAAAAAATATAATAGAATATGTAATTCCTCCTTGAATTTATGCTACGTTGTGGGTATTTTGCATATGCTAGATTCGGCACACATTCCAAATTTTACTATTCCCTCGATCCCCAAAATGGTCTTGGGACAAAATTTACACAAATTAAGATAGTCGAATAAGAGGAGAGAGTATAAATTTACTTTCTATTTTGTGCTTATATTGGTATGTGTGTGTTAATTATTTTAATTAGGTCTTGAGTTTGTAAAAAGAGAGTAAATAATTTGTGATGTGATTGATTTACTATTTAGATAAGATATAATATGACAAATGGTAAATTAGTTGTTGGGTAAAATCTAATTATGCACAACACGCAAGTATACGTGGTCAACAAGTAATAAAATGATAAGTCGAGTATCGTTCCCACAGAGATTAGCAAGAAATTAATCCTCATAATTACAAGCTTTTTATTAATCCAAATTTTATTAAACTATCCAAATTAAGATTTATGACTAAAAATATTAAAAATACTAACTAACCTAAACAATAAACAACTCTAAAAAATAAATTTTGAAACAAATATTGAAAAATTAGGCTTACAACTTCACATTAAGTATCACTCTGATTATTACACCTTATTCCAATTTAATGCACTATCTCAGTTTATTAATCAAGAACACGTAAGTAGAACTAGCTACCTCTCGATGTACTAA
This sequence comes from Panax ginseng, assembly GCA_020205605.1. Classification (NCBI taxonomy): domain Eukaryota; kingdom Viridiplantae; phylum Streptophyta; class Magnoliopsida; order Apiales; family Araliaceae; genus Panax; species Panax ginseng. The sequence goes on from CM035138.1 coordinate 93,991,642, forward strand.
TACCGTATTAACTCAAATCCATAAATTAGATAAAATCAAGTTAAACACCTTAATCAACTAACTCACTATATCTCTATGTCAATTACAATTAAAGAAGGTTTAAGTTCAAGTTAATTCTTTATCTGATTACATGCGATGTCAAGCATATCTCTACCCTAACATTAATCAAGAATCTATTCATTAACAGAATTCAAGAACACATGCTATATTAACTAAGTCTAGACTCATACTTCCTCTCTCGAATCCATACAAGTCCACATAAAATTGGTGATCATGCAATTCATAAATTCAAGCATAAATCAATATAGATAAACTGAAGAATAGCTAATTAAATTGAAAACCAAAGTTACATAACCATCGTTCCACTCAAAGATCCGTTATAAGCCTAATAAAGAATTTAGCTCATCGTCAATGAATTAAAAACTGAATTACTTAAAGTAAACATCATCCCAATTACAGATAATAAACTAGGAAAGAAGAATAAATTCAGAACCACCCTTCTCTCTAGTCTCAATCTGCAATTGTCGTAAAATTTGCTTTCAATGTCCTTCTCCAATGCTTCATTCAGAAAATCTGTCTTCTATGATGTTATTGCTAGTATGATGCCCCTTCAATCTTGTTGTTTGTTGTCAATTATATCGCTAAGACATGCATTTTGATTACAATTCCATGCCAATATGAGTCCCAAGCCATCCCAAACACTTGACTTATGTTTCTGCAGTAATTAAAACCAAATAGGAGACTCCTATGCCTCAGTACTTCCCCCTTACGGGGGTGTTACCTTGCAAATAGACACCCATCGGGGTAGCTTCGATAATCGACTTGAAGACCCACTTCTCGGCGAGGTGTTATCTTTATAAAAATGCCGACCTCGATCAAGTAGTAGTCTGTCAGTTGACCTCTTTAAGCTCCAAACTAGCTAAGTTTATCCAAAACTCCACCCTTTTTGTCCAATAATCGCTCCACCAATCCTAAACACAAAACAAAGCTAAACAAGTAAAAACAAAGCATAAAATCAAGGAATTAACACCGATTAAGCTTGAATTAGGAACCAATTCGTGGGTATAAAACTCACTTATCATTAGTCAATAGAAAAATTTATCAAGTTAACTTGTGTACTTTAGACATACTTTTGAGGACAAATTAACTTATCACTTAAATCATTCATTTAGGGACAGAGGGACTACTTTTATAATGACAGGTGCAATTTGAATGAGAGGTTGTTGACTTGAAATTTGGGTAAATAGTTTGTTACCCCGTGCGAGGCATGAACTCGTTTACAGTCCTACTTTATGCCATTCTTTCACAAATATTTGAAATTTGTTTATTGACATAATATATAAATATATATATATATATATAGTCTGGTTTAGGTCAGGACTCCCGCACGGTACTAAAATGCAGTTTTTTTTGCTTATTTTTTAAAACAACTAAAAAAAAGTTTAATATTTTATAAAACTTGAATTTTTTCATAATACAGTGTTTTGGGTGTGATTGCACTGACCTGTATTGTTATATATATGTATCCAAATCACACCCAAAATACTGTATTATGAAAAAATTCAAATTCCATAAAATATTAAACTTTTTTTGTTGTTTTAAAAAAAGGAAAAAAAAAGTCCGCATTTTAAGAAAATGCAGGAGTCCTGACCTGATCCTGTGTGTGTGTGTGTATATATATATATATATATATATATATATAATGTTGAAGATAATTTGAATCAACATATAACTTTTAGCATTTCAAGAAGAAACTTTCCATATTTTTCTCTATAATTGAAGGAAAATTAATTATAATTATTAGTTACTGTGTTAAATGTAATATTGATCATTCAATTTTACCTTATGATCACTTGAGTTAACTAATTTTAATTGACGAGTTAACTCGGATAGTCATAAAATATGATTCTTGATCGTGCTTTTATATGTAAGCTATATATTTTCCTTACATATCAATTTAAGAGTGACATTTAGAAGCTAACTTTCATGGTTCATTTTTTTTAACAGAGGCGCTGCTAAGAGGCTCAACTACCATAGAGAGGAGAAAAGAATTTGAGACATTTGATAATAAGTGTGAATTTTTCCTATTATTGTGTACTTTCATCAGAAGAGTGATAATAATTACATAACTAAGCCCAAATGAAAAAAAGTGTTGGCAGTGGATATATGTATATATTCATACAGCAACCATAAGAAGTATCTTGAGACATTAATTGCTTATATATGTACACTCAAAATTTTCTTTTCCTATTACTAGCTATATAGGAAGGCAAAAATATCTTTTTCACAATCTAGAGGTAACCCTGGGGGACCACAACGTCAATTCCAACCTCAGAGATAACCCTGAGGATATTCAGAGTCAACAACATGACAACCTCAGAGATAACCCTGAGAAAAGATCACTACAATCGCTTTGAACAACACCGGAGATAACCCTGGGAGGGGCAAAATGGTCATTTTGCCAACTCAACTTCACTTCGAATCAAATACACTCATGTCAACTCAAATTTCTTCAAAAGAAGTCCCATAAGAATCATATCTTAACTTTGGAGCGCAAACTATACAAAACAGCTCACTAGATTGCCTGACGGAAACCCAAAAATGCTATTTCGGTCATGGACCCATCTTCCTGGAATAAAAAAGGGCAAATCCTATATCATTGTGTAGCTCTCAGAAAGAGCTTTCCGGAATGGTATGGCACGCTTCCATCGGACTCCCGGATTGAAAGTTATGAAGGTCCGAGCGAACAACGCGTTGTCTGAGTGTGCGTACTTTGACATGGCGGGACCCACATTATTGGACATCCCGGGCAGCCGCAGGTAGACCTGCGTCACCCCCCTCTATATATACAGGGCTTGGGGTGGCCTTATTTGGAGGAGAAATAGCGAGGAAACCCTGTAAAATTTGCTCTGTACTCACCCTACACTGAGTGCTTTCTCATTTTAAACACTTGTGAGCTCACATATAGCTACTTTTTGTACCGCCAGGAGCCGAGTATTCATCCCTTTAAAGATTTAGAAGTCTTCTTTGGCAGCCCACTATAAGCCTTCTCACACACTTTAAAGCCTTTCTCTTCATCTTTGCACGCACTATTCTTCACGTTGAGAGTCGTGTTGCGTGTGTTTGCCCGGGCTTTGGTCCGTGGTTTTATTTCAATTTTTTTAAATATATATATATATATACTTATATATATATTTTTATATATGGACTAATGTTATCGAGTTGTGCCTCGATCGAGCCTGAACTTGATGCCCGAGCGCGTTTATTTGCTTTTATATATATATATATATATTAAAGCGGTAAAGAACATCAGATGTAAAATCTGTGCTCATCGAACAGAAGTTCGACACACGAGTTCGGCACACAATTCATATGTGTGTCGAACTCGCTCTCGATTGAGCCCGGATTTTACATCCTGGCGCGCTATCGCTTTATATATATATATATATATATATATATATATATATATATATACATTCAAATTCCGTCTGAGTTTACTTCGTGGCGGTTGATCGCCTTTACATCTTTATTTATTTTTTCGTCCCGCCTAGAGTTCACTTCGTGGCAGTTGATTGCTTTTACAGCTTTATTTACATTTCTGATCCCCCATGGAGGTGCTTCATGGTGACTGATAATGTCTGTATATTATATATATTTACAGCTTTTATATATATACCTGATTACTATTTTATTATCAATTGCGGCATCATGTGAGCCTAGGAATCATGTGATCATAGATTCAGTCTACTGGATCTAGATTCGGTTCCCGTGATGGACATTTTTCAGCTGTGAGTAGCTTGTAAATTTATTTATGGTGTTCGGATTTCCTCAGATAGTTTTCATACCCATGAGGAGTTCGGCACTATTTTGTACATTATTTTCTCGAAGATGCTTCGCATCTCGAAAAATTAAAAACAATCAAGTCGAACACTTAATAAAAAATGGGAGTGTACAAGGTCTCAATTACTATTGAGAATAAGGGTTTGAAAAACCTCTTTTATAAAACATCACTTCCATATCTTGTTAAAAACTGAATTTTTACACTAATTCAAACCCTGTGTATATAGGTGCGAACGAGGCCTTGCACTACTTCCAAATAATTGCACATTGATCCACACACACACACACACATTCATATAATAGTTTCTTAAAAAGTGGCGGTCACCGTGGTAACACGGATGTCGAGGGGTGCCTAACACCTTCCCTCCGCATAATCAAGTCCCCGGACCCTAATGAATCTCGGTTTCACCGACCCGTTTAGCAGTGTCACATCACTGGGTCAATGTGCAAACCTTTTCTCGGTTGTGTCGGTACAACCATATAAAAAACCAACTGGCGACTCTTAACAGTCCATTGTCAACATTATACATGTCGAACCTTTTTCACTTGTTTTTTCAAATAAATCTCACCTAACATGAGAACACCAAAGAAAAAGTAACGAAAAGGGACAAATAAAAATCCCGACGACGACATGTGGCGACTCTGCTGGGGATAACAGTAAGAGGACTTAAGCCGCTATTACAATCTTTTCAAAGCTGTTATGTGCTTGTGTGTGGATGTTGCATTTATATTGGAATGAATGTGTACGAATGCATTTACTTATTGCATTTAGTGCTTCGCACCACATCTTCTTGTGATATTAGTGCCTCACACATGTTATCATTTTCATACGGTGAGACACGTTGTATATGAATGTATGTTGTGTGGTTCCTCCACCAGGAGGCTATCCTGTCGGTGTTTGATTACTGGACTCGTAGGAAGACTAATTCCAACGAGGCTCAGGAAAGGCACCACCCAAATTCACTCCAGTTGAAAGATTGGATTAACTTCCCGTCGAGTAAATTGCGATGATTTGGGAACCTTCATGCCAAAAACCCGCGAGAGTAGCCTAAGATAGGTCAGCCTCTGATAAACCAAACGCGAAGGAAAGTCTCTTCATACTTTCCCATTTCAATTACTTGTAATTACAATTACTTGTAATTTCTTTTCCATGTCAATCTCAATGTAATGGAAAAATATGAATGAATGTGTAAATGCATTCCCTTTTATCTAGCATGCTATCTTGTCATACAAATAATTGACATCAATTTTGCAGGATAATACTCCTAAAACGGACACATCATATAGCATATAACATTTCCACATTCCCTAAGACTAAAATACATAAGTCTTTTTGTAGGGAAGCAATCGGTCCCATTACCCGTTTAAAGTCCAAAAGGGCATTAAGCCCACAGTCAGACATGGATAAAAGTACCCAGCCTGATCCTACTCCTGTCTCTCGTGAGGAGTTCAAAAGATTAAGCTATCAAATTACGAGTTGGTCATTATATGTTCAAGAACTACACCAATCTACTCGGGTCCATAAATACCCTCCACACAGAATCCTCTGCACATGGAGAAATCCGGGACCAATCAATGCCTAATCAACCAGGGTCATCCACACCAGGGGCCAGTCAGGGTATTGGCAAAAAGATGGAAACTCAGATACCTAAACCTCATTCTAATAACGAAATCACAAATCTCAGGGATGATCGAGAAACTGGAGATATAAGAAAGAAAGTCCAACAAATGGAGGAGACCATCCAGTCAATCAAAGGGACTGGAAATTATGGGAGTGTCACCTATTCAGATCTCTGTATATTCCCAGGGGCTCGATATCCTACCAAATTCAAAGTCGCAGAGTTTGAAAAGTACAATGGGGCAGGTGATCCATATACGCACCTAAAATTGTACATGGGCGAACTGGGGTCTTATGCTGAAGATGAAAGGCTCAGAATATAACTTTTTCAAAAGAGTCTCACTGGAGAGGCTAAAGCCTGGTATGCCCGACTAACAATGCCAAAATCCATAACTGGGAAGAATTGGCCCACGCCTTTCTAAATCAAGATAGCTAAATTCGATCAAATGGCACCTGATCGATACCAAGTGACTAAAGTCAAAAAGCAAAGTACTGAATCTTTTTGAGAATATGCCCAAAGGTGGAGACATCTATCAGCGCAAGTCATTCCATCAATGATAGAAACTGAGATGGTAATGGCTTTTATTGATATCCAAGAGGCTCCGTACTACGAGAGGATCCTAGTAGGCATAGGAAAGCCATTCTCGGAAATGATCAAACATAGCGAAATGGAAGAGATGGGCCTGAAGGTAGGCAAGATTAAAGACTTCACTGCCTTGGAAGCAGTCGCCAAGCATATACAGACTGACAAGTATGCGGGAGATCCCAAGGGTGTACCCGATAAAGGCATTGAAGATGTATCCCTTGTTGTACAGGGGCAAGCTAGGAGACCAACCTACAGTCCCCCCATTTGGAAAATGAAAGACAATCTGCCATCTCAACAACATGCTGCATTCAACCAATGCCCAAACAAGAAAAGAACATTTGAAAGAACGAAAAATCGGGTATTCACTCCACTGGGTGATTCCCTGGAACATGTATTGACAATATTAATGGATCACAAGAAAATTACAAAATTGGCCCCACCTCTGGAACCAGGGAGCAAAAGATACAATCCAAGCCAAAAATGTGCTTACCACTCAGGGTCTCCAGGACACGATACACAAGATTGTTGGTCCTTAAAGCATAAAATTCAAAATCTAATCGAAAGTGGCAGTATTGTGGTCCAACAATCTGACCAACAAAATGTCAACACCAACCTTCCGGTATAGCATGATACGGAGGAGGTAAACATGATCGGGTCAGGAAGCACTGAAATATATCCAATTCGTAAGTGCATACGAAGGATAGAAGAATACCCCCAAAGGCACAGAACAAATGTCCTAAAGTGGGAAAACTTGGAGGAGGGTATGATAGTAATGCAAAAATTAGAGACAATCCAGAATCATATAAATCTTCTAGCTAAGCTGATAGTGCGCCAACATCAGGATATGAGACAGTTTTTCACTCAACTATCAGAAGGTCAAGAAAAGGGGGATGATAAAATTGCTAGAAGATCTCGCTAACGGAAAAATCACTCGGGGGAATGCGAATTCTCAAAGAAGAAAGATCAAACAACCTCCACAAGAGTCCAAAAATTCACCCCTTTGAACAAATCAAATGAAGAAATGCTACGTGTTCTGATAAGCGAAGGAAAGATTACTTAGTTGCTGCCTCCTATAAATCCCAAGATAAAGAGTTATGATTCCACCAAGATATGTCTCTACCATTCTAACTCACTTGGACATACGACTGAGGAATGCTGGTCTTTGCGACATAAAATCCAGGATCTCATTGAAAATGGAGAGCTGAAGATAGAATTTCCCATGACCAAAAAAGGCGAAAAGGAAATAAAAAGCTTAAGATGTCCACTCGAGACAGACAGTTCAAATGAGGTGAAGGCTATGAGCGATAATCCTGGCAGAACACAAGATAAAATGACCCTAATGCAGGAAATGATCGAGGAGACAAGGGAATCCCCAAAGGTGATTCCTCCACTAACATCCAATATCATGTGGTACAAAGGTAGCAACCACATTCCAGACCTTATAACCTTGGATGATGCGGAGGAAATATTAATCCTTTCCAAGGAAGAAAAAGCTAAAAAGGAAAGTTCCTTGCAAGAAATGTGACAACAGTTCGAGGGAGATTTCATGGTTGAATCCTCTCAAGCCAAAGAAAAGGTGGAGGAACAAATGAAGGAAAAGGTGGTGAGGTTATTGGGAAAACCAACTCATTAAAAAATCAAGAGTTCATACCTTTTTGCGATGCGTCCAGTTCAAGCGTCCCTGAGGAATGTATTGAATCAGGAGGCAATCAAGTTATGGCCATAAGTGAAGACATTTAGAACCAAGACGTAACCTCTATTGCGAGACTTGAAGGCAACATAACCACTAACAACTGGACTATCAGGCCTCAACTAGCTAAGAAGATGTAGATCCATGGGATAAAGTTACGGGTTCCAAAAGATGTTGGGACGGTATCACTTTCTTTGTAGTATGCCTTTTCTTTTACTTTTCTTTTCCATGCATGTAAAAGAAAAAAAAATAGAAAAAAAAAGAAAAAAAAAAGAAAAATCAAAAATCAAAAGTCAAACCAGTCAGGTTTCAGCTCATCAGGCCTGAACTACGAAAGACTTGATCTCCTCTTCAATAGGAGTACGTAGACAACCATCAATGGTGCGGTCAAACCAAACAAAAAACCCAAAAAACCGAAATAAACACTTCTCAAACAAAAACCCAAACAAACACTTCTCAAACAATCACTTCTCAAACCGTCTATCTTATCAAGCTAGAACAACGCCGACCTAATCTCCCACATACACAGGAGTACGTAGGCAGCCATCAGTGGTGCGGTCAAACCCTCAACATCAATCCCAAGTCTACGCCCAAGAACAACCCTCCAAGTCAACGACCCATGTGGAGAAGATCCAACAACACTTCAATGTCATTCCATCGAATCTGGCACAAATCCCATAAAGAAAAAAACAACGATATACTAAGACAACCAGCAACAAGGACCTTCAAAGAGTCGACACCCTCAATCACAAGTCTTCATCAAATCAGAAGAAAACCATTAACGCCGATTGCGAGAACAAGTCAGGAATAATGATTGAGGGCATCAAAGCCCAAATCCACTACATGTTCAACATCTGGTACATAAGTAAAAGCCTCTTGCGATCTTGGCATCTTATCAGCTCATCTATCAAAGCAACTATCCCAAACAACAAGCAAGGCTAGGGAAATTTCAAAATTGGTGACAACCCGATATTGGAACTCGTACAACAAGATTGGGGCAATCTCATAAATAGCGAAAACTCAACACTGGGGCTTTTTTCAACCATCCTAAAGAGGAAAATGCGCCAGTCAGCACCATCAGCATGGTACATCATCATCAGAGCTTCCCTCACATCATCTCACTGGCGATTTGGATATTACTCAATTGCGACTTCATCAACAAAGAGAGTTTCTCGTATGAACCCTCGGAATCAAACGCTCAAGGAAATGGGGCACAAGTACCCAACAACGAAAGTAGACTCCAAGTCACCTCAAAAAGGGTGAATCGCTACATCAACATACATCTTTATCAAGGCAAAGTCTGGTGAACCAAACCTTTGAATATTACTTCAGCAAAGGTATCAGAGGATCCGGTATTCTAAACCATTGGCATCAATTCAGCGCAACATCAAGACAGTTCAACAATGAAAGCTTTGTATACCACTGTTCGAGTGGGAACCAAAACATTTTGGCGATGTCAGCGGATTTAACTACCAGCCGGGTAGGATCCGTTGTCAAAATGCCATCAGGGTAGGCACCATTGTAAACTACCAGCGTATACATCGGGGTGATTTTAGAACGTCATTCCCAGTAAAGATGTAGAAAACATCTCGATTTCTCTTCAACAAATAAGCATCGATGACACCGACAAAAAGCTAAACCATTGGAGTCAACACCAGCATAGACATCAACAATGATCGGTAAAGGTAAAGTGATTTGCGAAAACATTTTAACATGCATCATAACATTGCGATTTGTGCTTTTCGATATGCAAAATGCGATGTGTGAGTTACGAAGTGCGATTGGCCAAATGCGAAAAGTGAAGGGAGAAGTGTGAAATGAAATGTGCAATTTGCGAACTGCGATTTGTGAAAACATTTTAACATTTATTACATTGCGATTTGCATCATTGAAAATACCTTGTCATATTTTAAGTGTCTAATAATCTTTATCATGTCCATTCCATTTCATTGGATGAACATGATAAAGAGGGGCATCTGTAGGCACTCAAAATTTTCTTTTCCTATTACTAACTATGCAGGAGGGCAAAAGTGTCTTTTTTACACTCCAGAGGTAACCTTGGGGGACCACAACGTCAATTCCAACCTCATAGATAACCTTGAGGATATTCAGAGTCAACATCATGACAACCTCAGAGATAAGCCTGAGAAAAGACTGCTACAACTGCGCGAACACCGAAGATAACCCCGGGAGGGGCAAAATGGTCATTTTACAAACTCAACTTCACTTCAAATCAAATACACTCATTTCAACTCAAATTTATTCAAAATAAGTCCCACAAGAATCATATCTTAACTTCGAAGCGCAAACTACGCAAAACAACTCACCGGATTGCCTGACGAAAACTCGGAAATGCTATTTAGGTGATGGACCCATCTTCCTTGAATCAAAAAAGGGAAAATCCTATGTCATTGTGTAGCTTTTGAAAAGAGTTTTCCGGAATGGTATGGCACACTTCCATTAGACTCCCGAATTGAAAGTTATGAAGGTCTGAGCGAACAGCGCGTTGTCCGAGTGTGCGTATTTCAACATGGCAGGACCCACATTACTGGGCATCTTGGGCATCCCGAGCAGCCACAGGTAGACCTGCGGCACCCCCCTCTATATATAGAGGGCTTGGGGTAGCCTTATTTGGAGGAGAAATAGCGAGGAAGCCCTGTCAAATTTGCTCTGTACTCACCCTACACTGAGTGCTTTCTCATTTTAAACACTTGCGAGCTCACATATAGCTACTTTTTGTACCGGCGGGAACCGAGTGTTCATCCCTTTAAAGATATAGAAGTCTTCTTTGGCAGCTCACTGTAAGCCTTCTCACACACTTTAAAGCCTTTCTCTTCATCTTTGCACACACTATTCTTCACGTTGAGAGTCGTGTTGCGTGTATTTTTTCGGGCTTTGGTCCGTGGTTTTATTTCAGTTTGTACATATATATATATATATATATATATATACTATATATATATATTTTTATATATGGACTAACATTATCGAAAGTTATGTCTCGATTGGGCCTAGACTTCGATTTGGAGCGTTTATTTGCTTTCATATATATATATATATATATATATATATATATATATATATATATATATATACTTATATATATGAACAGTGTGTCGAACTCTGTTCGATGAGCCTGGATTTTACATCTGGAGCATTTACTGCTTTAATATATATATATATTTATATATATCAACTGTGTGTCGAACTCTGTTCGATGAGCCTGGATTTTACATCCGGTGCGTTTACCGCTTATATATATATATATATATTTACATTCAGTCCCGCCTGGAGTTTACTTCGTGGCGGTTGACCGTATTTACAGCTTTATTTATTTTTTCGTCCCGCCTGGAGTTCACTTCGTGGCGGTTGATTGATTTTACAGCTTTATTTACATTTCTGATCCCCCATGGAGGTGCTTCGTGGTGGCCGATCATGTATGTATATTATATATATTTACAGCTTTTATATATATACCTGTTTACTGCTTTATTATCAATTGCGACATCATGTGAGCCTAGGAATCATGTGATCACAGATTCAGTCTACTGGATCTAGATTCAGTTCCCGTGATGGACATTTTTCAGCTGTGAGTAGCTTGTAAATTTATTCACGTTGTTCGGATTTCCTCAGATGGTTTTCATACCCATGAGGAGTTCGGCACTATTTTGTACATAATTTTCTCGAAGATGCTTCGCATCTCGAAAAATTAAAAACAATCAAGCCGAACACTTAATAAAAAATGGGAGTGTAAAAGGTCTCAATTACTATTAAGCATAAGGGTTTAAAATGTAAAGACCCGAAAATTTTCAAATAAGTATATCAGTATTTTTACGAATAATTTTTTTTTAATTTACAAATAATATTTTGAATATATGTGATAATGATTTAGCAGGATAGTCAATTTAAATTTTTAAGTTGACGGATAATGAAAGTTAAGTCAAATATGGTCTAGAACTCTAATTCATGGATTGTGAACAAGGAATGACAATATTAAGATATAATAATATGATATGTATGTATTGTATGTGTGTATGGTTTAAGGTTAATCAAAAATAGTAGAGCATTAGAAAACCCTAAGTTTAAACTGAAAACCCTAATTCAAACCCTAAATAGGAAACTAAGGCTGATTATTAATCAAGTATGTGTGGTCAAGGAGATATGTTAGTGATTATGAATATAATTAGGGAAAACCCTAACGATGTTGTAGAAACCCTAATTGTTAAGTGTGAAACCCTAATTTCATTACGAGAAACCCTTAGCCCTAATTTTAAAACCCTAATTGGTGATTAGCAAGCCAAATGGTAATTAGAAAATCTTAAGATTAGAATTTAAGGGAAATATATGAAATTACCAAACTACCCTTAAAATTTAAGTGGAAAAGACCGAAATACCCTTTAGTGTGTAAAATGACCAAATTACCCTTTTACTTAACTTGTAAGCAAAAAGACTTTCTAGAAGGCATAACTCACCATGTTAGATCTTCCATGTGTGTAAAATCTCAGCCAATCCTTATCTTAATTGACACCTTGCAAGATTAGGTACATGAATCAAATTTATAAGAGAAAAAGAAAGAAAAAGTTTGCAAAAGTTGCTCATTCTTACCAAACACTCAACCTAGCCATCCTCTCTCTAAACCCATGAAATATCTTAGCAAAATCAGTCCCTAAACAAGTTCTTAGAACATTAAAAAAAGAATAGGAGTTGAGAATCAAAGCTTGTTAAGAAAAAAGTATAACCCTAAACTCATCCTAGATCTTGTATGCTCAATCAAAATTTGTGTTTATGTGTTTATTTAAGTGTTAGAAGATGTTGTATGACGATCTATGATGTTACATCATAGATCTATAACATCAAAGTGCTCAAAAATCAACTTTTCAAAACTATCCAAGAACCCTAGATTTATGGCCTGACAACCGAATGTCAGAAGCCGTAGATCTGAGTCTGTTAATGATTTTGCATGTTTGATGTTTTAGACTTGTATTTTGTTGTAAGGACTTTAATATGGACTTGAAATCATGCTTAGATCATGTCCAGAATGAAAGATATTTATGGTCAAACTTAGTTGACCGAGCATGACCAAGAGTTTCTGGGCAACCAAGAAACTCAAAATCAGTGTCTGACAACATTTTCCAAGGCTTGTATCTGTCAGGTGTTAAATGTTTTGGAGATGTTATTGTATCTAGTTTGTATCCTGTCAGATATACTCTAGATTCATGCTTTAATATCACTCAAACAATCAACAGATTGTAAGTAGTGGATGGTCAAAGTAGGTCACTCGACCTTGACTTTCAAAATTCTGGGTAACCCAGAATTGGTTTTTGAGTGTCTGACAAGACGTTCGTCGTCCCAGATCTTGTATGTGTTTGATGTTTTGATTGTGCTAATGTTTTAAGACTATACTCTTATATGTGTACTACAAATTTCTGTTCCTAAATCACTTATATAACAAACAGAATGAAAGTAATCGATGGTCAAACTAGGCCACTCGGTCACGGTTAGAGTTTCTGGAAAATCCAGAAACCGTATGAACATGTTTTCTGACAACCTTTGACCGAATGCTAGCCTAGGATTATGATGTAGTTTGAATGCTGATGATTGATATATGTACCCTAACATGTGGACTACAACCCTGAACCATTAGAACACATTAACAATAACCAGAACCTAAATAAAATCGAGCCTAAAAAGGGACCCTTGAAGCTGACAGGGTTTCTGGGTAACCCAGAAAACCCAGAAAGCTCTGACAACGATTTTGCAAGGCCAGATCTTCATGCTATGTGATTGTATGACTTATATGATGCTTGATTCATGTAGTATTACATAAATACTACATGATCAATACTTAATATTGTCCAGAACATGTTTAGACTGAGAATTAAAGACAATCAAAGGAGGTACCCTTGAGCACTGACTGCCAGTGTTCTTGAGCCTCAAGAACACCTACTGCTACAGAAACCGTCGCTATATAGCCTTTAGCGACAGATTTAATTATTTTAGTTTTCTAATTTCCAAAAAATTCATTAAAAATAGAAATAAATTTCTAAAAATTACAAATCAGTTTTTAAAATTATTTTAAATTATAAAATTAACTTTTGATAAATTGACATATTTTTCATTAATATGACTATTTATTTGAATATTAATGGTATTAAATTTATTTAATAAATGTATTAAATAAATGGTTAAAAATGAATAAAAATTATTTTAAATGATAATAAGATGTTCAAAAATATTTTAAGTAATAAATTATGACTTTTAATATTTTAAGGTAATTTTCATTAATAATTTAATATTAATGATAATAGGTTTATTTAATATTTATGTTAAATAAATAGTTTAAAAATGGTTTTAATGATTTAAAATCATTTAAAAATGATATAAAGGATTTAAAAATATTTTAAGTTATAATAAATGACTTTTAATATTTTCATGAATAATACATTAATATTTAAAAATTAATAGTGATCATTTAAAAATAATTTTAAATGTTTTAAAAATATTTTGAGTTATTATTAATAACTTAGATATTTTGTCAAGTATTTCATTAATATTTTTATATTATTAAATATTAATGATAATGGAATTATTCTGTATTTAAATCATTTAAAAATGATTTCAGTGTTTGAAAAATCATGATAAATTATAATAATTATTTAAAAATTATTATAATGCCTTGAAGAATAATATGATTAATATTTAAATTATCTACTATAGTATTGAAGTTACAGAATAAAGTTTAAGTAATATAAACTCGATTATTATCCGATAAAGTCGTCGGTACATCGAAATGAATCCGAAGTTGACCCAGACTTATATAGATTGACCTAATAAGTAATAATTTATGTTAGAATGACTTCTATAACTATGTGACAATGTGTGTAAGCTATAGATGACTGAAAATAGCAGTGTTATGTGTTATAATATATTATTTTGATCAAAAGAATAATCTTATGAATGATAGGTTTCAGTATAAAAAATAAAACTAAGTTGTGTATGCAATAGATCAGACAAGTATCTTTACTCTTTGTATCTACTTATGCAATAATCTTGTGTAAGTAAGTTATCAAGTTATATAAGTTATTAAACTCTACTATTATCGATCATGTATTTCAACATTAGTATCCATGCCAGTTATCAAACTCTATTCGTTTACCAGTACAGTAGTAATGTATAATCAATGTATACTTGTTTATAGATAGTTAAGTTATATTATACAAGTGCCCTCACTTGGATAATGATTGTATTTAGTCTCATGTCGGTACATACCTACTAGTTTTCAGATATGTATATGTTATTTAAAACTGTCTAAGCTATTTAACTCAGCTAGACATGGAATGAAAAATATTGTAGATCATGATAGAATGTTATTATTATTTCATTGAATTATTTTAATTCAGATTTCAGATTAATTATAAACATCCCGAACAGGGAAAACTTTTATGCGCTAAAGTCAGACCAGCTGAACGAACTTATCGTTC
This sequence comes from Panax ginseng, assembly GCA_020205605.1. Classification (NCBI taxonomy): domain Eukaryota; kingdom Viridiplantae; phylum Streptophyta; class Magnoliopsida; order Apiales; family Araliaceae; genus Panax; species Panax ginseng. The sequence continues at coordinate 94,006,857 of CM035138.1, forward strand.
AAACACGTAGTATTGATCAATACAGGGCATAACGGGCTGATCACCCTCCGTGTCCGTAAGACATGATGGTTTTTAGATGAAGTTCTATTTAACCATTTTGAAAATTAAAACTAAAGTTCATAGTTTGTCAAACTATTTTCCATTTATAGTCAGTACGTAGTTTCAAAAAATGAAATAGAATTGATATGTAGTTCAATATTGTTTCAGCTTACTTCACAACTATTTCTTCGTTGTAGAAGTGTCGTCCAGAGAAAAAATTTAAATCTTTCAGATAATCTTTATTCATTGCTATTACTTGATGGGCACTCAAATGCTCATTCTTGCTTTAAATTTAAATATTTTCAGCTAAGCTAGCATGACCTGAAGGTTCCAGCAAGGACAAAGGGAAGGGGAAACTAAAGGAATAGGTTACATTATGTTGTTATGACTGATTGTAGTAAGATAATATAATATTTATCATATAATGTAAGACTTAAAGGTTCTCAAGACTGGGAAGGCAGATAACTTTGATATAATAATTGTTTAATTAATACATTAAGTAGTTGAATGAATGTTATTGTGGAGCACCAAGTACGAGTTTCAAGTACTCGAATTTGGGGGCGTCACATGAAAAACCTCTTTTATAAAACATCACTGATATATCTTGTTAAAAATTGAATTTTTACACAAATTCAAACCCTGTGTATATAGGTACGAACGAGGCCTCGTACTATTTCCAAATAATTGTACATTGATCCACACACACACACACACATTCATATAACAATTTCTTAAAAAGTGGTTGTCACCGTGGTAACACGAATGTCGGGGGGTGCCTAACACCTTCCCTTCACATAATCAAGTCCCCGGACCCTAATGAATCTCGGTTTCTGGGCAATTCGCTTAGCAAAGGTCACATCACTGTGTCAATGTGCAAACCTTTTCTCGACTGTGTTGGTACAACCATATAAAAAACCAACTGACAACTCTTAACAGTCCATCGTCGACATTATACATGTCGGACCTTTTTCACTTATTTTTTCAAACAAATCTCACCTAACATGAGAACACCAAAGAACAAGTAACGAAAAGGGAAAAATAAAAATCCTGACGTCGACAATATATATATATATATATATATATATATATATATATATATATATATATACGGCCAATTTCTCCAACGAATCAAGAGAGTGAACTAAAAAAAGAATAGACTTTAGCGACAAACAAAACCGTCGCTATAGCATAGAAATAATGACGATTTTGTCCGTCGCTATAGTCGGTTCATTTTTTAGTTCATTTCTTTGGTTCCTTGGAGAAGCCGACCCTATATATATATATTGATTGCATTAGTTGGTTCATGCATATAGTGTGACTAAGTCAGTATGCTTTATAACCAAAGGTTGAGCCAGGAATTTTTTCCGTCCTGAACTACCAAGTTCCAACCATATACACAAGAAATCAGAAGCTGGAGTAGGGGACTGCCCAGAATTCCCAGATTTTGAATCTTTTCTTGGCTGCTTTGTGATTTTATATCTCCCACCCTACACATCCGTTTACTTCCAAATTTTATATCATAATTGTTTATAAAAATATAGCATGACCAAGTTGGGTTTGTTAAGATAGTATTACAGAGGCTTGAAAATTCCCCGTTGGCCATTTTTTTCATTAAATTCAAGTTTTTAAAAATTCTTTAAAACTTGTTATAGGCTTGATTTGATTCACTCAATCAACTTAATTAACATCATAACATATATATAAAGGTAACTTATCCCCATGATTTGCTTAATTTTTCGATTTTTAATCATAAATTCTCATTGAGGCAAAATTTCAAACATCTTGTGTACGTGGCTTAGATTTTTTAGTTGTTTATATATGGTTCTAGACATAATTTTCAATCTTATCACTCCAATGACCTGCATAATACTTTGTTCACACTAATTTACAACCCAAGCACAACAATTTCAATAATTACAATACATTATTAGTGTAATATTCCAGAATTTTTAAATGTAATTTTAAATATTTATTGAGTTATATAAATATTTAATGGATGTGATTATCGGTAAATGAATATTTGTTTAATTGATTTAATATTATTTGAAGAATTATTTGTTAAATAAATAATTGATGAATTAAGGAAGTGATTATTATATTGATATTTCAATTTAAATGATTAATTATTTGTATTGTGTTATGTGATTAAAGGATTTATTTAATTAATTGTGATTTGCATTAATTAAAATAAATATGAAAGCTTGATTAAATATAGTGTGACAAATAACTATATTATAAGGAGTTATTAAAATAAATTAAAGTAGTTTAATTTAGTTTTATCCAAACAAGGCTTAATACATTAATTCTTTAAATTTAAATGATTTGCCAAACAAGCCTTATGGCTTTTGAGATTTCTAGATAAATAAAATAAATAAAATAAAATAATAAATATAATATATTTATGTTATATACGTTTATCCTAATAACTAATGTTACTTATTATGCGTATTAAGCCTATGGCAGTTTCTTTTGTTTACGCTTATTAGTCAGTTAGTTTTTGCACATAACTTAGTTGCTAGCCTAGAGAGATTCACAGAAAATTGAGAGAAGGGTTGAGAGAGAATTTGAGAGAAACTTAGGATTTCCACAACGATTTCTGTGTTTAACAACGATTGTGTATAAGCAATTTGAAGGTATGTTAACTCTATATTATATATACATATATATGTTCTACGACAACTAATTGTAAATTCCGTGAATTTAAAATTTATTGAATTGTTGCTTTACAATGGATTACTTGTGGTTAGATATGCTCATGATGCTAGAGTTTATGTCAATCATGAAAATTGCATGCTAATTTCGGTTTGACAGTAGGAATTTTGACAGTATATGGAAATTTCATATATTCATGAAAAGCATCAATTCTAGTGGCTAAATTGTATGTTAAATTGTAAATTAAAGTTTGTATGTGGTAGTTCATTGAGATACAAACGTAACGTAACTTGAATGAAGTAAATTGGACAAGAATTGAAATCACAGTGTTCAATTTTGTGAAGGAACTCGAAAATGGAGTTTTTGTATGAAAACTTGAATTTTGAGAAATTAAAATAGTTTTAGTTAGTGTTAAATTGTGCTAGTTGGTTGTAAATATGAGCAATCATATTTAGGATAGTTGTATATTTATTATACGTGTTAATATTATTGTCTATTGAGTGAAATTTGTGTTTGTTGGGCTAAAGCTGCCATCGCTCATAGCCTTCTCTCGGTCTGTTCGAACACCAAATAAGAATTTTACCTAAGGTTAAAGGCAAAACGGACAAATTGCTACTTTGCCCTAGCCTTTTGTATGCATGCAATTGCCACCATACTCGTTGAGATTCTAACTTCTGCAATTTCAGCAGACTTGGGAAAGTGTCACAACATGGTTTGAAATTGTGTTAGCATGTTAAATGTGTAATGCTAAGGTTAACATAACATAGTGAGTTGTGATTAGTACGATTAAAGTTGCAAAAGTGATTAGTAAATCGAAAATGCATTATGTGGTAATTAGTATACATAATGAAAGTTAGACAAGTGTTGTGAAGTAAAAAACTTAGAGTTTCTGAAATGTGAATGGTAATGAACATGTTATGATATGTTAACATGTCTAATAAGTATTGTGGTTCTAAAATTATGTGTAGGTGATCGTGAGTTTAATTTTATAGCTTACGCTCAAGGCAAGTCTTCTAACTCCATACTTTTATTGAGTTAGTTTGTTATGTTTATGCAAGTCTTTTAACTCCATACTTTTATTGAGTTAGTTTGTTATGTTTATGCAAGTTTTCTAACTCTACACTTTCGTTGAGCTAGTTCTATTATTATAAATGCATGCTTTTGATTGAGCAAGTTTTTATCTCAACTGTTATTGAATAAGTAAATTGTTCCTAAAATCCATTTGAGCAAACTCAAACTCTAATGTTATTGGAAATTCTCCATTTGTTGATTCATTCTAACTTGTTTACAGTTAAGCAAGTTTCTTAAAGTTCAGGAATTCATTTCTAAATATTATAAAACTTGAACCTAGCTTATTTTACTGTTCAAGCAAAGGTTAACCATTTTATTCATTCTATTGAATACTTAAGCTCTATAGTTATTTCAAGCATGAGTTAGATGTATAGAATTAGTTCATTTATGATTATCAAATGTTCTAAGTTATGTTGTTATTAAAAAACTGTTGTATTATCAAACATTGTGGATTCAACTAGTTCCCTAGTTGATGATCATTAAACTTCAATTACCCTTGAAAGCTTATCCAATCTAAACTTTTTTTTGGTGCGGACTTGTACTCTAAATACTTTAAATACTGCAGTTTGGCCTATGATAGGTGCAGCTGCGCCGTCCCCTGGCCAGACTAAAGTTGGATATTTATTTTCTAGTTTCATCTGAGTCCTTAGCATACATGTCTATTAACACATAACTAACCCACAAGTTAAGAGGTCTTAGCCCAAGCTTGGTGCCTCTTGCTTTTACCTTAAGTTGTTTTACACTTTATAGCTTTATTGCCATTTATTTCATGGCTAAGTAATCACATGCAACAAGGTTCTAACTATATGACCACTAACGAGGTTAAACAACTTTCAATATATATGCTTACATATAATCACATGACTAGCATGGTTTATGACTTGAAATCTTACTTTAAGTCATGTATAATTCATAGTATGTCTATCTAGTAGGGTACATGTACTTACCATGCCTAAAGGCATAAAGTCCTATCATGTTGCACATAAGGTCATGTTTAAAGACCCAAAAGTTACTACCTATGTCATCCTACAAGTTAGAAGTTTAGACAACACAATGCTCATGAATAATGTTTTCAAAACTTCTAATTTTCTTTTCTTCAAATCCTTGTCATAACAACCTAATCATGCAAGGAAACTTCGAATCCTATGTCATATTTGTACATGTTTCTCTCTACGTCAAAATATAACCACTTCATGTTTTTAATACTTAGTTTACAAAAGATAATGGAGTTTGCCTTGGAAATCCTTTTATCATGAATGATGTAGTATAGCACATATAAGACAACTTTTAAAACTCTTATCATAAGTAACTAAGTCATGATAACATCTTTTCAAGATCAGAAACTACACCTTGTAGCATTCATGTTCATTAGCTCATTATACTATGCTTTTCCTGAAATTTCTCTAATCACAAGGTCTAACAAGTTTAATCATGAATAAAGACATTACAAAACCATATAATGCTCTTTTATATTTGAACTCAATCATGTTTACAAACCACTAAGTTCAGAACTTATAGAACATAAGTTTCCACAAGGTTTGATTTCAAAATCTTTAAGTTTCTTTTCAAACACATACTAAGTCATGCTAAAGCTTTTTATTATGAGCAAGGAAAGTTTTATATGTCATGTATAATATCATGCATTTTCATGTTACATCACTTAGAATAACATATTCCATCGTCAGGAGCACTATACTTGCGTATGTACTCGCTAGACGCCCTCCGATTGCCTCCGAATATGTAACAGTCACAAATATGACTATGTTGACCCTCCCTAACGACCTCAAATTGAATACCTTAAAGAATAGAAGTTGTAGGTCTATTCGTCCTCGTTCCGGATCATCTTGAATGACCTCAATCGGAGTTCGTATGAAAATGTTTTGCCTAATTTACTACAGACAGTCACAAAGAAAGGCACAAGAAATCGATGTCCAAATAAAATTCACGCTTTAAATGGCCTTGGGGCAGCAGCAGTTCCCCAAGTTGCGTATCACTTCCTCGTGCTCTCTGCTCTTGATTTGCGAGACCCATACACCTTATGATTTTCATAACATGAGTTATACTCATCAAAATCAGTCCATTTTTGGTTCTATAAGTTTGTAACTCATAAAACTACAACATACTAAATACCCATCAATTAACATCACCATACTAAATACCCACTTGGTACCCTCAGGCTCTACTCTTCGCAATTTTGCAGACCCATACACTTTTCGATTTTCATAACATGAGTTATACTCATCCAAATCAGTCCATTTTTGGTTCTATGAGTTGTAACTCATAAACAATTAACATCAATATTAACTAATCCAAATATGCATTTACAACTCATGTTCATAGTATATATTCATGTTATGAAAATTTAGCAAATTCGTTTACCCCGAATTCGTTTCTCAACCAAATTAGTTCGTTTAACTTCCGTTGATTTCTTATCGTACTATCTAAACAGTACCTAGCATCAATTCATGGATTATAACAATCCTTAGGCATCAATTTTTGGGCTAAGCACTTTTTCTATATACTTTTCTAGGAATTCAAAACTTAGGAATTCAAAAGCATATACAATAGAATTATTACCTTTTGGAGCTTAGTTTGCTTAACTTCTATCTTCTAGGATTGCTAGACTTCACTTTGAACAGCAATGTGTTATTCTAAGGCTTGGTTTGGTTCTTTAATTCCCAAAATGTAATATTAGGGTACAATTGTTACCATATTAGGAATTTAAAGATACATTTTATACTCACATATGACTTCACTGTACCACTTGGTACCCTATATCATTTGTCCCAATTAAATGTCACACTTCATGTATTCTTAGGCCATAGATATTTTATATCACTATACCCACATTCTCCATATTACACATAGTAATACTATTTAATAATAATGTCCACATTAATATTTTGATTGGGCTTAGTTTAATTCAATTGGGTATTCCCAACCCATACTCACATTTTAATATCACAACGATTAATCATTTTTTTTCAATAATTATTATGTATTCCTCTAATTAATAGAATATAATATTCTATAATATCGCTCAATTAACCAATATTTAATATGGGTTAAATCTTTATTCAAGTCATGTTTTGCTAATCAAAAGAACACTTAGTCACCATTCATGACCTTATAAGAGTTATTAGTATGCATGGCTTGCAATCACATTATCAAAAACTGACTCAGCGTTTTCTACACACTGGCGCAGCTGCGCCATACCAAATTTCCAGGTAGACAAGTTCTGCATCAGCAGAACTGAACCCTTACGCTTCTAAATACTTTACACATCCTCCTTGAGCATTAACTCGTTTAACATCAACCTCTTATTTGATTTCACATCATGGATTACTATTTTTTTTTAATAATTTAATTATCAAACTTTGTGTATTAAAACTCTATTTTTCCTTAATAGTTTAACCAACTATACATCTCCTTTACGGTTTCATACCACCAATAACAGAATACTCGAATATAAAGCACCCACTATAATCACATATTCACTATTTACTTGAGTAATTCTTAAATCCCTTCAAATTATATTATTCCACAATATAACTTCCAGTTTAATATAAATTAACCAATAATTCTACTTGTTAGTTAATCCTCATAATTAACTAATTTATGCTTTACTATCTCAATCTATGTAGGATAGCTTAAGCACTAACTAAAACTCATATTACATCATACTAGTTACTAGTATATATATTCAAGAAAATGGTGATTATCCATCAAATAGATTTAATGTCACCAACTCACTATGATAAAATAATACTATAAATTATTTAATGCCGGTAGATAAATCTTATTCATCTTCTTACTAATTTATCTCTACAATGATATATATTTATTAAACACAACATCACATTGCTCATATTACCCTATGTAACACCATATTACATACCTCGTAACACAATTATATATTCTTGTTCGAACCCATCACATGCCTTAAGAATTTTATTTACTAAACTCATGTTTTAATAATTTCTGAAAATTTGGGTTCTTACAATAATTGTAATGAGGACACCATTGAGTGTGGATACTGTCTAGATGACAATATTCTTGTTTAAACTCTCAGCTATGTTTTGTCGTATTTTACATGACTGTTGTATAATTAAGTTGTATTTGAATTTATGTACCATGTATTTGGCGACCCAAGATGGGTGATGTATACCTGTTTTGGGGGCGTCACAATTGGTATCAAAGCTTAGGGATATGATCCTTGGCTGAGGTGTGAGACTAGAACTAGGAGGGGAGAGACAGGTAATTCCTTCTCTAGTATGACCTACCTAAGTTTATGTGTTATTTAATTGGTTTGATTGTAGTATAGGGATAATATGTTACATGTCAATTAACCCTTGTTTTGAAACTATATTCTAGAATGATAAACTGAAATACAGGAGATGAGCAATATGATACATAGGAAATAATCAAGAAGGTATAATCCGAAAAGAAAGCAAGGTATTCTCATCTCTTCGAACTACCAGGTACGTAAATTTCGAGGGCGAAATTTCATAAGGAGGGAGATTGTGAGACCCCAAATTTTATGAAATGAAAGTATTCAATATTCTTATAATTATTCTATTTAGTAAATGGTTAAATTGATAAAAAGTTAAAGTTAAGGATGATATTTGAAAAAAAATTCATAGTAAGCAAGTTGTCATAAAATAATCGGTGGTAAAAGTACATTAATACGCGTGGTTGCATAGTAGCACACGGTATTAATTATTAATGCTTACGTGAGAAGTCACTCGGTTATACTCAATTATTTTTATTGTAATTGCTGCATAATATCTCTCATATTATTGATTCAATTATTATCACAGTATCATTTGCATAATATTTTATATTATTAAATCAATAATTGAGACGACAAAGTTATTCATATTATTATTTGCAATATTGACAATGTCTAGAAGTTCTGTCAAGGAGAGGTTTGGTCACCTAATTGCGCGCCAATAAGGAGAAATCCTTATCGAAATGCCCCTCTTTCCCGTGAGCGACGACCGTTTGTTAAATATTGTGCGTTATAATATTAATGATGAATAAGTTCGTGTTGATTAAAGATGAAATTGATAGTTCCATTGTGTTGGAATTATTAGTGTTAGTGGAAATCAATATTTATTTCGATATTAACTGATGTCTGGAAGTTATACTGACCAGTCGGGTAATTAATTGGATAAATGAGCAATTAATTGTTATTAATTCACATGCTTATAACTATGTGTTCACATGTGTGTACTATTGATTCACATGATTTACTATTAGGGGAATTGGTGCAAGATTGATAATACTTGCATGACTAAATTAGAAATGGAGGTATAGATGAAGGTACTATACTGTAATTGTTTTTTTTCACATGTTTAGAACTATTGAGTCACATGATTTACTATTGATTCACATGATTTACTATTAGGGGAGGTGGTGCAAGTTTGATAATACTTGCAGGACTAAATTAAAAATGAAGAAAAAGAGGAAGGTATTATACTATAATATTTCGAGCCCCAAAACGTGCAATTATCGAAACTATATTTTTCTATAAATAGAAGTTCATTCTTCCTTCATTTCTCACCGATTCACTAAAGCTATAGAGCAATTATTATAGAGAGAAATTATAGAGAGAAAGAAGAAGAGAAGTCTGCTACCTCACTATTCCAGTATCTAGTTTCTTTTGAGGTAATGAGTATTATTCTTTCGTATTCATGAAGAGAGTTATTTTCTTTCAATACTCGTAAGGGTTATTATTCCATTATTTATTATTATGTTGGAATAACCTGTCTATGCGAAGTACCTCATACATGGTCAAATTCTTCTATTATTCCATTCTTTATTATTCTGTTGGAATAACATGTCTGTGCGGTCTATCACATGCCTGGTGAATTCTGTTGTTATTCCATTCTTTATTATTCTGTTGGATTATCTTGTCTATGCGGATTACGCATGACCGGGTTCCGCTTCTTTATTATTCTCGTTGGAATATCTTGTCATGCGAATTACGCATGACCGGTTCCGCTTCTTTATTATTCATTTGGAATATCTTGTTCAGCATTTAATTACGCATGACCGGTTCCATTATTTATTATTACGCTGGGAATAACCTATCTCGCATTTGGCCCTATCGTATGCGTGGTGAATTCTTCTGTTATTTCATTCTTTATTATTCTGCATTGGGAACCTCGTTTTATGTAAGCGGTCATCGCATGCCTGGTAAATTCTTTTGTTATTCCATTCTTTATTATTCGGTTGGAATAACCTGTCTGTGTAGACTATCGTATGCATGGTAAATGATTCTTTGTATTCATTTCTTATTAAATTATGGAAATGATCTGTCTACGCGGATTACCGCATGTTGGGTGAAAATCTATTGGTAGTTTCGTATATTCTATTATACTCGTATGAGATATCATTTCTTTTGTACTCGTCATGAAATATCATTTTATTTGGTATTTTATTTATGAGTTACTATTCACAGGTTACTATTCATCCAGTTACTATTCACTCTAGTATTATTCACTCGGGTATTCGGGGCACTTTTCGTGTTGGAGTACTATTCACGAGTTACTATTCACCCAAATTACTATTCACCCAAATATTATTCATTCGGGTATTTGGGGTACTTTTTATGCCAGGGTACTATTCACGTGGTACTATTCCCGATGTACTATTAATGGGGTACTATTCACGAGGTACTATTTACCCAAAAAATATATTTGTTTTCTGTCCAAATTATTTTTGGTACATGAATATTATTCTTGAATTTTACTCTACAAAGCAGTATCATGTTGACAATTTGAACGTTATTGATTTCTGGATAAATTAAATTATAAATCTTTAAAATTTATCCTTGAACTTGTTTTTATTGAATTATTATGTCATTGTCATCATCCTCATGCTTATATTGTGATGAAAGTCATCTTTGGCTTACGTGCAGAGATGGACTTGTTATGATTATGACCAGAGATTATTCGGCATAATCATGACTGTAATGTTACAAATGATGTGATAAAAGTCCTCATTGGTCATAGTGCATTGATGGACAGTTATTGGTATGGTTATGACCATGAATTATTCGGTATAATCATGACCATTGATGATTACATGAATATCCTTGGGCGTGGTGCAGGGATGATTCGATGATGTGGTTTATTATTAAGTTGAGTCTCAACGATAAAGTTGATGAAAAACTTTTTAAATCATAGAAGATAATAGATTTTATGCTCTACTTGACTCTTCTAATGGATTGCTTATTTCCGCTGCAGTTGTTAATCTAAAACTTGTTGTCTATTGTATTCTATCAGCTGTTATACTGTTGAAAGCTAAGGATAATTTATTCTGCATTATCTTAGTCATAATATTTCTTACTGGGCTAGTTGACCTCACCCTTTCTTTCATTGTTCTCTTTAGGAAATGAGAATATAGCTGGAACGAGTCGGGGAATGGAGTGATGGTCCAGGATAAATGGCTTTAGTAGTCCTCACTATGCTACGGAATAATGTGATAATAATTGTGATGCCCCAAATCCGGGTCCCTTCGAACCACGGATCCGGTCCGCCACGATACTACTATCGTCAAACTATTTATATTTTTAATTCATAACTTAATGAATATAACTTTACTTATTACAAATTAGAATATAAATTCTTTCCAATTCCAGGGTCTATGTAATGACCCCAAACTTTTATAAGTTTCACAACTTGGTCATTTACTATTCCTGTATAAATCTTTACATCTCGATTCGAATTTCTCTATGTACCGCCTAGTACAACATAACAAGCTAACATGTATTACACATCGTAACCTACTATCAAGTATATCTACTAAAACATGGTTTGATAACATATATTTAATTAAACAAATCAATCTCCTTTGATGTGATTAAACTTTATCAATTAAGTAGCACGTAACCTTTATCGTGTGTCCTTAACCTGCAAAAGTGGTTATTTACAAGGGTGAGCTCGACAGCCCATCAATTCTAATAGTTTTCATGCAGCACATAGCATATAATAGCATATTCAATTCATGCATTCATAATCAATTAACAGTTACTACGCATGTTACTTTTCACATAACAGGCATTCACGATTTACTCCACAAGCATATCATCAAAGATCAACTTTCAACATTCATACATATCTCATATGCATTTCATATATATACATCAACATTATCATAGCATAATATAACTCACTGATAGTTATAGAATTCATATATCAAATAGGAACTGAAAGACTTGCCTGATTCGTAGTTTATCAACTACGACTTAACTACTTAAAGCTTATCTGCACTTTGTGTATTCCTACACAGTTATATAATCATTGATTCACATCCCATAGTAACATATTTCATGCATTCTCAATGTAATAACAATGTTACATTATTTTTTAACTAGGTTCGTAAAACCTACACTTCACTTTCTTAATGTACTCTTAGAATAGCTATGTATATATAGTACATCTTAGCTACACATGCTGCATATAAACATTCATAAATCTTTATCACACACTTGACTCGCTATGTGTTCGACACATATTTAAAGTCTATAGATACGTGATCTACACCGTCTTTACATTTTGCAAACTTTAACAAATTTGGGTTTATATAACCATTACTTGTTCTTACACTTAAAACATCATCTATGTCAAGTATTATAGCTTTAGACATTCTTTGCACATATGCTTTAAGGTTCTGGTTACCATTAAAACTGTTTGGCAGTACTGTCATGCGGCGCAGCTGTGCTGCAGTTTGCCTAGGATGGGCATAGCTGCGCCGTCCCCTGGCCAGACTAAAGTTGGATATTTATTTTCTGGTTTCATCTGAGTCCTTAGCATACATGACTGTTAACACATAACTAACCCACAAGTTAAGAGGTCTTAGCCCAAGCTTGGTGCCTCTTGCTTTTACCTTACGTTGTTTTACACTTTATAGCTTTATTGCCATTTATTTCACGGCTAAGTAAGCTCATGCAACAAGGATCTAACTATATGACCACTAACGAGGTTAAACAACTTTCAATATATATGCTTACATGTAATCACATGACTAACATGGTTTATGACTTGAAATCTTACTTTAAGTCATGTATAGTTCATAGTATGTCCTATCATGTTGAACATAAGGTCATGTTTAAAGACCCAAAAGTTACTACCTATGTCATCCTACAAGTTAGAAGTTTAGATAACACAATGCTCATGAATAATGTTTTCAAAACGTCTAAGTTTCTTTTCTTCAAATCCATGTCATGAAAACCTAATAATGCAAGGCAACTTCGAATCATATGTCATATTTGTACATGTTTCTCTCTACGTCAAAATATAACCACTTCATGTTTTAATACTTAGTTTACAAAAGATAATGGAGTTTGCCTTTGAAATCCTTTTATCATGAATGATGTAGTATAGCACATATAAGACAACTTTTAAAACTCTTATCATAAGTAACTAAGTCATGATAACATCTTTTCAAGATCAGAAACTACACCTTGTAGCATTCATGTTCATTAGCTCATTATACTAAGCTTTTCCTGAAATTTCTCTAATCACAACGTCTAACAAGTTTAATCATGAATAAAGACATTACAACACCATATCATGCTCCTTTATATTTGAACTCAATCATGTTTACAAACCACTAAGTTCAGAACTTATAGAACATAAGTTTCCACAAGGTTTGATTTCAAAATTTTTAAGTTTTTTTTCAAACACATACTAAGTCATGCTAAAGCTTTTTATTATGAGCAAGGAAAGTTTTATATGTCACGTATAATATCATGCATTTTCATGTTACATCACTTAGAATAACATATTCCATAGTCAGGTGCACTGTACTTGCGTATGTACTCGCTCGACGCCCTCCGATTGCATCCGAATATGTAACAGTCACAAATATGACTATGTTGACCCTCCCTAACGACCTCAAATTGAATACCTTAAAGAATAGAAGTTGTAGGTCTATTCGTCCTTGTTCCGGATCATCTTGAATTACCTCAATCGGAGTTCGTATGAAAACGTTATGCCTAATTTACTACAGCAGGTCACAGAAGTGCACCAGAAACTGATGTCCAACGCAGCTATGCCCTAAATGGCCTTGGGGGTAGCGCAGTTGCCCCCCAAGTCGCAGAATAGCCACTCAGGCTCTGCTCTTCGCGATTTTGCAGACCCATTCACCTTATGATTTTCATAACATGAGTTATACTCATCCAAATCAGTCCATTTTTGGTTCTATGAGTTTGTAACTCATAAAACTACAACATACTAAATACCCATCAATTAACATCAACATTAACTAACCCAAATATGCATTTACAACTCATGTTCATAGTATATATTCATGTTATGAAAATTTAGCAAATTCGTTCACCCCGAATTCGTTTCTCAACCAAATTAGTTCGTTTAACATCCGTTGATTTCGTATTGTACTATCTTAACAGTACCTAGTATCAATTCATCGATTATAACAATCCTTAGCCATCAATTTTTGGACTAAGCACTCTTTCTATATACTTTTCTAGGAATTCAAAACTTAGGAATTCAAAAGCATATATAATAGAATTATTACCTTTTGGAGCTTAGTTTGCTTAACTTCTATCTTCAGGGATTCCTAGACTTCACTTTGAACAACAAATACTCTCACTCAATTTCTTAGGATTTCACAGACAAATACAACAACGTGAAATGAGAATTGGAGCTGCCATTATATAGAGAAATGGTGGACTGGGTATTGGGTTTACACTGAGATTGTAATCCAAGGTGTAGAAGAAAAGGAATAATGGTTAACAAAGAGTGGTTGAACCACCACTTCCCAGCCACCTTCTTAGCCATCATCACCTATCTCCATAGCCTTTTGGAAACACGTATTTTAGCTTCATGTGTTACTGTTCATGTACCTTGTGACACTCAATTTGGGACAAGAGCAAATAAATCACAGCAACGTGTTATTCTAAGGCTTGGTTTGGTTCTTTAATTCCCAAAATGTAATATTAGGGTACAATTGTTACCATATTAGGAATTTAAAGATAAATTTTATACTCACATCATATAATCCATGTACATTAAATACATGTAATAAAATATCGTAGTCGGGTATTATTATCCGAGTAGTTCCATAATTATTTCTACTACTCACATAATCATATTATACCTTATTTAACATTAATGTTTATTTAAAACATTGATTTCCTTTCTCAGTTTCTAGAATACACGGATATTTAATAATTTATGTATTAAAGTTATATATGACTTCACTGTACCACTTGGTACCCTATATCATTCGTCCCAATTAAATGTCACACTTCATGTATTCTTAGGCCATAGATATTTTATAGCACTACTACCCACATTCTCCATATTGCACATAGTAATACTATTTAATAATAATGTCCACATTAATATTTTGATTGGGCTAAGTTTAATTCAATTGGGTATTCCCAACCCATACTCACATTTTAATATCACAACGATTAATCATTTTTTTCCAATATGATTATTCATTCCTCTAATTAATAGAATATAATATTCTATAATATCGCTCAATTAACCAATATTTAATCTGGGTTAAATATTTATTCAAGTCATGTTTTGCTAATCAAAAGAACATTTAGTCACCATTCATAACCTTATAAGAGTTCTTAGTATGTATGGCTTGCAATCACATTATCGTAAACCCACTCGTAGTTTTCTATGCATCGGCCACAAGTTGTTGTCTTTCGGTCACAGATTTGAAATGGCACAGCTGCGCTATACCAAATTTCCATGCAGACAAGTTCTGAATTAGCAGAACTGAACCCTTACGCTTCAAAATAATTTACACATCCTCCTTGAGCGTTAACTCGTTTAACATCAACCTCTTCTTTGATTTCACATCATGGATTACTATTTTCTTTAATAATTTAATTATCAAACTTCGAGTATTAAAACTCTATTTTTCCTTAATAGTTTAACCAACTATACATCTCCTTTACGGTTTCATACCACCAATAACACAATACTCGAATATAAAGCACCCACTATAATCACATATTCACTATTTACTTGAGTGATTCTTAAATCCCTTCAAATTATATTATTCCACAATATAACTTCCAGTTTAATATAAATTAACCAATAATTCTACTTGTTAGTTAATCTTCATAATTAACTAATTTATGCTTTACTATCTCAATCTATCCATGGATAACTTAAGCACTAACTAAAACTCATATTACATCATATTAGTTACTAGTATATATATTAAAGAAAATGGTGATTATCCATCAAAGAGATTTAATGTCACCAACTCACTATGATAAAATAATGCTATAAATTATTTAATGTCGATAGATAAATCTTATTCATCTTCTTACTAATTCATCTCTACAACGATATATATTTATTAAACACAACATCACATTGCTCATATTACCCTATGTAACACCATATTACATACCTCGTAACACAATTATATATTCTTGTTCGAACCCATCACATGCCTTAAGAATTTTATTTACTAAACTCTTATTTTAATAATTTCTGAAAATTTGGGTTCTTACATCCTCTCCCCTTATAAGGATTCCGTCCTCGGAATCACCGAAACCTCCTCTACTCGGCACTATTCTGAATATTACATATTCTTTTGAATAATTTTATATATTCTCTTTTCGGAAGTTTTATTATAACTTGCTCGCTTGCATTCTACCACATTCTCCTTTTGACGGAACACTCTACTCACTACATTTATCACATAGAAGAATAAGAATCTTCTACGATTTTTCAATAATCGGAAAGTAGTATGAATAACTCAGATTCCAATTTATGCTGAGGGGTTACAAGACCGTGAACTAGTGCTTCAACACAATTATCCACACTATCAACCAGAGTGTTCATCAATCACAAAGACTGAAAACACCCTCCACGCGTACACTAGGTGGCCAGCCTATTGTACCACTACATTGGGCCGCAATGTAGTGTTTTGTAACGACTACATGCGTTACGCTCGGAACCATTGTCCTCGAAAACATGTCCCCTTATAGGGTTGTTCACCTCAGCTTTTCAACGACTGAATCAGCACCAGAGCAATCTGGTTTGGCACAATTACACTAGAACACTTGAATTCTATAATCACTTCTCAACAGTCGTCTAGCCGAATCAAATAGCTTAGACTCTTATCAACAGTTCGGACATCAATCAAAATAATTTAGTCAACTTTTCATAATTCGAAAGAAAACCAAAAATCGTTTTATGATGTCATGATACCGTACCAGATTAGTAATACGTTGAGGATTCTGCCATTAGGTAACTTTGTCATATTACATCATACCATAGTGGCTGACGATCTTTCGATCACAACCAACACTAGGTTCGACTGCATGATGACTCCATTGTTTACCATCATACACCATATCAAGTGATGCACATGGTTAAAATACATTTTGAAAGATTTTCAAATTATTTTTGTCTTAGCCAAAACAAGTAGCTTAGACATACGAATAACGGTGTTGTTTTTAAAACTTATTGGTTCAGTTACTTGACCCAATGTTTGTCTTAAGAAAACAAAAGTGCAAACACTAGCACGATGTCAATAAATATTGAAAAATCTAGCGTAACTAGAGGATTTAGGAAAATCCAATTTCTCCATCACTTCAATCTTTACTGTACCAAAATTTCTAACTTTATAACATATATATCCCCGATACAGTTCATTAAACTTACCACACTTTGGAAATTCAGGAACTTGCCACAATTATATGAGTTTAAGAACTTATCCTAGTTAGACCATAGGCGCCCATTCGCTGAGGGGATCAAAAACATTTCATATAATTATGAGTCACGAACGTACCATGTGCATGAGTTTTAAGAACTCGCGCCTAATCTTAATATTCTATAACCTAATCTTAATAGTCTATATCTATCAAATATGATATGAGAAAAGAATCACCTTCTCACCATAAGCATATCGATAACGCGACACCGACATTCCATTGATTATAATTGTGCAGAACCGAGCGTGAGCACAAAGCCTCTGCCCACACAAAGGTTTGTATAACTCAGCTCTCACATGAGTCCTCAACTGAAATCCCACTTAACTATATCTTACACTTTACTTGCTCTTTGCTTGATACGAATTCTTTGTAGCACATATAAGACAACTTTTAAAACTCTTATCATAAGTAACTAAGTCATGATAACATCTTTTCAAGATCAGAAACTACACCTTGTAGCATTCATGTTCATTAGCTCATTATACTAAGCATTTCCTGAAATTTCTCTAATCATAAGGTCTAACAAGTTTAATCATGAATAAATACATTACAACACCATATTATGCTCCTTTATATTTGAACTCAATCATGTTTATAAACAACTAAGTTCAGAACTTATAGAACATAAGTTTCCACAAGGTTTGATTTCAAAATCTTTAAGTTTCTTTTCAAACACATACTAAGTCATGCTAAAGCTTTTTATTATGAGCAAGGAAAGTTTTATATGTCATGTATAATATCATGTATTTTCATGTTACATCACTTAGAATAACATATTCCATCGTCAGGAGCACTATACTTGCGTATGTGCTTGCTCAACGCCCTCCGATTGCCTCTAAATATGTAACAGTCACAACGATGACTATTTTGAGCCTCCCTAACGACCTCAAATTGAAAACCTTAAAGAATAGAAGTTGTAGGTCTATTCGTCCTCGTTCCGGATCATCTTGAATTACCTCAATCGGAGTTTGTATGAAAACGTTATGCCTAATTTACTACAACAGGTCACAGAAGTGCACCAGAAACTGATGTCCGACGTAGCTGCGCCCTAAATGGCCTTAGGGGCAGCACAGCTGCACCCCAAGTTGTAGAACAGCCCCTTAGGCACTACTCTTTGTGATTTTGCAGACCCATACACCTTCCGATTTTCATAACATGAGTTATACTCATCCAAATCAGTCCATTTTTGGTTCTATGAGTTTGTAACTCATAAAACTACAACATACTAAATACCCATCAATTAACATCAACATTAACTAACCCAAATATGCATTTACAACTCATGTTCATAGTATATATTCATGTTATGAGAATTTAGCGAATTCGTTCACCCCGAATTCGTTTCTCAACCAAATTAGTTCGTTTAACTTCCGTTGATTTCATATCGTACTATCTAAACAGTACCTAGCATCAATTCATGGATTATAACAATCCTTAGGCATCAATTTTTGGGCTAAGCACTCTTTCTATATACTTTTCTAGGAATTCAAAACTTAGGAATTCAAAAGCATATACAATAGAATTATTACCTTTTGGAGCTTAGTTTGCTTAACTTCTATCTTTTGGGATTGCTAGACTTCACTTTGAACAACAAATACTCTCACTCAATTTCTTAGGATTTCATAGACAAATACAACAACGTGAAATGAGAATTGGAGCTGCCATTATATAGAGAAATGGTGGACTGGGTATTGGGTTTACACTGATATTGTAATCCAAGGTGTAGAAGAAAGGAATAATGGTTAACAAAGAGTGGTCGAACCACCACTTCCCAGCCACCTTCTTAGCCATCATCACGTATCTCCATAGCCTTTTGGAAACACGTATTTTAGCTTCATGTGTTACTGTTCATGTACCTTGTGACACTCAATTTGGGACAAGAGAAAATAAATTATAGGAACTTGTTATTCTAAGGATTGGTTTGGTTCTTTAATTCCCAAAATGTAATATTAGGGTACAATTGTTACCATATTAGGAATTTAAAGATACATTTTATACTCACATCATATAATCCATGTACATTAAATACATGTAATAAAATATTGCAGTCAGTTATTATTATCCGAGTAGTTCTGTAATTATTTCTACTACTCACATAATCATATTATACCTTATTTAACATTAATGTTTATTTAAAACATTGATTTCCTTTCTCAGTTTCTAGAATACACGAATATTTGATCATTTATGTATTAAAGTTATATATGACTTCACTGTACCACTTGGTACCCTATATAATTCGTCCCAATTAAATGTCACACTTCATGTATTCTTAGGCCATAGATATTTTATATCACTACTACCCACATTCTCCATATTACACATAGTAATACTATTTAATAATAATGTCCACATTAATATTTTGATTGGGCTTAGTTTAATTCAATTGGGTATTCCCAACCCATACTCACATTTTAATATCACAACGATTAATCATTTTTTTTTCAATAATTATTATGTATTCCTCTAATTAATAGAATATAATATTCTATAATATCGCTCAATTAACCAATATTTAATATGGGTTAAATCTTTATTCAAGTCATGTTTTGCTAATCAAAAGAACACTTAGTCACCATTCATGACCTTATAAGAGTTATTAGTATGCATGGCTTGCAATCACATTATCAAAAAACCCACTCATTTTTCTACACATTTGCCTTAGCAAATTGCCATACCAAATTTCGTAGTAGACAAGTTCGCATCGCTGAAATGTAACCCTTACGCTTCTAAATACTTTACACATCCTCCTTGAAATGTTAACTCGCTTAACATCAACCTCTTATTTGATTTCACATCATGGATTACTATTTTTTTTAATAATTTAATTATCAAACTTTGTGTATTAAAACTCTATTTTTCCTTAATAGTTTAACCAACTATACATCTCCTTTACTATTTTTCATACCACCAATAATGTAATACTCGAATATAAAGCACCCACTATAATCACATATTCACTATTTACTTGAGTAATTCTTAAATCCTTCAAATTATATTATTCCACAATATAACTTCCAGCTTTAATATAAATTAACCAATAATTCTACTTGTTAGTTAATCCTCATAATTAACTAATTTATGCTTTACTATCTCAATCTATGTAGGATAGCTTAAGCACTAACTAAAACTCATATTACATCATACTAGTTACTAGTATATATATTCAAGAAAATGGTGATTATCCATCAAATAGATTTAATGTCACCAACTCACTATGATAAAATAATACTATAAATTATTTAATGCCGGTAGATAAATCTTATTCATCTTCTTACTAATTTATCTCTACAATGATATATATTTATTAAACACAACATCACATTGCTCATATTACCCTATGTAACACCATATTACATACCTCGTAACACAATTATATATTCTTGTTCGAACCCATCACATGCCTTAAGAATTTTATTTACTAAACTCATGTTTTAATAATTTCAGAAAATTTGGGTTCTTACAATAATTGTAATGAGGACACCATTGAGTGTGGATACTGTCTAGATGACAATATTCTTGTTTAAACTCTCAGCTATGTTTTGTCGTATTTTACATGACTGTTGTATAATTAAGTTGTATTTGAATTTATGTACCATGTATCTGGCGACCCAAGATGGGTGATGTATACCGCTTTGGGGCGCACAATTGGTATCAAAGCTTAGGATATGATCCTCAATGCGAGGTGTGAGACTAGAACTAGGAGGGGAGAGACAGGTAATTCCTTCTCTAGTATGACCTACCTAAGTTTATGTGTTATTTAATTGGTCGGTCAGAGTATAGGGATAATATGTTACATGTCAATTAACCCTTGTTTTGAAACTATATTCTAGAATGATAAACTGAAATACAGGAGATGAGCAATATGATACATAGGAAATAATCAAGAAGGTATAATCCGAAAAGAAAGCAAGGTATTCTCATCTCTTCGAACTACCAGGTACGTAAATTTCGAGGGCGAAATTTCATAAGGAGGGGAGATTGTGAGACCCCAAATTTTATGAAATGAAAGTATTCAATATTCTTATAATTATTCTATTTAGTAAATGGTTAAATTGATAAAAAGTTAAAGTTAAGGATGATATTTGAAAAAAAATTCATAGTAAGCAAGTTGTCATAAAATAATCGGTGGTAAAAGTACATTAATACACGTGGTTGCATAGTAGCACACGGTATTAATTATTAATGCTTACGTGAGAAGTCACTCGGTTATACTCAATTATTTTTATTGTAATTGCTGCATAATATCTCTCATATTATTGATTCAATTATTATCACAGTATCATTTGCATAATATTTTATATTATTAAATCAATAATTGAGACGACAAAGTTATTCATATTATTATTTGCAATATTGACAATGTCTAGAAGTTCTCACAAGGAGAGGTTTGGTCACCTAATCATGCTACCAATAAGGAGAAATCCTTATCGAAATGCCCCTTTTTCCGTGAATGACCTAGTTGTTAAATATTGTGCGTTATAATATTAATGATGAATAAGTTCGTGTTGATTAAAGATGAAATTGATAGTTCCATTGTGTTGGAATTATTAGTGTTAGTGGAAATCAACATTTATTTCGATATTAACGATGTCCGGAAGTTATACTTGACCACTCAATGTAATTAATCTGGATAAATGAGCAATTAATTGTTATTAATTCACATGCTTATAACTATGTGTTCACATGTGTGTACTATTGATTCACATGATTTACTATTAGGGGAATTGGTGCAAGATTGATAATACTTGCATGACTAAATTAAAAATGGAGGTATAGATGAAGGTACTATACTGTAATTATTTTTTTTCACATGTTTAGAACTATTGAGTCACATGATTTACTATTGATTCACATGATTTACTATTAGGGGAGGTGGTGCAAGTTTGATAATACTTGCAGGACTAAATTAAAAATGAAGAAAAAGAGGAAGGTATTATACTATAATATTTCGAGCCCCAAAACGTGCAATTATCGAAACTATATTTTTTTATAAATAGAAGCTCATTCTTCCTTCATTTCTCACCAATTCACTAAAGCTATAGAGCAATTATTATAGAGAGAAATTATAGAGAGAAAGAAGAAGAGAAGTCTGCTAGCTCACTATTCCAGTATCTAGTTTCTTTGAGGTAAGAAGTATTATTCTTTCATATTCATGAAGAGAGTTATTTTCTTTCATACCTCGTAAGGGTTGTTATTCCATTCTTTATTATTATGTTGGAATAACCTGTCTATGTGAAGTACCGCATACATGGTGAAATTCTTCTGTTATTCTATTCTTTATTATTCTGTTGGAATAACTTTGTCTCTCGCTGCATCTATCACATGCCCGTGAATTCTCATTTGTTATTCCATTCTTTATTATTCTCGTTGGAATATCCTCATGCATGCGGATTACGCATGACCGTTCCGTTATTTATTATTACTTGGGAATAACTTGTCTGCATGCGGTCTATCGCATGCACCGTGAATTCTTCCATTATTCCATTCTTTATTATTCTGCTGGGAATAACTCTGTTCATGCGATTCGTCATGATGCTCGGTGAATTCTTTTGTTATTCCATTCTTTATTATTCTGTTGGAATAACCTGTCTGTGTAGACTACCGCATGCATGGTGAATGATCCTTTGTATTCATTCCTTATTAAATTGTGGAAATGATCTGTCTACGTGGATTACCGCATGGCGGGTGAAAATCCATTTGCAGTTTCGTATATTCTATTATACTCATATGAGATATCATTTCTTTTGTACTCGTCATGAAATATCATTTTATTTGGTATTTTATTTACGAGTTACTATTCATGGGTTACTATTCACCCAGTTACTATTCACTCTAGTATTATTCACTCGGGTATTCGGGGTTCTTTTCATGTCAGAGTACTATTCACGAGTTATTATTCACCCAAATTACTATTCACCCGAATATTATTCAATCGGGTATTTGGGGTACTTTTCATGTCGGGGTACTATTCACGAGGTACTATTCCCGAAGTACTATTCACCCGAAAAATATATTTCTTTTCTGTCATTGTCATCATCCTCATGCTTATATTGTGATGAAAGTCATCTTTGGCTTACGTGCAGAGATGGACTTGGTATGATTATGACCAGGGATTATTCAGTATAATCATGACTGTAATGTTACAAATGATGTGGTAAAAGTCCTCATTGGCCGTAGTGCATTGATGGACAGTTGTTGGTATGATTATGACTAGGGATTATTCGGTATAATCATGACCATTGATGATTACATGAATATCCTTGGCCGTGGTGCAGGGATGATTCGATGATGTGATTTATTTATTGTCGAGTCTCAAATGATAAAGTTGATGAAAAACTTTTTAAATCATAGAAGATAGTAGATTTTATGCTCTACTTGACTCTTCTAATGGATTGCTTATTTCCGCTGCAGTTGTTGATCTAAAACTTGTTATCTATTGTATTCTATCAGTTGTTATATTGTTGAAGGCAAATGATTATTTATTCTGCACGGTCTCATTCATTCCACTGTTAATATTCTCAGCTGCCATTCTTAAATACTGCCATAAAACAAAGGTTAATTAAACAAATTAACATATCACATATTTACTATATGCTCCGACTGACCAACAAATATGCTTAGGTATGACATATTAGCGAAGGATTTACTCGTCTCTCCCCTCCTAGTACTATTCCCCGATCTCCGCCATAGACCATATCCCTAAGCTCTGATACCAATTGTGATGCCCCCAAAATTGGTATACAACACCCATTCTGAGTCGCCAAATACATGGTACAGAAACAACTACAACTTTATTAATACAACTGTCGTGCAAAATACGACAAACTTAAACTGTGAGTTTAAATACAACTATTGTCATTTAGACAATATCCACACTCAAATAAGTCCTCATTACAATTATTGATACACTATTTTACAAAATAGTGAGGACTACTAAAACAACTTCTAGAACCATCATTCCACACACCGACTAGTACTCGCTACATTCTCGCCTCATGAGAAGAAAAATAGAACAAAAAGGAAAAGGGTGAACTCAACTAGCCCAGTAAAGAACATTATAACTAAGATAATATAGAAGAAATTATCGTTAGTCCTCAACAGGGAAAAATCTAATAGAATACAATAGATAACAAGTTTTAAATCAATATTCGCAGCGGAAATAATAATTCATTAGAAGAGTTAAATAGAGAATAAAATCTACTATCTTCTATATTTGAATTTAAAAGTCCATCGTCAATATTTTATCCCTGTAACATCAATCAACATATATCTGGAATCAAATATTCATCTTTGCACTATAGGCCAAAGATATTCATCAGTTGGTCATGTTCATCTAAACACCTGTTCATCTTTGCACTACGAGCCAAAGATATTCATCAGAAATCATTCATCTTTGCACTACAGGCCAAAGATATTCAGTAATATCATCATTTAGGACCGAGGATGATGAAAATATTTTAAAGAAAATGAATCCAAAGAAGCAAAAGAAAAATATTAGGATTCAGACATACTTTTATCCAAGTTCAATAATACTCCATAATAACAAATTTTGAAGCGTAATTCAAAAATAAAGATCAAAACATGGATACAATCAAAGATAATAACCATAATAGACATCTTGGACAAAAAGAAGAAAATTTCATTTTTCAAAGGAATAGTGCCGTATTCGTGAATAGTGTCGATACGTGAATAAGCACCAGATACGTGAATAAGAACTCCCACACACAAAAGTTCCAAATTTGATAAAAAGTTCGACTAATATTTCAAGATAATGATATTGAAAGAAATAATATCATTTACTTAAGAAAATAACATCCCTTACCTCGCAAAGACAATACTTCCGATCAATATCGATATAATGTCGAAAAGAAACTTGCAATCAGATAGCCACACTCAAAGTATCAAAATACTCACAAAAATACGCTCGATATTATAGAGAGAAAAAACTTCAGATTCGTGATGATTTCAATTCTAACCCAAGACCCTATTTATAGAAATTGCTTAGAACACCAAAGCGTAAAATTTAATAAAATATTAATATTATTTATTTAAATTCTTACGCCCACCTTGACCATCCTAAATTCAAATACACCAATAATGACAAAAACAAAAAAAAAACATTTTTGTTATTAAAAATAATTAAAACTTTCAAAAATCAATTATTTCGGAACTACGGAACTTCAATAATTCATAATAAATAGCTCTTTATCAGAAAAATTCAAACCTTATGTCCTTTCCACAGGAAATTTCATTCTCTACAACTTCTTAGAAGAAAGTTTTTCCAAATTACAAACAGAAATTGACCGAAATCCACATACGAACGATTTTACAGGCTATAATCAAATTTCAGTCAAGAAATGGGCCCGAAGACATGTTTAACATGTTTTAAATAACTTTTGCAACAAAAATACCCTCCCTCCTCATATATTCATATATCTCGTATTCATTGTAAAATATCACCATTATTATATTATTAAAATATAATAATATATTTAAATGAATAATTTTATCAAAAAAGATAAAATATCAAATTTTCAACAATTGTCACTTTAAAATTTTCTCCATCTATATCCACATAAAATGAATATTTTCCTTGTCATATAAATCAATAATTAATTATTCACAAATAATATTACAGAATCACAATATCGGGCAACCAGGCCGTTCCTAGGAAAGAGGGGGGCTTTCCAATAAGAATTTCTCCTCATCGGCCAAGCAATTAGGTGACCAAACCTCTCCTTAGATGTAACTTTCTAGACATTACCAATAATGTTATCTAGTAATATTATTAAAATAATATGAATCATTGATCTGATAATGGGAAGTATTGTGTAGTGACAATTATTAAAACAACAATAATATAAAATTTCAATGTAGCAATTATTGAATCAATAAAATAAAATATTGAATAAAGAATTATCGTAAAAATTATTGAGTAGTGCCTTCACGTAAGAATCAATAATTGCAATAATACCGCAACTCTTCTCAGCAACAATGTGTATTACGTGTTTTAAGCATCGGGTATTCCAACAAAGGTTAATTCAGAATAACTACTGCCGTTATTTATAAAAAACTCATACTTGTCGCTTTTCTTCATCCAACCGCTTCCAGTTATGAGGCCCACAAAGGTCATACCGTCAGCATTTAATATTCCCCGACAAGAAGAATATTCCACGACCAAACGAATATTCCCCGATAATAATGAATATTTTATAACCACTTGCTTATTTGAAATATTTGCGCATTTTACCCATAACTAACCACATTAATCAATTCAACCTTTACTATTTCAAAATAATAAATAGAGAAATTCAATTTCATTTATAATAAGTTGGGGTCTTACATTCTTGTTTAAACTCTCAGCTATGTTTTGTCTTATTTTACACGACTGTTGTATAATTAAGTTGTATTTGAATTTATGTACCATGTATCTGGCGACCCAAGATGGGTGATGTATACCTGTTTTGGGGGCGTCACAATATGATCTTCTTTCCACAGTTATAACACACCTTGGATTGTTGTGGGCAGTTTGGGCTGATGTGTCCCTCTTTCCCGCATTTATAACATACGATTGGTGATCGTTCTCCTCCCCTAGGAACAGTTAATGTTGGTGCTGACGTCTTCACGTTGTCATTATTGTACTTTCTCTTTTCGAAATCTCCCCCCGACACGTTTCTTCTACTATCATAGCCATGATTACCACCAGAGTGGTTAACACTTTTGTCCGGATATTTTCCTCCCCGCTGGTTGTCATTGCTCCAATGATTGCTACCACCGGTATGACCCTGGTTGTGGTCCCTCGGTTGAACATACTCATTATCTCGCTCTAATAATTGAGCCATGTTCACAGCATCTGAATATAGATAAAATTTGTGAGAAATAAGATATTACCGAATTTCAGGTTTCAGACCTCTCAGAAACATCCACGTCATACGTTCCTCATTATCTACCAAATGAGGTGCAAACCTGGATAACTCTGCGAACTTAGCCTCGTATTGGGATACAGTTATGTTATTATGTTCTAGTCTAATAAACTCTACCTCCTTCATATAACGAATACTTTCAGGAAAGTATTTCTCATTGAACAGTTTCTAAAACGTTTCCCAAGACATGTTGAGTGCGGCAGGTTGGGTACGCTTCATAGATTCCCACCAGTAATCTGCCTCACCACGGAACATAAAGGTGGCGAATGGAACCTTTTGTTCCTCCGTGCATCCCAAGACATCAAATATCTTGGTAATTTGCTTAACCCACGTTTCCGCCTTGATCGGATCCGGCTTTCCCAAAAATTCTGGTGGTCCTAACTCTTTGAATCATGTGGTCAGATGTTTACGCGTTGCTATCATTTCCACCCATATTTTGTACACGAGTCTCCCTCGTCTGATTTTGCATGAACTGCAAAAAAGCTTCTAAACATCTCATCATTCATCATTTGTTCGGTAGTGTTGTTTACAGGAGGAATATTGCCTTTTTGTTGCACGTTCCCCTGGTTGGTGATTAAAGGTGTCTCCACGGTCTCATTCACTCCATTGTTAACATTTTCAGCTGTCATTCTCAAATACTGCCATAAAATAAGGGTTAATTAAAGAAATTGACATACCACATATTATCCCTATATTCTGACCGACCAATTAAATAATGTTAGTTTTCAGTAAACACAATATAAATCTAGAAGGGGGGGGGGGGGGGTTGAATAGATCCTTTTAATTTCAAATACTTTTCTCGTTTATTTTTTATTGCTAATGATTTAGCATATGACAAACATAAGAATCTTTTCAAGCACAACAGAATAAGTAAAAGATCCCCTTCATTGATATATTCATAATCATACATACATTGTTCATAGAGTTAGTTCAGTGGTAAGCAGTTATAGCAGTTAAAAACATAATATAATTGACATAAAGTAAAAGACACAAGGGATTTTAAGTGGTTCAGAGACTCAAGCTCCTAATCCACTCTTCTGCTTTCAACTAGCAGGATTTCCACTAAGAAAGGGCAGCACCCTAAATCACAAAGATTCTTTCAAGGCCAGCAACCTTGGGACTTCAGTTCACTAAGAACTCTTTAAGGCCAATAGCCTTGGAACTTCTCTAGTTCCCTAGGAACTCTTCAAGCCCAGCAGGCTTGGAACTTCATTTAGTCCCTTCGGACAAGGACCCCTCAGGCCCTGGCTTCTTGTTGTTGATGTTGTTTGTTTGTTGGAGGTTATGCTGCTAAGATGTCCTTTAAGCTCTTCATCTCTGAATGCTTAGCAACTTGACATGATCATCCTTGAGGTGAAGTTGAGTGTTGCATGATGCTCAGCTTCTTTAGTTACTCAACCACTTCTGATGATCCCTTGTTGAACTACAGTGAAGATCATTCTTCTTGATACTTGATGGATGCACATGATGAGTTTCTAAGATGACTGTAAGCTCTTCTGCTAGGTACTTATAAAATTTCTCATGCTTGACACCATGATGGCGTTGCTGATCTTCTTTCTTGATACTTGATGCCTTCTCATGATGGACTTGCTAAGATAACTGTAAGTTCTTTTCTCTGGTACTTAGAGTCTTCCTATGATGGAGATCAAAATGACATTGATGCTCTTCTTTCTCTTGGCAGTTCAAAACACTCTTCTTACAGTAGAACTCTTACTTCTACTTCTTTCTTTGTTTTTCTTCAAGTGTTCTTGGTTGATCATATAGTGAGCCTTCAGACCTTCATTGGTCACTCACTATTTTACGTTGGTTAGATAAGTCCACCATTTCTCCAAACTCAGTAACTCTAGCAACCTTTGATCTTTGAAGCTCTTGCTGATTTATACTCTTCCCAATCTTCCCGTTGGAAAGTAGTCGTTAAAAGCTTTTTGAATTGCTTTGCAAATCTCGAGTTGTTTGGTGCAGACTGAAGATGTGACAAGACATGACTTTCTGACACTGTAGTCTACTATTTCACCTACCCCGTCAGAGATGTCACTTTGATGTCTCGGGCAGGGAGTCAACTTTATTTCCCCCTTCTAATTTCTCGATCATAGGTTGTCTTTTTGCATCGTTGCTCTCATTAAGCTCTATTCAGATTGAACCGTTGCCAATGCTTCAATCTTTAGCTGTTCGAACTCTGTGATTCTGATGCATGCCTTCTTGGACCTAATCGTAGTGTCTAGTTGACAGGTAGAGACAACACTACGATCTTGAAGAGTATTGATTAGATCTTCAATGTATAACACCTCTTCCTTCTCTTGTGCAGTGCTTCAACACTTCTGTTTGCTTCGACTATTGTCAGATACTGATGGCTTGACTCTTTGTTCTGATCCCTTCTGAATGGAAAGACACTTCAGATTTGTGGCATGTCCAGCTCACTTTCTCCTTGTGATCTCCCGTTCACTTATCATCAATGGACTGACCCAATGCTTAATCACTTTAGCCTTGTTCTTCAGAAGCTGACTAGTATCTCTGTGTACACTCCATCAGTTCTTTCTCTGTTTGGCAAACACTACGATCTTGGTTGCTTTCAAGATCGTCGTCTTCTATTTACTTGACAACTACTGCACTTGCTGACTTTCCTTAGTAAGTTACTGAAGTCTTCTTATGATCAACTTATGGAAGACTTCATCTCGAATGGCTTCATAACTCAATCTGGAAGTTGATTGAGTTGGTGCTTAAATCTTCTGTTAGCTTACATGTCATTCATTGAGTGCTCTCTGGTTTCCTTTAGGTGGGACGTATCTTTGCAGTACCAACCAGAGGCTTCATTCCTTTGGATATTCTGGGAGTGCTCATCAGTTGAGAATCGTATTTGCTCTACGATTCTACCTTGGTATTGTGAGCACATCTGTTGAAGTCTTAGTTCTACACTCCACGATTCAACTTCGGTTGTGTAGACACTCCGAGATCAGATCGTGACACTCTACTATTTTTAACTTTATGTTCGTTGTCTTCATCTGATCTTGCTTGACTATGATCTCTGCCTCTGATATGATCAGTAGACTCTACGACTCTAAGTGTAGTCTACGATTCTTGACTTGGCTTCGGCAGATGCTCGATCAGCTCGTAGACAGGTTATCTCTACAATTCTGAACATGACTTCCTCAGCAGACTACGACTCTGAGAAAGTGCTACTCGACACACTACGATCCTTCCTCATCTCTCCTGGCAGTCTACGAACTCAGAGATCTACTATCTTGCAAACTACGATTCTACCTTGACAGCTCTTGAGTTTTCCTTGACTCTCCTGGCAGACTACGATATTTGGTGCAGTACTCGATGATCAGACAAGTCTATCTATTACATCATAAAATCAACCTAACATGCTTAATCTTTCTATATTTATAGTCCTTGTACATCATTTCTTTTTAAGGACTTTACAAAGCTGTTTTGCTTATGTAGGATCAACTTAACATATTTGATCAATTCATTCTAATTCCTTGTACATATGTTTCTATTATCTATCAAAGGACTTTACAGCTTTTCTTAATGCAAGCATACTTTCATATTCATTCATATATATCATAATCAAATCATATATAAATAGGAATATCATTCACATGTTTATTCCTGACAATCTCCCCCTATTTGATTATGACAAAAACAATATGTGCATATGCATGTTATGAATGAATCTTATATACAGTGAGCAACTGTATTTCTAAAATTGATAATCATGAATCTCATTTATAATAATATGGAATTTAATACATTATGTCATTTTATATTCTGGATCCATAACATACCTAACTTGTTAGAGATGTACCTCTTTGGCTCCATGTATGTTTTCTGGATGTTTGTTGATCAGTTATTCATCTGTTTGACCTTTTTGCTTCTGCTCACCCTGGGATGTGGATTTCATTTCTTTTGCCTGATCCCCCTCAGATGTATGCTCCTCTTCTTCTTCTTCTTCTTCTGGCTCCTCCTCAGCCTTTGCAAACACAGGCTTATCATCCTTTGGCCCCCCCTCAGATGATGACTCAGCTTCTTCTTCTGCTATTTTCTTCTTTGTCTTATTCTCTTCTTTCCTTATAATTTCCTTGCTCTTTCTTGAATGCCTCTTACCATGCCTCTTTCTATGCCTCTTTTTCTCCCCCTTTTTATCATTAATCACTTGGGAGAGCTGGTCCATGTTGGACATTAGTTGCTCCATCAGGTAAGAGGAGTTACCAACTTCAATCTTGAGTTCTTGTTGGCTCAGCTCAAGTTTCATGGAGAAAGACTGATTCAGGTTGTCAATCTTATCAGAGAGGGCTTGAATTTGCTCTTCATTGGCCTTCTGTGCTCGTAAAGCTTCTGCCTTTTGATCATTTATGGCCTTCAGATAGATGTGATCTCTCTCTTTTATTTTGAGAGATACATCAGCTATAGTGGCTTGGAGTCTGTCTTGAATTGGGTTATCTTATGTTACTGTTAACATCTTTGACTCTTCATTGATTAGAGATATCTTCTCAACCAGCTAATCAGAATTCTTCAACAGCTCCTGCTCCATAGGAATTTGGTCATCTGGTTGGGCAGCCTCTTGTTGAACACCAGATTGGACTCTACGATTTTCATCCTTAGACATATTTTCAAAAGTATTGAGAATCTGAAACATCGTTGAATACCAATCTCTATTGGAGGATGAAGGAATGTCAGATAACTGTGCTTGGGCAGATGGAGGCTTCTCATTTTGGATTTGAACACCATCAGTGGTAGAGTGAACAGACTGTGAGACCCCAGATTTTATGAATAAATATTTAATTTTCTCAAAATAATTTTTTTAACTATTATGGTGTGGATTTGATATAATGTTATAGTTGTGGGTTATATTTATAATTTTGCAAAGTACGCAAGTTGTTATATAATATTCGATTGGTCGGGGAATATCCGTACGACGGTACAATCTTTGGTGGACTCCGCAACGGAATTATTGTTGGATTGAGAAAACGACAAAAATACTTTATGAAAATAACGGCGGAAGTTTTACCGTTAACTATTGAAACACCCGGTGTTAAAAGTACAGTAATACGCGTGGTTGCATAGTAGCACACGGTATTGATTATTGATGCTTACGTGAGAAGTCACTCAGTTATACTCAATTATTGCTACAAATAATTGTTGTGATCATATCTATCATATTATTGATTCAATTATTGTTCACAAAGATCATCCTCAGATAATATTTATTATTATTAAATCAATGATTGAGACGACAAAGTTATTCATATTATTATTTGCAATATTGACAATGTCTAGAAGTTCTGTCAAGGAGAGGTTTGGTCACCTAATTGCGCACCAATAAAGAGAAATCCTTATCGGAAAGCCCCTGCTTTCCGGGAACGACCTGGTTGTGAAATATTGTGAGTTATAATATTAATGATGAATGTTATTAAAATTAAAGTTGTGTTAGAGTTGAATTTGGAGACGCAGACGTGATATTTGAGTCCTAACGATGAAATTAGTAAAATAGTCTATAAACACAAAATTTTTCTTTGATTCACTATTTGGTCAAAAGTCAATAGTTTACTTTTTTCAGAAAAGTCAAACTTTGAAATTTCAAAATTTATATTGTTGATAAAAATAGTTTCATTATGTTGGAATTGTTTGTGTTAGTGAAAATCGACATCTATTCCGATGATAATTGATGTCCTGGGGTTATATTGATAAATCGGGTAATTTATCTGGATAAATGAGCAATTAATTGCTACTAATTCACATGCTTATATAACTATTTGTTCACATGTGTACTATTGAATCACATTCTTCTACTATTAGGGAGTTGGTGCAAAATTGATAATACTTGCATGACTAAGTTAAAATGGAGGTATAGATGGAGGTACTATAATTGTAATTGTTTTTATCACATGATTAGAACTATTGAGTCACATGATTTACTATTGATTCACATTATTTACTATTAGGGAGTTGGTGCAAGTTTGATAATACTTGCGGACTAAATTAAAATGAAGAAAAGAGGAAGGAATTATACTTTGTAATATTTCGAGCCCCAAAACGTGCAATTATCGAAACTATATTTTCCTATAAATAAGCTCATTCTTCCTTCATTTCTCACCAATTCACAAAAGCTTTAGAGCAATTATTATAGAGAGAAATTATAGAGAAAAAGAAGAAGAAAGTCTCGCTACCTCACTATTCCAAAGATCAAGTTTTTTTAAGGTAGGAATATTATTTGTTGTACTCTCGTAGGGAGTATTATTTCTTTTGTATTCATGAAGAGAACTTCATTATTCCATTCTTTATTATTCTATTGAATAACTCAGATACGCTGCCACCCCTATACTTGGTGACATTCTTCTATTATTCTCATCTTTATTATTCTCGTTGAATATCCTCGTCTGCATGCGCTTTTACGCCGACTGATTCCGCCTTTTTATTATTCTCATTAGAATATCCTCGCTCAGATGTTTTACGCACTGACCGGTTCCGCTTTTATTATTATTCTTCGTTGGAATATCCTCGCCTATGCGCTTTTGCCGGGACCTAATTCCGCCCTTATTAGTTTCGTTGAAATAAGTCATGGCCCCCCAAAATAGGTATACATCACCCATTCCGAGTCGCCAAATACATGGTACATAAACAACTACAACTTCATTAATACAATTGTCGTGCAAAATACGACAACACATAAACTGTGAGTTTAAATACAAATATTATCTTCTAGACAATATTCACACTCAAATAAGTCCTCATTACAATTATTGATACACTATTTTACAAAATGGTGAGGACTACTAAAACAACTGTCTTGAACCATTACTCCTCACCCCGACTAGTTCCCGCTATATTCTCGTCTCCTGAGAAGAAAAATGGAACAAAAAGGAAAAGGGTGATCTCAACTAGCCCAATAAAGAATATTATGACTAAGATAATGTACAACAAATTAACCTTAGTCTTCAACAGGGAAAAATCTGATAGAATACAATAGACAACAAGTTTTAGATCAACAACTGCAGCGGAAAAAATAATTCATTAGAAGAGTTAAGTATAGAATGAAATCTACTATCATCTATGAATTTAAAAGTCCATCATCAATATTTTATCCCTGTACCATCAATCAATATACATCATAAATCAAATATTCATCTTTGCACTACAGGCCAAAGATATTCATCATAAAATCATTCATCTTTGCACTATAGGCCAAAGATATTCAGTTATATCATCATTTAGGACTGAGGATGATGAAAAATATTTTAAAGAAAACGAATCCAGTGAAACAAAAGAACAAATATTAAGGATTCGTACTTTAAACAATCCAACTTCAAAAATACTTCATAAATAACTAGAGTGGAGTAAAATTCAAGAATGATCAAAACATAGATCCAATCAAAGATAGGAATCATAATAGACTATCTTGGACACAGAAAAGAAAATTTAATTTTTCTGTGAATAGTGTCGTATTTGTGAATAGTGCCGTATACGTGAATAGTGCCGTATACGTGAATAGTAACTCCGACACCAAAAGATAGAAATTTCACAAAAAATATCATCATGCTTCGTGAATAGTACTCATGAATAGTAACTCGTGAATAGTAACTCATGAATAGTAACTCATGAATAGTAACTTGTGAATAGTAACCCCGACATGAAAAGTTCCAAATTTGATAAAAAAAATTCCAACCAATATTTTGGCATAATGATATTGAAGAAATAATATCATTTTCGAATAAAATAACATCCCTTACCTCGCAAAAATAGTACTTCTGACTAGAATACTGGATATAGTGCTGAAAGAACTTGCACCGTATAGCAATACTCAAAGTACTAAAATACTCACAAAATACGCTCAATATTATAGAGAGAGAAATCTTTAGTTTCTGGTGTGATTTTCAATTCTAACCTAAGCACCCTATTTATAGGAAATTACTTAGAACACCAAAACAGAAAATTGAATATAATAATATTATATATAAAACAAATTCCTACGCCCACTTTGAAATCTGATTTAAGCCATCTAGCACATCTTAAAGATGTCCACAAACATTTAAAAAACGTTTTTCTTTTAAAACATAAATAAAACTTCCAAAAATCAATTATTTCGGAACTTCAGAACTTTAATAATTCATAATACATAGCCCTTTTATCAGAAAATTCGAATCTCGAGACTTTGTATAGGAAATTCAATTCTCTACAACTTTACAGAAGAAAGGTTTTCCAAATTCTAAACAAAAATTGACCAAAATCCACATACAGACGATTTTACAGGTTATAATCAAATTTCAGTCAAGAAATGGGTCCACCAACATGTTTATAATGTTTTAAACAACTTTTGCAACAAAAATACTCTTCCTCCTCATATACTCATATATCTCACATTCATTGTAAAAATATCACAATTATTATATTATAATAATATAATAAAATATTATTTTATCAGAAAAGATAAAATATCAATTTTTAACAATTGTCACTTTAAAATTTTCTCCATCTATATCCACATAAAATCAATATTTTCCTCATCATATAAATCAATAATTAATTATTCACAAATAATATTACGTAATCACAATATTGACAACCAATTAGTCGCTCCTAGGAAAGAGGGGGCTTTCCAATAAGAATTTCTCCTTCTCGGCGCAATTAGGTGACCAAACCTCTCCTTAGATGTAACTTTCTAGACATTGCCAATAATGTTATGTAATAATATTATTAAGATAATATGAATTATTGTCTCGATAATGGAAAATACTTGTAGTGACAATTATTGAAACAACAAGAATATAAAATATCGGTAGAGAAAT
The DNA here is from genome assembly GCA_020205605.1 of Panax ginseng. Taxonomy (NCBI): domain Eukaryota; kingdom Viridiplantae; phylum Streptophyta; class Magnoliopsida; order Apiales; family Araliaceae; genus Panax; species Panax ginseng. Next base: position 94,043,057 of record CM035138.1, read on the forward strand.
TATTGAATCAATAAAATAAAATAATTTGAATAAGAATTTCTTCGTAACAATTATTGAGTAGTGTCTTCTTACGTAAGAATCAATAATTGGTGCAATACTGTCAGCCATCTTCTTGTCAACAACGCGTATTCTTGTGTTTTAACCAATTTAGGTATTCCAACAAGATAATCTGTAAATAACTACGCCATTATTTATAAACAACTTATACTTGTCGCTTTTCTTCATCCAATCGCTTTCCGTTATGGGGCCCACACAAAAGTCGCACTGTCGCATTTAATATTCCCTCGACAAAGAAGAATATTCCACGACCAAACGAATATTCTCCAACAACAATGAGTATTTTATAACCACTTGCTTATTTAAAATATTTGCGCATTTTACCCATAACTAACCACATTAATCAAATCAACCCTTACTATTTTAAAATGATAAATAGAGGAAATTAAATCTCATTTATTAATAATTTGGGGTCTTACAACGTCCACTCCTTATGAAATTTCGTCCTCGAAATTGACGTACGTACCTGGTGTTTCAAAAAGATGAGGATACCTCGCTTTCATTTCCGTTTCCAACTCCCAGGTCATTTCCTCAATAGCATGGTTTCTCCGTAAAACTTTAACTTGGAACGCGATAATGAGTCAGCACAGCCAAAAGGCGACAACCAACAACACGATAATAATAGTACCAGTGGCAACGGCCATCGGGACAATGATAACCATCGTGGGGGAAATTATCATGCCAAGAATGGTAACCACTTCGATGGTAATCATGGCCAAGATAATAGAAGTGGAAATTTCAAGAAGCGAAGGTTCAATAATGATGGAAAGACAGCAACACCAGCACCCATTTCAAAGGAAGAAGAACGACCACCGGTCGTATATTTCAAATGCGGACAGGAGGGACACATCCGTCCAAACTGTACGCAGCAATCCAAAGCGTGTTTTAATTGCGGAAGAGAAGGACACCTAGCTCGATTTTGTCGTATGGTGAAGTCAATTCCAGTTGGGATAGTGATGCCAAAGGATGTCCCAGACAAGCCAAAGCCGGTAGTTTAAGAGAGCATTTTTTTTCGTGACGAGAAACCTGAATAAAATTATCACGGGTATGTTAGTCCTAAACTCTTGCGAAGTCTATACCGTGTTAGATACTGGTTCTACTCACTCTTTTATTTCACCTAGTTGTGTTCAATGTTTGAATTTAACTCCGGAGAAGTTAGATTTTGATTTATCTGTTGAAACTCAGTTGGTAGAAACCTTCATTACCTCCACTATTTATAAATCTTGTTCAAATCAACACTTTCACGTTACCTGTCGATCGCATCTCTTTGAAAATACTTGCATTTGATGTGATTTTAGGAATCGATTGGTTAACTACTCATCATGCTTTTCGTAAGGTTGTTAGCTTTCATATTCCTAACCAACCTGTTATGCGAATTCAAGCAACCAAATCACTAAAGTCAATCATGGTCATATCAAGCCATAAGTAAAGAGCCCCGGTCCTTTCGTTGTTCACTTCCTTGTGTGGAATGCACCGAAGCCAGACTTTCTATAGGTGATGTCATGAATGATGATGACAAGTTGAGAGGTATAAATGTGACGTACTATCCAAGTCTTGGATGAGAGTCACAGTTTTGAATGACATTTCTATTGTTAATAGATTTCCTGACGTATTCTTGAAGACTTCTTAGCCTACCCCTAGAGCGTGAAATCGAATTTTGTATTGATCCTAGTACAAAACCCATTTCAAAAACCCTCAAATATTTCTTTACTTAAAACGAACGTAACATGCGCCAAAGACGTTGACTCAAGCTGTTGAAGATTACGATCGTACCATTCAATACCATTGTGGGAAAGTGAACGTGGTAGCTGACACATTGAGTAGAAGATCGTATGCGTTTACGAGTGCGATGTTAACACAAAGACCCATTTCGTACGACTTACAAATGATGAAGATAGAGTTAAAGAATCTAGGAACCCACGTGAAGATAACGAATATACGATTAGAATTGACTTTAATCGATAAAGTTAAATCCGCTCAAGCTACACACCCGAATCTAATGAATTTAAAGAAAAGGTTCAAGAGTGCGTTATTCTAGAAGCAAGAATCGACAAAGAGAGGAAATCTCAACCCTCAATTTAATTGGCCCATTTAAAATCCTCGATCGAGTACGAACTGTGGCTTATAGACTCGTTTTACCGTCAAGTATGTCGCGTGTTCATAACGTATCAATGTTACGTAAATATGTGGATGACCTGAACCATATTATTAATTTAGAACCGGACGAGATAGCGGATGATTTAACGTATGATGAGATACATTTTAAAATCTTGGATAAGAATGATCGTATTCAACACTCAAAGGTTATACCTCAAGAGTTAGAATCTGAAATGAAGTCAGGGTATCCTCATCTCTTCGACATTCTAGGTACGCACGTAAATTTTGAGGGAGAAATTCCATAAGGAGGGGAGATTGTGAGACCCCAGATTTTATGAATAAATATTTAATTTTCTCAAAATAATTTTTTTAAATATTATGGTGTGGATTTGATATAATGTTATAGTTGTGGGTTATATTTATAAATTTTGCAAAGTACGCAAGTTGTTATATAATATTCGATTGGTCGGGTAATATTCTTTTTATCGGGGAATATCCGTATTTATTTCGGTACAATCTTTGGTGGACCCCATAACGGAATTCTTCATCGGATTGAGAAAACAACAAAAATACTTTATGAAAATAACTACGGAAGTTTTACCGTTAACTATTGAAACACCCTTGTTAAAAGTACAATGTACTGCTGTGGTTGCATAGTAGCACACCAGATTGATTATTGATGCTTACGTGAGAAGTCACTCGCTTATACTCAATTATTACTACAAATAATTGCTTTGATCATATCTATCATATTATTGATTCAATTATTGTTACAAGATCATCTCACATAATATTTATTATTATTAAATCAATGATTGAGACGACAAAAGTTATTCATATTATTATTTGCAATATTGACAATGTCTAAGTTCTTCACAAGGAGAGGTTTGGTCACCTAATTGCGCACCAATAAAGAGAAATCCTTATCGAAAAAACCCCCTCTTTCTTGGGAACGACCTGGTTGTTAAATATTGTGAGTTATAATATTAATGATGAATGTTATTAAAATTGAAGTTGTGTTCGAGTTGAATTTGGAGACGCGACGTGATATTTGAGTCCTGAACGATGAAATTAGTAAAATAGTCTATAAACACAAAATTTTTCGGATTCACTATTTGGTCAAAAAGTCAACAGCTTTACTTTTTCGTGAAAAGTCAAACTTTGAAATTTCAAAATTTATATTGTTGATAAAAATAGTTTCATTATGTTGGAATTGTTTGTGTTAGTGAAAATCGACATCTATTCCGGCGATAATTGATGTCTGGGGTTATATTGATAAATCGGGTAATTTATCTGATAAATGAGCAATTAATTTCTACTAATTCACATGCTTATATAACTATTTGTTCACATGTGTGTACTATTGAATCACATTGTTGTACTATTAGGGGAGTTGGTGCAAAATTGATAATACTTGCATGACTAAGTTAAAAATAGAGGTATAGATGGAGGTAATATACTGTAATTATTTTTATCACATGATTAGAACTATTGAGTCACATGATTTACTATTGATTCACATTATTTACTATTAGGGTAGTTGGTGCAAGTTTGATAATACTTGGAGGACTAAATTAAAAATAAAGAAAAAGAGGAAGGTATTATACTGTAATATTTTGAGCCCCAAAACGTGCAATTATCGAAACTATATTTTCCTATAAATAGAAGCTCATTCTTCCTTCATTTCTCACCAATTTATAAAAGCTTTAGAGTAATTATTATAGAGAGAAATTATAGAGAGAAAGAAGAAGAGAAGTCTGCTAACTCACTATTCTAGTATCCAGTTTTTTTTAAGGTAGGGAATATTATTTGTTGTACTCGTAGGGAGTATTATTTCTTTTGTATTCATGAAGAGAACTTCTGTTATTTTATTCTTTATTATTCTGTTGGAATAACCTGTATACGCGGGGTACCATATACTTGGTGAAATTCTTCTATTATTCCGACTTTATTATTCTGTTGGAATATCCTCGTCTCATGCGCTTTACGCCTGGACTTCGATTCCGCCTTTATTATTCTATCGAATATCCTGTCATGCGTTTTACTACCGGACTCGGTTCCGCTTTTTATTATTATTACATTTGAATATCCTATCTGTATGCGTTTTACGGACTTTTCTCATCCTTATTAGTATTATGTTGAATAACTCGTCTATGCGGCAAGTACCGCATGCATGGTGATTTCATTGTTATTTCATTCTTTATTATTCTTTGGAACATCCTATCGCATGCAATTTCGCTTTGACACAGTTACTCGTTATTTAGTATTCTCGTTGGAATAACTTTGTCTATGCAAAGTACCGCATACATGGTGATTTCTTTTGTTATTCCATTCTTTATTATACCCAGTTGATTAAAGTTTTGACTTCTATACTCCATGAAATTAGCGGACTATCCTTGATATTTGCGCTTCATCCAGTATCTTTTCATGGAAATATTCTTCTGAGCATTCTTGAATTTTACTCTACAAAGCAGTATCATGTTGACAATTTGGACATTATTAGTTCCTGGATAAATTAATTCTTGAACTTGTTTTATTGAATTCTTATATCATTGTCATCATCCTCATGTTTATATTTTGTTGAAAGTCATCTGTGGCCTGTAGTGCATAGATGGACTTTGTATGATTATGATCAGGGATTATTCGGTGTAATCATGACCGTAATGTTATAAATGATGTGGTAAAAGTCCTTATTGGCCCGTAGTACATTGATGGACAATTTTTGGTATGATTATGGCAATGGATTCTCTTCGGCCAAGGGTGCAAAGATTATTTGTTTTATGGCATGATCAGGACCGTTGATGAAAACACAATTATCTTTGGCCTGTAGTGCATGGATAATTCGTGGTCATGATACTAAAAATATCCTTGGTCTGTAGTGCAGGGATGGGTTAATGATGTGAATTATTTATTAAGCTGAGTCTCAGCGTTAAAGTTGATGAAAAACTTTTTAAATCATAGAAGATAGTAGATTTTATATTTTACTTGACTCTTCTAATGGATTGTTTATTTCGCTGCAGTTTTTGATCTAAAACTTGTTGTCTATTATATTCTATAAATTGTTATACTGTTGAAGGCTAATGATAATTTATTCTGCATTATCTTAGTCATAATATTTCTTATTGGGCTAGTTGAGCTCACCCTTTCTTTCACTGTTCTCTTCAGGAAATGAGAACGTAGCTGGGACTAGTCGGGGAACAGAGTGATGGTCCTAGATGTTTGCATTAGTAGTCGTCACTAGTCTGTGAAATAGTGTGATAATAATAGTAACGAGGACTCCTTTTGAGTTTATATACTCTCTAGTAAACAATATTTGTATTTAAACTCACAGCTCATGTTGTATATTTAAGATTGTATTTGTATTCTGTACCATGTATTTGGAGACTCAGGATAGGTGATGTATTCCTGTTTTGGGGGCGTCACACAGACTCTATGATTATCTCCTTGGCCATAATCCTTCTGCTTTCAGAGTCCACTCTACGATCATAGGGAATATAGTGGTTTCCAGCATGTCTGTAGACTTTGTAGTGGGGCTGGTCTTTGATCATCATTGTTGCAAATCTCTTCACCCTTGGGAAGTTCTGTGCCACCAGCTCCATGCTTGGAAACTAAGAGTAGCACCAGCTGAAGTAGCTTCCATCTCTTTCAGTATGTGCCTTTAACCAAGGCATCCATTCGAAAAACCATCTCATCAATAGATCATCAGGATTGTAGAGGATAGTCGTGCAGTCTAACTCCATGTTGTTCCAATTTTTGAACACATCATGTGCAATCATCCTTACAACCTTGAGCTGTTCATTTCCATGTCTTACCCATCTTTCTGCTGGGAGTTCTGCTGGTTCATTAAAAACATCTACCACTATTCTTCTGCTGATTCTTGCTGGAGAGAGGACAGGATAGTCTGCTGGTTCCTCTGATTCCTAATTTGCAGAACCAGAATCTTTCTCCAATTCTTCACTTTTTGAGCTTGAATCTTGCTGACTCCTTTCATCAGATTCATCAGTGAATTCTTCTTACTAAATTTCATTACCAGAACCTTCTTCAAAAAAATCTTCCTTGGATTCATCTTCTTCATTACTAGTCCCATCTTCAGCACTTTCTTCCTTTGATTTAGATTCATCGTCACTTACTTCAATGACTGCAGTAGAGTGATCACTTTTCTTCTTGGAGGCAAATTTAACAAGTAGTCTGTAGCTCTTTCTTCTTCTTGGGGGTTCAGCTATGGGAGAGTCGGACTGTTCTTCTTCTTCTGAATCCAAATCTTCTTTATCATCAGACAGATATCCTTGATGTTCAGCATTGGGAGGGGTAGGTCCTTCTTCTTCAGACTCAACATCTTTTGAACCAATATGTGGGCTTGTAGGAGTGGTTGCTGTAGGAGATGCAACTTTGTCATCTTGCAGCCTTTCTTCATTTTCAGAGTGGATGCTCTGAGAGTTAGCCACAGGGCTTATGCATTCTTCTTCATCATTAGAGTCTGCATTTTCTTCCATGAATCCAGCTTTAGCTTCATAGCTAGATTTGTTCTTTGGGGACTCAAACTTGAGTCTTTCAGTTCCCTTCTCTTCTTCTGACTCTACATTCTATTTTTTGTTAGATGGACTTTCTTGGGGAACTAGTGCTGGCATGTTCACCAATTTAGCTTTCTTTCTTGATGGCCCTTGAAGTAGTCTGTTGCTTCTTCTCTTTGAGGTCTCTGGTGCATTTAAGACCTTTTCACCTTCATCTTTGTCTTCAGTGGAGAGACTTCTTGGTGGAGCCTCTATTTTCTTTACACCCATGGATCTCTTCTTTACTGGTGTGGCTGCTACTGGTGCAGAGTCACTAGACTCAGAGCTTTCCACCTCCTTCGCCTTTCTCTTCTTTGCAGAAACTTTGCTGCTGCTTTTAGTTGTTGTTAGCCTCATGTTTTCCTTTGGATTTTTTTTTAGTTTATGAACAGTTATAGAGACATCACTTTATGAACATATAGAGGTTCTCCCTCATCATCCTTGAAAGACCTTAGTTAGGGGTCTATCTGTAGACTTCTTTATCTCAGCTCTTTCTACCCATTTGGAGATCTGATCGAACAAGATGGCTCCAAAGTTTATTCGCTTCTTCAAAACTATTGCAGACAAAATCTTCAACTGCTGATCAAGCACAATGTCATGTGCAGTATCCTTGCATAGTATACATTTGCCCACTATCTCAGCAAGGAACTCAAATTCCTCAGGAAACTCCTTCTTCTTCATGTCCTTCAGACTAGGGTTTCTTTGGTACCCCATAATCTTCTTCGTTTGTTCAGTGTCGATCTCATCAAGGCTTTTCAGTCCTAGGTCAGGAAAGCCTAAGCATTGATTGATATCGGATGATTTCAGCTTTAGAGACTGACCTTTGACTTTGGTAGAAAGGGTTCCGGAATTTATGGATGCATTTTGTCAGGAATAAGCATGTGAATGATATTCCTATTTAATATATGATTTGATTATGATATATATATATATATATATATATATATATATATATATATATATATATATGAATGAATATGCAAGTATGCTTGCATCAAGAAAAGCTGTAAAGTCCTTTGATAGATAATAGAAATATATGTATAAGGACTTAGAATGAATTTGTGAGACCCCAGATTTTATGAATAAATATTTAATTTTCTCGAAATAATTTTTTTGAATATTATGGTGTGGATTTGATATAATGTTATAGTTGTGGGTAATATTTATAAATTTTGCAAAGTACGCAAGTTGTTATATAATATTCGATTGGTCGGGGAATATTCGTTTTAACAGGGAATATTCGTATAACGACACAATCATTGGTGGACCCCACAACGGAGTTATTATCGGATTGAGAAAACGACAAAAATACTTTATGAAAATAACGGCGGAAGTTTTACCGTTAATTGTTGAAACACCCGGTGTTAAAAGTACAGTAATACGCGTGGTTGCATAGTAGCACACAATATTGATTATTGATGCTTATGTGATAAGTCACTCAATTTTGTTTTATTTGTATTATTAATGTAATAAAATAGAATACTTTTATAAAGTTATTCTATAAATAGAATATATTATATTCTATTATGCATAGTGTCTGTATAGTATTTTGCATGGTGAAATCTTTTATATAAAACAAAATACTTTTATAAAGTTATTCTATAAATAGAATATATTATATTTTATTATGCATAGTGTTGCATAGTGTCTGCATAGTATTTTGCATAGTAAAATCTTTTTATATAAAACAAAATACTTTTATAAAGTTATCTGCTTTTATTAGACAATAATTAGAATATATTATATTTTATTATGCATAGTGTTTGCATAGTGCACTGCATAGATAAGTTTTGTATAGTAAAATCTTTTATAAAGTTATTCGTTTTATTAGATTATAAATAGAATATATTATATTTTATTTAAAAGATTTTGCTTTAAATATGGACCGTCAGATTAAAGTGAATCAATCTGGACCGTTCATGAGTTAGTTACTATGCAGTCTATTTTTCTATAAATAAAAGCTCATTCCTACATTATTTCTTACGAATTCACTGAAACTCTAGAGAGAGAAACTATAGAAAGAAAGAAGAAAAGTGTTTTGCTACTTCACTACTTCTATATCCAGTACTCTTCTTCTTAAGGTATGGAATATTATTTTTTGTACTCGTAGGGAGTATTATTTCTTTTGTATTCATGAAGAGAACTTCTGTTATTCCATTCTTTATTATTTTGTTGGAATAACCTGTATACGCGAGATACCCTATACTTGGTGAAATTCTTTTGTTATGCCATTCTTTATGATTCTGTTGGAATATCCTGTCTGTACGTTTACGCCGGACTTGGTTCCATTATTTATTATTTTGTCGGAATATCCTGTCTGTGCATTTTACGCCGGACCTGGTTCCATTCTTTATTATTCATTGGAATATCCTCATGCAATGCGTTTTCTGTGGGACCTAGTTCCATTCTTTATTATTACATTGGAATATCCTCATCTGCATGCGTTTTCTGGCGGGACACACTCGTTCCATCTTTTATTATTCTGTTGGAATATCCTCACATGCATGCGTTTTGCTGGGACCGGTTCCATCTTTATTATTCATTTGAATATATCACGCTGCATGCGTTTCACGCCGACCGGGTTCCGTTATTTATTATTCTGTTGGAATAACTCGCATGTATGCGATTCTATCGCATGCCCGGTGATTTCTTTTGTTATTCCATTCTTTATTATACTCGATGAGGTTAAAGTTTTGACTTCTATACTCCATGAAATTAGTGGAATATCCTTGATATTTAGCTTCATCCAAATCTTTTCAGAGAAATATTCTTCTGAGCATTCTTGAACTTTACTCCACAAAGCAGTATCATGTTGACAATTTGGATGTTATTAGTTCCTGAATAAATTAATTTTTGAACTTGTTTTATTGAATTCTTATATCATTGTCATCATCCTTATGTTTATATTTTTGAAAGTCATATGTGGCCTGTAGTGCATAAATGGACTTGGTATGATTATGACCAGGGATTATTCGGTATAATCATGACCGTAATATTACAAATGATGTGGAAAAAGTCCTCATTGGCCCGTAGTGCATTAATGGATAGTTTTTGGTATGATTATGGCTATGGATTCTCTTCGGCCAAGGGTGCAAAGATTAATTATTTTATGGCATGATTAGGACCGTTGATGAAAACATGATTATCTTTGGCCCGTGGTGCATGGATAATTCGTGGTCGTGATACTAAAGAATATCCTTTTACATAGTGTAGGGATGATTTGATGATGTGGATTATTTATTGTCGAGTCTCAAATGATAAAAGTGATGAAAACCTTTTAAATCATAAAAGATAGTAGATTTTATTCTCTACTTGACTCTTCTAATGGATTGCTTGTTCATCGCAGCTTAAACTTGATGTTTGTTATATTGTATCGGTTTAACATTGTTGAAGGCTAATGATAATTTATTATGCATTATCTTAGTCATAATATTTCTTACTGGGCTAGTTAAGCTCACCCTTTCTTTCATTGTTCTCTTCAGGAAATGAGAACGTAGCTGGGACTAGTCGGGAAACAGAGTGATGATCCTAGATGGTGCATTAGTAGTCCTCACTATTCTGTGAAATAGTGTAATAATAAATGTAATGAGGACTCCATTTAGTGTGGATATTATCCAGATGAAAATATTTGTATTGAAACTCACAACTCATGCTGTATATTTAAGTTTATATTTGAATTATGTACCATGTATTTGGCGACTCAAGATGGGTGATGTATACCTATTTTGTGGGCGTCACAGTTGGTATCAAAGCTTAGGGATATGATCCCTGGCTAAGATGTGAGACTAGAACTAGGAGGGGAGAGACGGGGAATTCCTTCGCTAGTATGACCTACCTAAGTTTATTTGATATTTAATTGGTCGGTCAGAGTATAGAGATAATATGTGATATGTTAATTAACCCTTGTTTTGTGGCAGTATTTGAAAATGGCATCTGAAAATGTTGAGATAAGCAATGGAGCCAGGAGACTGTTGATTCTCCACAGATCAATAATTAGGACAATGTACAACAGGATGGCGATAATCCTCCTGTAAACAACAACACTGATCAATTGATGAATGACAGTACGTTTAGGAGATTTTTAGAATTCATGCAACATCAGGCGAAGACGGCTCCTGTTCATAATGCAGGAGGAAACAATGGCAACCCACGGTTGGTCACCGCTAAGCAATTCAAGGAGCTGGGACCACCTGAGTTTTTGGGAAAGCCAGAACCACTTAAGGCGGAGACGTAGTTAAAGCAAATCACCAAGATATTTGATGTCTTGGGATTCTCCGAGGAGCAAAAGGTTCCTTTTGCCACCTTTATGTTGCGTGAAGAGGCAGATCACTGGTGGGAATCTATAAAATGTACCCAGCCTGATGCACTCAAGATGTCTTGAGAGAAGTTCCAAGAGCTGTTCAATGACAAGTACTTTCCCGAAAGCATTTGTCACATGAAGGAGGTGGAATTTATCAAGTTGGAGCAAAACAACATGACCGTGTCGCAAAGATCTGAAGCCGGGTTTGCCGAAGTTATCCCGATTTACGTCCCACTTGGTTGATAATGAAGAGAGAATGACGCGGATGTTTTTAAGAGGTTTGAAGCCGGAGATACGCCAATATCTTATCTCTCATAAACTGTGTTTGTATTCAGATGTTGTTAATAGGGCTCAATTATTGGAGCGCGATAATGAGTCAACCAAACCAAAAGAGAGCAGCCGACAAAATGATAATAACGCTGATAACATTCATCAAAGCGGTGACAGTAAGCATGGAGGGAATCAACATGTCAGAAATGGTAATTACTTCGGTGGTAATCATGACCAAAATAATAAGAATGGACATTTCAAGAAAAAAAGGTTCAACAATGACGTAAAGACGTCGGCACCAACACCCGTTTCAAAGGAAGAAGAACGACCACCGATCGTATGTTTCAAATGCGAACAGGAGGGACACATTCGTCCAAACTATACGCAGCAATCCAAAATGTGTTTTAATTGCGGAAGAGAAGGTCACCTAGCTCGATTTTGTTGTATAGTGAAGTCAATTCCAGCTGGGATAGTGATGCCAAAGGATGTCCCAGACAAGCCAAAGCCGGTAGTTTAAGAGAGAGCTTTTTTTTTTCGTGACGAGGAACCTGAATAAAATTATCACGGGTATGTTAGTCATAAACTCTTACGAAGTCTATACCATATTAAATACCGGTTCTACTTACTCTTTTATTTCACCTAGTTGTGTTCAATGTTTGAAGTTAACTCTGGAGAAGTTAGACTTTGATATATCTGTTGGGAGAAACCTTCGTTACCTCCACTATTTATAAATCTTGTTCAAATCAACACTTTCACGTTACATGTCGATCATATCTCTTTGAAAATACTTGCCTTTGATGTGATTTTAGGAATCGATTGGTTAACTACTCATCATGCTTTTTGTAAGGTTGTTAGCTTTCATACTCCTAACCAACCTGTTATGTGAATTCAAGCAACCAAACCACTAAAGTCATTCATTGTCATATCAAGCCATAAGTAAAGAGTCCCAATCCTTTCGTTGTTGACTTCCTTGTGTGGAATGCACCGAGGCTGAACTTTCCATAGGGGACGTTGTGAATAACGGTGACAAGTTAATAGGTATCAATGTGACGTGTTATCCAAGTCTTGGACGAGAGTCACAGTTTTGAATTATATTTCTGTTGTTAATAAATTTCCTGACGTATTCTTAAAGACTTCTTAGCGTACCCCTAGAGCGTGAAATCAAATTTTGTATTGACCACAGTACAAAACCCATTTCTAAAATTGTTAAATATTTCTTCAACTAAAGCAAACGTAACATGCGCCAAAGATGTTGGCTCGAGCAGTTGAAGATTACGATCGTACCATTTAATAACATCGTGGGAAAGCGAACGTGGTAGCTGACGCGTTGAGTAGAAGATCATATGCGTTTATGAGTGCGATGTTGTTAACACAAAGGCCCATTTCGTACGACTTAGAAATGATGAAGATAGAGTTAAAGACTCTAGGAACCCAAGTGAAGATAACGAATATACGAGTAGAATCGACTTTAATCGATAAAGTTAAAGCCGCTCAAGCTACATACTCAGAGCTGATGAATGTGAAGAAGTAGGTTCAAGAGGGCGTTATTCTACAAGTAAGAATCAATGAAGAGAGGAATTCTCAACCCTCGATTTAGTTGGCCCATTTGAAATCCTTGATGAAGTATGAACTGTGGCCTATAGACTCGTTTTACCGCCAAGTATGTTGCGTGTTCAGAACATTTTTTTTACGTATCGATGTTATGTAAATATGTGGACGACCAAACCACATTATTAATTTAGAACTGGACGAGATAGCAGAAGATTTAACGTATGAGGAGATCGTGTTAAAATCTTGGATAAGAAGAATCGTATTCAACACTCAAAGGTTATACCTCAAGAGTTGGAATTTGAAATAAAGTCGAGGTATCCTCACCTGTTCAGCATACCAAGTACGTACGTAAATTTTAAGGGCGAAATTCCATAAGGAAGGGAGATTGTGAGACCCCAGATTTTATGAATAAATATTTAATTTTCTCAAAATAATTTTTTTGAATATTATGGTGTGGATTTGATATAATGTTATAGTTGTGGGTAATTTTTATAAATTTTGCAAAGTACGCAAGTTGTTATATAATATTTGATTGGTCGGGAAATATTCGTTTTAACAGGGAATATTCGTACAACGACACAATCATTGGTGGACCCCACAACGGAATTATTGTCAGATTGAGAAAACGACAAAAATACTTTATGAAAATAACGGCGGAAGTTTTACCGTTAACTGTTGAAACACCCAAGTGTTAAAAGTACGAAAGAATACTGGCGTGGTTGCATAGTAGCACATTATTGATTATTGATGCTTACGTGATAAGTCACTCAGTTTTGTTTTATTGGTATTATTAATGTAATTAAACGGAATACTTTTATAAAGTTATTCTATAAATAGAATATATTATATTCTATTATGCATAGTGTTGCATAGTGTCTGCATAGTGTTTTGCATAGTAAAATCTTTTTATATAAAATAGAATACTTTTATAAAGTTATTATATAAATAGAATATATTATATTTTATTATGCATAGTGTTGTATAGTGCCTGCATAGTGCCTGCATATTGTTTTGCATAGTAAAATTTTTTTATATAAAACAGAATACTTTTATTATGCATAGTGTTTGCATAGTGCCTGCATAGTGTTTGCATAGTAAAATCTATATCCAGTACTCTTCTTCTTAAGGTAGGGAATATTATTTGTTGTACTCGTAGGGAGTATTATTTCTTTTGTATTCATGAAGAGAACTTCTGTTATTCCATTCTTTATTATTCTGTTGGAATAACTCAGATACGGGGATACCTTATACTTGGTGAAATTCTTCTATTATTCCATTCTTTATGATTACATTTGGAATATCATGTATGCATGCGTTTCACGCACGGACCGGTTCCATTATTTAATATTCTCGTAAATATATCACATCTGCATGCGTTTTTACGGGACCTCGCTCCATTCTTTATTATTCATTTGGAATATCCTCATCTCATGCGTTTTTCTGGGGACTCGGTTCCAGATCTTTATTATTCATTTGGAATATCTCATGCATGCGTTTCACGTGGGACCGGTTCTCATTATTTATTATTCATTGGAATAATGCATGTGCTTGATCTATCGCATGCACAGTGATTTCTTTTGTTATTCCATTCTTTATTATACTTAGTTGGTTAAAGTTTTGACTTCTATACTCCATGAAATTAGTGGAATATCCTTGATATTTGCGCTTCATCCAGTATCTTTTCATAGAAATATTCTTCTGAGCATTCTTGAATTTTACTCCACAAAGCAGTATCATGTTGACAATTTGGATGTTATTAGTTCCTGAATAAATTAATTTTTGAACTTGTTTTATTGAATTCTTATATCATTTTCATCATCCTCATGTTTATATTTTTGAAAGTCATCTGTGGCCTGTAGTGCATAGATGGACTTGGTATGATTATGACCAGGGATTATTCGGTATAATCATGACCGCAATATTACAAATGATGTGGAAAAAGTCCTCATTGGCCCGTAGTGCATTGATGAACAATTTTTGGTATGATTATGGCTATAGATTCTCTTCGGCCAAGGGTACAAAGATGAATTATTTTATGGCATGATCAGGACGGTTGATGAAAACATGATTATCTTTGGCCCGTGGTGCATGGATAATTCGTGGTCGTGATACTAAAGAATATCATTGGCCTGTAGTGCAGGGATAATTTGATGATGTGGATTATTTATTAAGCTAAGTCTCAGCGATAAAAGTGATGAAAAACCTTTTAAATCATAAAAGATAGTAGATTTTATTCTCTACTTGACTCTTCTAATGGATTGCTTATTCCGCTGCAGTTAAACTTGATGTTTGTTATATTGTATCGGTTTAACATTGTTGAAGGCTAATGATAATTATTCTGCATTATCTTAGTCATAATATTTCTTACTGGGCTAGTTGAGCTCACCCTTTCTTTCATTGTTCTCTTGAGGAAATGAGAACGTAAATGTCGGACTAGTCGGGGAACAGAGTGATGGTCCTAGATGGTGCATTAGTAGTCCTCACTATTTTGTGAAATAGTGTAATAATAAATGTAATGAGGACTCCATTGAGTGTGGATATTGTCTAGATGACAATATTTGTATTAAACTTCTCATTTTTCATGTTTGTATATTTAAGTTTGTATTTGAATTCTGTACCATGTATTTGGCGACTCAAGATGGGTGATGTATACCTATTTTAGGTTGATCCTACATAAGTAAAACAGCTTTATAAAGTCCTTAAAAAGAAATGATGTGCAAGGACTATAAATATAGAAAGATCAAGCTTGTTAGGTTGATCTTATGATGTAATAGATAGGCTAGTCTGATCATCGAGCACTGCACCAGAAGTCGTAGTCTGCCAGGTGAGTCAAGGTTAACTCGAGAGCTATCGAGGCAGAATAGGAGTATGCAAGATAGTAGATCTCGGAGTTCATAGACTGCCAGGGGAAACGAAGAAGGATTGTAGTGTATCGAGTAGAGTTTCCTCGGGATCGTAGTGTGCTGAGGAAGTCATGTTCAGAATTGTAGAGACATCCTGCCTACGAGAAGACTGATCATCTGCCGAAGTTAAGACATAAACGTAGACTACACTCAGAGTCATAGAGTCTACTGATGCCAAAGCCAAGTCAAGGAACATAGATCACACTCGAGTTAAGTAGAGTATATTGATTATATCTTGAGAGATCATAGTCAAGCAAGATTAGATGAAGACAACAAGCACAAGCGCGTAAATCGTAGAGTGTCAAGATCTCGATCTCGAGATTATAGTGTACGCACACCACCAAGTCAATCGTAGAGTATGTAACTATGACCTCAACAGAAGTGCTCACAACGCCAAGGCAGAATCGTAGAGCATATACGGTTCTCAACAAATGAGCACTCCCAGAATATCCAAAAGAACGAAGCCTCTGGTTCAAGCTGCAAGCTACATCCAAGGAAACCAGAGAGCACTCAACGAATGGCATGCAGGCTAACAGAAGATCTAAGAACCAACCCAATAAGCATCAAGATTGAGTTGTAAGGCCATTCGTGATGAAGTCTTCCACAAAGAGATCCAAAGAAGACTTCAGAAGCTGACTAAGGAAAGTTAGCTAATGCAGTAGCTATCAAGTGAACATGAGATAACGATCTTGGAAGAAACCAAGATTGTAGTGTTTGCCAAACAAAGAAAGAAATGATGGAAGGTGAACCGAGATACTGGTCAGCCTCTGGAGAGCAAGGCTAAAGTGATTAAGTGCAGGGTCAGTTCATTGATGATAAGTGAACGAGAGATCATAAGGAGAAAGCAAGCTGGATGCACCACAAATCTGAAGTGTCTTGATATTCAGAAGGGGACCAAAGCAAGGAATTATGCCATCGATGCCCGAGAGAGATCAATGAGGCAAATGTAAGTATTGAAGCCTTCGCACAATACAAGGAAGAGGTGTTCTATATTGAAGATCCAATCAACACTCTTCAAGATCGTAGTGTTAACTCTACCAGTCAATGTGAAACACTCAACAAGACACTACGATCAAGTCCTTGAAGACGTGCATCAGAATTGTAGAGTCCGAATAACTGAAGACTGAGGCATTGGCAAAGGTTCAATCTGAAGGGTAATATTCGAACAAGTGCTTATTGAGAGCATCGATGCAATAGGACAACCTCTGATCGAGAAATCAGAAAGAGGTAATAAAGTTTTCGACCTGCCCAAGACAATTAAAGTGATACATCTGACAGGCGGGTGAAACGATGAAGCTCGCAATGGCGAGAAAAGTATGACATGTCACATCAAGTAGTCTACCTCAAGTAACTCAAGATCTGTGAAGAGATTTGAATAGCCTTCAACGGCTACTTTCCAACGGAAGGATTGGGAAAGAGTATAAATGAGGAAGAGCTTCAAAGATCAAAGGTTGCCGGAGTTGTAGAGTTTAGAGAGAAGGTGGACTGATCTAAACCATGTGAAACAGTGAGTCCGAAGGCTCACTCTACGATCCACCAAGAACACTCAGAAGTCAGATAAAGAAAGAAGTAGAAGTGTAAGTTCTACTATGTAGAAGTGAGAGTTCTACTACATGAAGAGTGTTCTGAACTGCCGAGAGAAAGAAGAGCATTATGTCATCTTGATGTCCATCATGGGAAGACTCTAAGTACAATAGAGAAGAACCTACAGTCATCTTAGCAAGTCCATCATGAGAAGGCATCAAGTAGCAAGAAGGAAGATCACAAATTCCATCTTGGTGTCAAGCATGAGAAAGCTTCTAAGTACCTAACATAAGAGCTTACAGTCATCTTGGAAGCCTATCATGTGCAGCCATCAAGTACCAAGGAGAAGGATCTTCTAGGTAGTTCACAAAGGGGTCATCCGAAGTGGTTGAGTAACCAAAGAAGCTGAGCATCATGCAACACTCAGCTGCACTTCAAGGATGATCAAGCCAAGCTGCTAAGTATAGAAGATGTTCGAGCATAAAGACATCTTAGCGAAACAAAGACCAACTCCAACAACAACAAACAAATAACTCAACAAAGCCGTGGCTTCGAGGGTCTTTGTCCGAAGGGACTAAACAAAGCAGGGCCAAAAGTGTCCTTGTCCTGAGGGACTAAACGAAGTTCCAAGCCTGCTGGGCTTGAAGAGTTCCTAGGGAACTAGAGGAGTTCCAAGGTTGCTGGCCTTGAAAGAATCTTTGTGATTCAGGGTGCTGCCCTTCCTTAGTGGAAATCCTACTAGTTGAAAGCAGAAGAGTGGATTAGGAGCTTGAGTCTCTGAACCACTTAAAACCCCTTGTGTCTTTTACATTATATCATTTACATTATATACTATAAGCTGCTATAATCACTATGTATGTTTTAAATGCCACAACTAAACTTACTCTACTTAACAATGTATATATGATTATGAATATATCAATGAAGGGGATCTTTTACTTATTCCGCTGTGCTTAAAAAGATTCTTATGTTTGTCATATGTTAATTATGAACAATATAATATAAACCAGAAAAGTATTTTGGAATAAAAAGGATCTATTCAACCCCCCCTTTCTAGATCTATTGTGCCCTCTGGGAACTAACAATTGGTATCAAAGTAGGTTCTCATGCTATATTCAAAAGCTAATCACTTTGAGTCTAATCCCAAGCACTAACATTGTTCTAAACTTAGTTTAGTAGTAAGTAACTTATTATATGCAGATGAGCTCACGTGTTGGAAATATTGTGTATAGGTTAAAATGTGTATATACACCTGAAGCTGCTCAGATTGGTCCATGGTCTCTATTGATACATCAACAAGACCAATCATAGCCTGCAGTTAATCTTGTAGTCCTAAGACTAGACAAAAACACTCAAGAGACGTCAATGACAAAGAGTCAAGCACCCACCAGTCTGAAAGATGAAGAAGCCATACATGCTAAGAAATGCTTATCGAGAGAAGAAAGAAGATCTTCTCAAACTTATGTCTGGCCAACCAACAGCTGGGTGCAAACTTTGTCAGCTAAAGGATGTCAAAGATCTTAATGCTGAGATTCTCTTGGCCTATATCTTCAAGACCACTACTGATTGATTAAAGGCTAGAAAGAGCAATAAGCTGTCAGGAGCAAAAGTAAAGCTATGCTCATCAATACCTAAACTCAGTATATCTAAGGTAAATGACTGTTTAATAACTGACAGTAAAGGTACATTTCCTCACTATTAAATGTATACATCATAATTGCATCTTTTTATGAACTATAACAGTATTCTGTCAAGGAGTCATAATCTGCCTAAAAAGGTGAAGAGAGAAAGTAACCTGAGGATGGAAACTCAAATGACTATAAACTTTCTCTCCATCCAAGTTTTAGGTTGAAGATGACATCTTGAAGGAAATCTGAAATGGGTCATAAGAGCATCACATGCCTAATGAACTTTATGTGAAGTAATCTTTGTTGATGGGTTAGTATGTATGTACAAGCCTATGTTCTAAGTGTTTGACAACACACAGAACATGATCAGTTTTGCAAGAGGATCTTGCTAATTCGCAGAAATTGATCACCTCAATGAATCAACTAGATACTCCTAAATCGTAGAGTTGATTCTCACTCTGTGAACACTTAAACATTGTGAACATAACCTAGTGAATGATGAAACCATCATAGATAGAGAGTGTGTTATTAGATGCCAAATCCCAAACACACTCACCATCATGCATCTCAAAATGTATTATCATAAGATAGTTGCATGCATGAATATGTCTGTTGGTGATAAATATGATGATTATCCAAATAAGAGGAACATGGGTTTAGAAAACTAACCTAGCAGGACCCATTTAACTATGGGTACCAAAAATAGAAATATATTTAAACTCGCAGTACTTGGTCAATTCGACCACACTAAGGAATGATGAAGCAAAGACTTGATCAAGAAGATTCAACCAAAGAGAAGGCTAAGGACAATTCAGAGATGATTCTCGATAGAGTTCTATCTCATCCAAGCCTCGTCTTGAAGACCCTCTGACCTAACCAGAATGGAGCTCACATGGCTGCTAATCTGTATATAGAAGTAAGCCATTCAGCCAAATAAGGAAAAGGTCTTATGCGCTCAAAAGACAGTCAAGAATTCTATATGGGAAGAATCCTCAAGGAAGTTCACAACTGAAGATTATCGAGCATCATTCAAGAAGAACTTATTGCGAGAGCAGAACATCACAAACACAACTATCAAAGAAGACTACGTTCGTAGTGCTATCATATAATCGTAGAATGATCAGTCCTGAAAATACTCATCTCTATGATACAAGGAAATCCGAGCGATGATGGAGATTCCAGTCAGAAGGAGATATGCAAGGCTACCTTCAAATGAACCTAAAGAAGAGGGAATCACATCTATCCGGAAAGACAACGTCAACAACAGAGGAGCAGTGATATGTTAAGGAACAACAGCACTGAGATATACTATGAAAAGTTATACCAGTTACAGAGTCCCAAAACTTTGTGGTTGATGAACCAAATGAAGATCCATAGTCAGTAGGAACGTCTCAAAACGAACTACTGATAACCCTTCAGCCACCCAACCCATAATCGTGAAGTGCCTACGATCAAATATATGATCGTAGTGTAAGAAGCAGGAGGACACCACCATTTCAGCAATGCAGATATCTAAAGCTGGTAGAAGACCTCCCAATCAGAAGAGGTCGAATGAGATGTCATTACAAATCACTGCTATAGTATTCCATCTGGAAAGCGCCTCAGGGACAAACCTGACCCTTAGCTCACTCTAAGAGGTTGACCCTTCCTGAGCTACCTTAAACCAGAAGGAATGCTTGATCAAGTTCATCTCAAGGACCAAGTCAGTCAATGATCGTAGAGTCGAGTTTGAAGAGAACTAAACGATCGCAGTGCAACCTCAACAATCATAGTGCTACCTCAACGATCGTAGCACAACCTCAGCGATCGTAGAATACAACTCGACGATCGTAGTCCTACCAAAGGGTACTCCAGTTCATAAGGAGCTTGGAAAATGAGATATTTGCTAAACTATTCAAGTTAAGGAGATAAGTTTGAATACATCAGTGATTGAGGTATGCTGCATCAAAGTAAAGAGAAAAGACAAAGCCATCCACTGCAGCATCTCTCAAAAGTTGATCGTTGAGTCAACAAAGGAAATCGTAGAGTCCATAGATGACTTTTCATGTTACTCTACGAATCAAAAGGTCAACGGTCAGAGTCACGTCGTTTAAACGACTACTCTTCTAAAAGGAAACATCTAACTGAAAAGTTATGGGGAGTTATAGCTCATTACTGGGCATCGTGCAACCAATGGACGATTGACACATCACTGATTATGCAGAGTTAGAAGGAACTGCCTTAAAGACAATTTCAAATCTGCAGACAGTTACCAAAAGTTATCAAACCTTTCTCCCTCCCATTTTCAAACCCTAGAATCCACTCAAGAGCCAAAATCAGTTAACCCTCCAGAGCCTTACCAAATTACACTTAGTCATCTCTTATAAACATAATAAATCAGATACCCACATTCTTCGAACTACTCATAATGGAAAACTGACAAGTAATCACTGGCATTCAACTTGGAACCAAATCGTTTGAGAAATTCGAAAAGAAGTTCAGGGATATTCTCGAGCTTGTGAAGAAAGCTGGATTCTCAGAATGCCTTGAGGCAAATACTTGAGTCTACATCGACCTGGTTAAAGAATTCTACTCAAACGCCTCCATCAACTCCGAAACCCTTACTACCAAGGTTAAAGGTCAGTCTTTGAAGTTAAAATCTTCTGACCTCAATCAATGCCTATATTTTCCTAACCAAGGGCTGAAGAACCTTGATAATGTCAATACTGAACAAGCAAAGGAGGTTATGGGGTACCAAAGAAACCCTAGTTTTAAAGACATGAAGAAGAAGGAGTTTCCTGAAGAATATGAATTCCTTGCTGAAATAGTTGGAAAGTGCATACTGTGCAAGAACACTGCACATGACACAGTGATTGACCAACAGTTAAAAATAATGTCATCAATAGTTCTGAAGAAACAAATCGACTTTAGAGCTATCTTGTTCGATCAGATCTCCATGTGGGTAGATAAGGCTGAGAAGAAGAAGTCCACTAAAAAACCCCTGACCAAGGTGTTTCATGGAAGGCTGCTGAGTATTGTACTGAAGAAGAAGCTAGGAGGGAAAATCAAGGATGATGAGGGAGAAACTTTGAATGTGCACAAAGTGATGTCTCCATAATTATTTGTGAACTGGAAGAAGAACCCTAAGGAGAACAAAAGGTTGACAGCTGGGAGCAGCAGTAGGGCCTTTGCAAAGAAGAGGAAGATAGAAGAGGCAGAGAGCTCTGAGTCTGATGACTCTGTACCAGTAAAAATCACACCAGCCAGAAAGAAATCAAAAGGTGTGAATAAAGCTACTGATAAGAAGAAAGCCAATGCCCCACCAAGGAGTCTCTCCATCAAAGAAAAATTTGAAGTAGAAAGAGGTCTAACTATTGACACAACAAAGAGGAGAAGCAACAGGCTGCTTCAAGGGCCTATCAACAAGAAAGCTAAGGTGGAAGACAAACCAGCCTCAGCTTCCCAAAATAGTACCTCTGTTGAAGAAAGGGACGTAGAGTTAGCAGAAGAGAAGGAAACATATGTCAAGGATGAGTCCCCGTAGATCAGATCCAGCAGCGAAGAAGAGGCTGGATTAATGTATGGAAATTCAGTATCTGCTGAAGAAGAGAAATATGCAAGCCCAGTGGCTAATTCTCAGAGTAGTCACTCTGATGATAAAGAAGAAATCCAAGATGACCAAATTGCTTCCCCAAATGCAACTGCCCCAATGACCCAAGATGATAGGTCAAGTAATGTTGTATCTGAAGAAGAAGAATTTGTCCCCACCAATCCAGATAGCCACCTTGCTGAATTAAGAGTTGATGAGATGACAGAAGAAGAGTCTGTTCCTGCCAGTGCTGAACCTCAAAGAAGTTTGTCTGCTGAACTAGAGAAGTCAGAGTCTGAAGAAGAAGAAGAGTAGTACTCTCCCAAACCTGAACCTCCAAGAAGAAGGAAAAGCTACAGACTGCAAGCCAAGTTTGCCTCCAAAAAAAGCAGTGGTCAATCAAATGCCATCATTGAATTGAGTGATGATGAGTCTCAGATCCCGGGGAGAAAATATCAAGAAGAAACCAAAGAATGAAGAAGATGAATCTGAAGAAGATCTTGCTGAAGAAGGTTCTGAGAATGAAATGCAGCAAGAGGAATTCTCTGCTAAAAATGATCAAGAAAGTTCAGGCTCCGAGACAGAAGAGATTGAAGAAGATTCTGGTTCTGCACCTCAGGAAGCAGACGAACAAGAAGATTTTCCAGTTCTCTCTCCTGCAAGATTAAGCAGAAGGATCGTAGTGGAAGTTTCAAATGACTTACCAAATGCTCCATCAGAGAGATGGGTAAGCTATAGAAATGAGCAACTCAAGGTAGTAAGAATGACTACCTTTGATATAGCCAAAAACTAGAACAACATGGAGCTAGATTGCTCGACCATCCTCTATAATCCTGATGAAATGCTAATGAGATGGTTCTTTCAGTGGATGCCATGGCTCAAGGCCCACACTGAAAAAGATGGAAGCTACTTCAGTTGGTGTTATAAGCAGTTTCCAAGCATGGAACTGGTGGCTCAGAACTTTCCAAGAGTAAAGAAGTTTGCCACCAAACTGATCAAAGACCAGCCCCACTTCAAGGTCTATCGTCACGCTAAAAATCTCTACATCCCCTACGATCGTAGAGTGGACTCTCAAGGGAGAAGGAACATGACAAAGGAGGTGACCGTAGAACCTAGTCACTCCACTGCTGATGATGTTCTAGCCCAAAAACCAGAAGCCTCCTTATGCTCAAGCACTACTATCAGACATTCCCTCATCCTCAACCTCAACCAGTGATTGGAACTCAACGATTATCCAGATTCTCTAGACCTTTGAAAATCTATCTAACGATGAAAATCGTAGAGTCCAAACTGATACTCAACTAGCTGCTGCCCAACAAAAGGATCAAATTACTTTGGAGCAAGAACTATAAAAAAGTTCTGATGATCTAAGTAGGAAGATATCTCTACTCACTGCAGAGTCACGTGTTTACAAAGAAAAGGGATGACTCTTCCAAATGTAATTCAAGCTGCTAAGGCTGAGATATCGCTCAAACTGCAAGAGAGAGATATCATCTATCAGAATGCCATACAAGATCAGAAGGCAGGAGCTCTAGAAATTCATAAGCCCAATGCAGAGCAGATCGAAGCCCTCTCTGACAAGATTGACGACTTAAAGCAGTCATTCTCAGTCCAACTTGAGCTGGGCCAGCAGGAACTCAAGTTTGAAGTTGCCAACTCCTCCTACCTAATGGAGCAGCTTATGTCCAACATGGAGCAGCTCTCTCAAATGATTGATGACAAAAAGTGGGAGAAAAAGAGGCATAGAAAGAAGAGGATCAGGAGGCATCAAAGGAAGAGCAGAGGGTTAAGGGAGAAGAAGTCAAAGAAGAAGAAAGAAGCTGCAGATAAAGAGTCATCATCTGAGGGGGAGCTAGAAGATGATGATAACAAGATTGCAAAGTCTGAGGGGGAGCATGATCAGAAAGATGCTGAAGTGGAACAAGAGCAAGAAGAATAAACAGTCGAGTAGTTGATCAACAAGCATCCTGGAAACATACATGAGCCAAAGAGGTACATCTCTCACCTGTTAGGTATGTTCTGGATCCAGGATGTAGAATGTCTGAATATATAAACTGCCATATCAATATAAATAACATTCATGATTATCTATTTTAGAAATACAGCTGCTCACTGTATATAAGATTCATTCATAACATGCATATGCACTTATTGTTTTTGTCATAATCAAATAGGGGGAGATTGTCAATAATAAGCATGTGAATGATATTCCTATTTAATATATGATTTGATTATGATATATATATATATATATATATATATATATATATATATATATATATATATATATATATATATATATATATATATATATATATGAATATCTTAGTATGCTTGCATCAAGAAAAGTCAGAAAAGTCCTTTGATAGATAATAGAAATATATGTACAAGGACTTAGAATGAATTGATCAAATATGTTAGGTTGATCCTACATAAGTAAAACAGCTTTGTAAAGTCCTTAAAAAGAAATGATGTACAAGGACTATAAATATAGAAAGATCAAGCTTGTTAGATTGATCTTATGATGTAATAGATAGGCTAGTCTGATCGTCGAGCACTGCATCAGAAGTCGTAGTCTGCCAGGTGAGTCAAAGTTAACTCAAGAGCTATCGAGGCAGAATAGGAGTATGCAAGATAGTAGATCTCGGAGTTCGTAGACTTCCAGGGGAAACAAAGAAGGATCGTAGTGTATCGAGTAGAGCTTCCTTGGGATCGTAGTGTGCTGAGGAAGTCATGTTCAGAATTGTAGAGACAGCCTGCCTACGAGAAGACTGATCATCTGCCGAAGTTAAGACATAAACGTAGACTACACTCAGAGTCATAGAGTCTACTGATGCCAAAGCCAAGTCAAGGAACATAGATCACACTCTGAGTTCGTAGAGTATATTGATTATATGCCGAGATCATAGTCAAGCAAGATTAGATGAAGACAACAAGCACAAGGCAGAAATCGTAGAGTGTCAAGATCTGATCTCGAGATCGTAGTGTCTGCACCAGCCGAAGCTGAATCGTAGAGTGCAGAACTATGACCTCAACAGAAGTGCTCACAATGCCAAGGCAGAATCGTAGAGCATATACGGTTCTCAACAAATGAGCACTCCCAGAATATCCAAAAGAACGAAGCCTCTGGTTCAAGCTGCAAGCTACATCCAAGGAAACCAGAGAGCACTCAACGAATGGCATGTAGGCTAACAGAAGATCAAAGCACCAACCCAATAAGTATCAAGATTGAGTTGTAAGGCCATTCGTAATGAAGTCTTCCACAAAGAGATCCAAAGAAGACTTCAGAAGCTGACTAAGGAAAGTTAGCTAATGCAGTAGCTATCAAGTTAACATGAGACAATGATCTTGGAAGCAACCAAGATCGTAGTGTTTGCCAAACAAAGAAGGAACTGATGGAAGGTGAACCGAGATACTGGTCAGCCTTTGAAGAGCAAGGCTAAAGTGATTAAGTGCAGGGTCAATTCATTGATGATAAGCGAATGGGAGATCACAAGAAGAAATAAAACTGGACGCGCCACAAATCTGAAGTGTCTTGATATTCAGAAGGGGACCAGAGCAAGGAATTAGGCCATCACCGAGAACAAATAAGGCAAAATGTAAGTATCAAGCAATCGCACAATACAAGGAAGAGGTGTTCTACATTGAAGATCCAATCAACACTCTTCAAGATCGTAGTATTAACTCTACCAGTCAATGAGAAACACTCAACAAGACACTACGATCAAGTCCTTAAAGACGTGCATCAGAATCGTAGAGTCTGAATAACTGAAGACTGAAGCATTGGCAAAGGTTCAATCTAAAGGGTAATATTTAGACAAGTGCTTATTGAGAGCATCGATGCAATAGGACAACCTCTGATCGAGAAATCAAAAAGAGGTAATAAAGTCTTTGACTTGCCCAAGATAATTAAAGTGATACATCTGACAGGGCAGGTGAAACAGTAGACTGCAGCGTCAGAAAAAGTATGACATGTCACATCAAGCAGTCTACCTCAAGTAACTCAAGATCTGTGAAGAGATTTGAATAGCCTTCAACGGCTACTTTTCAACGGAAGGATTGGGAAGGAGTATAAATGAGGAAGAGCTTCAAAGATCAAAGGTTGCCGGAGTTGCAGAGTTTGGAGAGAAGGTGGACTGATCTAAACTATGTGAAACAGTGAGTCCGAAGGCTCACTCTACGATCCACCAAGAACACTCAGAAGTCAGATAAAGAAAGAAGTAGAAGTGTGAGTTCTACTATATAGAAGTGAGAGTTCTACTACATGAAGAGTAATCTGAACTGCCGAGAGAAAGAAGAGCATTATGTCATCTTGATGTCCATCATGGGAAGACTCTAAGTACAATAGAGAAGAGCCTACAGTCATCTTAGCAAGTCCATCATGAGAAGTCATCAAGTAGCAAGAAGGAAGATCACAAATGCCATCTTGGTGTCAAGCATGAGAAAGCTTCTAAGTACTTAACAGAAGAGCTTACAGTCATCTTGGAAGCCTATCATGTGCAGCCATCAAATACCAAGGAGAAGGATCTTCTAGGAAGTTCTTAAAGGGGTCATTCGAAGTGGTTGAGTAACCAAAGAAGCTGAGCATCATGCAACACTCAGCTGCACTTCAAGGATGATCAAGCCAAGCTGCTAAGTATAGAAGATGTTCAGAGCATGAAGACATCTTAGCAACTCAGTACCGACTCCAACAACAACAAATAAACAACTCAACAAAGCCAGGGCCTGAGGGGTCTTTATCCGAAGGGGCTAAACAAAGCAGGGCCAGAAGGGTCCATGTCCTGAGGGACTAAACGAAGTTCTAAGCCTGCTGGGCTTGAAGAGTTCCTAGGGAACTAGAGGAGTTCTAAGGCTGCTAGCCTTGAAGGAATCTTTGTGATTCAGGGTGCTGCTCTTCCTTAGTGGAAATCCTGCTAGTTGAAAGTAGAAGAGTGGATTAGGAGCTTGAGTCTCTGAACCACTTAAAACCCCATGTGTCTTTTACATTATGTACTATAACTGCTATAACTGCTATATATGTTTTAACAGCTTACAACTAAACTTACTCTATGAACAATGTATGTATGATTATGAATATATCAATGATGGGGATCATTTACTTATTCTGCTGTGCTTGAAAAGATTTTTATGTTTGTCATATGTTAATTATGAACAATATAATATAAACCAGAAAAGTATTTTGGAATAAAAAGGATCTATTCAATCCCCCCCCTTCTAGATCTATTGTGCCCTCTGGGAACTAACACATTTGAGTATAACTCCTTAACTAGTTCAGCATATACTCGAGTGCTTACCTCAAGACATTCTAAGAATCCAGCTTTCTTCACAAGTTCAAGAATGTCTCTGAACTTCTTTTTGGATTTCTCAAACGACTTGGTTCCCAGCTGAATGCCAGTGAATACTCGCCAATCTGCCATTTGAATAGTTTGAAGAATATGGGTATTTGATTCAGAAAGGTTTATGATAGATAGTTATTGTGATTTGGGCAAGGCTCTGGAGGGTTAATTGATTTGGCTTCGAAGAGGATTCTAGGGTTTGAAAATGGGAGGGAGAGAGATTTGATAGTTTCTGGTAACTATTTGCAGAGTTTGAATTTGTCTTTATGGCAGTCCCTTCAGACTCTGCATACGTTATGACGTGTTAACTAGCCCTTGGTTGCACGATGCCCAGTAGTGAGTTATAACTCCCCATAACCTTTTCGGTTTTATATTCCTTTTAAGAGAATAAGCATTACTGACGTGGATTGACCGTTGACCTTTTTGGTTCATAGAGTATCTTGGTGAGGTAGCTATGGATTATACGTTTCCTTTGTTGACTCAACGATCTTCTTCTGAGAGATGCAATAGTGGATTGTTTTGACACTAATCTTCATCTTGAAACTGCATAGCTTGACCACTGATGTACCCCAAGCCAGTTTGGACACTTAAGTTCTAAGGTGCATTTGCATAATGTCTTTCCAATCTGTATTCGAACTTATCTCCTCATAAACTGAATGGTTAAGCAATTGTCCCGTTCTTTCAAGCTCCTCATGATCTAGAATATCCTCTGCTAAGACTGCGATCGTCGAGTCTGCTTTTATGATCGCTGAGATTGCACTACGATCGTTGAGTTCTCTTCAACCTCTACTCTACGATCATTCACTGACTTGGTCCTTGAGATGAACTTTACTAAGCAATCCTTCTGGGTTAAGGTAGCTCACGAAGGGCCAACCTCTTAGAGTGAGCTAAGGGTCAGGTTTGTCCCTAAGGCACTTTCCAGATGAAATACTTTAGAAGTGATTTGCACTGATATCTCATTTGACCTTCTCTGCTGGGGAGATCCTCTACCAACTTGGACATTTGCATTGGCTATAGTCGTGGTGTCCTCCTACTCTTACACTACAATCGGATGTTTTATCCTAGGCACACCACGATTTCGAGTTGGGTGGCTGATAGGTTATCAGTAGTACGTTTTGAGACGTTCCTACTGACTCTGGATCTTTATTTGGTTCGTCAGTCACAAAGTTTTGGGACTCTGTAACTGGTACATTGTTTATAGTGTATTTTTGATGTCTTAGAGCTGCTTTACTGTTTGCAGGTTACTGTTCCCCCATATTTGATATTGTCTTCTCAAAGAGACATAAATTCTTCTTCTTCATGTGTAGCAGAAGTCAGTCTTGCATATCTCATTTTAGCTGAAGTAATTAAATCTTCTTGTATCGTAGAAATGAGTATCTTTAGGGTTGATCATTCTACGATCCTTTGATAGCCTTACGAACTTAGTCTTCCTTGTCAGCTTGTACTTGTGGAGTTCTGCTCCCGTAATGAGTTCCCCATGTTAGATGCTCGATGATCCTCTATGGTGAGCTTCCTTGAGGATTCTTCTCTTATGACATGCTTTGCATGATAGAGTATCTAAGACCCTTTTTCATCTTTAGTTGAATGGCCTGCTTCCATATAAAGATCAGCAGCCATGTGAGCTTCATTTAGATTAGCTCAACAGGTCTTCAAGAACAGGCTTTGACATATAGGAGTTTTATCAGAATTATTTCTGAATAGTCTTAAGCCTTCTACTGGTTGAATCTTCTTGACTGAAGTCTTCTGCTTCAGCATTCCTTAGTGTGGCCAGATAGACCAGGTACCTGCAGGTGAGATACATTTCTATTTTTGGTACCCATAATTAAATAGGTCCTGTTAAGTTAGTTTTCTAAATCCATGTTCCTCATATATTTGGATAATCATCATATTGATCACCAAAAGACATATTCATGCATATAACTAATTTAGATAATACATTTTGAGATGCATGATGGTGAGTGTGTGTAAGATTTGCCATTTTAATGAAATACTCTTTTTCTTTGATGGTTTCATCATTTCCTTAGTTATGCTCACAGGGTTTAAATGTTCACAGAGTGAGAATCAACTCTATGACTTATTTGTATCTGGTTGATTCATGGAGGTGATCAGTTTCTACAAATCTTCTAGATATTCTTGTAGAACTGATCATACTCTATGTGTTATCAAACACTTAGAACATAGGTTTGTACATACATACTAACCCATCAACAAAGATTACTCCACATAAGATTAATTTAACCTTTGATATGCTTATGACCTATTTCAGATTTCTTTCAAGATGTCATCTTCAACCTAAAACTTGGATGGAGAGAAAGTTTGTAAGCATTTGAGTTTCCAACCTCAGTGTACTATCTCTCTTAACCTTTTAAGGTAGATTATGATTTCTTGACATGATACTGTTATAGTGCATAAGGAGGTGCAACATGATGTACATATTTATATTAGTGAGGAACCGTACATTTTTACTATCAGTTTCTTAACAGTCATTTAACTTGGATATGCTGAGGATAGGAATTGATGTGCATAGCTTCACATTTGTTCCTGACAGCTTGTTGCTCCAGTTGACCTTCAATCAATTAGTCGTGGTCTTGAAGATGCAAGCTAAGAGAATCTTGGCATCTTTAGTTCTTTGACATCCTTGAGTCCACAGAGTTTACATCCAGCTGCTGGTTGGCCAAATACATATTTGAGAAGTTCTTCTTTCTTCTTTGGAAAAGCATTTCGTAGTATGTATAGCCTTTTCATTTTTATGGCTGGTGGATGTTTGACTCTTGAGCTTTCTCGCCTGGTCTTTAGACTATAAGATTTACTGCAGGCAAGGATTGGTCTTGTTGATATGGCAATCAAGAACATGGACCAA
Organism: Panax ginseng; assembly: GCA_020205605.1. NCBI lineage: Eukaryota > Viridiplantae > Streptophyta > Magnoliopsida > Apiales > Araliaceae > Panax > Panax ginseng. The sequence continues at coordinate 94,073,701 of CM035138.1, forward strand.
TCTAAGTAGCTTTAGGGGTATATACACATTTACCTGTACACAATATTTCCAACGTGTGAGCTCATCTGCATATAACAAGTGACTTACTACTAAACCAACTTTAGAACAATGTTTGTGCTGAGGATCAGACTCAAATCGATTAGCTTTTGAATATAGCATGAACCTGCTCTGATACCAATTGTTAGTTCTCATTAGGCACAATATAGATATAGAAAGGGGTGTTGAATAGATCCTTTTAATTTCAAATACTTTTTTCGTTTATTTTGTATTGCTAATGATTTAGCATATGGCAAACATAAGAATCTTTTCAAGCACATCGGAATAAGTAAAAGATCCCCTTCATTGATATATTCATAATCATACATACATTGTTCATAGAGTTAGTTCAGTGGTAAGCAGTTAATACATATATAGCAGTTATAGCAGTTAAGAACATAATGTAAATGACATAAAGTAAAAGACACAAGGGATTTTAAGTGGGTCAGATACTAAAGATCCTAATCCACTCTTCTACTTTCAACTAGCAGAATTTCCACTAAGGAAGGGCAGCACCCTGAATCACTAAGATTCCTTCAAGTCCAACAGCCTTGGGACTTTAGTTCACTAAGAACTCTTTAAGGCCAGCAGCCTTAGAACTTCTCTAGTTCCCTAGGAACTCTTCAAGCCCAGCAGGCTTGGAACTTCATTTAGTCCTTCTTGACACGAGACACCTTAGGCCCTGGCTTCTTGTTGAGTTGTTTGTTTGTTTGTTGGAGTTGGTGCTGAGCAGCTAAGATGTCATTATGCTCTGAACATCTTCTGTACTTAGCAGCTTGGCGTGATCATCCTCAAAGTGCTGTTGAGTGTTGCATGATGCTAAGCTTCTTCAATTACTCAACCTCCTCTGATGATCCCTTGATGAACTGCCTTGAAGATCGTTCCTCTTGATACGTGATGGCTGCACATGATTGGTTTCTAAGATGACTGTAAGCTCTTCTGCTAGGTACTTCAAAACTTTTTCATGCATGCCACCATGATGGCGTTTGTGATCTCCCTTCTTGATACTTGATGTCTTCTCATGATGGACTTGCTAAGATGACTGTAAGCACTTCTCTATGGTACTTAGAATCTTCCCATGATGGACATCAAGATGACATGACGCTCTTCTTTCTCTCGGCAGTTCAGAACACTCTTCATGTAGTAGAACTCTCACTTCTACATTGTAGAACTCTCACTTCTACTTCTTTCTTTGTTTGTCTCTATGTGTTCTTGGTGGATCATAGAGTGAGCCTTCGGACTCACTATCTCACATAGTTTAGAACAGTCCACCATTCCTCTACTGCACTTGCTGACTTTCCTTAGTCAGTTACTGAAGTCTTCTTATGATCAACATGTGGAAGACTTTATCTCGAATGGCTTCATAACTCAATCTAGATGTTGATTGAGTTGGTGCTTAAATCTTTTGTTAGCTTACATGCCATTCGTTGAGTGCTCTCTGGTTTCCTTTAGGTGGGATGTATCTTTGCAGTACCAACCAGAGGCTTCATTCCTTTGGATATTCTGGGAGTGCTCATCTGTTGAGAATCGTATTTGCTCTACGATTCTACCTTGGCAGTGTGAGCACATCTGTTGAAGTCTTAGTTCTACACTCTACGATTCAGTTTTGGCTGTGTAGACACTACCACTCTGAGATTAGATCTTGACACATTACGATTTCTGACTTTGTGTTCGTTGTCTTCATCTGATCTTGCTCGACTACGATCTCTGCCTCTGATATGATCAGTAGACTCTATGACTCTGAGTGTAGTCCACGAATCTTGAATTGGCTTCGGCAGATGCTCGATCGGCTCGTAGGCAGGCTGTCTCTACGATTCTGAACATGATTTCCTCAGCAGACTACGGCTCCGAGGAAGTGCTACACGACACACTACAATCCTTCCTCGTCTCTCATGGCAGTCTACGAACTCCGAGATCTACTATCTTGCAGACTACGATTCTGTCTTGACAGCTCTCGAGTTTTCCTTGACTCTCCTGGAATACTATGATTTTTGGTGCAGTGCTCGACGATCAGACAAGACAATCTATTACATAATAAGATCAACCTAACATGCTTGATCTTTCTATATTTATAGTCCTTGTACATCATTTCTTTTTAAGGACTTTACAAAGTTGTTTTGCTTATTTAGGATCAACCTAACATATTTGATCAATTCATTCTAAGTCCTTGTACATATGTTTCTATTATCTATCAAAGGACTTTATAGCTTTTCTTAATGCAAAGATACTTGCATATTCATATATATCATAATCAAATCATATATAAATAGGAATATCATTCACATGTTTATTCCTGACAAATACCAAATAAGTTTAGGTAGGACACACTAGTGAAGGATTTACTTGTCTCTCCCCTCCTAGTTCTATTCCCCGATCTCTGCCAGAGACCATACCTCTAAGCTCTGATATCAACTATGACGCCCCCAAAATAGGTCCACACAACCCATTCTGAATTGTCAAATACCTGTGTTAGTTCCCAGTAGGCACAATAGATCTAGAAGGGGGGGGGGTTGAATAGATCCTTTTTCATTTCAAATACTTTTCTCTTTTATTTTATATTGCTATTAAATTAGCATATGACAAACATAAGAATCTTTTCAAGTACAATGAAATAAGTAAAAGATCCCCTTCATTGATATATTCATAATCATACACACATTGTTCGTATTAGTTCGGTTGTAAGCAGTTAGAACATACATAGCAGTTATAGTAGTTAATAGACATAATTTAAATGACATAATGTAAAAGACACAAGGGGTTTTAAGTGGTTCAGAGACTCAAGCTCCTAATCCACTCTTCTACTTTCAACTAGTAAGATTTCCACTAAGGAAGGGCAGCACCCTGAATCACTAAGATTCCTTCAAGGCCATCAGCCGTGGAACTCTAGTTCACTAAGAACTCTTCAAGGCTAGCAGCCTTGGAACATCTCTAGTTCCCTAGGAACTCTTCAAGCCCAGCAGGCTTGGAACTTCATTTAGTCCCTTCGGACAAGGACACCTTAGGCCCTGGCTTCTTGTTGAGTTGTTTGTTTGTTTGTTGGAGTTGGTGCTGAGCAGCTAAGATGTCATTATGCTCTGAACATCTTCTGTACTTAGCAGCTTGGCGTGATCATCCTCAAAGTGCTATTGAGTGTTGCATGATGCTAAGCTTCTTCAATTACTCAACCTCCTCTAATGATCCCTTGATGAACTGCCTTGAAGATCGTTCCTCTTGATACGTGATGGCTGCACATGATTGGTTTCTAAGATGACTGTAAGCTCTTCTGCTAGGTACTTCAAAACTTTTTTATGCATGCCACCATGATGGCGTTTGTGATCTCCCTTCTTTATACTTGATGTCTTCTCATGATGGACTTGCTAAGATGACTGTAAGCACTTCTCTATGGTACTTAGAATCTTCCCATGATGGACATCAAGATGACATGACGCTCTTCTTTCTCTCGGCAGTTCAGAACACTCTTCATGTAGTAGAACTCTCACTTCTACATTGTAGAACTCTCACTTCTACTTCTTTCTTTGTTTGTCTCTATGTGTTCTTGGTGGATCATAGAGTGAGCCTTCGGACTCACTATCTCACATAGTTTAGAACAGTCCACCATTCCTCCAAACTTGGCAACTCTTGCAACCCTCGATCTTTGAAGCTCTTGCTGATTTATACTCATTCCCGATCCTTCCGTTGGAAAGTAACCGTTGAAAGCTATTCAAATATCTTCATAGATCTCGAGTTGACTAAGGTAGACTGCTGATCTGACATGTCATATTTTTTCTGACACTGCAGTCTACTATTTCACCTACCCCATCAGAGATGTCACTTTAATGTCTTTGGCAGGTCAAAGACTTTATTTCCTCCTTCTGATTTCTCGATCAGAGGTTCTCCTTTTGCATCGATGCTCTCAATAAGCTCTTGTCCGAATATTACCCTTCAGATTGAACCGTTGCCAATGTTTCAGTCTTCAGCTATTCGAACTCTACGATTCAGATGCATGGCTTCATAGGACCTGATCGTAGTGTCATGTTGACTGGTAGAGACAACACTACGATCTTGAAGAGTGTTGATTGGATCTTCAATGTAGAACACCTCTTCCTTCTTTTGTGCAGTACTTCAACACTTCTGTTTGCCTCAACAGCTCTCAGTTACTGATGACTTGACTTCTTTGTTCTGGCACCTTCTGAATAGCAAGACACTTCAGATTTGTGGCGTGTCCATCTCGCTTTCTCCTTGTGATCTCCTATTCACCTATCATCAATGGACTGACCTAATGCTTAATCACTTTAGCCTTATTCTTCAGAAGTTGTCCAGTATCTCTGTATGCACTTCATCAGTTCTTTCTTTGTTTGGAAAACACTACGATCTTAGTTGCTTCCAAGATCGTTGTCTTCTGTCTGCTTGACAGCTACTGCATTTGCTGACTTTCCTTAGTCAGTTACTGAAGTCTTCTTTTGATCTCCTTGTGGAAGACTTCATCCTGAATGGCTACACAACTCAATCCGAATGCTGATTGGGTTGGTGTTTAGATCTTCTGTTAGCTTGCATGCCATTCGTTGAGTGCTCTCTGGTTTCCTTTATGATGGGATGCATCTTTGCAGTGACAACCAGAGGCTTCATTCCTTTGGATATTTTGCGAGTGCTCATTTGTTGAGAATCATATTTTGTCTACGATTCTGCCTTGGTATTGTGAGCACAATGGTTGAGGTCTTAGTTCTACACTCTACGATTCAGCTTTGGCTGTGCAGACACTACGACTCCTAGATCAGATCTTGAAACTCTACGATTTCTGCCTTGTGCTTGTTGTCTTCATCTGATCTTGCTCGACTATGATCTCGGCATGTAATCAATAGACTCTACGACTTAGAGTATAGTCTACGATCCTTGACTTGGCTTCGACATCAGTAGACTCTACGAGTCCGAGTGTAGTCTACGTTTCTGACTTGGCTTCAGCAGATGTTCGATCGGCTGGTAGGCAGGTTGTCTCTATGATTCTGAACATGACTACGAACTCCGAGATCTACTATCTTGCAGACTACGATTCTGCCTCGACAACTCTCGAGTTTTCCTTGACTCTTCTGGCAGACTCCAATTTCTGGTGGAGTACTCGACGATTAGAAAAGCCTATCTATTACATCATAAGATCAACCTAACATTCTTGATCTTTCTATGTTTATAGTCCTTGTACATCATTTCTTTTTAAGGAATTTACAAAGCTATTTTGCTTATGTAGGATCAACCTAACATACTTGATCAATTCATTCTAAGTCCTTGTACACATGTTTCTATTTTCTATCAAAGGACTTTACAGCTTTTCTTAATGCAACCATACTTGCATATTCATTCATATATATCATAATAACATTCACATGCTTATTCCTGACAATCTCCCCCTATTTGACAAAAACAATAAGTGTATATGCATGTTATGAATGAATCTTATATACAGTGAGCAGCTGTATTTCTAAAACAGATAATCATGAATGTCATTTATAATGATGTGGAATTTAATACACTGACATTTTACATCCTGGATCCAGAACATACCTAACTAGTTATAGATGTACCTCTTTTGGCTCCATGAATGTTTCCAGGATTTTGTTGATCAGTTAATCATCTGACTGGCCTTCTTGCTCCTACTCCCCTTAAGATGATGACTTTCTTGCTTTGATTTGCTCCCCCTTAGTTGTATGCTTCTCTTCTCCTTCTGGCTCCCCCTCAGCTTTGGCATACATAGGTTCATCATTCTTCGGCTCCCCCTCAGAAGATGACTCTGCCTCTTCTTCTGCTTTCTTCTTCTTTGACTTCTTCTTTTCTCCTTTCCTTCTGCTCTTCTTTGAGTTCCTCTTGCTCCCCCCCTTTCTATGCCTCTTTTTCTCCCCCTTTTTGTCATTAATCATTTGGGAGAGCTGCTCCATGTTGGACATAAGCTGCTCCATCAGGTAGGAGGAATTGGCAACTTCAAACTTGAGTTCCTGTTGGCCTAGCTCAAGTTGCACTGAGAAAGACTGCTTCATATTGTCAATCTTGTCATAGAGGACTTGGATCTGCTCTTCACTGGCCTTCTTTGCTTGTAGAGCATCTGCCTTCTGATCATTCATGACCTTCAGATAGATGTTATCTCTCTCTTTGAGTTTGAGAGATACATCGCCTATATAGTAGCTTGCGTGCTTACTGGATTGAATTATCTCCTCTCTGCCACAACTTCTATGACTCTTCCCTGAATAGAGATATTTTTTCAATCAGTGCATCAGAATTTTTCATCAGCTCCTTCTCCACAGATACTTGATCATCTGGTTGAGCAATCTCCTGTCGAGCATTAGATTGAACTCCACGATCTTCATCCTTCGACAGATTTTCAAAGGTGTTGAGAATCTGAAGAATCGTTGAGTTCCAATCGCTGGTTGAGGATGAAGGAATGTATGTTAGTAGTGCTTGAGCAGATGGAGGCTTCTGGTATTGAACTTGAACACCATCAGTAGTAGAGTGAACGGACTCTACGATCATCTCCTTTGTCATGATCCTTCTTCCTTGAGAGTCCACTCTACGATCGTAGGGGATATAGTGACTGCCGGCATGTCTATAGACCTTGTAGTGAGGCTAGTTTGTGATCAATTTGGTGGCAAACTTCTTCACCCTTGGGAAGTTTTGTGCTACCAGCTCCTTGCTTGGAAAATGAGAGTAGCACCAGCTGAAGTAACTTCCATCTCTTTTAGTATGGGCTTTTAGCCACGACATCCATTAGAAGAACCATCTTATTAGCAAATCATCAGGATTATAAAGGATGGTCTTGCAGTCCAGCTCCATGTTGTTCTAGTTTTTAATTACATCAAAGGTAGTCATTCTTACCACCTTGAGTTGTTCATCCCCATAGTTCACCCATCTTTCTGGTGGTGTTTCTGGTGGTTCATTCAAGACTTCTACCACTATTCTCCTGGTGAATTTTGTTGGAGAGAGGACATGATAGAGTTCTGGTTCCTCTGATTCCTGATTTTTAGAATTGGAATCATTCTCCATTTCTTCTCTTTCAGAGCCTGAACCATTTTGATCATTTCCAACAGTGAATCCTTCTTACTGCATTTTATTTTCAGAGCCTTCTTCAGCAAGATCTTCTTTTGATTCATCTTCTTCACCACTAGTTCCATCTTCAGCACTTTCATTCTTTGATACAAGATCATCATCACTTAGTTCAATGATAGCATTTGAGTGATCGCTTCTCCTTTTAGAGGCAAATTTTGCTTGCAGTCTGTAGCTCTTCCTTCTTGCTGGAAGTTCAGCTATAGGGGTTTTAGACTCTTCTTCCTCTTAAGATTCTGAAGCCTTTGGATCATCAGATGAACTTTCTTGAGGTTCAGTCCTGATAGGGGCAGTCCCTTCTTCTGTGAGCTCATCACCCTTTCAGCCGTCATGGGGACTTTCAGGATTGAAATGGGCACGTTCTTCCTTTTTAGAAACAGCATCATTTGACCCACCATCTAGGCTTGTTGGGGAATTTTTATTTGGGGATGGAGTTGGGTCATATTGAATCTCTTCTTCATCATCAGAGTGAATGCTCTAAGGATTAGCCATAGAGCTTGAGCATTCTTCTTCTTCAACAGATGTTGCATTTTCATTCATTAATCCAGCTTCACCTTCATTGCTGGATTTGGTCTGCAGGGACTCAGCCTTGAGACTGTCAGTTGCCTTTTCTTCTTCTGATTCTACATCCTTCTCTTCATCAAATGTACTATCTTGGGAAACTAAGGCTGGTTTGATTATCACTTTGGCTTTCTTGTTAGATGGCCCTTGAACTAATCTGTTACTTCTCTTCTTTGTGGTTTCAGCAGTTAGGGCTCTTTCTTCTTCAACCTTGTCTTTGATGGAGAGACTTCTTGGTGGGGCCTTAGTTTTCCCCCAATCTCTTCTTGGGTATCTTCCAACCCGAAGCGAGATGGTGCTATCTTTTTTACAACATTCATACATTCATTCAATTGAAAAGTCTCGAAGAACGAATATACCCTCTATATATTTAAAGTAATATTTACATTTCCCAAGTTCTAAACCCATTACAAAGGTTCTTTGTCATAATATCGATTACATTACAACAATAGACCTATCTATTACAAAAGCGACTTAGAAATCTTCCAACCTTTTAGCTTTTCCTTTATCTTTTCACGATCCTTGGGACGTTCGGTCTTAAAGTAATTTGTATTCATATGGTTCAAATATCAAGAGTGAGCATAACTAGCTTTACGTAAAGTATAACAATTTAATAACAACATGCTTGACACATACAAATCGTATATCTTGATAAGCGAACAATAGTTATGAAGTACTATTGATAATTCAAAATAGCACTTCATCTTTTCTTTCAAAATGTTTTACAATAACAACAATATTAGTAAAAAACATTCACTCGATCGAGAGACCTCGGTATTCATTCTTTATTGGAAAAGACAACCCGGAAAGCAAATCAAGTAAGCTTGGATATTACTTACGAGCACTTCTAGGTGATCGACTGTATTGTACTCTATGTTGATCAACACTACATCCGTTAAGCGTATATGCGTTTAAGCATTTAGCAACCTCACGTGCTGTCGTTTCTGAAACCAAACATTTGTTTAACATTTCGGTCTTCTTTTGAAAACCATATTAAGTAGTTGACAAAAGATAGCAACCATTGACAATACTTGATTAGATTATCAATATTTCAAGTCTAGCCAAAGGAACTGACTTTAACTTCAACATATCTCAATTCATGTGAAAGAATACATGAACATCAAAAACTTGTTCAGATTGAACTGAAACAAGAGTTAGAATACTTGCCTTTAGCGTCTGCTACTGTGTTTTAACTTTATATTCAAGTCGTTCAAGTCATTCAAGTCTCTACAATACATGATCACATAATGCCTTACATTAGGTCACATATAATCAAGTATGTATATGACTATATCATACTCTTTATTTCAATCTAATTGTGTACTAGATTCAATTACTATTAGATTCCGGGTTTGTCATTTACCATTGCATTTATATTTGACTAGGCTATCTTAACCTTTACATTACATTCCTTAAGGTTTAACAAAGTTTAACAATGTTACATTACCTCCCTTAAGTTATGTTTACTTCCATTTCTTTTCTTTGCACTTAGAAAATTTCCTTACTATCTTTGTTACGAGGCTGGCTGGCTGGCTGATTTATACTACATCTCGTGACTGCTGGCCTGAGCCTTATTATCATCTCGACTTTTGGACTTGGCGCTGCTGCGCTACTTATTGAACTAAGGTTCACATTGCGGTGAACTCTTGCGGTATGCTTTCGATTCTTTGTTCAGCGCATGGCGCAGTCTCTTTTACTAGGGTTGGCGCCATGCATGGCTGACTCATGCACCGAATAATAATTTGATTTTGAAATTTTGTGAACTTCCGACGCATAACTTCTTCTTCGTTATAAGTCCGAATTGGCTCGTTCAAAAGCCTACGGTTCACAAATTACGTACTCTACATGACCATTCAAAATTTTATCTATTTGACTTTGTTTGCTAAAAATTCACCTATTGGTTCATTTTTAACGTAAGCGATAAATGTTAAGTGAGCGTTCAACGCTCGTTTCTTAGTTCTAAGTCGAATCCGGTCATTTTGAGTCCATGACTCTTAAATGCCAATTATGACTTGTCTCTATTGGAAAACAAAGGTTTTGTGATCCAACACAAAATTTGACTTTCATTAGAGAATTTTACGTATTCGGCGTTTATCGTCCAATCGTGCAAATTCCGCAATTCTTCATTCTTATGATTTGTTCAACATTACAAATGACTTCCATTCATCATGTGAACATTTTAACATCCTTAATACAACAACTTATATTCATGGTTGGATTTTTGGACTTATTCTTGAGAGCTCATAACTTGTCAAATTATAAACTACTTAAGATTTGATTATTTATGACTTATGACAATTAAAGTTTCTTAACCATCATTTCTCATATGTTCTCAACATATAACTTAACTTAGGTATACATGATACATATAATCATATAAGTTCTTTTACATTCATTTCATTTCTCTTAATAAACTTCTTACAAGTTCATATTATTTTCACATAAGTTTATAACTTCATGCTAGCTTAAATGACTTATTACCAACTTAATTGGCTTAAGTTCATTACTTACTCATTCATGTTTCTTAATCCCACTTTTCTTATCATCCTATCATGATAGAGATAGAAGATATTTGGAGAAGAAGTCTTACTTTAGAAGTCTTTGATAAGTAGCTTCTTCTTTTCTTGGCTTATGGAAGTGACTTATTTGCAACTTAATCTCTCTAACACTTAAGCACTTTGTGATGTCTAGATTATTTGAGCAACCAACAAATGGCTTGCAAGCTTCTTCTATTTATAGAATTTCCAAGGTTAGGGTAGTTTAGTCTTTAAAACATCCCACCTCCTTAACCCACTCCTTACTATTCATTACTTGCAAGAGCCACACTTAAATCCTACACTTGGTCATTACTCTTTAGTCTTGGTCAATACTCTACTTGATCATCACACTTACTTGATCACCACATCACTTGGTCACCACACATTCAACCATATTAATATGGTTTGCCCCATGGGTCGACCAATTTATTGGACTTTAGTTTTGGGCTTGGATTAATAAATCCTTTGGGCTTTGCATTAATAAACACTTATTGGTTCATTAATAATAGTTGGGCCTCTCCCTTTAATTCATTTGGACTTGTCCTAATTATTAATCAATCATCCAAGTCCATTAACATTTCTTGATGTATTTTAATATTTTTGTATTCTAATTCTTATAGAATTTATATACGGTATTTCATCATTCATACCACTTCATTATAATACTTACGTATTATACTCGTTTTCATTACTTTGTACAATACCAGCGTATCATACCATTATTACTTATTTCTTAACACTTAAGCTTTACTTAACATTTATAAATTAAGTCCATGACGATTTATTACATTTTCCATAACTAGATTTTTATTACATAATCCATCTTACCTTGTTATTCCATCATTCGTATTTCTAGGAAACTTAAAATTATATCCAGAAAAATCTGGATGAATAGTGTTTTTAGGAAAATTTCTCGAAAAACTTTTATTTTCGTCTTGGAAATTCAAACACTTTAATTCATCCACGTAGCCCAAATACTACGATATTCTAACATCAATAGGTTATCTGATGACAACCATCTTGATAACACATGGAATATGATTTTATTATTATTTAACTTAATAAAATCATTTTACAATAAGATCCGAATTTCTCGATTCGTTACATTCTTCCCCCTTATAAAGATTACATCCCCGAGAATCTCGTCTTACTTTAATCAAATAGATGAGGAAAATTTTTCTTCATCTTTTCTTCTAGTTCCCACGTTGCTTCTTGATGATGCGTGGTGGTTCTTCCATATTACCTTTATTGATGGTATTACCTTGTTCCTCGAAACTTGTTCCTTTTCTATCAATGATCTTCATCGGCGACTCTTCATAGGTTAAGTCTTTCTCGATATGAATCGGTTCATACTCGATTACATGCTTATAGTCCCGAACTTATATGGACGTAATGAGATCGTGAAATCGTTATGTATTAGTTCTAGATGCGGAGGTAATGCTACCATATAAGCTACCTCTCCCACCCGTTTTAATACTTGAAAGGTCCTATAAACCTTGGACTTAACTTTCCTTTCTTTCCAAAGCGTATCTTTCCTTTCGAGGAGATACCTTTAGAAACTCTGTCTGAGCCCACCTCAAACTCTCGATTTAATCTATGTGAGTCGACATACTTTTTTTTGCATCTGGTGTGACGAGGCACATTGAATTAACTTTACCACATCCGTTGTTTGCTGCACCAATTCTGGTCCTAGCATCCGGCGTTCTCCCACCTCATCCCAACACAAAGGTGTTCTGTATTTTCTCCCATACAGAGCTTCATACGGCGGCATACCTATGCTTGCATGATAACTGTTGTTATATGCAAACTCTACTAGTGGTAGGTGATCATCCCAACTACCCTTGAAATCCATGACACAAGACCTCAACATGTCTTCTAACGTCTGAATTGTTCTTTCGCTCTGCCCATCAGTTTGTGGATGATAAGCCGTGCTTAACCTCAGCTGTGTTCCCAACTGCTCTTGCAAACTCCTCCAAAAGTTTGATGTGAATCGTGGATCACGATCTGACACAATCGATATCGGTACTCCATGTCTGGAAATGATTTCCTTGACATAAAGTTTAGCTAACTGGTCTAAGTTATACTTGACCCTAATTGGCAAAAAGTGAGCCGACTTAATCAATGGGTCCACTATTACCCAAATCGAATCGTACCCTTTTTGCGTGTCGTCGGAAGTCCCACCACGAAGTCCATCGTGATATGCTCCCACTTCCACTTGGAATCTCCAATGGTGTAATAAACCATTTGGAGTCGTTGATGTTCGGCCTTAACTTTTTGACAAGTTAAGCACCTACTCACATACTCTCTGCTATTTCTCTTCATGTTTGGCCACAAAAACTCTGTCGAAGGTCTTGATACATCTTAGTGCTACCGGGATGTATCGAGTACCTCGAACTATGAACTTCTTGTAACACTTGCTCCTTTAATTCCGTCTCATTGAATCCAAATTCTTCCCTCAAATCTTAATAATCCCTCATTATCAAGACTATACTTAACCTCTTCCTTCTCGGATAACAACTTCTTCATTTGGTTACACTCATCCGCCTTGAGTTGTACCTCCTTGACCCTTTTCTATGATGGTAGATTGCATCTCCGTCGCAAAAGAGTAATTGCCGAATCACTCGGCATCTTCATTTCTATTTCCATCCTAGCCATCTCTTTATTAACTCCTTTTGGTAGTTAACATAGACAACTTTTCCCGACCCTTCTACTTAAGGCGTCGGCTACTACATTGGCTTTTCGGGGTGATCTGATTTCACAATCATAATCCTTTATCAACTCCGACCATCTTCTCATCTCATATTCAACTCCTTACGGTGAAGATATACTTTAGACTTTTATGGTCCGTATATATCTCACATTTTTCCCCATAAAGATAATGCCTCCATATCTTTAGGGCAAAACACTCTGCATTGCCAGTTCTAGATCATGAGTAGGATAAACTTTCTCATAATCCTTCAAGCTGCTTGAGATGCATCTGTGATGACTTTGCCATCTTTGCATAAGCACACAACCAAGTCCTCTATCTGAAGCATCACTATACCTTCAAAATTTCCCGTGTCATCTGGTAATGACAAAGCAGGAGCTTCACTTAATCTTTTCTTGATTTCTTGAAAATTGTCTTCACATTTATCCGTCCATCGTATTTCACCGTCTTCCTTGTTAAATTAGTCAGCGAGGTAGCTATCTTGAAAAATCTTGGATAAATCTTGATAGTACCATTAACTAACCCTAGAAACTCCGCTTTTCTCGATCGGCGTTTTTGGTTGTTCCCAATTCATTCTTTGCTTCCACCTTATTTGGATCCACTGAAATCCCTCTTGGTCGATGACATGACCTAAAAAGCGTACCTTTTCGGCCAAAATTCACATTTGGTGAATTTACGCATATAACTTCTCCTTCCTTAGTGTCTCGAACACTAATCTTAAGTGTTCGGCATGATCTTACGGCGTCTTAGAATGAACTAGAATATCATCGATAAACACCAAGACGAACTTGTCCAAATATAATTTGAACACTCTGTTCATCATGTCCATAAATCGGCGGTGCATTAAATCGACCCAAATGACATCACGAGCTTCGTAATGACCATAACGAGTCACGAATGCGATCTTTGGTACATCTTCCTTCCTAACCTTCAGCGATGATACCCCCATCCATAAATCTATTTTAGAAAAATACTTTTGCCCTTTTAATTGATCGAAGAGATCATCGATCACAGGCAATGGGTATTTATTCTTTATCGTTAACTTGTTCAACTCTCGATAGTCGATACAAAGCCTTAACGATCCATCTTTCTTTTTGACAAACAACATAGGGTGCTGCTCCCCACGGTGAAACACTTGGTTGAATGTACTTCTTGTCCAATAGCTCACATGTAGTTTGAACCATTAGTTCTTTCATTTCCACAGGCGCCATACGATACGGTGCCCTTGAGACTAGTGCCAGTTCTGGCACAATGTCTATCACAAATTCGATCTCCTTATCCAGCGGTAAACCCGGTAACTCACTTGGAAATACATCCATGAATTAGTTTACTATAGGTATTTGTTCCATGGTTGCTCCCACTCTCTGGTATCAACAACATGGCATAGGTAACCTACACAACCCTTTCTTAAAAGTTTTCTAGTTTGTGTCATCGTAAAGCAACACGGACGTCCGATAATTTACTCTTAGTAAAATACTACGGGAGGTTGCTTCAACGTCACGATACTCACACATTTCTTTTGGCAATCTATAATTGCTCCATGGTTAATCAACCAATCCATTCCGAAATTACGTTGAATTCTCCTAACTTTATCGGTATTAAATCTCTGATAACTTACAACCACGTACATCTACGCAACAACTCCTATGAATATCTTCACGGAATTATCTCTTCGTTTGCTACCTTAATGTTTAAAGGTATAGGCAATTTTTGAGGAAATAATTCTAGTCGTCTCTAGCAAAATCACATGCTATAAATGAACAAGTAGCACCCGAATCAAATAACGCGTATGCATTCATATTGTTGATCGAATAATACTTGCAACTACATCCCCGATGCCACCGCATCTTGGGCCGTCATATTAAAGGTGCGGGCCATTGATTTCCCATTGAAATTTGGACCACTAATAGCTAACTTCCATTATTAGGTCCCTTATTTCCTTCTATCCCCTTCTTGAGGCGGTTCTTTGCTATGTGGTCGGTTGATCCACATACAAAGCATCCGTGATTCTTCTTTGGATTGGGGCGATTAAGGCGAAATGTGCCCTTCTATCCCTGATTATAACATACTGTTCTTTTACCTTTGAGGCAGACTCTAAGTGAGTCTTTCATGAGAGTTTCTGAGCCTCCTCCTCCTCCTCTCTTGGAGTCCCCTTGTTTATCCCAGGTATTCCCGAGTTAAAGCCCTTTCTCTTGACCATCGCCACTTCCACTTTGGCTCCCTCGGTCTTGGTTCCTCCATCAACCACCCTTTGGTCTTCTTATCTTTGTGATGCGGCTAAGAGCCTCATTCCCACCTTGACAATTATTGCCTTTTCTAGTATGGTTCCAAAGGAAGTACTTTGGAACACGAGATCTTGACTATAGAGCCGGGGTTTCAAGCCCCTTTCGAACCTTCTAGCCTTTCTCACTTGAGTGTCCACTTGATGTGGAAGCGAATCGTGCCGATTCATTAAACTTGGCGACATCTTTGAGGAAGCTGTCATATCCCTTGTCTCAATTCTAGAAACCTCATCTCCATCCTCCTTGCATACTCGTGGGAAAATAGTTCTCGAAGAAAATCTCCTTGAACCTCTCCCGTTATTAGGTTTCCTATATCGGCCCTAACTTTGGTTTGCCTCCCACGGAAGTTGGCCTCTCCTTCATCATCAAATAGGTTGCAAAGGCAACCTTTTGACCCTCCTCAACATTTGCTATTACAAATGCTTTCTCGATTTCTTTTACCCATATACAGGCTTCTATAGGGTCCGTAGTTCCCTTGAACTCCGGCGGACCTACACTTTTGAAATCCTTAAAAGTAGTAGCTCGTCTTACTCCGGGAATTACGGTACATTAGCCCTGTTCTATTAAATCTGGTAGTTAAAAGATTAACGAACTCTGCATTGGATTAGCAGGACCACCCTCAGGTTGGTTAACATTAAGCGCCGATTTACGTTGTCTCCTTCTTGGCGGCATTTTCTTTGTTAAGAAAACAACACATCATTATTACTTTATTCTTGTTGGTTTGTTATTGTTTGTAATAAAACAACAACTCATACTCATTACTCAATATATTCCATAAAAAGATTTATATTGATTCATAACTTGTAGTATAACACTACATTGTTTACATTACTCAGCCTTAGTGATTACATTACCATCCATGAATTACTTTCCAAAAATTGGGATTTACAAAAACTACCCTTTGTTATACAAAAAGAGGGTTTTACGTCACTACTAGATACATAATATTTACATATCTATTCTACTCTAGCTATTGCTAGATTACATCTGTAGTAAGGCATTCTCAAAATCGACTTCGGCCAAATAAAGTGATAACATCTCTCTTGATGGTATGGCCAGGTGCACATCTACTTCTACACGATATCCGACTACTGCTGCTTGAAATCTACATGAGAACTCCTATGAATATAGGACATCTCTCCAACTTCCGCTTCTTAGTCTTTAGCTCTGCTTGAGCTCAAAGACTTCTCCTCTCAAATCTCGGACTTTGTCCATAGCTAGGACTCTATCATTGTGCTCCTCTTCCCACATTCCTTCCATACTAGTCTTGTCCTCACGCAGACATTTCGGAGTTCCTCTTTCAACTCCTTAACCTCTTGGCGATAATGGACATTCCTATCCAATACTGACATAAGCAGATGCCTTCATTGATTCCCGTGAGACATTTCCTCTGTAAGTGGAACACAGGTCTCTGTGGGTGGAACACAGTCGAAAGGACATCACGTCCACCTCCTCCTCTAGCATGCCATCAAATATAGACATGTAGTCTAAGTAAATGCAGAGTCTCCAGGCTTCGATGGTCACCAACTACGGTTCTCTGACTCTGAGATTTGGTAGTATCTCTACCCGATTAACTGAATCCTCGCTTACTACATGTATATCTCTATACATATCATTTTCTCCTGACATCTACAATAAAACAATATAGTTTGATTAGTACACGTCAGTAAAATAATAGAAATACATAACATAATATAATGCATTTTTATAAGGTTACTTTCCATCTTTTACTTCTTTATCTTTTTCATAAGGTTATGACTTAAGGTTCTACTTTCCCCCTTAAGTTTTATAACCTAGGCTTTGATACCAACTTGTGGCGCCCCCAAATCAAGGTATCTTCCAACTTGACGGATGGTGCTATCTTTGTCTGACATTCATACATTCATTCAATTGAAAAGTCTCGAAAACGAATATACCCTCTATATATTTAAAGTAATATTTACATTTCCCAAGTTCTAAACCCATTACAAAGGTTCTTTGTCATAATATCAGTTACATTACAACAATAGACCTATACTATTACAAAACAGCTTAGAAATCTGCTTTAGCTTTTCCTTTATCTTTTCACGATCCTTGGGACGTTCGGTCTTAGGCGTATTCATATGGTTCAAGCAAGAGTGAGCATAACTAGCTTTCGACAAGTATAACAATTTAATAACAACATGCTTGACACATACAAATCGTATATCTTCGATAAGCTGAACAATAGTTATGAAGTACTATTGATAATTCAAAATAGCACTTCATCTTTTTTTTCAAAATGTTTTACAATAACAACGATTATTAGTAAAACATTCACTCGTCGAGAGACCTCGGTATTCATTCTTTATTGGAAAGGACACAACCCGGAAGCAAATCAATAAGCTTCGATATTACTTACGAGCACTTCTAGGTGATCGACTATTGTACTCTATGTTGATCGACACTACATCCGTTAAGCGTATATGCGTTTAAGCATTTAGCAACCTCACGTGCACATCGTTTTCTGACCAAACATTTGTTTAACATTTCAGTCTTACTTTTGAAAACCATATCAAGTAGTTGACAAAAGATAGCAACCATTGATAATACATGATTAGATTATCAATATTTCAAGTCTAGCGAAAGGAACTGGCTTTAACTTCAACATATCTCGATTCATGTGAAAGAATACATGAACATCAAAAACTTGTTGATTTGAGCTGAAACAAGAGTTAGAATACTTGCCTTTAGCGTCTGCTACGGTGTTTTAACTTTATATTCAAGTCGTTCAAGTCTCTACAATACATGATCACATAATGCCTTACATTAGGTCACATATAATCAAGTATGTATATGACTATATCATACTCTTTATTTCAATCTAATTGTGTACTAGATTCAATTACTATTCGTTCCGGTTTGTCATTTACCATTGCATTTATATTTGACTAGGCTATCTTAACCTTTACATTACATTCCTTAAGGTTTAACAAAGTTTAACAATGTTACATTACCTCCCTTAAGTTATGTTTACTTCCATTTCTTTTCTTTGCACTTAGAAAATTTCCTTACTCTCTTTGTTCTGAGACTGGCGCTGCGGCGCCAGATTTATACTTACATCTCGCGCTGCGGCGCGAGCCTTATTGCATCTCTGACCCGGACTTGGCGCTGCGGCGCCACTTATTGAACTAAGGTTACGTGTGACCAGTGAAACTCTTGCGGTATGCTTTCGATTCTTGTTCAGCCATGTGGCAGTCTTTTTTCCTAGGGTTGGCGTTGCATGGCTGACTCTTTGCACACCGAATAATAATTTAGGTTTTAAATTTTGTGAACTTCCCGGACGCATAACTTCTTCGTTATAAGTCCGAATTGGCTCGTTCAAAAGCCTACGGTTCACAAATTACGTACTCTACATGACCATTCAAGAATTTTATCTATTTGACTTTGTTTGCTAAAATTCACCTATTGGTTCATTTTTAACGTAAGCGATAAGCGTTAAATGAGCGTTCAGCGCTTTCGTTCTTCGTTCTAAGTCGAATCCGGTCATTTTGAGTCTATGACTCTTAAATGCCAATTATGACTTGTCTCTATTGGAAAACAAAGGTTTACGTGATCCAACACAAAAATTTGACTTTCATTCAGAGAATTTTTACGTATTCGGCGTTTATCGTCGATCGTGCAAATTAAGCGATTCTTCATTCTTATGATTTGTTCAACATTACAAATGACTTCCATTCATCATGTGAACATTTTAACATCCTTAATACAACAACTTATATTCATGGTTGGATTTTTGGACTTATTCTTCAAGAGCTCATAACTTGTCAAATTATAAACTACTTAAGATTTGATTATTTATGACTTATGACAATTAAAGTTTCTTAACCATCATTTCTCATATGTTCTCAACATATAACTTAACTTAGGTATACATGATACATATAATCATATAAGTTCTTTTACATTCATTTCATTTCTCTTAATAAACTTCTTACAAGTTCATATTATTTTTTCACATAAGTTTATAACTCATGCTAGCTTAAATGACTTATTACCAAATTAGTTGGCTTAAGTTCATTACTTACTCATTCATGTTTCTTAATCCCACTTTTCTTATAATCCTATCATGATAGAGATAAAAGATATTTGGAGAAGAAGTCTTACTTTAGAAGTCTTTGATAAGTAGCTTCTTCTTTTCTTGGCTTATGGAAGTGACTTATTTGCAACAATCTCTCTCTAACACTTAAGCACTTTATGATGTCTAGATTATTTGAGCAACCAACAAATGGCTTGCAAGCTTCTTCTATTTATAGAATTTCCATGGTTAGGGTAGTTTAGTCTTTAAAATATCCCACCTCCTTAAACTACCTCCTTACTATTCATTACTTGTAAAGCACAACTTAAATCCTACACGTGGTCATTACTCTTTAGTCTTGTTCAATACTCCTACTTGATCATCACACTTACTTGATCACCACATCACTTGGTCACCACACATTCAACCATATTAATATG
Organism: Panax ginseng; assembly: GCA_020205605.1. NCBI lineage: Eukaryota > Viridiplantae > Streptophyta > Magnoliopsida > Apiales > Araliaceae > Panax > Panax ginseng. The sequence goes on from CM035138.1 coordinate 94,093,362, forward strand.
GTTTGCCCCATGGGTCAACCAATTTATTGGACTTTAGTTTTGGGCTTGGATTAATAAATCCTTTGGGCTTTACATTAATAAACATTTATTGGTTCATTAATAATAGTTGGGCCTCTCCTTTAATTCATTTGGACTTGTCCTAATTATTAATCAATCATCCAAGTCCATTAACATTTCTTAATGTATTTTTGATGTATTTTCTAATTCTTATAGAATTTATATACGGTATTTCATCATTCATACCAACTCGTATAATACTTTGTATTATACTCGTTTTCATTACTTTGTACAATACCAACGTATCATACCATTATTACTTATTTCTTAACACTTCACTTTTTACTTAACATTTATAAATTAAGTCCATGACGATTTATTACATTTTCCATAACTAGATTTTTATTACATAATCCATCTTACCTTGTTATTCCATCATTACGTATTTCTCGGAAACTTAAAATTATATCCAGAGCAAATCTGATGAATAGTGTTTTTGAAAAATTTCTCGGAAAAAACTTTTATTTTCATCTTGGAAATTCAAACACTTTAATTCATCCACGTAGCCCAAATACTACGATATTCTAACATCAATAGGTTATACTGATGAGAACCATCTTGATAACACATGGAATATGATTTTATTATTATTTAACTTTTACAATAAAATCATTTTACAATAAGATCCGAATTTCTCTCTCGGTCAGAAAGGGTTCCGAAATTTATGGAAGCATTTGAGTAGAACTCTTTAATCAGGTCAACATATACTCGAGTGCTTGCCTCAAGACATTCTGAGAATCTAGCTTTCTTTACAAGTTTGAGAATGTCTCTGAACTTCTTTGTCAGATTTCTCAAACGACTTAGTTCCGAGCTGAATGCCAGTGATAACTCGCCAATCTTCCATTTGAATAGTTCGAGGAATATGGGTATATGATTCAGAGGATTATATGAGGGCTGGCTGATTGTGATTTGGGCAAGGCTCTGAAGGATTAATAGATTTTGGCTTCGATGAGGATTCTAGGGTTTGAAAATGGGAGGGAGAAAGGTTCGATGGTTTCTGATAACTATTTGCAGATTTTGAATGTCTTAATGACATTTCCTTCTAACTCTGCATAATTAGTGATGTGTCAACCAACCATTGGTTGCACAATGTCCAGTAATGAGTTGTAACTCCCCATAACTTTTCAATTAGATATTTCCTTTAGGAGAGTAGACATTTAATTGACGTGGATTGACCGTTGACCTTTTTGGCTCGTAGAGTAGCATGGTAGAGAAACTATGGACTCTACATTTTCCTTTGTTGACTTCAACGATCAACTATTGTGAGATATTGTAAAGGGTGGTTTTGATATTAATCCTCATTCTGAAACTGCATAACTTGACCACTGATATATATCTGAACTTATCTCCTCATAATCTGAATGGTTGAGCAATTGTCCAGTCCTTTCGAGCTTCTTATGAGGTGGAGTATCCTCTCGTAGGACTGCGATCGTCGAGTCTGCTTCTACGATCGTTGAGGTTGCACTTCAATCGTGGAGTTCTCTTCAACCTCGACTCTACGATCGTTGACTGACTTGGTCCTTGAGATGAACTTTACTAAGCATTCCTTCTGGGTCAAGGTAGCTCAGGAAGGGCCAACCTCTTAGAGTGAACTAAGGGTCAGGTTTGTCCCTGAGGCGCTTTCCAGATGAGATACTTTAGAAGTGATTTGCACTGATTTCTCATTTGACCTTTTCTGGTAGGGAGGTCCTCTACCAACTTTAGACAATTTCACTTGTTGTAATCATGGTGTCCTCCTGCTTTTACACTACGATCGGATGTTTGATCGCAGGTACTCCACGATATTAGGTTGGGTGGCTGATAGGTTATCAGTAGTACATTTTGAGACGTTCCTACTGACTATGGATCATCATTTGGTTCATCAGCCACAAAGTTTTGGGACTCTATAGCTGGTACATTTCTTCATAGTATAACTCAGTGCTGTTGTTTCTTAACAGATCACTGCTCCCCTATAGTTGATGATGTCTTCACGGATAGATGTGATTCCCTTTACTTTAGGTTCATTTGAAGATAGCCTTGCATATCTCCTTCTGACTGGAATCACAATTATCACTTAGATCTCCTTGTATCGTAGGCATGAATATTTTTAGGACTGATCACTCTACGATCTTTTGACAGTACTACGAACGTAGTCTTCTTTGACAGTCTTGTGCGTGTGAAGTTCTGCTCCCGTAATGAGTTCCTCTTGACTGATGCTCGATGATCCTCTGATGTGATCTTCTTTAAGGATTCTTCTCATATAGCATGTTTTTCCTAATTTGAGCATATAAGACCCTTTTCATCTTTGGTTGCATGGCCTACTTCCATATACAGATCAGCAGCCATGTGAGCTTCATTCAGGTTAGCTCAGCGGGTCTTCAAGGATAGGCTTGGACATATAGGAATTTTATCAGAATCATTTATGAACAGTCCTTAGCCTTCTGCTAGTTGAGTCTTCTTGTCTGAAGTCTTCTTCTTCAGCATTCCTTAGAGTGGTCAGACGGACCAAGTACCAGCAGGTTAAATACATTTCTATTTTTGGTACCCACAATTAAATGGGTCCTGCTAGGTTAGTTTTCTAAACCCATGTTCCTCATATTTGGATAATCATCATATTTATCACCAACAATCATATTCATGCATGCAACTAATTTTAGATAATACATTTTGAGATACATGATTGTGAGTGTGTGTAAGTTTCGTCATTTTAAAAACACACTCTTTTTCTTTGATGGTTTCATCATTTGCAGGGTTATGTTCACAAGGTTTAAGTGTTCATAGAGTGAGAATCAACTCTACGATATGGAGGCGATCAGTTTCTATCAATCATCAAGATACTCTTGTAGAACTGATCATTCTCTATGTGATGTCAAACACTTAGAACATAGGTTGTACATACATACCAACCCACTAGCAAAGATTACTTCACATAAAATTAATTTAACTTATGATGTTCTTATGACCCATTTTAGATTTCCTTCAAGATGTCATTTTAACCTAATATTTGGATGGAGAGAAAGTTTATAAGCATCTGAGTTTCCAACCTCAGGGTACTTTCTCTCTTCACCTTTTTAGGTAGATTATGACTCCTTGATAGAATACTGTTATAGTTCATAAGAAGGTGCATTCATGATGTATACATTTATAATAGTGAGGAACCGTACCTTTTTTCTGTCAGTTTCTTAACAGTCATTTATCTTTAATATACTGAGTTAAGGCATTGATGTAAATAGCTTCACATTTGCTCCTGACAGCTTATTGCTCTAGTTGGCCTTTAATCAATCAGTCGTGGTCTTGAAGATGCAGGCTAGGAGAATCTCAGCATCTTTAGTTCTTTGACATCCTTTGATTCACAAAGTTTGCACCCAACTGCTGGTTGGCCAGACACATATTTGAGAAGATCTTCTTTCTTCTCTGGATAGGCATTTCTTAGCATGTATGGCCTTTTCATCTTTTAGGCTGAAGGATGCTTGAATCTTTGTTATTGATGTCTCTTGAGCTTTCTCGTCTGGTCTTCAGACCACTAGATTGACTGCAAGCAAGGATTGGTCTTGTTGATATAATACTCAAGAGCATGGACCAATCTGAGCAGCTTTATTTCCAACGTGTGAGCTCATCTGCATATAACAAGTGACTTACTACTAAACTAAGTTTAGAACAATGTTTGTGCTTGGGATCAGACTCAAAGTGATTAGCTTTTGAATATAGCATGAGAACCTGCTTTGATACCAATTGTTAGTTCCCAGTAGGCACAATAGATCTAGAAGGGGGGGTTGAATAGATCCTTTTTTCATTTCAAATCCTTTTCTCTTTTATTTTATATTGCTATTAAATTAGCATATGACAAACATAATAATCTTTTCAAGCACAGCGGAATAAGTAAAAGATCCCCTTCATTGATATATTCATAATTATACATACATTGTTCGTAGAGTTAGTTCGGTTGTAAGCAGTTAGAACATACATAGCGGTTATAACAGTTAATAGACATAATGTAAAAGACACAAGGGGTTTTAAATGGTTCAGAGACTCAAGCTCCTAATCCACTCTTCTGCTTTCAACTAGTAGGATTTCCACTAAGGAAGGGCAGTACCCTGAATCACTAAGATTCCTTCAAGGCCAGCAGCCTTGGGACTCTAGTTCACTAAGAACTCTTCAAGGCTAGCAGCCTTGGAACGTCTCTAGTTCCCTAGGAACTCTTCAAGCCCAGCAGGCTTGGAACTTCATTTAGTCCTTTCGGACAACAACCCTTCAGGTATTGGCTTCTTGTTGAGTTATTTGTTTATTTGTTGGAGTTGGTGCTGAGCAGCTAAGATGTCTTTATGCTCTGAACATCTTCTGTACTTAGCAGCTTGGTGTGATCATCCTCGAAGTGCAGTTGAGTGTTGCATGATGCTCAGATTCTTCAGTTACTCAACCTCCTCTGATGATCCCTTGATGAACTACCTTGAAGATCATTCCTCTTGATACGTGATGGTTGCACATGATTGGTTTGTAAGATGATTGTAAGCTCTTCTGCTAGGTACTTAGAAACTTTCTCATACTTGCCACCATGATGGCATTTGTGTCCTCCCTTCTTGATACTTGATGTCTTCTCATGATGGACTTGTTAAGATGACTATAAGCTCTTCTCTATGGTACTTAGAGTCTTCCCATGATGGACATCAAGATGACATGACGCTCTTCTTTCTCTCGGTAGTTCAGAACACTCTTCATCTAGTAGAACTCTCACTTCTACATTGTATAACTCTCACTTCTACTTCTTTCTTTGTCTGTCTCAGCAGTTCTTGGTGGATCGTAGAATGAGCCTTCGGACTCACTATCTCACATGGTTTAGAACAGTTCACCGTTCCTCCAAACTTGGCAACTCTTGCAACCCTCGATCTTTGAAGCTCTTGCTGATTTATACTCCTTCCCAATCCTTCCGTTGGAAAGTAGCCATTGAAAGCTATTCAAATATCTTCATAGATCTCGAGTTAACTGAGGTAGACTGGTGATGTGACATGTCATACTTTTTCTGACACTAGAGTCTACTGTTTCACCTACCCCATCAGAGATGTCACTTTAATGTCTTGGGCAGGTCGAAGACTTTATTTCCTCCTTCTAATTTCTCGATCAGAGGTTGTCCTTTTGCATCGATGTTCTCAATAAGCTCTTGTCTGAATATTACCCTTCAGATTGAACCGTTGCCAATGCTTCAGTCTTCAGCTATTCGAACTCTACGATTCAGATGCATGTCTTCATATGACCTGATCGTAGTGTCATGTTGACTAGTAGAGCCAACACTACGATCTTGAAGAGTGTTGATTGGATCTTCAATGTAGAACATTTCTTCCTTCTTTTGTGCAGTGCTTCAACACTTCTATTTGCCTCAACAGCTCTCAGATACTGATGACTTGACTTCTTTGTTCTGGCCCCTTCTGAATAGCAAGACACTTTAGATTTATAGCGTGTCCAGCTCGCTTTCACCTTGTGATCTCCCGTTCACTTATCATCAATGTACTGACTCAATGCTTAATCACTTTAGCCTTGTTCTTCAGAAGCTGTCCATTATCTCTATATGCACTTCATCAATTATGTCTTTGTTTGGTAAACACTACGATCTTAGTTGCTTCCAAGATCGTTGTCTTCTATCTGCTTGACAGCTACTGCATTTGTTGACTTTCTGTAGTTAGTTACTGAAGTCTTCTTCTGATCTCCTTGTGGAAGACTTCATCCTGAATGGCTTCACAACTCAATCTGGATGCTGATTGGGTTGGTGTTTAGATCTTCTGTTAGCTTGCATGCCATTCGTTGAGTGCTCTCTGGTTTCCTTTATGATGGGATGTATCTTTGCAGTGACAACCAGGGGCTTCATTCCTTTGGATATTTTGGGAGTGCTCATTTTTTGAGAATCATATTTTCTCTACGATTCTGCCTTGGTATTGTGAGCCCAATGGTTGAGGTCTTAGTTCTGCACTCTACGATTCAGCTTTGGCTGTGCAGACACTACGACTCCTAGATCAGATCTTCACACTCTACGATTTTTGCCTTGAGTTTGTTGTCTTCATCTGATCTTTCTCGACTACGATCTTTGCATATAATCAATAGACTCTACGATTCAGAGTGTAGTCTATGATCCTTGACTTGGCTTCAAAGATCGTATCGATGGTATTTAACTCAGAGTGTAATCTACATTTCGACTTGGCTTCGCCGGATGTTCGGTTATTACTCAGAGGCGTTTGTCTCTCGATTCTCGAACATGACTTCCTCAGTAGACTTTGGCTCAGAGGAAGTTCTACTCAACACACTACGATCCTTCATCGTTTCACCTGGTAGTATGTAACGCCCCCAAATTCAGGTACTTGAAACCCGAACTCGGTGCTTTACGATACCATTTCTATGAGCGAAAATAATACTAATAATAATAACAATAATATAAATATAAATATCAAGCTTAACTTACATTTATCAGAGTCTAATCCCAAGTACGCAACCTTTACTATATTCTTTACATGATATATAATACATATCATTATCTTAATATAATTTAACTATTACAAAAGATACCATTAAACATATTTTGTTTGCTTTCCTTTTCACTTGTTCTTATCTGAACCTTCAGGTTGATCATGCCTAACTGAAAACATTTAATTTAAAGCAAGAATGAGCATTTGGGTGCCCAACAAATAATAACAACTAGAAATATAATTAGATAAAAGAAATAAATGTTTTCTTTGTACATCACTTCTACATCGAATTTATAGTTGTGAAGTAAACTGAACCGATAATAATAACATAACAATTCTATCTAAAATTTTTGAAACTACGTATTGACTATATATATTGGGTAGTCGACATACTATGAACATTGTTTTCTATTTTCGAAAAGGTTAGACAGAACTTCATCTGCAAACCGTTATAACTTACGGGCATGAGGGTGTACATCCCATGGACCTTGTAATGATCAATACTACATTGCAAGAACGATATGATCGTTCACTCTGTCCACCTTGGGCGCATACAAGTTTTCCCGTGATCGGGATGTTCATACTTAGTTTGGAATCCGAACCAAAATAATTTGATTGAATACAAAAAGGTTTTATCATATTTAACGGTATTTACGAATATGTGTCTAGTCGGTCAAATACCTTAGACGAATTTTATATATATATATATATATATATATATATATATATATATATATATATATATCAACAAGTATTTAAATACAATGATTATCCAAGTGGGGACACTTGTATAACCATATTTCGAAATTAACGAACAAAATATATATATGAGTTATATAATATAATATCATGTTGATAAACAATGATCAGATATAATATATACGACAATAGGGTTAATAATCTAGTATAATAATAATATAAATCTGAATCTTCTTACTAATGTCCATTGCATAAAGGAAATGCAAAGGTAGGATACTTGCCTGGTCTGCTGCTTACAGTTACGTAACTTAGTTTTTATCTTTATACCGAAACCTATCATTAATAAGATCATTTTACTGATTAGAATAACATTCTATAACACATAGCACTGCTTATTGCAGTCAGCATATAACCTAATCACCTTGTCACACACATATTCAATAGTCATTGAATCACAAACAAACATTAATACAGTCAAAATATATAAGTCTAGATCAATTTCTGAAACATGTCGGTGTACCGATGACTTTATTGGGTAATTATCGAGTCTAAGACTCTATCCTGTAGTTCAACATCTGTAAGTTTCAGTCATATTATTTTTAAATAACTTATAATAATTTTAAAATATTTATTATAATTTATCATGAATTTTCAAACACCGGAATCATTATTAAATGATTTAAATATTAAATAATTCAATTATCATTAATATTTAATTAATAATAAACTATTAATGAAACCATTGCCTAAATGTTAAAGTTATTTATAATAACTCAAAATACTTTTAAAGTAATAATATTATCCTTAAATGATTTTTAAAAGAATTAAAATAATTTTTAAATAATTAACATTAATATTAAAGTATTAATCTATTATTTATCAAAATATTAAAAGTCCTTATTTATAACTTAAAATATTTTTAATTTATTTATTTCCTTTTAAATGATTTTAAAGTAATAAAACCATTTTAAAACTATTTATTTAATAAAATTATTAAATAAATTTAATATCATTAATATTAAATTAATAATTATTAATATTAAATTATTAATGAAATTATCCTTTAAATATTAAAAGTTATATTTTATAACTTAAAATATCTTTAAACACTTTATTTTCATGTAAATAATTTTTATAATAATAAAATCATTTTTAAACTGATTTATTTAATATAATTATTAAATAACCTTAATATCATTAATAATAATTAATTAATAAAATTTACCTTTAAATATTGAAAGTTATATTTTATAACTTAAAATACTTTTAAATACCTTATTATTATTTAAAATGATTTTTAATATAATAAAATTATTTTTAATTTATTTATTTAATTCATTTATTAAATAACTTAATTATCATTAATATTAATTTATTAATAAATTTCATCACAAAATTAAAAGTCATTAAAAATAACTTAAAATATTTTATTCTATCATAATATAATTTTAAATGATTTTTCATGTATTAAAATAATTTTAAAATAATTTATTTAATATTATAATTAAATAAATTAAATACCTTTTAATATTTTAAAAATATTAAATATTTATGAAATATATTCAAAATAATTAAAAACTACTTTTCTGACTTTAAAATAATTTTTAATAATTTATTATGTATTTTTAATAATTTAAAACTATTTTTTCTATTTATTTAAATAAAATAATTAATTTTCAAAAATATTTATCGCTAAAGGGCCCTATAGCGACAGAATCGTCGCTATAGGTGTTCTTGAGTTGTTCTTGGCCAAACCCAGAAATTCATGGCAGTTTGCAGGGTAGGTGGTTTGACCACCCATAAATTCATGTTCGATAAGCTTCTGATTTGTCTAAAGAGTTCATGTTGTAGTATGCATGTAATACTACAATCCTAATCATGTTCTATGGCCATAACATAAGAAATCAGAGCGATTTGGGCTTCAGAAAACCTTGTCAGAAGCTGTTCTTTATTTCTGGGTTTTCCAGAAATGAAGAACAGTCCGAGTTGGCAAATTATGATCTTCATAACTTGCAACACATGAACTATTTTTGTGATTTCAAGGTTTCAGTATGTAAACAACATGTAAGAGTAGAGATATAATACATAAAACCAACATAAAAACAACACAATCGCCGGATCAGGAACGGTCAAACCTTGTCAGAGACATTTCTCAAGCATTTTCTGACCCAGAAAACGGTTTTCATGATCTTTGCATCTACTTTGACCGACCACTATGATCAACCCACTTGATTATTTAGTGATATAAAGGCATGACTTTGAAGTTTATGTAACATACTACAATCTTATTACAACAACAAGAACAACACAATACAAATCTGACAGATCAAGAGTCATACAAATCTTGTCATACGTGATTTGGGCAGTTTCTGGGTTACCTAGAATTGCCCAGTCGTGTTCGGTCAACAGTCTTTGACCACTAATAACATGCAATCTTTGAATGATCTGGACTTGATTGTAGTTCCAAAACACAGATCTCCCAGCATACAACAAGATCAAACACTTAAACAACAAAAAACACATATCATACAAAGATCTATGAGGACTGACATTACGTTGTCAGAGCACAAAATAACCTTTTTTCCAGTTTTTGAAAAACTTAAATTTTGAGCACTTTGATGTTATGGATCTAACATGTGCCACCCCAGATCACTTATAGACACTACATAGAATATATTACAACACATAAACACAACTTTTAATAGAAGATCAAGGGTCGAATTTTTGATTAGGGTTTTATACCTTTATGCATCAATTCTTGATTCTGAGCTTCTAGATATGTTATGGTGATCGTGGGGCTTGAATATGGAACTGATATGCCTTAAGATTTCGTAGGTTTTGAAAGAGAGAGGATTGGTAGAGAGCAAGTTGACCAAATGAACTTGAAAAATGAATTTTCTCTCTCTTGAATCTATATATATTCACTTGATGCAATGTATTTGTTGAGGTTGCTGCTGATTTGCTGAGATTTTGATCACATGGGTTGGCATAAGGTTGGCCAATAACTCTCACTAGATCAAGATCTAACATTATAACTTTAATAATGCAATTGCAATGTGGTATTTTCCATTGTAATTTTAATGGCACCTTGGTCATTTGGCAAACCCTTAGGGTTTAACCCTAAGGTTTTACACATTAAATTTGGAGGATTTCTAGTTAGGCTTTAAAAATAAAATTAGTTTCTTGAAAAAATGAAATTTAGAGCTTCCTAATCATAATAAATTTTCTAATTACATAAAACATGAATATTAGGTTTAGGTTTTACTAAATAAAATTAAGATTGCTAATTTAGCAATTAGGGCTCGAAATTGATAATTAGGGTTCCTAATTTAGAAATTATGGTTTCTAATAATTAAGGTTTTCCCTAATTAGGGTTATATTTAATAATACCCGACATTAACCACTTTAACGCGATTACATAACTTCTTGAACTCTCATGTGAGTTCCAATTAGGGTTTTTAGTTTAGTAATTAGGGTTATAATTTAAATATTAGGGTTTTTAAAATTAGGATTTCAAATATTAATTAGGGTTTCACTAATTAACATTAAATTCTATAGTACGTAACATAATTCATTTAACATAATTACATAACAGTCTCGAACTCATAATTGAGTTTCAAATTAGGGTTTCCATCTTGCAATTAGCTAATTATTATTTAAGGTTTCTAATTTTAAAAAATAGGGTTTTAAATTACTAATTAGGGTTTTCCACATAATAATTAGGGTTTTTCTAATTAAAATTAAATTCTAATAATACATATCATATACCACATAACATAATCACTAGACAGATTTTAAAGTCTCATTTGACTTCAAAACTATGGTTTGTTAAGACAATTAGGTTTTTGCATTATAATAAAAACCGCTCAACCTGATTAACCTTATACACATAGCATACACATTTATAACACTAACAAATAATAATATAATATTATTATTCTCATTCCTTGATAAAAATAAAAAATAGGGTTTTGATTCCATATCCCGATTTATCTCAAGCATATATACCTTTATTAATTAAGTTAAAATAATTAACTTAATTAATATAAATTAAATTCATATAATAAAATAAAATAAATATTATAATAATTCTAATAACCATTTCATATATTATTTAAATAATATAAAATCATATTTTCATGAAAAATAATTAATAAAAACATTTCTACTATAAAATTAATTATTATAAGAATATAATTTATAATGTGCAATAATTCTAAAATAAAATTATTTATAAATATTCATGTAATAAATATATTTTTATTTATTACATAATTACATACCCGGAATATATAAAAATATCGGGTTGTTACATTCACCATTCCTTATAAAGATTCCATCCCCGGAATCATCATTTTAAAACCTATACGTACCAGGGTACATAACATATACAATCATTGCAAGTAGATCTCAATCATAATCAATCGAACCGATCTTTAACTATTCAGCATAAAGCTTATCTATCTTTTTAAATAGAAATTTGATTTCTAAAAGAACTCAAATTCCTCCTTCAAAATAATTTATAAAATATTTCATTATATATATAGGAAAATCGTATATAAGAAAATAAAATTTGTTCGAATAATACCTGGAGTTGCATCCCCGGCTGCTACAGTTTCTTGAACGGTCATGTTGAAGACGCTTGCGATTGATTTTGTTGGTTTGTTTGTTGAAGTCGGTCCCGTTATCGCCAATGTCCTACTGCCTTTCCTAGTATTCACATTACTTACCTCCTTTCTCCTTCTTGGACATTCTTTCACCTTATACTCCATTGATTCACAAATAAAACACCCACTATATATTCTTGGATTGGGGCAGTTGGGAGAGACACGTCCCTCATGCCCACACTTATAGCACACAATTTTTCCTTTTAAATACACCCCCGGCCTATTTCCGTTGAAAATATCTCATTTCTTCGTACAGGTGGCAAAAGCTGTCTTTTGCCCCTCGGTTACCCTAACTATCACAAACGTGTCAACAGAATCAGTTGATCTTCTAAATCCAGGCAATATGATTGCCTTGAAGTCCTTGACGTTTGCCGATCGATTACTTGGCTGATTTCCTGCGGCTGGTATTCCGTTCTGCATAACTTGAACTATCATATTCGCAAAATTCTGTGTCGGGTCTGGTTGTCCTCCAGCTTTGTTGACCGATCCTTCTATCCTTGGGTTTCTTTTTTGTCTTGGCGGCATTATCATAAATTATTCTTCATTAACTTACATTCTAAGCCTTATCGTATACGCTTAACATATAACGCGAAATTTTCTACTCAAATAATCATGTATTCAAAATATTAGATTTTGAAAATTTGGTTTACTGAATTAACCAGTGTTCAGATAAATAATTACTATCTTTATACCAACTTATTTCATTAATCCCACATAGTCTCATATTACTAGCACTTGACATACCATAGCACATACCGCTTTAAACCTCAGTTATTCCTTTGTGACACACAAGTCAGGAATCGCTGCCACAACTTATACGAAAGTTGTGAATATTACCTTATACAGACATACTTATCATATACACAACATATAATCATACCTATTCAAGTAATACTAATACTACTTATCTTCTACACATTCGCTAAGGATCAATTACTTAGTATTCTATATAGTCCCATCATCCTCAATAATCCATTTACACTTAACTATACTTAGTTCGTCAAACTTACTACATATCATGAGTTTAAGAACTCATCACAAACATATAAGTTTAAAAACTCAAGCTTGACCTTATATTCTGTAACTATACTCTACCTATCAGTTATACTATCATTTCTGGGTCCAATACTACATTTTCCAAAAATAACCACCTCATTGAGGTAGCTTTCAATGTGAGCCTCTATTTTAGCTATTAGTTTTGATAATGGCTCAGTCATGAAGGTTAAATCTTTCTTTACAATCTGAGTATATCCTAATTCTTTTCTATCTAACATCTATACACATAAATTATCCTGACTAGCATATAATATATATACATAACAAATAATAGTTTTATATAAGTTATCTTTTATTTTGTTTGGCGATGAATTTATTCAATTCATCTCCTTATAAACTCTATATGAGTTATTTGTATTTTCAACGTTTCCCTCTGTTCTAAGGTTTTAGCCTAAGGTCTAACCCACCTAAGGTATTTAACCCTATGCTCTGATACCATGCTGTAACGCCCCCAAATTCAGGTACTTAAAACCCGAACTCGGTGCTTTACGATACCATTTCTATGAGCGGAAATAATAATACTAATAATAACAATAATATAAATATCAAGCTTAACTTACATTTATCCGAGTCTAATCCCAAGTACGCAACCTTTACTATATTTTTTACATGATATATAATACATATCATTATCTTAATATAGTCTAACTATTTCAAAAGATACCATTAAACATATTATGTTTTCTTTCCTTTTCACTTGTTCTTGTCTGAACCTTCAGGTTTATCATGCCTAGATGAAAACATTTAATTTAAAGCAAGAATGATCATTTGGGTGCCCAGCAAGTAATAACAATTAGAAATATAATTAGCTGAAAGAAATAAATGTTTTCTTTATACATCACTTCTAGAACAAATTTATAGTTGTGAAGTAAACTGAACCGATAATAATAACATAACAATTCTATCTAAAATTTTTTAAACTACGTATTGACTATATATATTAGGTAGTCGACATACTATGAACATTATTTTCTATTTTCGAAAAGGTTAGACAGAACTTCATCTGCAAACCGTCATAACTTACGGGCACGAGGGTGTACATCCCATGGACCCTGTATTGATCAATACTACATTGCAAGAACAATAGGATCGTTCACTCTGTCCACCTTGGGCGCATAAAAGTTTTCATGTGATCGGGATGTTCATACTTATTCTGGAATCTGAACCAAAATAATTTGATTGGATACAAAAAGGTTTTATCATATTCAACGGTATTTTGAATCATGTCTAATTTGGTCAAATATCTTAGGCGACTTATATATATATATATATATATATATATATATATATATATATATATATCAACATGTGTTTAAATACAAATGATTATCCAAGTGGGGACACTTGTATAACCATATTTCAAAATTAACGAATGAATATATATATAGAGTTATATAATATAATATCATGTTGATAAACAATGATCGGATATAATATATACGACAATAGGGTTAATAATCTAGTACAATAATAATATAATTCTGAATCTTATTACTAATGTCCATTGCATAAAGGAAATGCAAAGTTAGGATACTTGCCTGGTCTGCTGCTTACAGTTACGCAACTTAGTTTTTATCTTTATATCGGAACCTATCATTAATAAGATTATTTTACTGATTAGAATAACATTCTATAACACATAGCACTGCTTATTGCAATCAGCATATAACCTAATCACCTTGTCACACACATATTCAACAGTCATTGAATCACAAACAAACATTAATACAGTCAAAATATCTAAGTCTAGATCAATTTCTGAAATTTATCGGTGTACCGACGGCTTTAACGGGTAATTATCGAGTCTAAGACTCTATCCTTTAGTTCAACATCTGTAAGAATCAGTCATATTATTTTTAAATGACTTATAATAATTTTAAAACATTTATTATAATTTATCATAAATTTTCAAACACCAGAATCATTATTAAATGATTTAAATATTAAATAATTCAATTATCATTAATATTTAATTAATATTAAACTATTAATGAAACCATTGCCTAAATGTTAAAGTTATTTATACTCAAAATACTTTTAAAGTATTAATATTATCCTTCAATAATTTTTAAAAGAATTAAAATCATTTTTAAATAATTATCATTAATATTAAAGTATTAATATATTATTTATCAAAATATTAAATGTAAGATCCCAACTTTTATGAATAAAGATTAATTTTTTATAAATATCATTTACGAATATTATGGAATGAATTTGTTATAATGGTATAGTTGTGGATAATATTTATAAATTTTGCAAAAGTACGCAAGTTGTTATATAATATTCGATTGGTGGGGAATATTCGTTTTAACAGAAATATTCAGAACGGCACAAGACAATGGTGGACCCCACAACGGAATTATTGTCGATTGAGAAAATGACAAAAATACTTTATGAAAATAATTTATGAAAGTTTTACTCGTTAATCGTTGAAACACCCAGGTGTTAAAAGTGCTACGATGTCTGGCGTGGTTGCATAGTAGCACCTGGATTGATTATTGATACATACGTGAGAAGTCACTCGGTTTTGTTCAATTATTGCTACATGATTCTTTGCATAGTATCTCACGTTATTTGATTCAATTATTGTCAATATTTAATATATTATTAAATCAATAATTGAGATGATAAAGTTATTAATATTATTATTTGCAATATTAACGATGTCTGAAGTTACATCGAGGAGAGGTTTGGTCACCTAATTAATTGCTATGATAGGAGAAATCCTTATTGAAAACCCCTCTTTCACGGGAACGACACGGTGATTAATATTGTGAATTATAATAATGATGATAAATTTTGTTTTATTAGTATTATAAATGTAATAAAACAGAAAAGTTTTTATATAAAATGTAATACTTTTATAAAGTTATCTGCTTTATTAGACTATAAATAGAATATATTATATTCTATTATGCATAGTGTTTTTTATAGTAAAATCTTTTTATATAAAATAGAATACTTTTATAAAGTTATTTATTTTATTAGACTATAAATAGAATATATTATATTTTATTATGCATAGTGTTGCATAGTGTCTACATAGTGTTTGCATAGTAAAAACTTTTTATATAAAACAGAATACTTTTTATAAAGTTTTGTTTTATTGGATTATAAATAGAATATATTATATTTTATTGCATAGTGCAGCATAGTATCATTTCCATTCTTCTATAAATAGGATGCTTAGTTAGATTTAAAAATCACACCAGAAGTTCAGAGAATTCTCCTTCTATAATCTTGAGCGTATTTCTTTAGAGTTTAAAAAAGCTTTGAGAATAGAAATTAGTGCAAATTTTCTTCAAGTATATACTCGCCCTACCAGTCAGAATACTCTTCTTTTTAAGGTAAGGGGTATTATTTCTTTCGTCTTCATGAAGAGAACTTCTGTTATTCCATTCTTTATCATTATATTGGAATAACTTGTCTATGCGAAGTACTGCATACATTGTGAAATTCTTCTGTTATTTCATTCTTTATTATTTTGTTGGAACATCATGTCTGTGCGTTTATGCATGACCTGGTTTCGTCCTTTATTATTCTGTTGGAACATCCTGTCTGTGCGGTTTACGCATGACCTGGTTCCATTCTTTATTATTCTGTTGGACCATCATGTCTGTGCAGATTACGCATGACCTGGTTCCATTCTTTATTATTCTGTTGGAATAACATGTCTGTGCGGTCTATCGCATGCATGGTGATTTCTTCCATTATTCCATTCTTTATTATTCTGTTAGAATAACATGTCTATGTGGATTATCACATGCATGGTGAATGATCCTTTGTATTCATTTCTTATTAAATTATGGAAATGATCTGTCTAAGTGGATTACCGCATGGCGGACGAAAATCCATTTGCAGTTTTATATATTCTCTTATACTCAGTTTGTTAAAGCTTTGACTTCTATACCCCATGAAATTAGTGGAATATCCTTGATATTTGCGCTTCATCCAGTATCTTTTCATGGACATTTTCTTCTGAGCATTCTTGAATTTTACTCCACAAAGCTGTATCATGTTGACAATTTGGACGTTATTGAGTTCAGGATAAATTAACTTATAAATCTTTAAAATTTATTCTTGTACTTGTTTTATTGAATTGTCATCATCCTCATGTTTATAATATGTTGAAATAGATGGACTTGGTATGATTATGACCAGGGATTATTCAATATAATCATGACCATAATGTTACAAATGATGTGGTAAAAATCCTCATTGGCCGTAGTGCATTAATGGACAGTTATTGGCATGATCATGACCATTGAGAATACACGAATATCCTTGGCCCGTAGTGCATGGATAATTTTTGGTTGTGATACTAATGAATATCCTTGGCCGTAGTATGCAGGATGATGATGTGATTATTTATTGTTTGAGTCTCAAATATAAAAGTAATGAAAAACCTTTTAAATCATAGAAGATAGTAGATTTTATTCTCTACTCTACTCTTCTAATGGATTGCTTGTTCCGCTGCAGTTAAACTTTTGTTTGTTATATTTTATCAGTTTAACACTGTTGAAGGCTAATGATAATTTATTCTGCATTATCTTAGTCATAATATTTCTTACTGGGCTAGTTGAGCTCACCCTTTTGCTTTCATTGTTCTCTTCGGGAAATGAGAACATAGCAGGGACCAGTCGGGGAACGGAGTGACGGTCCAGATGATAGCATTAGTAGTCCTCACTATTCTATGAAATAGTGTGATAATAAATGTATTGAGGACTTATTTTGAGTTTGAATATTGTCTAGAAGACAATATTTGTATTAAAACTCACAACTCATGTTGTATATTTAAGGTTGTATTTGTATTCTGTACCATGTATTTGGCGACTCAGAATAGGTGATGTATACCTATTATGGGGCGTCACATATTATATCAAAGCTTAGGATATGATCCCTAGGCGAGATGTGAGACAAGAACTAGGAGGGAGAGAGGCGGGAATTCCTTCGCTAGTATGACCTACCTAAGTTTATTTGGTATTTAATTGGTTCATTTCGAGTATAGGGATAATATGTGATATATTAATTAACCCTTGTTTTGTGGCAGTATTTGAAAATGACATCCGAGAATGTTGAGAAAAGCAATGGAGCACAGGAGACCGTTGAGTCTCCACAGATCAACACCCAGGATAATGTGCATCACGAAGGCAATAATCCTTAGGTGAACAACAACACCGACCAAATGGCGAACGACGGAATGTTTAGGAGCTTTCTGCAATTTGTACAACATTAGGCAAGAGAGACTCCTGTCCAAAATACAGGTGGAAACAATGGAAACTCTCGGACGGTCACCGCTAAATTGTTCAAGGAGCTGGGACCACCGGAGTTTATTGGAGAGCCAAAACCACTTAAGGCGGAGACGTGGATAAGGCAGATCACCAAGATATTTGATCTCTTGGGATGCTCCGAGGAGCAAAAGGTTTCCCGAAAGTATTCTTCACATGAAATAGGTAGATTTCATCAAGTTGGAGCAGAACAATATGACCGTGTCGCAGTACAAAGTTAAGTTTGCCGAGTTGTCCCAATTTGCGTCTCACTTGGTTAATAATGAGGAAAGAATGACGCGGATGTTTCTAAGAGGTTTGAAACCCAAGATACGTCAATATCTAATTTCTCATAAACTGTGTTTGTATTCAGATGTTGTAAATAGGGCTCAGTTATTGGAGCGCGATAACGAGTCAACTCAACCAAGAGAAAGCAGTCGGCAAAATGATAATACCAGTGGTAGCAGTCATCGAAGTGGTGACAACAAAGGTGGAGGGAATCAACATGCCAAAAATGGTAACCACTTCGGTGGTAATCATGGCCAAGACAATAAGAATGGACATTTCAAGAAGAGGAGATTCAACAATGATGGAAAGACGTCAGCATCATCACCCGTGGTTAAGGAAGGAGAACGACCACCTATCACATGCTTCAAATACGGAGGGGAAGGACATATCAGTCCAAACTGGGCGATGCCATCCAAAGCGTGTTATAATTGTGGAAGAGAAGGTCACCTAGCCCGATTTTGTCGTGCACCGAAGACAAGTCCAGTTGGAACGGTGACACAAAATATCATCCCAGACAATTCAAAACCAGTAGTTCAAGGGAGAGCTTTTGTTGTGACCTCCCAGAAAGCAAGGAACCCGAACGAGGTCATCACGGGTAAGCTTATCATAAACTCTAGCGAAGTCTATACCTTATTTGATACCGGTTCTACCCATTCTTTTATTTCTCCTACTTGCGCTCAATGATTAAATTTGACTCCGGAGAAATTAGACTTTGACTTATCTATGGAAACTCCATTGGGAGAAACCTTCATTACATCCATTGTTTATAAGCCTTGTTTGTTTCAAATCAGTACCCTCACATTACCTATCGATCTTTTTTCATTAAAAATACTTTCATTTGATGTGATTCTAGGGATTGATTGGTTAACTACTCATCATGCAAAAATTGATTATTTTCGTAAGGTTGTTAGCTTTCATATTCCTAACCAACCTATTATGCGAATTCAAGAAATCAAACCATTAAAATCAATCACTGTCATCTCAAACCATAAAGCTATTCGTTTATTGAAAAACGGATGTCAAGCTTTCTTAGCTCATGTCACAAATTTAAACAAAAATACGTCAGATTTGAATGATATTTCTATTGTTAATAAATTTCCTGACGTATTCCACAAAGAACTTCCCTGCCTACCTACCCCAGAGGCGTGAAATTGAATTTTGTATCGACCTTGAACCCGGTACAAAACCCATTTCCAAAACCCCATATCGAATGGCTCCTATTGAACTATAGGAGTTAAAGACCCAATTGCAGGAATTGTTAGACATTGGTTTCATTCGTCCTAGTACGTCTCCTTGGGGTGTTCCTGTTCTATTCGTGAAGAAGAAAGATGGGAGTATGTGAATTTGTATTGACTACCGGGAATTGAACCATGTCACCATCAAGAATAGGTATCTGTTACCTCGCATTGATGACCTGTTTGACCAGTTGCAAGGAGCACAATTCTTTTCAAAGATCAATCTTCGTTCTGGATATCATCAGCTGAAGGTTAAAACTAAGGATATTCCAAAGACTGCCTTCAGAACTCGGTACGGGCACTATGAATTTTTAGTCATGTCTTTTGGATTGACTAATGCTCCTGCTGCCTTCATGGATATGATGAACCGAGTATTCAAGGAATATTTGGATCACTTTGTGGTCGTCTTTATTGATGACATCCTTATATATTCCAAAAGCCGTGAAGATCATGAGCAACACTTGAGGCTGATACTCCAAAAGCTTCATGAAAACAATCTTTATGCCAAGTTGAAGAAATGCGAGTTCTGGCTTGAAGAAGTAGCATTCCTTGGGCACGTAATATCAAGTCATGGAATATCAGTTGACCCGATAAAGATTGAAGCTATTCAAAGTCGAAGCAACCTAAATCGATGGCCAAGCATCGTAGCTTTCTCGGAATAGCTGGTTATTATCGGAGATTCGTGGAAGGGTTTTCTCGAATCGCTACTCCATTAACTCAGCTGACCTGAAAAGATATAAAATTCGGTTGGAGCGTGGAATGTGAGAAGAGTTTTCAAGAACTCAAAAGGAGACTCATTTCAACACCTGTTCTGACAATACCATCTGGCTCGGAGGGATTTGTCATCTACAGTGATGCATCGGGCAAAGGGTTAGGATGTGTTGTAGCGCCCCCAAATCCGGGTATCTTCCAACCCGACAGATGGTTCTATACTGTAAAAACATTCATACATTCATTCAATTGAAAAGTCTCAAAGAACGAATATAACTTCTATATATTTAAAGTAATATTTACATTTCCCAAGTTCTATACCCACTACAAATGTTCTTTGTTATAATATCCATTACATTACAACAATAAACCTATACTATTACAAGACAGCTTAACAATCTGCCTTAGCCTTTCCTTTATCCTTTTTCGATCCTTCGGGACGTTCAGTCTTAGCTACATTCATATGGTTCAAGCAAGAGTGAGCATAACTAGCTCAGCAAGTATAACAATTCAATAACAACATGCTTGACATATACGAATCGTATATCTTCAATAACTGAACAATAGTTATGAAGTACTATTGATAATACAAAATAGCATTTCATCTTTTCTTTCAAAATGTTTTACAATCATAACAATATTTAGCAAAACATCTACTCCGGTCAAAGACCTCGAGTATTCATTCTTTATTGGAAAGGGACAACCCAGAACTAAGTTCGTAAGCCCAATATTACTTATGAGCACTTCTAGGTGATCAGCCTATTGTACTCTATGTTGATCAACACTACATCCATTAAATGTATGCATGTTTAATAATTTGGCAACCTCACGTGCCTGTCGTTTTACGAAAAAACATTTGTTTAACATTTCCAGCCTTCTTTTGAAAACCATATCTAGTAGTTGACAAAAGATAACAACATTTGATAATAGATGAATAGATTATCAATAATCCACGCCATATATCAAATCTAGCCAAAGGAATTGGCTTTAACTTCAACATATTTCAATTCATGCGAAAGAATACATGAACTTAAAAGACTTGTTCAGATTAAACTGAGACAAGAGTTAGAATACTTGCCTTTAGCGTCTGCTACGGTATATTAACTTTATGTTCAAGTCTTTCAAGTCTCTACAATACATGATCACATAATGCCTTACATTAGGTCACATATAATCAAGTATGTATATGACTATATCTTACCCTCCATTTCAATCTAATTGTGTATTAGATTCAGTTATTATCTGTTCCGGTTTATAATTATCCTTGCATTTATACTCGCCTAGGTTATCTCAACCTTTATACAACATCCTTAAGGTTTAACAAAGTTTAAACAATGTTACATTACATTCCTTAGGTTGTGTTTACTTTTAAATCAATTAGCTTTCTTTTCTTTGTCATTAGAAACATTCATCACCATCCTTGTTCTGAGACTGGCGTTGCGGCACGAGTCCTTACTTAATGGGCGTGCATGCTTATCCACACTCGTAAGATTTTTGTATTATACATGGTACAATGCTTACTTCACCATTTTATACTACGGTTTATGCCAAGAAGACGACGCTCTCAGCAGTGTGCTTGACACCATATTACGCATCATGGCGTGACCCATTTGGCCTAGGGTTGGCGCCCCATGGCTGACTGTCTGTACCGAAAAAAATTCGATTTTTAAATTTTTGTGAACTTTCCGGACGCATAACTTCTTCGTTATAAGTCCGAATTGGCTCGTTCAAAAGCCTACGGTTCACAAATTATGTAATCTACGTGTTCATGTAAGAATTTTATCTATTTGACTTCGTTTGCTAAAAATTTACCTATTGGTTCATTTTTAGCGAAAACGATAAACGTTCGTAAATGTTCAACGCTCATTTCTTCGTTCTAAGTTGGAATCCGGTCATTTTTGAGTCCGCAACTCTTAAATGCCAAATATGGCTTATCTCCATTGGAAAACAATGGTTTCGAGTTCAAACACAAAATTTGACTTCTATTCCGAGAATTTTACGAATTCGACGATTATCATCCAATCGTGCAATTCTCGGAAAATCTTCATTCTTATGATTTGTTAAACATTACAAATGAATTCCATTCATCATGTGAACATCTCAACATACTTATTACAACAACTTATATTTATTGTTGGATTTTAGACTCATTTCTTCATGAGCTTATAACTTATCAAATTATAAACTACTTAAGATTTCATTGTTCATGACTTATGATAATTAAAGTTTCTTAATCATCATACCTTATATGTTCTTAACATATAACTTTACTTATGTATTCATGATACATAGGATCATACATGTTCCTCACATTCATATCACTTCTCTTAATAAACCCATTACAAGTTCAAAATTTTCATACTAACATTCAAGGTTAACTTATAATAAGTTTATAACTTTTATAAGTTCAAATGACTTATTGCCAACTTATGTAGCTTAAGTTCATTGCTTACTCATTCTTCTTACTTCTTAACATCCATGTTCCTTAATCCAAACTTTTCTTATCAACCTATCATGGTAGAGATAGAAGATAATGGAGAAGAAGTCTTACTTTTTGAAGTCTTGGTAAGGTAGCCTTCTTCTTCTTCTTACAAATGAAAGTGACTTATTTGTCACTTAATCTCTCTAACACTTAAGCACTTTGAGATGTTTGGATTATTTGAACAATTAATAAATGGCTTGTAAGCCTCCTCTATTTATATAAATTGCAAAGCAAGGGTAGTTTAGTCATTAATTCAACCCACCTCCTTAAGCCACCTCCTTACTATTCATTACTTGGCTAGCACAACTCTTATCTTTTGCTTGGCCATTACTCCTAAGTCTTGGTCATTACTTCTAACACTTAGTCACCACACATTTAATTTGATTACCAAGTTAAACCATATTAACATGGTTTGCCCCATGGGTCAATCAATTCATTGCACTCTAGCTTGGGCTTGGACCAACTTAATCTTTGGGCTTTGCATTAATAAACATTAACTTGTTTATTAACCAATAATTGGGCCTCACCCTTTAATTTACTTGGACTTGTAGTAATTCCAATCAATCTTTCCAAGTCCATTTAACATTACTTAATACATATACATATAGTTGATGTATCATTTTCGTATTCTAATTCATATATAATTTATATATGATATTTCATCATTTATACAAACTCGTATAATACTTCGTATTATACTTGTTTTCATTACCTTGCACAATACCAAGGTATCATACAATTATTACTTACTCGTTACTACTTTTCCCTTCTTAACGTTTATAAATTAAGTCCGTAAGCGAAATATTAAATATTACATTTTCCATAACTAGATTTTTATTACAAAATCCATCTTATCTTGTAATTCTATCATTACGTATTTCTCGGAAATTCAAAAATAGATCTCGAGCAAATACCGATGAATAGTGTTTTTCGGAAAATTTCCCGAAAAACTTTTATTTTCGTCTTGGAAATTCAAACACTTTAATTCGTGCACGTAGCTCAAATACTACGACATTCTACCATCAATAGTTTATACAATGGCAACCATCTTGATAACACATAGAATAGAATTTTATTATTATTTAATTTAATAAAAAATCATTTTACAATAATATCTGAATTTCTCGGTCGTTACATGTGTTTTCATGCAACATGGGAAAGTCATAGCATATGTCTCTCGGCAACTCAAAGAATATGAGAGAAATTATCCTACTCATGATCTAGAGTGGGCAGATGTTGTCTTCGCACTTAAAATTTGGAGGCATTACTTGTATGGGATGAAAGTGGAGATCTTTACGGATCATAAAAGTCTCAAATATTTCTTCACCCAAAAGGAACTCAACATACGGCAGCGAAGTTGGCTTGAACTGTTGAAAGATTATGATCATACCATCCAATACCATCCTGGAAAAGCGAACGTGGTAGCTAACACATTGAGTAGAAGATCATATGCGGGTATGAGTGTGATACTGTCAACGCAAAGGCCCATTTTGTGTGACTTGCAAAGGATGGAGATAGAGTTAAAGACTCCGGGGACCCATGTGAGGATGGCGAATATACGAGTAGAACCGAATTTAATCGATAAAGTTAAAGTTGCTCAAGCTATAGACCTGGAACTGATGCGTATGAGGAAGAAAGTGCAAGAAGGTGCTATGCCGGAAGCAAGAATCGATAAAGAAGGAATACTTCGAGTCAACTCCAGACTTTGTGTTCCTAATGACCCTGATTTAAAGTATAAAATCATGATGGAGGTGCACAACACACCGTTTGCAATCCATCCTTGGAGTACCAAAATGTATCGTGATCTTCGTCATACATTTTGGTGGAGCAATATGAAGAGAGAGATAGCATTGTTTATCTCAAGGTGTCTAACTTGTCAATGAGTTAAGGCGAAGCATCAAGTACCAAAAGGTCCATTACAGCCACTTGAAATTCCAGAATGGAAGTGGGAGCACATTACCATGGATTTCATTACCGGTCTTCCTAAGGTTTCTCAAGGCATAGATGTGATTTGGGTCATTGTTGATAGATTGACCAAGTCTACTCATTTCTTACCGATACGAGAAACTTATACACTTGAACGTCTTGCTCGTATATGTACATAAAC
Source organism: Panax ginseng (assembly GCA_020205605.1). Lineage (NCBI taxonomy): Eukaryota > Viridiplantae > Streptophyta > Magnoliopsida > Apiales > Araliaceae > Panax > Panax ginseng. Next base: position 94,118,362 of record CM035138.1, read on the forward strand.
GAGGTTGTAAGATTGCATGGTATGCCAAAGATCCATAGTTTCGATCGAGACCCAAGATTCACTTCACGATTTTGGGTTAGTTTACAAAAAAGCTATGGGCGCGGTTTTGATTTAGTTCGACATATCATCCTCGGACGGATGGACAATCGAGAGACTACTATTCAAACTCTTGAAGATTTATTAAGACTCGTGTCCTTGACTTCAAGGGAAGTTGGGATAAGTTCTTACCATTGGTGGAGTTTTCCTACAACAACGGCTATCAAGCAAGTATTGGCATGGCTCCATTCAAGCGTTGTATGGAAGAAAGTGTCGTTCTCCACTATGCTTTGGGAGGAGGTGGGTGAAGCAACGTTGTTGGGACCGGTGTTGAATGCGTGTGACTACGAAAAAAGATTCAAACGATCCCGCGAACGATAAAAACCTCACAAGATCGACAAAAGAGTTATGATGATCTTCATCGAAAGGGCGAGAATCTTGATATTGGAGATCATGTGTTGTTACGTGTTGCTCCATGGAAAGGAGTTAAGAGATTTGAAAAGAGAGGAAAGCTCAATCCTCGATTCATTGGCCCATTTTTGATCCTCGATCAAGTAGGAACTGTGGCCTATAGACTCGCTTTACCGCCAAGTATGTCTCGTGTTCATAACGTTTTTCACATATCTATGTTACGTAAATACTCGAAAGACCAGCACCACATTATTGAGTTAGAACCAGACGAAATAGCGGAAGATTTAACGTATGAAGAGGTTCCTGTTAAAATCTTAGATAATAAGGAACATGTTCTACGCTCCAAGGTTATACCTCAAGTCAAAGTTTTGTGGAGGAACCACGATGGTGAGGAAATGACCTGGGAGTTAGAATCTGAAATGAAATCAAGGTATCCTTACCTCTTCGACATACCAGGTACGTACCCTAATTTCGAGGGCAAAATTTCATAAGAAGGGGAGGTTGTAAGACTCTCAACTTTTATGAATAAAGATGAATTTTCTATAGATATCACTTTTGAATATTATGGAATGAATTTGATATAATGTTATAGTTGTGGGTAATATTTATAAATTTTGCAAAGTACGCAAGTTGTTATATAATATTCGATTGGTCGGGGAATATTCGTTTTAACAGGGAATATTCGTACAACGACACAATCATTGGTGGACCCCACAATAGAATTATTATCGGATTGAGAAACCGAAAAAAATACTTTATGAAAATAACGACGGAAGTTTTACCATTAACTGTTGAAACACCCGGTGTTAAAAGTATAGTAGTAGCACACGGTATTGATTATTAATGGTTACGTGAGAAGTCACTCAGTTTTGTTCAATTATTGCTACAGTAATTGCTGCATAATATCTCACGTTATTTGATTCAATTATTGTCAATATTTTATATATTACTAAATCAATAATTGAGATGACAAAGTTATTAATATTATTATTTGCAATATTAACGATGTCCAGAAGTTCTGTCAAGGAGAGGTTTGGTCACCTAATTGCGCACCAATAGGGAGAAATGCTTATTGGAAAATCCCCTCTTTACTGGGAACGACCTGGTGGATTAATATAGTGAATTATAATAATGATGATAAATTTAGTTTTATTAGTATTATTAATGTAATAAAATAGAAAAGCTTTTTATATAAAACAGAATATTTTTATAAAGTTATCTATTTTATTAGACTATAAATAGAATATATTATATTCTATTATGCATAGTGTTTTGCATAGTAAAATATTTTTATATAAAATGTAATACTTTTATAAAGTTATTTATTTTATTAGACTATAAATAGAATATATTATATTTTATTATGCATAGTGTTGCATAGTGTACACATAGTGTTTGCATAGTAAAAACGTTTTATATAAAACGAAATACTTTTTTATAAATTTTTGTTTTATTTGATTATAAATAGAATATATTATATTTTATTGCATAGTGAAGCATAGTATCATTTTCATTCTTCTATAAATAGGATGCTTAGTTAGAATTAAAAATCACATCAGAAGTTCAGAGAATTCTCCTTCTATAATCTTGAGCGTATTTCTTTAGAATTTAAGAAAGCTTTGAGCATAGAAATTAGTGCAAGTTTTCTTCAAGTATATCATCGCCCTACCAGTCGGAATACTCTTCTTTTTAAGGTAAGGTGTGACGAACGAGATTTTTGTAATTTAATTCTTAATATTTATTGAATTAAATAAATATTTTCAATGATTTAATTATTAGATTAAATAATTAATTGATGCAATTGTGGTAGATTAATTTAATTATATGTGTTATATTTATTAAATTAATGTGGAGAATAATTATTATTCAAGTATGTAATTATGTGAGCTTATTGAATTAAAAGAAATATTTATTAAGCCTAATGTTATTTTAATTAATTTAATATTAATTAGAGATTTAATAATATGATATAATTAATTAATGAGAAAATTAATTATATGATTATGTGAATTTATGATAAATTATTATATTTTATTTAAATTAAATAAGATATTTGAATTGGGTGTGACATGATTTAAACTATAAGATAAAAGAGTTATTAAGTTAAATGGGAATAAGCCTTTTTAAGGCTAGCCAAACATGGCACTAGTGGAGGTTGAGGCGCGTTAACCCATTGATTGGAGTAGCGCCCACCACAACGTCGATTCCTTTCCTTTATACGTATTCTTATTATTATTTTTCTAAGTCTATCATAACAAGTCATAGAGAATAGAAAACTTTTAGAGAGAAATTGTGATTTTGTGAAGAAGATTTTGAGTGTGTAATCAAACAAATACTTGTGAAAGGATCATCATTGATCATCTCTTCTAATCTATACTCTAGGTAATTTCTCCAATCCAATTTCTATTTTACGTTCTTTGAGTTTTATGAAAATGGCTTTCAAAGATTTTGTAAAGTCTCTGTAATTGGGAAAGGGTATGATTATGAGTTTATGTATGTGTTAAATGTTACCATATCGTATTTGATTATATATATATATATATTATGTAGACCATATCATCAGTATCATAAAATATGTCGCATATGTTGCTCAAAACTTACAGAGTATAGAATATGGCTATATGGCCTTATACGTGATTTTAATATATCACACATAAATGTTTTTGTAAAATTCCCATTTTTATTTGATTATGCATGTTGATACGAAGAGACCAAACCTTAAATGAACGGATTCAGTGTTATAATGAATCTGTAGTATTAATTTTCATGATTTATGTTCAAAACCTTCAAGAACATCAAGAACAGTGAAATTTACATATTTTAATTCTGTAATTATGTGTTTTAATGGGTTAAAATCATTATATAAATGTTGGGTAATGATTATGCATGAATTATATCATGTGGATATGTCTAAACTCATGTAAAAAATAAGAAATTGGTAGAAATTGGCATGTTAGCGATTTTTTACATGAATCGCAAATTCTACTATTGATGCATACTGGTATGCCATGCCACTATGTGTTACTTGTGCTGCTGCCTAATTCCCAGCCATGATTTGAGTCTCAAGCAACATGGCACCACTCTCCAGAATATTCAGAAATGAATTTTTAAAGTGTTAAGTCTAGCAATGTGGTATGAACCTAATTTAATAAACATAGAAATATGTTAGAAGTATAATGAGATGTTAAAATAGATGCTTAACATGTAAATAACAAAATTGCATGTGGATTGAATTATTGAATACATAATTAGCTTGTCATTCGTGAAGTGTAAAGTATGTGACAATGTAGTAAGTTGACTAAGTATTGTCATAATCAATTTAGATAAAAAGAATTAACTTTTGATGATTATTTATGTTATAAATAACTATAGTTGTGAATGGAAATGATATGTAGGATTAAATTCAAGGAACGTGTTTAATTTACGTGTAATCTATGCACGAGGCAAGTTTCCTAACCCTACTTGTTATCATTATTCAAGTTTATAAATCAAGTTCATTTGTTATGTTAAAGATTTACTATCTTTTCAAAGTATGATTCTGTTATACAATAATTGTTCTATTGTATACCTATTGAGATTTTTATTCATTATAAATATCATTTATCGTTGAACCTTGTTAGACTAGCGAATCCTTATTGATTCAACTAGTCCATAGTTGATGAACGTTCTAAATTCAGAACCCTTATTGATTTATCCAAACCAAACTTCCTTTGGTGCGGACTCTAATGTCAAATCGAGATGAACAACCTATGAAGGGATTTACTTATCGTTAGCGTTAAGATATTGTGCACAATATGGTACTAAGTATTTGATCCCCTAAGTACAGTAGAAGAGTCCATAGTCTTATGACTGTTAAAGGTTTCAAGTATAACCCATGATAACCTAGGACATAGTTCAAGGTCTTATGACCCTCAGAAATCTTTTGATTCTTGTTTTTCATTCTTGATTCAAAAGTTGAGCTTTTATTTCAGAAGTCTTTGATTCACTCGCATGTTATTATACATTATTATTTCATTATTTTACTTGTGGGCAATAGTGCTCATTCTTGCATAATAATAACATTGCAGTTAAGAACGAAAGGTCCGACGAGCCTTCGGCAAGGGCAAGATTAACAAGAGATGAAGACTTATTGTTTTATATGATGATGTATTTATGTTTAAGACTTAAGTTAATGATGTTTTTTAAGAATTATTTGTTTATGTTTTCGCATAGATGTTTAAGGTTAGTATGACCTGGGATTATGTTTATTATTCAGATGTTGTAACCCCATAAGGGGAAGATTTATTTCTATCTATTGCATGGTTTGCATTTATTATGGGTAGATAGATAGATGATATTTGTACAGTGAACACCAAATCCCGTGGAATCAAAGTACCTAGATTTGGGAGTGTCACGTAAGGGGTATTATTTCTTTTGTCTTCATGAAGAGAACTTCTTTATTCCATTCTTTATCATTATGTTAGAATAACCTGTCTGTGCGAAGTACCGCATACATGGTGAAATTCTTCTGTTATTTCATTCTTTATTATTCTGTTGGAACATCCTGTCTATGCGTTTATGCATGACCTAGTTCCGTCCTTTATTATTCTGTTGGAACATCCTGTCTGTGCGGTTTACGCACAACCTAGTTCCGTTCTTTATTATTCTGTTGGACCATCCTGTCTGTACGAATTACGCATGACCTGGTTCCATTCTTTATTATTCTGTTGAAATAACCTGTTTGTGCAGTCTATCGCATGCATGGTGATTTCTTCTGTTATTCCATTCTTTATTATTCTGTTAAAATAACCTTTCTATGTGGATTATCACATGCATGGTGAATAATCCTTTGTATTCATTTCTTATTAAATTGTGGAAATGATCTGTCTAAGTGGATTACCGCATGGCGGACGAAAATCCATTTGCAGTTTTATATATTCTCTTATACTTAGTTGGTTAAAGCTTTGACTTCTATACCCAATGAAATTAGTGGAATATCCTTGATATTTGCGCTTCATCCAGTATCTTTTCATGGACATATTTTTCTGAGCATTCTTGAATTTTACTCCATAAAGCAGTATCATGTTGACAATTTGGACGGTATTGAGTTCAGGATAAATTAACTTATAAATCTTTAAAATTTATTCTTGAACTTATTTTATTGAATTGTCATCATCCCCATGTTTATAATATGTTCAAAGTCATTTTTGGCCTGTAGTGCATAGATGGACTTGGTATGATTATAACCAGGGATTATTCGGTATAATCATGACCATAATGTTACAAATGATGTGGTAAAAATCCTCATTGGGCGTAGTGCATTGATGGATAGTTGTTGACATGATCATGACCATTGATGAATACACGAATATCCTTAGCCCGTAGTGCATGGATAATTTGTGGTCGTGATACTAATGAATATCCTTGGTCGTAGTGCAGGGATGATGTGGATTATTTATTAAGCTTAGTCTCAACGATAAAAGTAATGAAAAACCTTTTAAATCATAGAAGATAGTAGATTTTATTCTCTACTTGACTCTTCTAATGGATTGCTTGTTCCGCTACAGTTAAACTTGATGTTTGTTATATTTTATCAGTTTAACACTGTTGAAGGCTAATGATAATTTTTTTTGCATTATCTTAGTCATAATATTTTTTACTGGACTAATTGAGCTCGCCCTTTTGCTTTCATTGTTCTCTTCAGGAAACGAGAACGTAGCAAGGACTAGTCGGGGAACGGAGTGATTAGTCCGATGATAGCATTATCGATCCTCACTATTCTATGAAATAGTGTGATAATAAATGTATTGAGGACTTATTTTGAGTTTGAATCTTTGCTAGAAGACAATATTTGTATTAAAACTCACACCTCATGTTGTATATATAAGGTTGTATTTGTATTCTGTACCATGTATTTGGCGACTCAGAATAGATGATGTATACCTATTTTGGGGCCATCACATTAAAATTCCTTATTTATAACTTAAAATATTTTTAATTCATTTATTTCCTTTTAAATGATTTTTAACGTAATAAAACCATTTTAAAACTATTTATTTAATATAATTATTAAATAAATTAAATACCTTTAATATTCCAAAAATATTAAATATTTATGAAATATATTCAAAATAATTTAAAAACTAATTTTTTTACTTTAAAATAATTTTTAATAATTTATTATGTATTTTTAATAATTTAAAACTATTTTTTCTATTTATTTAATTAAAATAATTAATTTCCAAAAATATTTGTCGCTAAAGGGCCGACAGAATCGTCGCTATAGGTGTTCTTGAGCTGTTCTTGGCCAAACCCAGAAATTCATGGCAGTTTGCAGGGTATGTGGTTTGACCACCCATAAATTCATGTTCGATAAGCTTCTGATTTGTCTAAAGTGTTCGTGTTGTAGTATGCATGTAATACTACAATCCTAATCACGTTCTATGGCCATAACATAAGAAATCAGAGAGATCTGGGCTTCAGAAAACCTTGTCAGAAGTTGTTCTTCATTTCTGGGTTTTCCAGAAATGAAGAACAGTCCGAGTTGGCAACTTATGATCTTCATAACTTGCAATACATGAACTGTTTTTGTGATTTCAAGGTTTCAATATGTAAACAACATGTAAGAGTAGAGATATAATACATAAAACCAACATAAAAATAACACAATCGCCGAATCAGGAGCGGTCAAACCCTGTCAGAGACATTGCTCAAGCGTTTTCTGGGTTACCCAGAAAACGGTTCTCATGATCTTTGCATCAACTTTGACCGGCCACTGTGATCAACCCACTTGATTATTTAGTGATATAAAGGCATGACTTTGAAGTTTATGTAACATACTACAATCTTATTACAACAACAAGAACAACACAATACAAATCTGACAAATCAAGAGTCATACAAATCTTTTCAGACACGATCTGGGCAATTTCTGGGTTACCCAGAATTGCCTAGTCGTGTTCGGTCAACGGTCTTTGACCACTAATAACATGCAATCGGTGAATGATCTGGACTTGATTTTAGTTCCAGAACACAGATCTCCCAACATACAACAAGATCAAACACTTAAACACCAAAAACACATATCATACAAAGATCTATGAGGACTGACATTACGTTGTCAGAGAACAAAATAACCTTTTTTTACAGTTTTTGAAAAACTTAAATTTCGAGCACTTTAATGTTATGGATCTAACATGTGCCTACCCAGATCACTTAAAGACACTACATAGAACATATTACAACACATAAACACAAATTTTAACAGAAGATCAAGGGTCGAATTTTTGATTAGGGTTTTATACCTTTATCATCAATTCTTGATTACGAGCTTCTAGATCTCATATATGGTCATCGTGGGGCTTGAATATGGGGTGATATGCCTTAAGATTTCGTATGTTTTGAAAGAGAGAGGATTGGTAGAGAGCAAGTTGACCAAATGGACTTGAAAAGTGAATTTTCTCTCTCTTGAATCTATTTATATTCACTTGATACAATGTATTTGCTGAGGTTGCTGCTGATTTGCTGAGATTTTGATCACATAGGTTGGCATAGGGTTGGCCAACAACTCTCACTAGGTCAAGATCTAATATTCTAGCTTTAATATTGCAAGGGCAAAATGGTCTTTTCCATTTTAATTTTAATGGCACCTTGGTCATTTGGTAAACCCTTAGGGTTTGACCCTTAGGGTTTAACCCTAAGGTTTTGCACATTAAATTTGGAGGATTTCTAGTTGGGGTTTAAAAATAAAAATAAAATTTGTTTCTTGAAAAATTGAAATTTAGAGCTTCCTAATCACAATAAATTTTTTAATTACATAAAACATGAATATTAGGTTTAGGTTTTACTAAATACAATTATGATTGCTAATTTAGCAATTAGGGCTCGAAGTTGATAATTAGGGTTCCTAATTTAGAAATTATGGTTTCTAATAATTAAGGTTTTCCCTAATTAGGGTTATATTTAATAATACCCGACATTAACCACTTTAACGCGATTACATAACTTCTTGAACTCTCATGTGAGTTCCAATTAGGGTTTATAGTTTAGTAATTAGGGTTATAATTTAAATATCAGGGTTTCTAAAATTAGGATTTCAAATATTAATTAGGGTTTCACTAATTAACATTAAATTCAATACTATATAACATAATTCATTTAACATAATTACATAACAGTCTCGAACTCATAATTGAGTTTCAAATTAGGGTTTCCATCTAGCAATTAGCTAATTATTATTTAAGGTTTCTAATTTTAGAAAATAGGGTTTTAAATTACTAATTATGGGTTTCCACATAATAATTAGGGTTTTTCTAATTAAAATTAAATTCTAATAATACATATCATATACCACATAACATAATCACTATACAGATTTTAAAGTCTCATTTGACTTCAAAACTATGGTTTGTTAGTAAAATTAGGGTTTTACAGATTATAATAAAACTGCTCCTCGGATTAACCTTATACACATAGCATACACATTTATAACACTAACAAATAATAATATAATATAATTATTCTCATTCCTTGATAAAATTCTAAAATTAGGGTTTGGATTCCATATCTGATTTATGTGGCATATATACATTTATTAATTAAGTTAAAATAATTAACTTAATTAATATAAATTAAATTCATATAATAAAATAAAATAATTATTATAATAATTCTAATAATCATTTCATATATTATTTAAATAATATAAATCATATTTTCATGGAAAATAATTAATAAAAATATTTCTACTATAAAATTAATTATTATAAGAATATAGTTTATAATGTGCAATAATTCTAAAATAAAATTATTTGTAAACATTCTTGTAATAAATATATTTTATTTATTACATAATTACATACGCTTTATCTTGTATAAATCCTCATCTTTAAAATAAAAAAAATTATATGCAAAATTTCTAATTTATTTATATAAAAATATCGGGTTGTTACATTCACCCTCCCTTATAAAGTTTCCGTCCCCGGAATCATCGTTTTAAAACCTATACATACCAGGGTACAGAACATATACAATCATTGTAAGTAGATCTCGATCATAATCGATCGAACCGATCATTAACTATTCAGCATAAAGCTTATCTATCTTTTTAAACAGAAATTTGATTTCTAAAAGAACTCAAATTCCTCCTTCAAAATAATTTATAAAATATTTCATTATATATATAGGAAAATCATATATAAGAAAATAAAATTTATTCGAATAATACCTGGAGTTGCATCCCCGACTGCTACAGTTTCTTGAACGGTCATGTTAAAGACGCTTGGGGTTGATTTTGTTGGTTTGTTTGTTGAAGTCGATCCCGTTATCGCCAATGTCCTGCTGCCTTTCCTCGTATTCGCATTCCTTACCTCCTTTCTCCTTCTTGGACATTCTTTCACCTTATACTCCATTGATTAACAAATAAAACACCCACTATACATTCTTGGATTGGGGTAGTTAGGAGAGACATGTCCCTCCTGCCCACACTTATAGCACACAATTTTTCCTTTTAAATACACTTCCGGCCTATTTTCGTCAAAAATATCTCCTTTCTTCTTATAGGTGGCAAAAGCTGTCTTTTGCCCCTCCGTTACCCTAGCTATCACAAACGTGTCAACAGAGTGAGTTGATCTTCTAAATCCTGGTAGTACGATTGCCTTAAAATCTTTAACGTTTACCGATCGATTACTTGGCTAATTTCCCGTGGCTGGTATTCCGTTCTGCATAACTTGAACTACTATATTCGCAAAATTCTATGTCGGGTCTGGTTGTCCTCCAGCTTTGTTGACCGGTTCTTCTATCCTTGGGTTTCGTTTTCGTCTTGGCGACATTATCATAATTTATTCTTCATTAACTTACATTCTAAGCCTTATCGTATACACTTAACATAAAACGCGAAATCTTCTACTCAAATAATAATGTATTCAAAATATTAGATTTTGAAAATTTTGGTTTACTGAATTAACCAGTGTTCAGATAAATAATTACTATCTTTATAACAACTTATTTCATTAATCCCACATAGTCTCATATTACTAGCACTTGACATACCATAGCACATACCGTTTTAAACCTTAGTTATTCCTTTGTGACACAAGTCAAGAATCGCTGCCACAACTTATACGAAAGTTGTGAATACTACCTTATACAGACATACTTATCATATACACAACATATAATCATACTTATTCAAGTAATACTAATACTACTTATCTTCTACACATTCGCTAAGGATCAATTACTTAGTATTCTATATATTCCCATCATCCTCAATAATCTATTTACATTTAACTATACTTAGTTCGTCAAACTTACTACATATCATGAGTTTAAGAACTCATCACAAACATGAGTTTAAAAACTCGAGCTTGACCTTATATTCTGTAACGATACTCTACCTATTAGTTATACTATCATTTCGGAGTCCGATACTACATTTTCCAAAAATAACCACCTCATTGAGGTAGCTTTCAATGTGAGCCTCTATTTCAGCTATTGGATTTGATATTGGCTCAGTCATGAAGGTAAAATCTTTCTTTACAATCTGAGTATATCCTAATTCTTTTCTATCTGACATCTATACACATAAATTTTCCTGACTAGCATATAATATATTTACACAACAAATAATAGTTTTATATAAGTTATCTTTTATTTTGTTTGACGATGAATTTATTCAATTCATCTCCTTATAAACTCTATATGAGTTATTTGTATTTTTAACATTTCTCTCTATTCTAAGGTTATAGCCTAAGGTCTAACCCACCTAAGGTTTTTAACCCTAAGCTCTGATACCATGTTGTAACGCCCCCAAATTCGGTGCTTGAAACTTTGACTCGGTGCTTCTACGATACCATTTCTATGGCGTAAATAATACTAATAATAATAACAATAATATAAATATCAAGCTTAACTTACATTTATCAGAGTCTAATTCCAAGTACGCAACCGTTACTATATTCTTTACATGATATATAATACATATCATTATCTTAATATAGTCTAACTATTACAAAAGATACCATTAAACATATTACATTTACTTTCCTTTTCACTTGTTCTTATGCAGAACCTTCAGTTGATCATGCCTAAATGAAAACATTTAATTTAAAGCAAGAATGAGCATTTGGGTGCCCAGCAAGTAATAACAATTAGAAATATAATTAGTTGAAAGAAATAAATATTTTCTTTGCACATCACTTCTACAACGAATTTATAGTTGTGAAGTAAACTGAACCGATAATAATAACATAATAATTCTATCTCAAATTTTTGAAACAACGTATTGACTATATATATTGGGTAGTCGACATACTATGAACATTATTTTCTATTTTTGAAAAGGTTAAACAGAATTTCATCTGCAAACCGTCATAACTTACAGGCACGAGGGTGTACATCCCATGGACCCTATATTGATCAATACTACATTGCAAGAACGATGGGATCGTTCACTATGTCTATTGCCAGGCGCATAAAAGTTTTCCCGTGATCGGGATGTTCATACTTTGTCTAGAATCTGAACCAAAACAATTTGATTGCATACAAAAAGGTTTTATCATATTCAACGGTATTTCTGAATCTGTGTCTAGCTGGTCAAATAGCTTAGACGGCTTATATATATATCAACATGTGTTTAAATACAATGATTATCCAAGTGGGGACACTTGTATAACCATATTTCGAGTTTAACGAACAGAATATATATATATATGAGTTATATAATATAATATCATGTTGATAAACAATGATCGGATATAATATATACACCAATAGGGTTAATAATCTAGTACAATAATAATATAATTCTAAATCTTCTTACTCATGTCCATTGCATAAAGGAAATGCAAAGGTAGGATACATTCCTAGTCTGCTGCTTACAGTTACGCAACTTAGTTTTTATCTTTATACCAAAACCTATCATTAATAAGATTATTTTACTGATTAGAATAACATTCTATAACACATAACATTATTTATTGCAGTCAGTACATAACCTAATCACCTTGTCACACACATATTCAACAGTCATTAAATCACAAACAAACATTAATACAATCAAAATATCTAAGTCTAGATCAATTTCTAAAACATTAACCGATTATCTGAAAGCTTTTATCGGAGTAATTATCGAGTCTAAGACTCTATCCTTTGTGTTCAACATCTGTAAGTATCAATCATATTATTTTAAATGACTTATAATAATTTTAAAACATTTACTATAATTTATCATGAATTTTCAAACAAGGAATCATTATTAAATGATTTAAATATTAAATAATTCAATTATCATTAATATTTAATTAATATTAAACTATTAATGAAGCCATTGCCTAAATGTTAAAGTTATTTATAATAACTCAAAATACTTTTAAAGTATTAATATTATCCTTAAATGATTTTAAAAATTAAAATCAGTTTTAAATAATTACCATTAATATTAAAGTATTAATGTATTATTTATCAAAATATTAAAATTCCTTATTTATAACTTAAAATATTTTTAATTCATTTATTTCCTTTTAAATGATTTTTAACGTAATAAAACCATTTTAAAACTATTTATTTAATATAATTATTTAATAAATTAAATACATTTTAATATTCCAAAAATATTAAATATTTATGAAATATATTCAAAATAATTAAAAAAACTAATTTTTTTACTTTAAAATAATTTTTAATAATTTATTATGTATTTTTAATAATTGAAAACTATTTTTTCTATTTATTTGATTAAAATAATTAATTTCCAAAAATATTTGTCGCTAAAGGGCCCTATAGCGACAGAACCGTCGCTATAGGTGTTCTTGAGCTGTTCTTGGCCAAACCCAGAAATTCATGGCAGTTTGCAGGGTAGGTGGTTTGACCACCCATAAATTCATGTTCGATAAGCTTCTGATTTGTCTAAAGTGTTCGTGTTGTAGTATGCATGTAATACTACAATCCTAATCACGTTCTATGGCCATAACATAAGAAATCAGAGAGATCTGGGCTTCAGAAAACCTTGTCAGAAGTTGTTCTTCATTTCTAGGTTTTCCAGAAATGAAGAACAGTCCAAGTTGGCAACTTATGATCTTCATAACTTGCAACACATGAACTGTTTTTGTGATTTCAAGGTTTCAGTATGTAAACAACATGTAAGAGTAGAGATATAATACATAAAACCAACATAAAAATAACAAATCGTAGAATCGGACCCAATTGAACCACATCCGGAGACATTGCTCAAGCGTTTTCTGGGTTACCCAGAAAACGGTTCTCATGATCTTTGCATCAACTTTGACCGACCACTGTGATCAACCCACTTGATTATTTAGTGATATAAAGGCATGACTTTGAAGTTTATGTAACATACTACAATCTTATTACAACAACAAGAACAACACAATACAAATCTGACAAATCAAGAGTCATACAAATCTTTTCAGACACGATCTGGGCAATTTCTGGGTTACCCAGAATTGCCCAGTCGTGTTCGGTCAACGGTCTTTGACCACTAATAACATGCAATCGGTGAATGATCTGGACTTGATTTTAGTTCCAGAACACAGATCTCCCAGCATACAACAAGATCAAACACTTAAACAACAAAAACATATATCATACAAAGATCTATGAGGACTGACATTACGTTGTCAGAGCACAAAATAACCTTTTTTCCAGTTTTTGAAAAACTTAAATTTCGAGCACTTTGATGTTATGGATCTAACATGTGCCTACCCAGATCACTTAAAGACACTACATAGAACATATTACAACACATAAACATAAATTTTAACAGAAGATCAAGGGTCGAATTTTTGATTAGGGTTTTATACCTTTATGCATCAATTCTTGATTCTGAGCTTCTAGATCTGTTATGGTCATCGTGGGGCTTGAATATGGGACTGATATGCCTTATGATTTCGTATGTTTTGAAAGAGACAGGATTGGTAGAGAGCAAGTTGACCAAATGGACTTGAAAAGTGAATTTTCTCTCTCTTGAATCTATATATATTCACTTGATACAATGTATTTGTTGAGGTTGCTGCTGATTTGCTGAGATTTTGATCACATAGGTTGGCATAGGGTTGGCCAACAACTCTCACTAGGTCAAGATCTAACATTCTAGCTTTAATATTGCAAGGGCAAAATGGTCTTTTCCATTGTAATTTTAATGGCACCTTGGTCATTTGGTAAACCCTTAGGGTTTGACCCTTAGGGTTTAACCCTAAGGTTTTGCACATTAAATTTGAAGGATTTCTAGTTGGGGTTTAAAAATAAAAATAAAATTTGTTTCTTGAAAAATTGAAATTTAGAGCTTCCTAATCACAATAAATTTTCTAATTACATAAAACATGAATATAAGGTTTAGGTTTTACTAAATACAATTAAGATTGTTAATTTAGCAATTAGGGCTCGAAGTTGATAATTAGGGTTCCTAATTTAGAAATTATGGTTTCTAATAATTAAGGTTTTCCCTAATTAGGGTTATATTTAATAATACCCGACATTAACCACTTTAACGCGATTACATAACTTCTTGAACTCTCATGTGAGTTCCAATTAGGGTTTATAGTTTAGTAATTAGGGTTATAATTTAAATATCAGGGTTTCTAAAATTAGGATTTCAAATATTAATTAGGGTTTCACTAATTAACATTAAATTCAATACTATATAACATAATTCATTTAACATAATTACATAACAGTCTCGAACTCATAATTGAGTTTCAAATTAGGGTTTCCATCTAGCAATTAGCTAATTATTATTTAAGGTTTCTAATTTTAGAAAATAGGGTTTTAAATTACTAATTATGGTTTTCCACATAATAATTAGGGTTTTTCTAATTAAAATTAAATTCTAATAATACATATCATATATCACATAACATAATCACTATACAGATTTTAAAGTCTCATTTGACTTCAAAACTATGGTTTGTTAGTAAAATTAGGGTTTTGCAGATTATAATAAAACTACTCCTCGGATTAACCTTATACACATAGCATACACATTTATAACACTAACAAATAATAATATAATATTATTATTCTCATTCCTTGATAAAAATCCAAAATTAGGGTTTGGATTCCATATCTGATTTATCTGGCATATATACATTTATTAATTAAGTTAAAATAATTAACTTAATTAATATAAATTAAATTCATATAATAAAATAAAATAATTATTATAATAATTCTAATAATCATTTCATATATTATTTAAATAATATAAATCATATTTTCATGGAAAATAATTAATAAAAATATTTCTACTATAAAATTAATTATTATAAGAATATAGTTTATAATGTGAAATAATTCTAAAATAAAATTATTTGTAAACATTCATGTAATAAATATATTTTTATTTATTACATAATTACATACGCTTTATCTTGTACAAATCCTCATCTTTAAAATAAAAAAAACTATATGCAAAATTTCTGATTTATTTATATAAAAATATCGGGTTGTTACATTCACCATCCCTTATAAAGTTTCCGTCCCCGGAATCATCGTTTTAAAACCTATACATACCAGGGTACATAACATATACAATCATTGTAAGTAGATCTCGATCATAATCGATCGAACCGATCTTTAACTATTCAGTATAAAGCTTATCTATCTTTTTAAATAGAAATTTGATTTCTAAAAGAACTCAAATTCCTCCTTCAAAATAATTTATAAAATATTTCATTATATATATAGGAAAATCGTATATAAGAAAATAAAATTTATTCGAATAATACCTGGAGTTGCATCCCCATCGCTACGTTTCTTGAGCAATTAAATATTAAAGACGCTTGCGGTTGATTTTGTTGGTTTGTTTGTTGAAGTCGGTCCCGTTATCGCCAGTGTCCTGCTGTCTTTCCTCGTATTCGCATTCCTTACCTCCTTTCTCCTTCTTGGACATTCTTTCACCTTATACTCCATTGATTAACAAATAAAACACCCACTATACATTCTTGGATTGGGGCAGTTAGGAGAGACATGTCCCTCCTGCCCACACTTATAGCACACAATTTTTCCTTTTAAATACACTCCCGGCCTATTTTCGTTAAAAATATCTCCTTTCTTCGTATAGGTGGCAAAAGCTATCTTTTGCGCCTCCGTTACCTTAGCTATCACAAACGTGTCAACAGAGTCAGTTGATCTTCTAAATCCTGGCAGTACGATTGCCTTAAAGTCTTTGACGTTTGCCGATCGATTACTTGGCTAATTTCCCGTGGCTGGTATGCCGTTCTGCATAACTTGAACTACTATATTCGCAAAATTCTATGTCGGGTCTGGTTGTCCTCCAGCTTTGTTGACCAGTTCTTCTATCCTTGGGTTTCATTTTCGTCTTGGCGGCATTATCATAATTTATTCTTCATTAACTTACATTCTAAGCCTTATCGTATACACTTAACATAAAACGCGAAATCTTCTACTCAAATAATAATGTATTCAAAATATTAGATTTTGAAAATTTTGGTTTACTGAATTAACCAGTGTTCAGATAAATAATTACTATCTTTATAACAACTTATTTCATTAATCCCACATAGTCTCATATTACTAGCACTTGACATACCATAGCACATACCGTTTTAAACCTTAGTTATTCCTTTGTGACACAAGTCAAGAATCGCTGCCACAACTTATACGAAAGTTGTGAATTTTACCTTATACAGACATACTTATCATATACACAACATATAATCATACTTATTCAAGTAATACTAATACTATTTATCTTCTACACATTCGCTAAGGATCAATTACTTAGTATTCTATATATTCCCATCATCCTCAATAATCCATTTACATTTAACTATACTTAGTTCGTCAAACTTACTACATATTATGAGTTTAAGAACTCATCACAAACATGAGTTTAAAAACTCGAGCTTGACCTTATATTCTGTAACTATACTCTACCTATCAGTTATACTATCATTTTGGAGTTCGATACTACATTTTCCAAAAATAACCACCTCATTGAGGTAACTTTCAATGTGAGCCTCTATTTCAGCTATTGGATTTGATATTGGCTCAGTCATGAAGGTTAAATCTTTCTTTACAATCTGAGTATATCCTAATTCTTTTCTATCTGACATCTATACACATAAATTATCCTGACTAGCATATAATATATATACACAACAAATAATAGTTTTATATAAGTTATCTTTTATTTTGTTTGACGATGAATTTATTCAATTCATCTCCTTATAAACTCTATATGAGTTATTTGTATTTTCAAAATTTCTCTCTATTCTAAGGTTATAGCCTAAGGTCTAACCCACCTAAGGTTTTTAACCCTAAGCTCTGATACCATGTTGTAACGCCCCCAAATTCAGGTACTTGAAACCTGAACTCGGTGCTTTACGATACTATTTCTATGAGCGTAAATAATAATAATAATAATAATAATAATAATATAAATATCAAGCTTAACTTACATTTATCAGAGTCTAATTCCAAGTACGCAACCGTTACTATATTCTTTACATGATATATAATACATATCATTATCTTAATATAGTCTAACTATTACAAAAGATACCATTAAACATATTCTGTTTACTTTCCTTTTCACTTGTTCTTGTCTGAACCTTCAGGTTGATCATGCCTAGCTGAAAACATTTAATTTAAAGCAAGAATGAGCATTTGGGTGCCCAACAAGTAATAACAATTAGAAATATAATTAGTTGAAAGAAATAAATATTTTCTTTGCACATCACTTCTACAACGAATTTATAGTTGTGAAGTAAACTGAACCGACAATAATAACATAATAATTCTATCTCAAATTTTTGAAACAACATATTGACTATATATATTGGGTAGTCGACATACTATGAACATTATTTTCTATTTTTGAAAAGGTTAAACAGAATTTCATCTGCAAACCGTCAAAACTTACAGGCACGAGGGTGTACATCCCATGGACCCTATATTGATCAATACTACATTGCAAGAACGATGGGATCGTTCACTATGTCCGCCTTGGGTGCATAAATGTTTTCCCGTGATCGGGATGTTCATACTTTGTCTAGAATTCGAACCAAAACAATTTGATTGCATACAAAAAGGTTTTATCATATTCAACGGTATTTCTGAATCTGTGTCTAGCTGGTCAAATAGCTTAGACGGCTTATATATATATATATATCAACATGTGTTTAAATACAATGATTATCCAAGTGGGGACACTTGTATAACCATATTTCGAGTTTAACGAACAGAATATATATATATGAGTTATATAATATAATATCATGTTGATAAACAATGATCGGATATAATATATACACCAATAGGGTTAATAATCTAGTATAATAATAATATAATTCTAAATCTCCTTACTCATGTCCATTGCATAAAGGAAATGCAAAGGTAGGATACTTTCCTGGCCTGCTGCTTACAGTTACGCAACTTAGTTTTTATCTTTATACCAAAACCTATCATTAATAAGATTATTTTACTGATTAGAAAAACATTCTATAACACATAACACTACTTTTTGCAGTCAGCACATAACCTAATCACCTTGTCACACATATTCAACAGTCATTGAATCACAAACATTAATACAATCAAAATATCTAAGTCTAGATCAATTTCTAAAACATTGCCGATTATCATTTACGGCTTTATCGAGTAATTATCGAGTCTAAGACTCTATCACGTAGTTCAACATCATGTAAGTATCGATCATATTATTTTTAAATGACTTATAATAATTTTAAAACATTTACTATAATTTATCATGAATTTTAAACAAGGAATCATTATTAAATGATTTAAATATTAAATAATTCAATTATCATTAATATTTAATTAATATTAAACTATTAATGAAGCCATTACCTAAATGTTAAAGTTATTTATAATAACTCAAAAATACTTTTAAAGTATTAATATTATCCTTAAATGATTTTTAAAAGAATTAAAATCATTTTTAAATAATTACCATTAATATTAAAGTATTAATGTATTATTTATCAAAATATTAAAATTCCTTATTTATAACTTAAAATATTTTTAATTCATTTATTTCCTTTTTAAATGATTTTTAACGTAATAAAACCATTTTAAAACTATTTATTTAATATAATTATTTAATAAATTAAATACCTTTTAATATTCCAAAAATATTAAATATTTATGAAATATATTCAAAATAATTAAAAAACTAATTTTTTTACTTTAAAATAATTTTTAATAATTTATTATGTATTTTTAATAATTGAAAACTATTTTTTCTATTTATTTGATTAAAATAATTAATTTCCAAAATATTTGTCGCTAAAAGGGCCTATAAGCGGCAGGCAAGTAACCGTCATAATAGGTGTTCTTGAAATTTGTTCTTGCCAAACCTGAAATTCATGGCGAGTTTTGCGGGGTAGGTGGTTTGACCACCCATAAATTCATGTTCAATAAGCTTGATTTGTCTAAAGTGTTAGTGTTGTAGTATGCATGTAATACTACAATCCTAATCACGTTCTATGGCCATAACATAAGAAATCGAGAGAGATCCGGCTTGAAAAACCTTGTCGGAAGTTGTTCTTCATTTCTAGGTTTTCGAGAATGAAGAAACGGTCGAGTTTAGCAACTTATGATCTTCATAACTTACTTGCAACACATGAACTGCTTTTTGTGATTTCAAGGTTTCAAGATGTAAACAACATGTAAGAGTAGAGATATAATACATAAAACCAACATAAAAATTAACACAATCGCGGAATCAGGCGGTCAAACCCCTGTGAAGAGACATTGCTCAAGCGTTTTCTGGGTTACCCAGAAAACGGTTCTCATGATCTTTGCATCAACTTTGACCGGCCACTGTGATCAACCCACTTGATTATTTAGTGATATAAAGGCATGACTTTGAAGTTTATGTAACATACTACAATCTTATTACAACAACAAGAACAACACAATACAAATCTGACAAATCAAGAGTCATACAATTCTTTTCAGACACGATCTGGGCAATTTCTGGGTTAACCAGAATTGCCCAGTCGTGTTCGGTCAACGGTCTTTGACCACTAATAACATGCAATCGGTGAATGATCTGGACTTGATTTTAGTTCCAGAACACAGATGTCCCAGCATACAACAAGATCAAACACTTAAACAACAAAAACACATATCATACAAAGATCTATGAGGACTGACATTACGTTGTCAGAACACAAAATAACCTTTTTTCCAGTTTTTGAAAAACTTAAATTTCGAGCACTTTGATGTTATGGATTTAACATGTGCCTACCCAGATCAGTTAAAGACACTACATAGAACATATTACAACACATAAACACAAATTTTAACAGAAGATCAAGGGTCGAATTTTTGATTAGGGTTTTATACCTTTATGCATCAATTCTTTATTACGAGCTTCTAGATCATTATGGTCATCGTGAGGCTTGAATATGGGACCCGATATGCCTTAAGATTTCAGTATGTTTTGAAAGAGAGAGGATTGGTAAAGAGCAAGTTGACCAAATGGACTTGAAAAGTGAATTTTCTCTCTCTTGAATCTATATATATTCACTTGATACAATGTATTTGCTGAGGTTGCTGATATTTGCTGAGATTTTGATCACATAGGTTGGCATAGGGTTGGCCAACAACTCTCACTAGGTCAAGATCTAACATTCTAGCTTTAATATTGCAAGGGCAAAATGGTCTTTTCCATTATAATTTTAATGGCACCTTGGTCATTTGGCAAACCCTTAGGGTTTAACCCTAAGGTTTTGCACATTAAATTTGGAGGATTTCTAGTTGGGGTTTAAAAATAAAAATAAAATTTGTTTCTTGAAAAATTGAAATTTAGAGCTTCCTAATCACAATAAATTTTCTAATTACATAAAACATGAATATTAGGTTTAGGTTTTACTAAATACAATTAAGATTGCTAATTTAGCAATTAGGGCTCGAAGTTGATAATTATGGTTCCTAATTTAGAAATTATGGTTTCTAATAATTAAGGTTTTCCCTAATTAGGGTTATATTTAATAATACCCGACATTAACCACTTTAACGCGATTACATAACTTCTTGAACTCTCATGTGAGTTCCAATTAGGGTTTATAGTTTAGTAATTAGGGTTATAATTTAAATATCAGGGTTTCTAAAATTAGGATTTCAAATATTAATTAGGGTTTCACTAATTAACATTAAATTCAATACTATATAACATAATTCATTTAACATAATTACATAACAGTCTCGAACTCATAATTGAGTTTCAAATTAGGGTTTCCATCTAACAATTAGCTAATTATTATTTAAGGTTTCTAATTTTAGGAAATAGGGTTTTTAATTACTAATTAGGGTTTTCCTAATTAAAATTAAATTCTAATAATACATATCATATACCACATAACATAATCACTAGACAGATTTTAAAGTCTCATTTGACTTCAAAACTATAGTTTGTTAGTAAAATTAGGGTTTTGCATATTATAATAAAACTGCTCCCCGGATTAACCTTATACACATAGCATAAACATTTATAACACTAACAAATAATAATATAATATTATTATTCTCATTCCTTGATAAAAATCCATAATTAGGGTTTGGATTCCATATCTGATTTATCTGGCATATATACCTTTATTAATTAAGTTAAAATAATTAACTTAATTAATATAAATTAAATTCATATAATAAAATAAAATAATTATTATAATAATTCTAATAACCATTTCATATATTATTTAAATAATATAAAATCATATTTTCATGGAAAATAATTAATAAAAACATTTCTACTATAAAATTAATTATTATTAGAATATAGTTTATAATGTGCAATAATTCTAAAATAAAATTATTTGTAAACATTCATGTAATAAATATATTCTTATTTATTACATAATTACATACGCTTTATCTTGTACAAATCCTCATCTTTAAAATAAATAAAAATTATATGTAAAATTTTTGATTTAATTATATAAAAATATCGGGTTGTTACACAGTCTACGAACTCCGAGATCAACTATCTTGCAGACTACGATTCTGCCTCGACAGCTCTCGAGTTTTCCTTGACTCTCCTGGCAGACTTCGATTTCTGGTGCAATGCTCGATGATCAGACAAGCCTATGTATTATATCATAAGATCAACCTAACATGCTTGATCATTCTATGTTTATAGTCCTTGTACATCATATCTTTTTAAGGACTTTACAAAGCTATTTTGCTTATGTAGGATCAACCTAACATACTTGATCAATTCATTCTAAGTCCTTATACACATGTTTCTATTATCTATCAAAGGACTTTACAGTTTTTCTTAATGCAAGCATACTTGCATATTCGTTCAAATATATCATAATCAAATCATATATAAATTGGAATAACATTCACATGCTTATTCCTGACAACCTGGTATAGAAAACAACTACAACTACATTATTACAATTGTCGTGCAAAATACGACAACACATATGCTGTGAGTTTAAATACAAATATTATCTTCTAGACAGTATTCAAACTCAAATAAGTCCTCATTATAATTATTGATACACTATTTTACAAAATAGTGAGTACTTCTAAAACCAACTAACTTAGAACATCACTCCACACCCTGACTAGTTCCCGCTATACTCTCGCCTCCTGAGAAGAAAAATGAAACAAAAAGGAAAAGGGTGAGCTCAACTAGCCCAGTAAAGAATATTATAACTAAGATAATGTACAACAAATTATCGTTAGCCGTCAATAAATTAGATAAAATATAATGGACAACAAGTTTTATATCAATATTCACAGCAAAAATAATAATTCATTAGAAGAGTTAAGTAGAGAATAAAATCTACTATCTTCTATGATTTAAAAGTCCATCATCAATATTTTATCCCTGTAACATCAATCAATACACATCTTGAATCAAATATTCATCTTTGCACTACGGGCCAAAGATATTCATTCGTATCACCAGTTGGTCATGTTCATCTTAACACATGTTCATCTTTGCACTACGGACCAAAAATATTCATCAGATTATCATTCATCTTTGCACTACAGGCCAAAGATATTCAATTATATCATTATTTAGGACTTAGGATGATGAAAAATATTTTAAAGAAATGAATCCAGTGAGATAAAAGGACAAAGATTAGGGATTCGTACTTTAGATAATCCAAGTTCAAAAATACTCCGTAATAAACCATAGTGGAGTAAAATTCAAGAATGAAAATCAAAACATGAATACAATCAAAGATAGTAACCATAATAGACATCTTAGACAAAGAAGAGAAAATTTCATTTTTTTGTGAATAGTGTCGTATTTGTGAATAGTGTTGTATACGTGAATAGTAACCCCGACACAAAAAACTAGAAATTTCATAAGAAAAATCATACTTCGTGAATAGTACTGTTTCGTGAATAGTGTCGTATATGTGAATAATGTCATATACATGAATAGTAACCTCGACATAAAATGGTAAAAATCTCATAATAAAATTCATAACAATATTTCGGCATAATGATATTCAACGAAATAACATCATTTACGAAGAGAATAACATCCCTTACCTCAAAAGAATAGTACTTCTTGTTGAAATATAAAATATAACACTGAAGGAAACTTGCACTGAATAGCAACTCTCAAAGTATCTAAATACTCATAAAATACGCTCGATATTATATAGAGAGAAAACTTCTAATTCTGGTGTGATTTTAAATTCTAACTAAGAACCCTATTTATAGGAAAATGTCAGAACGTCAAAGCAGACTAAATTTAATAAAATAATATTTTCAAAAATTTCTACGCACACCTCCTTGACCAAATTATCAGCACACCAAAGGTGGGGCCCACCAAATTCAGCATTTTTCCACAACAACCAAAAGTGGGGCCCACCCATGTTTTTAATAAAAATATTTATTTCTGAAACTTTAATAATTCATAATAAATATCCTTTTTATCAGAAAAATATAAATTTTATGTTATTTCCATAGAAAATTTAATTCTCTACAACTTTGTAGAAGAAAGTTTTTTCAAATTCCAAACAGAAAATGACCGAAATCCACATACGAATGATTTTTAATACCTCCATTTTGACAAAATACGGATAAAATTTCTCTGCACTAATTCCTTTATTTATATCCACATAAAATAAATATTTCCTTATCATATAAATTAATAATTAATTATTCATAAATAATATTACAGAATCACAATAATGACAACCAGGTCGTTCCCAGGAAATAGGGGGCTTTTCGATAAGGATTTCTCCTTACTGGCACGCAATTAGGTGACCAAACCCCTTTCCTAGACAGAACTTCCTTAGACATTGCCAATAATTCTATCTAATAATATTATTCAAATAATATGAATTATTGATCTGATAATGGGAAATACTGTGCAGTGACAATTATTGAAACAACAATAATATAAAATTTTAACGTAGCAATTATTAAATCGATAAAATAAAATATTGAGCATAAGAATTATCGTAATAATTATTGAGTAGTGCCTTAACTACGTAAGAATCAATAATCTAAAAAATATTGTACAATATCGTGTGCTTACTCTTGTGCGACCATACGTATTACTCTATTTTAACCACCGGGTATTCAAACAGTGTTAACGGTAACAATTACGCCGTTATTTATAAAAAAATTAAACTTTACATTTTTTTCATTCGATCATTTTCCGTTATGGGGCCCACAAATGGTTGCGCCATTGTACGAATATTCCCCGACAGCAAGAATATTCTACGACCAAACGAATATTTTCCGACAACAATGAATATTTTATAGCCACTTACTTATTTTGCAAAGTTTGCACATTTCACCCATAACCCAAATTAACACCTTATTATTCATAATAATAATTAAAGAAAATTTAATTTTATTAATAACAAGTTAGGGTCTTACAACCTCCTTAATATAATATATAATAATATAATATAATTATACCACCTCTTTAAATATTTGGAACCTATAAAATTAGTTCTCTTACTCATATACCCAAGTACACCCCTCTATTTTCCTTCCAAAATTTATCACAAAATCTAAACCTCACTACATTCTTACGTCCCTCCTCCTGTCCAAGAAGGTTGTAACTCTTGTTAAACATGTGTACTCAAACGGAAAAATTAAGTTAAAAAAATAAGAATAAAAAACAAAGTATACCGATAAATAGTACCTCATGTTCTTAAAGACTTCTAAATTGAGCGAGCTTGTTAAGAATCAATACAACCTGCAAAATATTTTTAAAATCTTGTTCAAACTTAAATCGCATTAATACAGTATCATTCAAACATAGCAAACGATAACTTTTAATTTTAATAATACATTTGTTACTGAAATTTCTTTAAGCTTGAAAAATGTAATTCAGTAAATACGCACACCTAGAGGGGGGTGAATAGGTGTTTATACTTAAAGTGATAGACAGTGACAACTTTTTGTAAATAAGGTAAGAGTTTCCATTGTGCTGATTGTGGCCGAGTCTTGAAGTGTTGTAACTTTTGGTGCGAATCGCTTTGGCATGACTCTAAGAAACTTTCGGTTGATTTCCTTTTGATCAATCTTTCATCCGAGCATGTTTAGAGAATTCATTAGAGTAAGGAATCTTGCTTGGGCATCTCTAATTGATTCATTTTTCTCCAATTTGAATAGCTCGTATTCATGCATTAGCATGCTCACGACGACCTCCTTCACTTTAGTAGTACCCTCGTGGCTTATGATGACTGTGTCCCAAATTTCCTTAATAAGTAGTACAAGACGAGACCTTATCTATCTATGACCGAACCATGCCACCACCTAGAGTGGGGGGTGAATAGGTGTTTATACTTAAAGTGATAAACGGTGACAACTTTTTGCAAAATTTTACTCTGAGGATCAATTCGAATGACTTGTACACATGCATTTTTTGGTGTCTGGATTAGTGAATTTATAAAGCGGTATAAAAGCAGAACCACGAAACTTTAAGCCAACACAAAGTAAAAGTGCGAAAATATATAAAACACCAAGATTTTTACGTGGTTCACCCCTATCCTCTATCTGGTGGCCTAATCCACGTCCAATCCCAACTAGGATTGGAGACTCTTTTATTACTATTTAAAACTCAATACATAAATTACTCCTGTGTTCTGAAAGAAGCCTCAAAAGCGATGTTGGACACATATGCCCCGGTTTGCACCTCTGCAACATGTACACCATTGCACCTTTTCTCACCTCTGAGACCCTTGAAGCCTTCTATGAGCAGACTAGCTAAAACAAGAACCTCAAGCAAAAACTATGCTTACTTTTGGGTTTACAAGGAAAAGAAATTTCCGGCCTGACAAAAGAATATGCTATATAAGAATATAAAGGTTTGGACTAAAACAATTTATAAGCTCGATGTATTCTCTCAATTTGATTCTTTGGTAGTTAGTGTGTCCTTAACAGTAGAGAGAGAGATATATATATTGCAAGAAAAGCAACGGCTATAACATAAGATGGCTAAGATTTCTCGATCCGTTTGTAGCCTCTCCATAATTTGACAACTTTGAATCAACGAAAGATAATAGCGAGATATGCACTAGTTATTTGATTTTGAAGAAATTGAAATCAAGGAGTGAAATTCTACACCCAATCAAGCGAGTTAGACAATAGCAAAGGAGATAAATAAGGATGATAACTTGGTGGGACTCCTTTTCATAATAAGATACCAAAATATCAATAACTAATGTGGGCTCCACTAAGCAAGATACACTCCTTAATTAACTTATTACCCACGAGCTATACTGATGAAACAGAGGAGCCAATTTGGCCTAGCATACCTTAAGGACCATAATATTTGTTATACCAACATACCTTAATAAACTCCAATCCAAATCTTTCTTGATATCCTCCAAATCAAATCTTCCATAATATTAATTCAAATCTGAACTGATTTTGAACATATTCCAACTACCAACGGAAAGAAATCAGCAATAATAGTTCATGCAATACCCATGTCTCATGCATATTAACTATAATATTATAACCCATAATTCATGCACATTTAATATAATAATACATCATGAACCATGCACACTTAAATTGGTCATCAATCAAAACATCATATACTTTCAAAACTAACATTCTCCCCCTTTTGATGATGACAATTTATGCTACTACTTTAACCACCCCATATTTAAGCCCCTAAATTTATGCATATAAGATTTCCATAACAGATAGGGAAACAAATAACAAATAGGAGACATATATAATATCTAAATATATAAGCCCATGCATCACATAGATATCATATCCCAAATAAAATAGTTAGAAACCAATAACATCATTAGTAGCATAGTCTAATGTATCCAAAGCAATATCCAAAAAAAACATAGATATACTACAGATATAAACGACAGTTCCTCTTATCCCTTATACTTCTCTCCCATTGGCATTATCAAAAGATGGGATTCGGGCGGTTTGGATCATGGCGAGTTCATAGAGAACATCATCCAGTTTCTTGTCAAAATCTTTGATTTTAAGCACATAGTCGTTGTGATGGGAGATCAGCACTTCCATCCATTCGGAGACATAATCAACTTTGGCGTTCAACTCTTGAATTTGATTGGAGACTGTTTGAAAGGCTGAGTCAAAACGAGTGCCCATATCATGGATAAGTTGAAAAAGAGTAGAATTTTGAGCAGTGGAAGGAGGAGGAAGATCAGTAGAATCTGGTACAGTAGAATTAGGAATAGGAGAAGAGTGTGGAGATGGTGGAGTTGAAGTAGGAACCTTCTCAACTTTCCAACATAATGTTCGGCGAAATTCACGATCAACTTGGATTGAGACGGGATATATTTATCAATCACATCGAAACTTTGGCGACATCTTCATTGACAAAGCGAAATACCAAAGTGGGCAAGAATTTTGGTAAGAAAACCCCCCAAGGAAAAAAAGCATTTCATTTTATTTGTCAAAACCCTCTCCATGTGCTTAATCATAAACAACACAAAATTAAACTTTGTTCTAGAGTATTAAAGCGAAAAAGATTAAATCTTGATATGTCATATTGGAGCGACCCCCATTCCACAGAACCAAATTTGCACGAATGAGTTTATGAATGACATTATTCAAGGGGTAGTTTCCACTCTGATGGGTAAGCCAATAAATTCATTAGGAACACTCTTTCATGATTAAATGCTTGTTCAAGGACAATTAAATTTTCAAATTCTATGGGTCCCTTAAGGGTGAAAGGGCGAGAATCGAAACATGGAATATTAAGAATAGAGCCGAGCGAGTAGAATCAAAGACCAGTGTTTTGTTTTTTCACAAAAGTTTTTATAACATCATTGTTAACAGACATATTCCCAAAAATTGTTTAATGAAAGTGGGATAGGCAGATTTGGGTGGACTCAACATAGCAGAGAGGTTCACTTTTTCAAATAAAGATGTGACCCCAATTTGTTGGAATAGGGCATGATCAACTGATTTCCCAAACACAATCGTTTTATTGAGCATAATATCTTGAAATCATGAGCATAATAAGAGGAAGTAAAAATTAGGGGAGTACCATGTGTTTGAGAAGGCGAGGAAATCACATGGTCCGAGGAGGAAGAATCGAGAATGAGGATGGGGTCGGTGGATTTCCCTTTCAAACTATTCTTCAAAACCCCCAAATCAGTTGATCGGCGAGTGAGAAGCCGATTCGAGCGCCGTCGTGAGGAGTGAGGTGGGATAACCTTCGTGCTTGAAAGAGCTTCTCGGCTGGTGTTGACCACATGACCTCCACGAGTTTTAGCCATTGATGCTGCTTTTGAAACCCTAGTTTTGGAGGGAAGGAGAGCGAGGATGAGGAATACCCGAATACCGGTGAAAAAAAAAACTTGTCTCTGTTAAGAAAGCAGAATGGCGAGAGAGTCAGTGAAAGAGATGTATTCCTGACCAAGCACTAAATTAGACTTGAAAACCCACTAATACCCTTTTTATTGTATTTTAATAGATAGTCACACATTTTTCACATTTTGCGAGATGAACATGTAATGAAACTTTGACACTCAATAAAAATTGCATATATGTCGATAAAGATTTCTAGAAAATACATATATATATATATATATATATATTTTTTTTATTTTAATTAATATATATATATATATTTAATATGATAATTAATTTTTTAAAATAAAAAAAGATGATAATTAAGTTCTCTTCTCGAGATTCAAGTTCTCTTTCCTCACTTTCCTCACTTAAGTTTTGTAAAAATGTCGATTGATTGATGTTCGGTAGGGACAAATACTAATTTAATTAACCCTTTAGCAACATTATCTCTTAAAAATGATGTCTCACTTCAATATGTTTAAATACGAGAATGAAGCACAAGATTTTTAGAAATATCAATAGCACTAGTATTGTCACATAATAGGCACATTTTCACATATCACATTAAAATCATGTAGAGTTTGAATCATCCATAAAATTTGTGAACAACAACTACTGTAGCGAATATTCACCTTAGTAGTAGACAAGGCAACAGATGTTTATTTCTTGCTGTGCCAAGCTACAAAGCTTTGACCTAAAAATTCACAAGCACCACTTGTGCTTTTTCTATCAACTTGGCACCCTGCATAATCTGCATCTGAGTATCCAATTAGTTCAAAACTTTGAGATATAGGATAGTATAAGCCTAAATTCATTGTGCCAGCTAAGTATTTAAATATTCATTTTATCGCTGTAAGATGAGATTCTTTCGGTTGAGCTTGAAATCTAGCACAAAGGCATACACTATACATAATATCTGGTCTTGATGCAGTTAAGTATAGTAAACAACCAATCATACCTCGATACATTGTCATCGTCGACATCATTACCTGTAGTATCTGTAGTAAGCTTGATAGTAGTACTCATTGGTGTTGACTTTGGTTTGGTATTTTGAATCCAAATCTCTTGATAGTTCCTTCACATACTTGGATTGGTGAATGTGAATCCCTTCATTTGATTGATTGATTTGAAGCCCCAAGAAATAATTTAATTACGCCCCATAAGGCTCATATCAAACTCATTATGCATACATTGGAAAACCACTTTCGCTGAAAGAGTTAGTAGTAGCTCCAAATATGATATCATCCACATAAATTTGAACAATTAATAAGTCCTTATTTTTGGTTTTAGTAAAAAGAGTGGAATCAATTTTACCACGATTAAAACCATTGTCTAATAAAAACTTACTTAATCTTTCATACCAAGCTCTTGGAGCTTGTTTTAATCCATACAAAGCCTTTTTCAATTTAAACACATGGTGTGGATATTTTTCATGTTCAAATCCTGGAGGTTGCTTGACATACACTTCCTCATTTAAATAGCCATTTAAAAATGCACTTTTCACATCCATTTGATATAATTTAAATTATCTAAAGCATGCGTAGGCTAACAAAATTAAGTATGGCTTCCACCTTGCAACAGGGGCAAAAGTTTCTTCATAATCTATACCTTCTTGTTGATTATAGCCTTGAGCTACCAATCTAGCCTTATTCTAGTAATTATGCCATTTTCATCAAGTTTATTTTGAAAATCCATTTTGTACCAATTATAGAAGCATTTTTAGGAGGTTTGACAAGATCCCATACGACACCTTTCGAATTGGTTTAATTCTTCTGCGTGGCAATAGACCAATTTTCATCTTGGATTACTTCCTTGGCACTCTTTGGTTCTATTTGAGAAAGGAATCACGGAGAATGCACAATAATTCCTTGTTTTCCTTCTTGTGTTCATCATCAGTGTCGGGATCACCTATGATCAAATTTGGTGGATGATTTCTCATTTATTCTAGATGGCATAGGAAGCCTTGCTTGCGATCATTTTGCTCTTGAGTTCGGGTTCTACAACGTCAAGCTCTGCTTCAAACCGATCGTCTAATTCTTCTTCTAATGCGAGACGGGTTAAGTTTTATCATTGGAAGCGTCTGCATGTACGAGTTTTCAACCGGCGAGATATTTCGGTTTATCTAGTTTCATTTGTTTTCTTTCCACGTTAAATCGACTTTCCTTACTAATCTGACGGAATGAGAAAATTTGTTCGGATTAAAAGTTGTCTGTTTACTAATCAGAATGTCTTTTCCTGTAGAACTTTCATTTTCTTCTTTTGATAGGACACGGTTAGATTCATCAAAAACAACATGCACAGATTCTTCAACTTTAAATTTATCAACATTATAAACCCTGTAAGCTTTACTATGCATCGAATAACCAAGAAAAATAGCTTTGGTTGATTTTGCATCAAATTTTCCAAGGTTACTATTAGTGTTTAGAATGAAACATTTAACACCGAACACTTTAAAATAATTAATATTTGGAATCCTATTATTAAGCAACTTATATGGTGTTTTCATTAGGATGGGTCTAATTAGTACTCTATTTAAAATGTAACATGCAGTACTTATAGCCTCTGCCCAAAAACTTTTAGACAATTTACTTTCATGTAGTAAAGTTCGTGCCGTTTCTTGAAGAGTACGATTTTTACGTTCCACCACACCATTTTGTTGAGGCGTTCTTGGTGCAGAAAACTCATGTGTAACACCTTTCTCACTTGCAATATGGTATAAAGTCTTTTCCAAATTCTCCACCGTGGTCACTCAAGTATACCAATTAGCTTGAGGTTGTGTTTTGTTTCAACATTCTTTATAAGCTTTTCAAATTCTGCAAAGCTTGATCTTTAGTTTTCAAAAATAAACCCATATAAATCTTGAAAAATCATCAACAATAACAAAGGCATAATGATTATTTCCTAGGCTAGCATATCTCTCGGGTCCAAATAAATCAAGATCTGATATAATTGAAGAGGTAAAGAAGTTGATACACGATTTTTTGCTTGTAAAGGAATTTCTTGCTTGTTTACTGGCGACATGCATCCACAAATACACATCTTTTCATATTTTAGCTTTGGTAAACCTTTAACAAGGTTCTTTGTAACTAACTTTAATCAATTCCATATGCATACCCCGACCTTGATGCCATAGAATAGTTTGATCTTGAACAACAACTAAACAGATATCCTCATTTTGATTTTCAAAATTTATAGTATATATATTACCTTCTCTGTTAGCTACTAAAGGAACATTATGGGAGGCATGTATAATAGCACATTTATCTTTTTCAAAAATAACTTTATGACCACTATCCATTAGTTGACTTACACTAATTAAATTATATTTTAACCCTTCAACATGATGGACATTGTCAATGTAAACCTTACCATTACCAATTTTACCTTTATGGAGTGATTTGGCATGTGGTGTCATCTCCAAAATAACCGTGCCTCCTTTCTTTTGCAACAAGTGAAGTAAATTTAGTTCTATCACCCGTCATGTGTCTAGAACATCCTTTGTCAGTACCCATTTATGTGATGGTACTTTAGCTTTTAAGCATACCTACAAGCGAAAAAGTAACTCATCGTTTTGGTACCCAAATCTGTTTGGGTCCAGTTTTGTTAGTAGCAATCAACTCTCCTTTCTTTACCCAAACTTGTTTTATTTTAATTTTACTACAATTTGTATCAAAATATCCTTTTAAACCACATTTTCTGCAAGTAACATAAGGTGAGCAATAAAGAGGCTTGTTCCTAAGTTTGTTATTTATTACTCTAATTTTATTAGTCGTGTTTTTTATGTTTTTAACAGGATTATATCCAATTCCTTGTTTATCTAAGCGTGACCTTTGAGCACCCAATATTATATTTAAATTCTCTTCTCCTTGAACAAATTTTGCAAGATCCTTTTTCAAAGATATTATTTCTTCCTCATTGTTACTTTGCATGTTTATTATTTTTCCATCATTAAAAGCATCTATACAAGTATCTCTCATTTTCAAGCTTTCTTTTAAATCATCATTTTCCTTTTTAAGGCTATTATTTTCTTCATTTAATTTGTTTGCGATTATATAAAATTTTATTATAATTATCTAAATATCCAATTTTAGCATTCAATTTGAGATACTTCACATGATGAGCAATCTTTAACTATTTCTTGTTTTTCCTCAATTAAAGTTTCTACTTCCTTCATTAAGTCATTTATCCAACTTTTCAAGTGAGCATTTTTCTCTTTCATATGAAGGTTTTCATTTTTTAAAACAAGATAGTCAGAAATAGTAATTTCTCCAAGTTCAGGACTTACCTCAGATGTTTCCTCATTGTGTATTCTAGTGAAACTACGAGTTGAAGCGATTTCTTCTTCTTGATCTTCATGATCGATTCATCATCACTCCATGTCATTAGAGCCTTCCCTTTTGAACCATTTGCTTTGTTCTTTCTTTTTTAGTTGGAAGCAATCTCTTTTGAAGTGTCCGGGCCTTCCACATTGAAATGGGTTTCCTCTTGAGGCTTTTGCTTGAAATCTTTCTTGTTGTTGAAGGCTTTTGTTGGTAATTTTGGTTTATTCTTCTTTGGATCGACTCCTCAATTTTACGGTCATTAATGCTATTTCTTCATCCGAATCTTCATCATAACCTTCTATGTAGCTTTTCGACTTGTAGAGCCAGGTCTTCTTCTTAGGTGCCTCATCTTCTTCATCATACAATTTTAGTTGGTTTTCAAACTCTTGAGTTCTCCAAATAAGGTAAGAGTTTCCATTGTCTTTGATTGTGGTAGAGTCTTGAAGTGTTGTAACTTTTGGTGCGAATCTCTTTGGCATGACTCTAAGAAACTTTCGGTTGATTTCCTTTTGATCAATCTTTCGTCCGAGCATGTTTAGAGAATTCATTAGAGTAAGGAATCTTGCTTGGGCATCTCTAATTGATTCATTTTCTCCAATTTGAATAGCTCGTATTCATGCATTAGCATGCTCGACTTGACCTCCTTCACTTTAGTAGTACCCTCGTGGCTCATGATGGTGTGTCCCAAATTTCCTTAAGCCAGTAGTACAAGAGCGAGACCTTATCTATCTCCATTGAACCATGCCACTTAAGAGTGTATTCATGGCCTTGGAATTATAAGACATCATATCGATTCATTTGAGTCCATTTCCATGAGATTCTTTGGCTTGCCATCATCATGTCGTGAATGATGGTGGTCCATGTTCGACTACCCACCATTCCCATGGGTCACGGTTGAGATAGATCTTCATCCACGAACTTCCAAAATTGAAGTTCTCACTTAGAAACAACAACGGTGGCCTACTTGTGGGTGACCTTCTTGAAAGTTTAGGTGTGCCATAGGATCTTCCCTACGACTGCTGCAATGATCAATATTAGTAGAGCCTTGCTCTGATACCAAATGTAATTCAGTAAATACGCACACCTAGAGGGGGGGGGGGTGAATAGGTGTTTATACTTAAAGTGATAGACAGTGACAACTTTTTATAAAATTCTACTACAGGATCAATTGAGACGACTTGTACACACATGCATTTTGGTGTCTGGATTAGTGAATTTATAAACTGGTATAAAATAGAACACAGAACTTTAAGCCAACAGAAAGTAAAAGTGCAGAAACGTAAAACACCAGGATTTTTACGTGGTTCAGCCCCTATCCTCTATCTAGTGGCCTAATCCACGTCCAATCCCAACTAGGATTGGAGACTCTTTTTATTACTATTTAAAACTCAATACACAAATAACTCCCTATTACAAAGAAGCCTCAAAACTGATGTTGGACACATATGCCCCCGGTTTGCACCTCTGCAACATGTACACCATTGCACCTTTTCTCACCACTGAGACCATTGAAGCCTTCTATGAGCAGGACTAGCTAAAACAAGAAAATCTCAAAAAAACTATGCTTACTTTGGTTTACAAGGAAAAGAAATTTCCGGCACAAAAATAATATATATAAGAATATAAAATTTGGACTAAAACAATTTGTATAGCTACGATGTATTCTCTCAATTTGATTCTTTGGTAGTTAGTGTGTCCTTAACAGTAGAAGAGAGATATATATATATATTGCAAGAGAGCAACGGCTATAACATAAGATGGCTAAGATTTCTCGATCCGTTTGTAGCCTCTCCATAATTTGACAACTTTGAATCAATGAAAAGATAATAAGCGAGATATGCACTAGTTATTTGATTTTGAAGAAATTTGAAATCAAGGAGAAAATTCTACACCCAATCAAGCGAGTTAGACAATAGCAAAGGAGATAAATAAGGATGATAGCTTGATGGGACTCCTTTTCATAATAAGATACCAAAATATCAATAACTAATGTGGGCTCCACTAAGCAAGACACACTCCTTAATTAACTTATTACCCACGAGCTATCTTGATGAAACAGAGAGGAGCCAATTTGGCCTAGCATACCTAAGGACCATAATATTTGTTATACCAACATACCTTAATAAACTCCAATCCAAATCTTTCTTGATATCCTCCAAATCAAATCTTCCATAATATTAATTCAAATCGAAATGATTTTGAACATATTCCAACTACCAACGGAAAGAAATCGTGATAATAGTTCATGCAATACCCATGTCTCATGCATATTAACTATAATATTATAACCCATAATTCATGCACATTTAATATAATAATACATTATGAACCATGCACACTTAAATTGGTCATCAATCAAAACATCATATACTCAAAAACGTCTCATCTTCAAATTACATGGTTGTAAGTTGTACGTTACAAAAATTCACTCAACCTTTCCAAGCTACACTCTATACACTCAACATTTCTAAAACATTAACAAAATTTTCACTTGGCACAACCATATATAGACATACAAATAGATATATCATTACATATTCAAATGGGTAACCCAAGTGAAAAGTTATGTCTAACCAAAAGTATAAAATAAAGTAGAACAATTAAGAATTAAGTACTGTAAAACATATATACTAAATAGATATACTTAACTCATTCAAAATCTATATCACAATAAGTTTAAGACATAATTCTTGGTAGTTTATTCAATAACCACCAACGAACCATCACATTCAAGCAAAGACCAGTAAAAAAAAAAATACTATATTCCAAAAAAATTATAGAATTACACATGACTTATATATTGGTCGACCCATAAATCAATCGGTAAACCATAATGTAAAATATTATATATATACATATATATATATATATATATTACTGATTTATATATTATATAATATTTATATATTTACATACATACGTAAGTATATTATGTATAATATATAATAAATAATATAATATAATACATATATAGAGTTATATTATCTATCTTACATCTTACATATATAATATAATAATATAATAATATAATAATATAATAATATGATATGATATAATATGATATGACATGACATGATATGACATGATACGATATGATATACCACCTCCTTAATATAATATAATTATACCACAGAACCTATAAAATTAGCTCTCATACTCCTATACCTAAGTACACCCCTCTATTTCCCTTCCTAAATTTATCACAAAATCTAAACCTCACTACATTCTTACGTCCCTTCTCTGTCCAAGAAAGTTGCAACTCTTATTAAACATGTGTTCTCAAACGAAAATTAAGTTTAAAAATAAGAAAAAGAACAAAATATCCGATAGATAAATAGTACCTCATGTTCAGTAAGACTTCTAAATTGAAAAGCATGTTATGTTAAGAATCAACACAACATGCAAAATATTTTTAAAATCTCGTTCAAACTTAAATCGCATTAATACAATATCATTCAAATATAGCAAACAACAATTTCTAATTTTAATAATACCTTTGTTACTGAAATTTCTCCAAGCTTGAAAATACTAATATTGATCCGATTTCGAGAAGCTGAAGCTTCTATATTTTACCTCCATCTTCAGATTATATGGTTGTAAGTTGTACGTTACAAAAATTCACTCAACTTTTCCAAGTCACAATCTATGCACTCAACCTTTCTATTCCAAGACATTAACAAAAATTTCACTTGGCACAACCATATATAGACATACAATTAGATATATTAACACATATTCAAATGGGTGCCCCAAGTGAAAATTTATGTCTAACCAAAAGTATAAAATAAAGTAAACTAATTAAGAATTAAGTACTGTAAAAAAATAACACTAAATAGATATACTTAACTCATTTAAAATCCATATCAGAATAAGTTTAAGACATAATTCTTGGTACTTTATTCAATAACCACCAACAAACCATCACATTCAAGTAAGAACAGTAAAAAAATTAATATATTCCAAACAAAGTATAAAATTACGCATGACTCATATGTTGGGAGAATGCATATTATGATTTGATGTTTTAATGCATGTGTTCATGATTATTTGTAAGGTCCTTTAAAGAATATATGTACAAGGACTTAGTGATAGATCAAAATTGTTAGTTTGATCTAAGCTTTCAACGTGTATCATTCTGTTCTAGAATGTATAGATAGAAAGATCAAAACTGTTAGGTTGATCTTGAGATGTAATAGATTAGTCTTGAAGAAATCGTAGTGCATCAATCTGATCAACATTGCAGAAGTCAAGACAGAAAACGTAGAGCCTGAAGATCGTAGTGTGCCTGCCTTGAAAGGGGACTCTTCAAAAATCTTAGAGTGGTCCCAACGTTCACAAAGATAACTCCACGATCGTAGTGTGCTGAAGGAAACGTGAAGTTTATAAGTCAACGATAGTAGTGTGCTCTCGGGAAAATAGAGTCAACAACACGAGTAAGAGAAGATCGTAGTGCATGAAAGTTTAAGAGAAATCGTAGTGTTCTCGACTGATAGCATCGTAGTATGCAAGTCAAAGCCACTACGATCTTAACCGTAGAACACCACGATCCAATCGTAGAGCATCATCTGTCTCATGTCAGAAAATGTCAAGCCTCATGAGTTTTTAATTCAACATATGAGGAATGGATCCTAGATGCTGCAGTGCTCATCAGTCCCAGAATATATGAAATATCCTTAGTATGCAACAAAAAAGCGTATTGAAGAAGCTAAGGATAGTACTATGGATAAGAAGGACAAAACACCTTTTCAGGTGGTAGGTGAGAAAGCAGCTTACAGTGTCAGTGAGCCAGAATGAAGAATTCAGAGATGTGCAGAAATGTCTCCATCGCAACACAGAAAGTTCAGAAGCATTTAATGCCATAACGGATGGATCCAACGGATAGTTTTCAACATCACATATATCTGAGATCGGATGTATGATGAGAGAGAAAAAGAAAAAGCAATCAAACATTCAACGTGAAGAATTCTCTAAGGCTCAACTCTACGATCTGAGATATTGAAAAACTTGCTCAGCTACTCAGTTCTTAAAGAACCAGTGCTTACACAGCAAACTGAGTAGCAACCTTCAGAACGCAACAATAACAACCATCAATCAATCGAAGAAGAGTACCAAGTCTCGCTCGACTTGAAGAGTTCAATAGTGAGCGAAGAAAAAGCCAAGTCTGCTTTGGACTTGA
Organism: Panax ginseng; assembly: GCA_020205605.1. Taxonomy (NCBI): domain Eukaryota; kingdom Viridiplantae; phylum Streptophyta; class Magnoliopsida; order Apiales; family Araliaceae; genus Panax; species Panax ginseng. Next base: position 94,157,083 of record CM035138.1, read on the forward strand.
AGAGTTCAAGAGTGAACTAGAAGTTTCTAGGCTATCACGGTCTAGAAGGAATCAATAATGATTCGGAAGATTGTAAAGACATCCTTAGTAGATATCCTACTGCGTTGAGTAGAAGAGTGGACTAGGAGCTTTGAGTGCTCTCGAACCACTTAAAAACAATCTGTGTCATCTATATATCGCTATAAATCATGCTATATCTCTGCTATAAGCTGCTTTACTAAACTCATAACTCTATTGCTTGGTTAAGAAGATTAAAACAAATACTAATTCCGCTAAGTTTTAATCACTATCTAAGAACAAGTTTAAAATAGAAAAGATTTTCAAATATCTATTCAACCCCCCTTCTAGATAACTTGTGCCTACTAAGAACTAACAATTGGTATCAGAGCGGGTTCTATTTTACAGCTTACATGCTTTAGTAGATCCAAATGGCACTCATACCAAGCGAATCCAGGACCGGGGGAGGCAGCAAGCCACCAATGTGCAACAAGGATAAATTTGCTAACTGGAAAGGTAGAATGCAAGCTTACATGGACTCAATAGATGAAGATCTATTTGAGACTGTTCTTAATGGGCCCTATATACCAACAAAGCTTGCACCAACCATTGACAAGCCAAACAAAGTACAAATAAAAGTGAAAGAAGAATGTACAGACACAGAGAAGAAAGCTGTCCAACTTGACAAAAAGGCTAAGAACATCCTGTTCCAATCCTTGAAGCACTGATGATCATGCACGAAGGAACTAAAGAAGTTAGAGAGAACAAACAGTCTCTTCTAACAAAGCAGTACGAGATGTTTGCTCATTTGCAAGGCAAAAATGTAACTGCCACTTATGAAAGATTCAACATTCTGCTCAACTCTCTACGAGCATATGGAAAGATCTATCCTAACAAAGATCTGACCATAAAGTTCATGAGAGCCCTACCAAGCAAGTGGGATGCCAAGACCACTGCAGTAAGAGAGTCAAAGAATCTTAACGAGATGACAGTTCAACAACTGTATGGCAATCTCCTGACATACGAGTGGAGGCGACCTAACGTCTCTGAAACCCTTTCAGAAGGAAGAAGGAAGGAAAAGGGTGTTGCTCTCAAAGCAACTGAAAGTGTATCAAAAGTCATCACTGAGATTGAATCTGATGATGATGAAGACGATGATGACGATCTTGCCATGATGGTAGGAAAACTAAGAAGGTTCATGCGTCAAGGCAAAGCCGGCAAGCAAAAGAAGGTCAGCAACTACAATAGCCAAGAGCAAATAAATGATCTATGCTACAACTGCAAGAAGCCTGGGCATTTCATTGCCAACTGCAACAAACCCCTAAGAGAAGAACTAAAGAAGAAACAGCATGGAAAGAAGGAATACAAAGGAAACAAGAGGCCTCATAAAAGAGACAAAGGCCTGGTAGCTGGAGGATCATGGAGTGATTCAGATAATGATTCAAATGCTGACTCTGGAGATGAAGAAGAACCACAAATGGCCAATTTGTGCTTAATGGCCAAACATGCAAACGACAAACAAAGCCTCAACATTCACAATGTAAATCTCGATGAGGTATTTGATTTCAACTCACCTGATGTAGATATGAATGACTTAAGAAGCGCATGCAAGTGCATATAACCAATGATCTACATCAATACATGAAGTGGTTCAGAGTGTTGTCCAAAGATCATTCACTTCTTCAAGAGGAGAAGAAGAAAGTTCAAGAAGAGCTTAACACCCTTCTAAGTCTTGATCTTCTCTCCAAGCTTGAAGTCGAGAATGAAAGTTTAAAGCGATAAACACACATCATGCACAAAGGAGTCTAAGCTAACCTCTAAAATTGAGGATCTAGAAGACTATCTCGCATGGAATAATTCCTCATCATCCATAGTTTTTTTCGCTCTCTAGTCAGAGAAGCACATTCGACAGAACAGGCTTAGGCTTTGGGGAATCCATCTCAGAGATAAGTGTGGAAAAGATAATGGAAACTAGCTCTGGTAATTTCTCAGGCTTTAGTAGAGGCATTGCTTTTGTTAAATCCTCACAGTTGGAAGAACCAGCTCAACCTTGTTCTACTGATTCTAGTTATACTCAGAGAAGTAAAGGATCACATGTTGGTCTGGGTTTCATAAAGGAGAAGAGTAACCCAACCTCTACCTACCATCCTCGAAGAATCGTAGAGTCAAGCAAAACTAACTCTACGAATCTACTGGGAAGGTACAGTATAGGTAAGGCTCACTCATCACTATTTATGAAACCTAAGGACACGTGGAAGAAAGAGAATCAGTTCAACAGAAGGCTAACTAAGGAACCACACAAGTCCAAGTGAAGGATAAATCACACACACATAGGCATGCATCATAATAGATGTGTCATATGTAATAAGTATGGTCATAAAGCTACAAAGTGTTATTATAACTCCATGCATGTGAGACCCAAGACTAGACAAGTTTGGGTTCCCAAAGGAACTAACACAGAAGGACCCATGAAAATATGGGTACCAAAATGAAGGTTAAAATGTTTTGACAGGAAAAGAGCTCCACGACCTCAACATGGAATCTAGACAGTGGATGCTCAAGGCATATGACAGGGAACAAAGCTCTGCTATCTAACTATATAGAAAAGGAGGGTCCTTCAGTCATCTTTGGAGATAACGGCTCGGGCAAGACAAGAGGATATGGCTCTGCTGGCAATGGTGCAATATCTTTCAGAAAAGTAGCCTATGTGGAAGGACTTCAACACAACCTTCTAAGCATCAGCCAACTCTGCGACACGGGTCATCAAGTAACATTTCTCAACAATCAATGTCAAGTCAGAGATCTGAATACATCTGGCATAAAGCTAATCGGAACAAGAGAAGGAAATGTTTATACTATAGACCTTGGTCAACTAAGCTCTGATGAAACAATATGTTTTCTGGAAAAAGCATCCGAGGAAATGAGCTGGCTATGGCATAGAAGACTGTCCCACTTAAACTTCAAAAGCATGTCCAAACTGGCATCAAAGGATCTCGTAGCTGGTCTACCCAAGTTCAACTTTGTGAAGGAAAGGCCATGTAATGCCCCAAACTTGAAAGCAAACCGAAGCTCATTCAAGAGCAAGACCGCCAACTCCATTAACAAACCCTGCGGTTGCTCCACATAGATCTCTTTGGGCCAATCCCAACAACCGGTCTTGGAGGAAAAAGATACTCTCTAGTAAGTGATTTATAATAACACGGATTCACATGGGTATTCTTCCTAACTTCAAAGGATGAGAAAAGCTCCGAATTAATCAAGATGTTCGATGATGAACGAAAAAGGAGAAAAATCAAGGCCATAAGGAGTGATCATGGCGAGTAGAATTTGATTTCTCAAAATGGATCGATTCTGCAAACAATGGCATCGATCATAACTTCTCGACTCCACGAACTCCTCAACAAAATGGAGTTCTTTGAAAAAAAGAATGAGAACCCGATAGAGGTGGAAGGACTCTACTAGCAATGACCCATCTCTTGAATAATACTACGGGCATAAGTCGCCAACACTGCATGCTACACAAAGAACAGATCATTAATTCACTCTATGATCAAGAAGACACCCTACTGAATCATGGAAAGGAAGAAAGCCAAGTGTCACTATTTCCATGTCTTTGGTTGTGCATGCTATATTCTCAACAACGAAAAGCAAAAGATCTCGAAAATTCCATTGAAAGTCAGATGAAGGGATCTTTCTTGGATATGCCACAGACAGCAAAGCTTACAGAGTATTCAACAAGAAGACACTGAGTGTCAAAGTCTCAATACATATCATCTTTGATGAAACTGACTTAGATAAAATAGTGCCTCAAGACACTACGACTGATAGTGCAGACACTACAAATGAAGTTGTCGAGCTAAATAATACGATCGTAGTGCCAGATAGTGAAATCGTAGAGCGTGATAATGAGATCGTAGAGAGGTCCATTCAAGATAGTGAGCCTCCACTCCAAGAAGAAGAGATAGACCTTGAAGACTTATGACAGGAAGGCATCAGAACAGATGTCCCAACCGGAAATAAATGGGCAAGAGATCACACTCAGGATCTAATCATTGGAGATCCGAGTGCAAGAGTCAAAACAAGAGCTACTACTCAGAATGAATGCTTCTACCTAAGCTTCCTATCACAGATAGAGCCAAAGAAGATAGAAGATGCTATGGAAGACTCCAGTTGGATAGAAGCTATGCAGGAAGAACTCAACCAATTTGAACGAAGCAAAGTGTGGAGATTGGTACTAAGACCAAAGAGTTATCCTGTCATAGGAACCAAGTGGGTCTTCAGGAACAAAATGGATGAAGATGGGGTCATTACAAGAAACAAGGCAATATTATTGGCAAAGGGCTATTCTCAAGAAGAAGGCATTGACTATGATGAGACATTTTCACCTGTTGCCAGACTAGAAGCTATCAGAATCTTTCTTGCCTTTGCTGCTCACATGAAGTTCAAAGTCTTTCAGATGGATGTCAAGAGTGCATTCCTAAATGGAGAGCTTCAAGAAGAAGTCTACGTAGAACAACCTCCAGGTTTCATCAATCCATCTCTTTCCAATTATGTCTATAGATTAGATAAAGCTTTATATGGTCTTAAACAAGCACCTAGAGCATGGTATGAAACACTGACTAACTTCTTAATAGAAAATGGGTTCACTAGAGGTAGAGTAGATACCACATTGTTTCTTAGAAAGCATAAGGACAAAGTCTTATTAGTTCAAATATATGTTGATGATATCATTTTTTGTTCTACTAACGAAAAGTTATGTAAGAGATTCTCTAAGCTAATGCAGAGCAAGTTTGAAATGAGTATGATGGGTGAGCTGAATTTCTTCCTTGGACTGCAAGTGAAGCAGACTGATGAAGGAATATTCATCAACCAAGCCAATATATCAAAGATTTATTAAAGAAGTATGGCATGGAATCAGCCTCTCCCATGAAAACACCAATTGCTCCTGCAACCAAGCTTGACAAGGATGAGAATGGTAAACGCGTTGATATAACTCAATACAGAGGTATGATAGGTTCTCTTTTATACCTAATCGCCAATGACGGATATAATGTTTGCAACATGCATATGTGCTAGATTTCGAAGCTAACCCTAAAGAGTCACATTTGTCTGCAGTAAGAGGATCTTCAGTATCTTAAGGGTACACCCTACTTGAAATTCAAGCGATCCCAAGGAATCCTCTTTTGAACTAATAGGATACACAAATGCTGACTTTGTAGGATGAAAAATAGATAGAAAGAGTACCAGTGGCACTTGTCAATTACTAGGGAACAGACTTGTGTCTTGGTTCAGCAAAAACCAAAACTCAGTGTCCACTTCAACTGCAAAAGTTGAATACATTGCTGCTGGAAGCTGCTGTGCTCAGATCCTTTGGATGAGAAATCAGCTAGCTGACTATGGGTTTGATTTCAAGTCTATAACTATACACTGTAATAATACAAGTGCCATAGCAATAACTAATAATCATGTTATGCATTCTAGAACCAAGCATATAGAGATAAGGTATCACTTCGTTAGGGATCATGTGCAAAATAGAACTATTTCTTTACAATATATCCCTACTGAAAATCAACTTGCTGATGTTTTTCCTAAACCATTAGATGAATCCAGATTTAACAAGTTAATAAGTGAGCTAGGCATGCTAAATCTTCAACCTTGAATCTATGCTCTAGATTGTGCTAACCATGACAGATATAAAGGCTGCACTCAAAATCCTAGACATGATAAAGGAAAGATCACGATCGTAGAGCTGAACAGTCAACTACCTTAACGATCGCAGCAAAGACTCAACTTTCATAAGTGCAAACTCGACGATGACCAAAAGCCCTTTCAACAAGCAAAGTGAATCCTGTGATGACAAGCTTTATAACAAAGAAATCTCTCCAAGAGGTACCTCAGGGACAAACCTAACCCTTGAAACACACCAAGAGGTTGGCCCTTCCTGAGTTACCTTAAAAAGAATGCTTAGTCAAAAAAAAACTCATCACTAGGATCCGGACAGACTCGACGATCGTAGGACAGACTCGACGATCGTAGGACAGACTTGACGATCACAGGACAGACTCTACAAATGCTGATCAGACTCAATGACTGCCAGACAGACTCAACAGACAGACTCTATGAATGCTGATCAGACTCAACAACTGTCGGACAGACTTGACGATCGTAGGACAGACTCTACGAATGGAGAACCGACTCAACAATCAGAAGATTATCTCTACGATCGTAGTCATCCTGAGGACATCTCAGCACTGAAGACTCAAAGGGCAAATCAGTACATTCCTAAACAGTCAAAATCGTAGAGCCAAGAAAAATGCAACACCTGTCCCACTAAGTTAAAAAGAGAGAGGGAAGCTACAAGTACAAATTGGAACCGTGATTTTGAAATCTAAAGTTCAAAAGATTATCTCTCATTCTCTCTCTCTCTATAAGAAAAACCCTAACTCAGATAAAAGCTCAGCAATATCTCTTTTCTCAACTAAAGAATCAATGGCTGTTTCTAATGTGATTTCGGGCTATAGACTCTGTTTTGACGAATTCAAAACCGCTCCACCAAAGTTTCACAAGATCTTAGCCTTACTAAAGAAGGCAGGTCTCGAAGAGGCGCTCAGCACTGATACACTCATCTATCCTAAATTGGTGAAGGAGTTCTACAAAAATGGAGTGTACGAAAACAACACCATCACCACACGAGTTAGAGGAGTTGAAATAAAGCTAGGGGAAGAAGACGTCAATATGGCCCTAGGTTTCAAGAATGTGGGGCATCCATTTCTAAATAGCATAAGATTTCAAGAGGGACTGAAGAAGATGCATCACAAGAAGAAACCCTCTGTGAAAGGCTACAAAAAGAAGGAGTTCCCTCAGAGGTATGAATTTTTGGCTGACATTATTGGGAAATGCATCTACTACAAGAGCTCAGGTTATGACTCAGTAAATGAGGCTCAGCTTAAGCTCATGACAGCTATAGTATATGGAACTCAACTCAACTATGGGGCTGTATTGCTCGAATGGATCGGCAAGTGGATCGTAAGCTCGAAGAAATCAAAGAGCACCCCAAAGATGATGTATGGGAGGTTCATTAGCATCATTCTGCGATCTGCATTGGGTGACAAAATTGGGGATAATGAAGGAGAAGACATCAACCCAAACCAAAGAATGACACAGTAGTTGTTCAAAAATTGGGAAAGGAACCCTGTTGAGTTCGTTCGAATGATGACAGAGTCAAGTGGGAGATCTGAGGAATAAAAGAAAGCAGGCTTTCAAGGAGGAATGTCTGTTGTCAGAGAAGTTGAAGAAGAAGGAGAAGTAGACAAGGGAGAACCCTCTACCCTTGCCAGAAAAAGCAAGGGCAAAAGGAAGCTGAGAGCAAGACAAGTTGAAGAGCCTCAAGGATCAACAACTAACATTCTTGCAGAGTCCTCTAACATAGAGACTCTAAGGAGGCTAAGGAAGATACAACAGCAAGAAGAAGCTGAAGAAGATCAAGCCACCATTTCACAAATGGTAAAGAAGAACAAGACTGGTCATAAGTCCAAAAGACCAACAGTGTCTTCTTCGATCGTAGAGACTCTTGCTTTTTCTCTGAAATGCAGCCAAGTGTGGCGAAATGGAGGAAGCTGCTTTAAGGAAAGTGGCTGATCAACGAGGCAAAACAAAGACTCAAGAGAGTCCAGAAGTGGTGACTTAAACCAGCAAAGCAAAAAGAAGGCTGGTCAAGAAGTATATTCTTGAGAATGAGAAAGTACTGAAGAAGGAAGCCAAGAGCATGGCTGCAAAAGTAGAACTGCCCCAAGCAACCGAAGAGGAAAATGCTCCAGCTGAGGGGGAGAACTCTGAAATTCTCATGATTGAGTATACACCAGCTGAGGGGGAGAAGCCTACTGATGAAGAAGAGGTTCTAGCTGAAAGGGACTTTCTGAACATAGAAGAAGATGTACCAGCTGAGGGGGAGTTTCTAAACCTCCAAGAAGATGATCATATTGAGAGGGAGCCTCACAATATCCCAATAGCTGAAGAAGAGGTCCTTGTTCAAGATGAAGATGAACCAATGCCAAACATTCCAGAGGCCATTGAGATAATGGAATCCTCAAATGGAGATAGTGAAGAGGAAGAAGATGATGATGACCTACAAATCATTTATGAGGGCAAGGATGGATATAGAAGCTATCTTTACAATCAGATATTCTCTTACCTACCCATGATGGCATACCATCGAGCTCAAATTCTGAAATCATGGGACCACATGTTCTGGAGCTTCAAGGAATATCCAGCAATCACAGTTCTGGCTCACGGATTTCCAGGGGAAGTCATCTTCGCCAAAAAAAAGCGATTCTGCACCATTCCTCATCAAATTCCAAACCTGAGGTATTGACTATCCCTACAAGATTTAGAGTTAATCACCTGCCATCATCTTCGTTTAACCAATTCTATGAATTTCCTAAATGGCTGGAAGTGATTCTTAACCCATTAAATTAGTTTCCAGTTGCAGAATCCCAAAATTCTGTAACTGAAGAACCAGAAGAAATCAACCTTACCCTGCTCCCTCAAATAACCAACTCTACAATTCCAGACTCAAGCCAAATCGTAGAGTCAAACATTGAAATCGTAGAGTCACCAATCCCAAATGTCCAAACCCAAGCTCCTCCAACTGATATACCATCCTCCTCATCGTACGACTATTTCAGTCTTGATCTTGCTTTGTACAACTTGCAAGATCAATCTCCACCAAGAACCCCTCAAATGGACAATCCTCAATCAACGATACTTTCCCACCGCCCACCAAGGATGATCTCAAAAAAACTTCGAGCAAATGATCAAGTCCATCAAGCAAGCTCGAATCTCACTCGACCTTTTGAACATCCGATCAATCAAATGATACAAGCCGCAAACAAATTCCCTAGTACAATGAATAATTGAGCTCACTACGAAGCTAAGGGAAATTATCAAAGAAATTCTGAAGAGTATATCAGACAAAGATGAGATCCATTTCCAGGTTGCTGCCAAACAAAGAGAGGCTATGCTTGAGATACAGAAAAACCAAGATCGTCAACAACAAATTATGTTAGACAATATTCTCAACCTGAAAGCTTCTGTTTATGACTTCTAGAAATCTTATGCCAATCAGGAGAAGCATAATGATACGATTCTTACAGTCCTCCAAAACAAAGAAGCTAGAGCTGAAAAATAGATAAAGGAGAATAGAGAGGACATTGCTCAAACTCAAAGCCAACTCAACGAGTTTGTCCAAGGAGTAAATAGGTTGTCTGCCGATATTCGAACCCTTGATGTTGACATAAAGGGGGAGAATAAGAAAGGGAAAGGAGATCAAGGAAGCCAAGGCAGAGGCAGAGGAGGTCATGTAATTCAAGAAAGGGGAAGCCCTCCTGTAAGACCATCACATCATCAGACTCAACGATCTGGTCAGCAGGTAATTGTATCAGCTATTCCTCTGAGTCATCAGGAGCCAACTCCTAGCTCGCAAGACGTGACTACTGTATGCATCCGAATGCCAACTAGAGATCCTGCATTCATGCGCAAACATGAAGAGAATCCAGTTCTAAGTCTAAGTGAGCTGGAAGAGTTAGCAAGAAATGAGGAAGCTCAAAGGAAGAGAAGAAATTTGAGGAGTATGCAAATCCACCTCCACATAAGAGACCAAGAAAACAGAGATAAGTTAAGAGTTTAATGTTTTATTGATGTAATGCTATATTGTAATATCTTCTGATCATCAATAAATTCATACTTATTCTCTAAAAATTTTAGCTACTCACTGAAATACTAAGTCATGTTTAAATTCCTGCAAATGCATCTAGTCACTAATAATCATGACAACAAATCTCCTTGGTTATGTCAACATCAAATAGGGGGAGATTGTTGGGAGAATGCATATTATGATTTGATGTTATAATGCATGTGTTCATGATTATTTGTAAGGTCCTTTAAAGAATATATGTACAAGGACTTAGTGATAGATCAAAATTGTTAGGTTGATCTAAGCTTTCAACGTGTATCATTCTGTTCTAGAATGTATAGATAGAAAGATCAAAACTGTTAGGTTGATCTTGAGATGTAATAGATTAGTCTTGAAGAAATCGTAGTGCATCAATCTGATCAACATTGCAGAAGTCAAGGCAGAAAACGTAGAGCCCGAAGATCGTAGTGTGCACCGCTGAAAGGGACTCTTCAGAAATCGTAGAGTGGTCCCAATGTTCACCAAGCTAACTCCACGGTCGTAGTGTGCTGAAGGAAACGTGAAGTTTATAAGTCAACGATAGTAGTGTGCTCTCGGGAAAATAGAGTCAACAACACGACTAAGAGAAGATCGTAGTGCATGAAAGTTTAAGAGAAATCGTAGTGTTCTCGACTGATAACATCATAGTATGCAAGTCAAAGCCACTACGATCTTAACCGTAGAACATCACGATCCAATCGTAGAGCATCATCTGTCTCATGTCAAAAAATGTCAAGCCTCATGAGTTGTTAATTAAACATACGAGGAATGGATCCCAGATGCTGTAGTGCTCCAGTGCTCATCAGTCCCAGAATATATGAAATATCCTTAGTATGCAACAAAGAAGCATATTGAAGAAGCTAAGGATAGTACTATGGATAAGAGGGACAAAATACCTTTTTTAGGTGGTAGGTGAGAAAGCAGCCTGCAGTGTCAGTGAGCCAGAATGCAGAATTCAGAGATGTGCAGAAATGTCTCCATCGCAGCACAAAAAGTTCAGAAGCATTTAATGCTACAACGGATGGATCCAACGGATAGTTTTTAACATCACATATATACAGATCAGACAGATGAGAGAGAAAAACAAGCAAGCAATCAAACATTCAACGTGAAGAATTCTCTAAGGCTCAACTCTACGATCCGAGATATTGAAAAGCTTGCTTTCACTACTCGGCCTTAACGAACCAAAGCTTACACAAAAAAAACTGAGTAGCAACCTTCAGAACGCAACAACAACAACAACCATCAATCAACTGAAGAAGAGTACTAAGTTTGCTCGACTTAAAGAGTTCGTAGTGAACTGTAAGAAAGCCAAGTCTGCTGGACTTGAAGAGTTTAAGAATGAACTAGAGAAGTTCCTAGACTGCTGGTCTAGAAGGAATCTGTGTGATTCAGAAGATTGTAAAAGATATCCTTAGTGGATATCCTACTCGTTGAGTAGAAGAGTGGATTAGGAGCTTTGAGTGCTCTGAACCACTTAAAAACAACTGTGTCATCTATATCTGCTATAACTGCTATATCTCGCTATAATCGCTTTTACTCGCTTCATAACTCCATTGCTTGGTTAGGAAGATTAAAACAAATACTAATTCCGCTATATTTTAATCACTATCTAAGAACAAGTTTAAAATAGAAAAGATTTTCAAATATCTATTCAACCCCCCCTTCTAGATAACTTGTGCCTACTAAAAACTAAAACAGAGTGTTTATCAATCACAAAGACTGAAAATACCCTCCACGCGTACACTAGGTGGCCAACCTATTGTACCACTACGTTGGCCACAACGTAGTGTTTTGTAATGACTATATACGTTACGCTCAGAACCATTGTCCCCGAAAACATGTCCCCTTATAGGGTTGTTCACCTCAGCTTTTCAATAACTGAATCCGCACCAGAGAAATCTGGTTCGGCATAATTACTCAAGAACGCTTGAATTCCATAAATATTTTTCAACAGCCGTCTAGCCGAATCAAATAGCTTAGACTTTTATCAATAACTCGAACTTCAATCAAAATAATTTAGCTAACTTAATTGACCTTCTTCATAATTTAAAAGAAAACCAAAAATTCTTTTATGACATCATGATACCGTACTAGATTAGTAGTACATTGAGGATTCCGCCATTATCTGACTTTGTCATACTACACCGTACCAAAATTGGCTGACGATCTTTCGATCACAACCAACACTAGGTTAAACTGCATGGATGACTCCATCGTTTACCATACACCATATAAATGATGCGCATGGTTCGAAATACATTTTGAAACCCTTCAGTGTGAGCCTCATCTTAAAGCCCTTCAGTGTGAGCCTCATATCTAACGGTAACATCTCTCCAACATATAGCCGTAGGATATTTGCCCCCAATTTCTCCAATTTAATGTGCAACACTAAGGTCATGTTATCCAAGTTTATAATCTCAAGGCTACTACTCTTCATATTTAATAAATTTAGTCACATATTTATTTATTTAGAGTGAAATTATTTATCCATAACTTAAAATAAAAATTCACATAGAGTCCACATATTAGTTAATAAAAATTGGACATATCAATTAATATATGGACTTTACGTATATAGATATTAAAGAATGATGTGAAAATATCGACTTCTTTAAAATAATCTTCATGTTATATTTGTTTTATCTAAAATTATGTTATATTTGTTTTATCTAAAATTATTTAAAGTGTTAAATAAAAATTAATTTGTAGGACTAGTATACTCTTACTAGTAATAACAAAGTAATCTTATTCTCAGTAGTGTGAATATAGATGGATATGATATATCAATCATTTACAAAAAACTAAAGATTAATTTTGTCCACAAAATTTAAATCTGGTAGGAATTATGATATTTGATTGGATATGATATTAAATAGTTCCCTATTTCAAGTTATTTTGTCATCCATGCACTAGAGCATTCACAACAGTTTTCCCAATAGACTCTCTATCCCCACATTTGAAGAATATATCAATAAATTTGTATCCAACAATTTCTTTATCCTTATATATTCTTTATTTTAATCCCTATATATGATTTGACTCCTCAAGGTAAGGGAATCAAAAGAGTGTTCCCTATTTATGTAAAATAACATGTCACACCCTATTTATTGCGATTTTATGTTTGTTAAAGGATCTTATCTCATTAATTTCTTTTTGGGTATGCCTATCAAATTCACTCATTTTTATTTTTTAAACAAAGGATTTAGAGAAGAAAGATAACTATAAAAAAAAATAAAAAATCAGTCAAATTTTGATTTTGATCATTTTTGTAAAAAATATTACTACTAATTATAAATTTTATTATTTTATAATTAAAATAATGTTGTTTTAGTTCTCATAAACACATAATGATCGTTGCACATTTTGATTTCTAGCAATATTTATTTTTAAATTAAAATAATTGTAATTTTTAAATTCAAACAATAATTACTTTTAAATAAAAAATAGTTATAACGTTCAAAACATGATTTGACTGTTGGAACTTTCAAATTTTAACTTTTAAATTTCAAATTTCAAAATTGCATGATTGCTGTAATCTCATCTCAATTGATTGACAGGGAATGAAATTTGGTCAACTGATTAGTTGATTCAAATTTGTTCTAGAAGCTTCAAAAGGTATATGCTCTAAATATAGTATATTGTTAACAAACCATATCTTTCGTATCCCTTCATATCAGATGATTGATATCATATCTTTTCGGTTGAGCTTATCAAGGAAACAATATATCTATTGATTTGGTGCTGATTTCTTGTGACTGAGGATTTCATGGAATCAACCATCTCATAGCCGTTGGAAGCTCTACTATATATATCTCTCCTGCTCGGCTATTAGAAGACAGAACTTGGAAAATCTTTAATTACTCTCATACGTTCTATTCAAAAGAGATTCTGAGTTTCTTTCCAGCAACCCTGTTGTATTGTTCTTAAATTGTATTATGCTGGAAACTTGATAGTCTGTAATCAATATCCTTGTTCTTATTTTAAGCCGTGTATCGGCTTCGTCTATCTAGAGTTGATAGGATCTGTTTGTAGACAAGCTTTCAAGGTACAGATGGTCACGAGAGGTCTCAGTGGTGAGAAGGATTGCAGAGGTGCAAGAAGTGGCAGTCGTGTCCAACGGAAAGCTTTCTCAAACAGGGAGTTATTTTGTATTTAATTAAGTTAAATTGAAATAAAAAGAGTCTCCGATCCTAGTTGGGATTGGACGTGGATTAGGCCACTGGATTAGAGGATAGGGGCTGAACCACGTAAAAATTTTGGTGTGATTTTTACTTCTGTTTATCTCTTTAACTGTCATTCACGTTCTGCATTTTTTTTGTTATTCACGCCACTATCCGCATACACTAAGCGATAGGTCTAGTCATGCGATAATAAGAAACGAAGAACATAAGCTAAAGCAGACACTAAAGCAGACAGGTGTAGCTGTCTGAATTAAACCTGTTGCAAAAAATTTCAAAAAGTTTTCACCGTTTATCACTTTTAGCTTAAACACCTATTCACCCCCCCTCTAGGTGTGCACATACATAGAATTACAAATAGCATTGCAGAGTAGGGATAGAGATAAAGAAACTGTTGTGAATGCTCTAATAGTCTCAACTCCAATTTTTTAACACAAACAAGGAACTCCAAGTTTTTTTTCTTTTTTCTTAACAGATTAGGTTTCCTTTTGAATACCTTATATTATAAATTTGGATAGTAATCAATACTTATATATAAAGACAGCAAAAGCGATTCCAATTTAGAGTCGTCTCTTAATCAATTTGAGTCAATTTCCTTCAATTTACTGAGTTATTAACCGAGTTGTCTAATCTCTTCCTATCTTCCTCCTCCTCTTCTCCTCCTCATAACTTCAGTTTCTTTCCCGCTAAATTGATTCCCCACACTTTTTCTTTTGTTCCACCCCTCTTCCTCCTACTCTTTAAGTTCCACTTCCACAGAGTTCCACTTCCCCATCTCCCTCTTTCATTTCTTTCTTCCACTTATATATATATATATATATATATATATATATATATATATATATATATATATATATATATATATTAAATATGTTTATGTGGATTTATTGGCTTTATATTATGTTAAAATTTACTCTTTTGTTATGATCGACATCCTTCGTCTCTCTCTTTCCCGAACCACACTCGATTTCGGTTTTGTGGGCTCAAAATCGTTCGATCGATCCAATTTATTCGATTTCAAGAACATATCAGGTAATTGATGATTATTTCCTTTGTTTTATTGAAATTTTTTTATTTAATTTGTAGAGTTATTCGATCCGATTTATTCGATTTTGAGAACAAATCAGGTAATTGTTGATTATTTCCTTTTGTTTTATTGAAATTTTTTGAGGTTTTCCCTTTTATTTTTGAATGAAATTTAGTTTTAGTTTTTGAGGAAATTTAACTTTTTTGTTGGTGAATTCTGAAATTATAAATAATCATCTCTGAAGAAGTTCTGCTTTTTTAATGCTTTATTCTATCCTTACTCTACTCTTTATACATGCAACATTAAGACCCGACATGTTGATGTGGGCATTGGACTTTTATGTTAATTTGAAAAAATAATGTTCAGTTGCTTCCTTTCCTTCTTGAACTCAAATAATAATCTGGGGGACAAGTAAATAAAGGAAAACTAAATCTGAAAGATTGAAATACTTTATAGCAATTTGAATGCCAATGGATTTTTAAAATACAAGAGAGACACAATGTGACTGAAGCACATTGTTGCATAGATTTTATGATATGCTCAGTTATGTATGCAACTCTTCCAGGTTTTTTGAAGGAGATGATTATGGAACCCGGTGTCTATTTGCTAGCGGTGTGATTTGTAGGGCATTAAAATTTGTCAGTGGGGAACATAGTATAGATTCTTGAAATACCAGTTGGTAGTCTGGTGTGATTTGTAGGGCATTGAATTTTGTCAGTGGGGAACGTACTATAGATTCTTGAAGTATCATTTGGTAGTCCAGGTAGTTACTTGGTTGTTTTGTCATATTCTTTACGACCAATTTTCCCTCAATTATTACACCTACCATTGTGAATGTAGAATCAGTAATTAAATAGTGGTTGAACCATTGTGAATGTATCTCTCTTTCCCGAACCACACTCGATTTCGATTTTGTGGGCTCAAAATCGCTCGATTGATCCAATTTATTCGATTTTAAGAACATATCAGGAAATTGATGATTATTTCCTTTGTTTTATTGAAATTTTTTGATTTAATTTGTAGGGTTTTTCGATTAGATTCTGGAAGATAGTTATGAAGAAACTTCAAAGCAAAGATGATATTTTTATTCATTTTCTGCATACCTCACTATCACATAAATGATTAAGTACTTCAGTTTAGCTTCAAGCACACAATTTACACACACAAGGGAAGCATTATTTTCTCTAACAAAGTTACGAATTATGATATTTTTTTACTTTGATGATTTATTGGAAGTTTGGAAAAAAATTCGGTCACCACTCTACTTGAACCTGTAATTTATCACATTTGGATATTAATTTTCTGCACATTTGCAACCTACTTTTTAGGAACTTAAAAGCGTCATTGTATTAAAAAGGATTCTTGCTCCAATTGTCTATCTTGCCAGATGGAACACTTACCCATGATAGTTCTTATGTTGGGGAAAATGCATGGGATGATGAAGTTGAGACTTCACAGGATGATGTAAAAGATATTGTAAACCAGTATGGGAGGTTGAATACAGTAGAAAAGAAGCCTATACAAGATTTGGGAATCTCAGGTTAGTTTTTGAGAGTGGGTTTTGCTCTTAACTTTATGTGAATTTTTTTTTGTCTATTTGGCCACATATTAGTAGTAATAAACTATTAATGACTGTAAAAGATGAACACCACAACCTATGCCATTTCATAATCTCAGTACATTGGTATTGGGAAGATTAATAGGTAAAAAAATTTGGTCATTCACTTTTTTTCTTTAATGTTATATCTAGCATATAAAATGGGATTATGATCTTGAGAAACTTTTCAAATTGGCAAGCGAATAGTTGATTTTATATTTGGCCGAGAAAGATCATTCAACAAGGTATGTACCAATCGTAATCAAATTTTTGCAAAGTTTTAATTAATTCTTGGTGATCTTATTTGTTTGTGAAGTCTGCTTGGGATATAGTTTGAAAAATTAGTCGAGCTATTTATTCATTTAAAGAGCGATACCTGGTACTATAATTGAAAGTGGAGGGCAAATATTTATGAAGACCATTGATACTGTTGACAAGGAGGGTATTCCCTTGCATTGTGTGCTTCTTTTACAAATAATGTTAACTACTGTTGTTTTTTTTAATTCTGTTTTTAGCAATTACAGTTAAATATTGTTTACCATTTATGAGATGGTGGAGTTTGTTTCAATTTATA
The DNA here is from genome assembly GCA_020205605.1 of Panax ginseng. Taxonomy (NCBI): domain Eukaryota; kingdom Viridiplantae; phylum Streptophyta; class Magnoliopsida; order Apiales; family Araliaceae; genus Panax; species Panax ginseng. The sequence continues at coordinate 94,174,189 of CM035138.1, forward strand.
GCATTTTCTCTGTTAATTGTTTGTTATTTGTCTTGGATTGATCTTCATTCTCAGTCTGGAGCTTCAAAAACTTGAGAAAAGAAATCAAAAAGTTTATTGGAGCCTTTTTAATTATTTTTTACACTAAATTTTAGCATTGTTCTAATATTAGATAAAATGCCCGGAACTATAGACCAATGGTAATACCATATGATTGCAACCCAAGTTGAATTCATTACAATGAAGAAAAGAAATAGGGGGAAAATAAAAAATGATACAAGTGATCTAATGCTACATTTCCCTTGGCAGTATGGCTAATTGGCTATGATGCTACTTGCAATTTCATGAAGACCTCAAAACTCTCAAAAATTATCAGAATACACTTCTAGCATTTGGTTTCATCAGCGCCTCAAGAAGTTTGTACATCCACTGATCTAGCATTCCTGTCAAGTAACAATGTATGTGTGGGGGTTACCAAGTCAAATCATCAATTGGATTGAAGAAAATACATAAGAAACAAGAATATTAAAAGAAGAGAGCAAGGTTAGCAATATACTTTATACTTCACAAAATCAACATGTATCTTATATATGCATGTTGACAGATATTAAGTATGCAATTGAAATAATTTCACTAACCTTCTGTTTTGGTAAATAGTGTAACTGCTTGAGATGTTTTTTTGGTTTATGTATGGTTGGGTAGTGCATTTTAAGTGTTTGATACAATGAGTGATAAAATATTTATGGATAGATATGCTCACAACGTTGCCTGTAAGGAACAATGTTAGAGAACGCGTAGACATGTTAAGACGGAGCATAAAAGAGAGGATTGTAACAAGCTTAGGTGTGTTCATTATCAACAATTTGTTTTGAATTCGTTGCCAAGTTTACGTCATGCAATATAACTAATTATAGTCGCGACTACATGTAAGAAATTTATGTAAAAAGCAAATATATATATATATGTTATTTGTTTGCCTTTGTTTTCAATAATAGTTCTATGCATTGTTGTGGTGCTCAAAGTTCATGAATCATATTCCTTAAATTATTTGCTAGAGTATGAATTTTTTCCCTACTTCAATGTTGAAAGTACTATTAAACATGTGCTATGAAAGAATTTATGTCTCCTTAAAAGACTGCATTTTGTTGTCTTTACTTAATTTTGATGAATTTGCTTTAGGAAAGTGAATCTCTTAATTTTATGATAAAGTAATTCAACTAATTTACATTAAGTGTGTACTTCGAGTTTTTTTTTTGACATAAATATCGAACAAATTATTAAATTCATTACTCAAACTAATCCGTGCATTACACGGGCTACCAACTAGTTATATTAATTTGAAAAAGAAAGAAAAAGGTAAACCAGATATTAGTGCAATCATGTTTGTGCTTTTACTTGTATGGTTGATAGATGATTGAGCAGAAACGGTTAAAATCGAGTAACTGAATTGAATTATATTTTTAAACCAAAATAATTCAGTTATTCGGTCATTTTGTAAAATAGAAATAATATTTCAATATTTGGGTACAGTAACAATTTGTAAATTGATTTAACCGGTTAACCTGAATAACAATTTAAGAAATAAAATTTTAGTATCCGATTGTTATTGAATTTACAAATTCAGTTCAATTATAATTGAATGATCCTATCCTAACATTATCTACCTTTATTATAAAGGAAAAGGGAATGAAAAGCGATTAAGATTAAGGTAAATGTGTAATACATTATAGTTACAAATTTTAATTTATTAACGGTTATTTCAATCCGTCCCTTCGTATTTTCCCTATTGAAAGATATAATCATCAGCCTCTCTAACCTATCACCTATGAAGCCAAAAGCACAGGAGTCAATTTCATAGAATGGAACAACATGCATACAAGTTAATGAAATTTATAACCATCTAATTGAAAACCAAGAAAAATGAAAGCCACAAAATCATTTCTATTGGCATAGTTTCCACACAGATCACAAGTTCATTAGCACATAAATATAGAACAATTGAAAAAGTTTACAAGTATATACATCAATATATTGTAACTATTTTTGTTTTTCAGTCTGACGGTTGATTTTAACTTAAAATGTACTGGGAATGAACTGCATGAGGTAGTACAATTTGGATCCATTACTTTTGTTTGAGAGCAGACAACCATTCTTAAACTGTGTTCTTGATTCACAGGCACATAAATAAGCACAGGGCTACAGATTGAACATCACTTGTAGAGTTTTTCCACAGTATCCTTTAAGCGCTGAACATCAGCACCAATTACTTCAGACGCCTTTTTCCCATTCTGGAAGAAGTGGAGTATCGGCTGCAGCAAAAGAAAATTTTCACTATCACAGATGACTCAACAACAAATCAAGTAGAAGTAAAGCAAATGCAAGAGCCGGCCAATACAATTTGCCAAGATCATACAGTAGGTAAATCAATTACTGAACTCAATAACCAGATCAAGACAGACTATCGTAATGTCATGCATCAATCACTACGCAGAGGAACCCAACAACAAGATGGTAATTCCTATCTTCACTAGCATTTGGTGCAGGATGCAAGTAAAAGGAAATTTGGGTTTTCCTTTCTTTTGCCAAGTAGAGTAAGGTTCTTCACAAGTCATGGTGGATTAGATTTTGGAATTAAATTAGGTACTATTTGTAATTTATGAACAATTGGCGATTATTTCTAGTATTCAGGTCATTTTGACCATTAATTGTCTTGGTTAATCTTAGGCATTTTAATTGGAGAATATGCTAGGAGTCAAAGTTCTGGTAGAACTAGGTTATTGATTATCCGTCCTACATATAAGTGACCATATAGAGTATGAAAGAAAGTTCCTCGGCAAGAACTCAAAAGAAAAAAAACTCCTCAGTTGTCCTTTTCAGCCCACACATGGATCTATCTTTAAATAGATGTAGCTTCAGAATTGGAACGATTGATAAGTTGACAACTATATCGATAAACTACATCACGTAACTCGAAGCATCTCAAACACTAGAACAGACACCAATTTGGCATTGTTCCATTCTTTTTAGTCCTAGATTTATTGACATTATCTATTTTCTACATTGGATGAGTACAACCTATTGAAGCATGCAAAAGTTTAATTCAGAGCTTGCACTAGAAAACACGATTTTGTTAGTACACACAAATGTATGCATCCATACAAGACAGAAAAAAATTAAACACGCGTCACTAAGACGTGAATAGACATCAACTTCCTCAATGCTAGTATACATGACTTAAACCAAATATAAAATTTTGACACTCTCAACTCAACTAAAGACTCAACATCTTTTATTCCAAACTAGTTGGGGTAGGCCAGATATAAAATTTTGATAATACATACCACAGAGTGAATGTCTAGTTTGCTTAATGCACTTCCGAGGCCCTTCTGTAAAATAGATAAACAAAGGATATGTCAACTATCAACAACAATACAATGACTTTTATCCTAGACTAGTTTGGGTAGGCAGAAAATGAATCCTATATGTAAGAGCAAGGCAAGGAGAAAAATAATACACATAAAGCATATAAAAGTTAGAAAAGAATAAATAAATAATAGAAATAGATGGAAATAATAAAAAACAAATACACCCATATACAGAAACATATATATAAAGCTAAAATGAAAAAAGAAAAAAGAAGAGGAAAAGAGAGACAAAACAAAGCAAAAAGGTGGATATCCCCAACAAGTATCCAGTAGGATATATACTAGCACAAAATTTTCTCAACTAAGAAATTTGTCTTACATGATCAATGTCAACCTTATATGTGGTAACATAAGGGTACTTCAAACTCAACTGCCCAATAATAGGAGATAATAACCTACCTGCACAAGATGGAATATACAATAGACAGCTATTAGATAGAACTCTGTCATGAATAATTACATAAACATGCAACTAGGGGAAATATGTCAAAACCTATTATATTAGAAGTTAGAAATAAACTGATAAATAACTCAAAAACTTACATGGAGAACACCAAACGGCAGTGAAGTAAAATATTGCTGGCAGTGATTCATCTGGAAACAGAATTCAGATAATGTCTGAGCTACTTGAAAACCTTCTAGTAACTCAAAAAATCAGAAACAAATAATATCAATAAAATGGAAGAGTCTATGTATACCTTGAACCTTGCGAAGTGAACTATTAAACTGCTCTTCAGACTCGATCACCACAACATTTGATGGACCTGGAAAAAATAACTGTCTTAGCAAGCAATAAAGAGCAGCGTCTTGATGTAAAACAAAGTAATGACGTAGACATTATGACATAAACTGACAAAGATTCACAACCAACAGATCCTAAATGGCTTCATGTTGCAACAAGATACATTTAATACAGTAAAAACTAAATTAAAAGTAAAAACATGAACAAAACTGACAAGATCGCGGCATGTAAAAACTTTCTGAATATATAAGATACTAGATTTGTCAGATATGTCTGTAGCAAACACAAAGTCATCTTACTCTAGCAATGTGATTAAATTAATTAGCCAAATACATTTAACCATGCTACCTAACAACTTTTAGTGAGTGACAGGCCCTCCAAAACAGTTAGATCTTCATATACAAGTGATCAACGAGTCAGATTTTACATGTAATTGTAGTTGTAGTGGGGTTGATATTTGCATTCACCTTTCAGCTTGACCAAAAAAACTGGCCAATTTCTTTCCAGAACCTGCATTAACCTCGATATAATCACTAAAAGGCTAATTTAATTAGCTATGCATAAGGTTCTTTTGAAGTTCGTCAGCCTATTAAAATGAAAAGACCCAAAAAAAAGCCAGTTAAATTCAGAATGTTATGCCTTTTATCCTTTTCCTTTTTCTATTTTTTTTCTTGTTGAGTACTAACATGCATTACTCTATGCAGATCAAATCCTAATAATTCACAAAATACTCACTTCTAAGTACTTCTGTTTCATATAATTTCCCAATAAAGTAACTGCATTCAATCTTACCCTAATTATTTACTATTTTTTTAATAATCGAAATTTACCCTTTTTATGTTGTTATCCAGACAACAAAAGCTTAACTATGTAGAAGTAACAACCTCAGCGGCAGTCTTTCACTATTTCACTAAAGTATCCGACTTCTTGGTATTTCTAGTGCATTACAATATGCATTCAATCTTACCCTAAATACAGCTTTCAACTACACAGCACAATCATGAAGGCCTAACAACACGTGACATTCTGCAAGTTACATAGCATTTCATTAAAAAAATGCAATCTTTTTATTTTTTTCCTTTCAAGACTCGGAATTTAATACATTCCATGGTTAGGAAATTCAAACTTTTCCTATATAATATTCCAAAAATCACTTAAAACAAAATTTTGATCAGCAAAATACCAACATTAACACCAACCAATTTTCTTGCAATTATTTCAAAAGACATCATCACCTCAAAATGTCTATTTTAGCGAAACTATTAAGACAAAAAACTGTTATTTATTATGAGAAGTCATATACTTTCCAATTCTAAGCTAAAGTGTTCAATATTTTTGTTACAAATTTAAGTCCAAGCTGTAGTGTTCGAAGAAAAAAAATACTAAGATTGGTAGAACTTCAACAAAAAATAAGATAAACAATAAACAAGCATAATAACAGTGTAACTAACTTCTTTTTCCAATTTGATTCTTTTGGGGCTGCTAAGCTATAAATTGAAAATATTATCACAATCAAATATCAACTAGAGACTCTAAATTTGACACAACAACAATATGAAAAAAAACCATATACAAATATACCTGAGGAATTGGAGGAAAAGTTGTGACTGAAAAGGGGAGAAAACTGAAACATGGAAACAGCGGGATTGTTAAACCATGAAAAATATGGTTTATTATAATTATTATTTGTAGAAGATGATTGTGGGACTGTGCTCGGAGAAGACATTGCTAAACCTAGGGTTCTTCCGTTTAGTGATGAAATTGAAGCAGCGCCGACTGGTAGTGGTTTAATACTACGAATTAGACGACAAACTAAATAAATTTCGCTCATTTTTGCCGTATGGCCACGGTTTTGGTTGAGCTTAAACCCATTGGCACTTCCACAGGGGTTTGGGTTTCTTTGCTCAAAACTTTGGACTCCTTTATAAGGCTTTGTTTGCCCAATTTAAAGAGGTTCATACATAAAATTTATGGCAAAACTATGATTTTCACCGCTATATTTGGCACGTTTTACTTAATACACTACTGAACTTTTAATTTTTTGGATTACCCCCATTAAACTAATTAAAATTTTTTAATTGGGTCATTCCGTCCAAAATAGTTGACGGACGTTAAAGTGGCGCTGACGTGGCGCTGATGTGGCAAAAAAAAATTGCTGATGTGGCAAAAAAAATTGCTTATGTGGCAAAAAAAAAAATCGAAAACAGATTTTTAAAAAAAAATTAACATTTTAAAGTTTTAAAAATAACAAAAACATAATAAAATACAACAAAAAATAAAAAAAATAAAAAAAATAGATTTTTTTAAAAAATATATTTTTTTTTGAAAATGCAATTTTTAAAAAATAGAATTCTATAAAAAATGAATTTTTTTAAAAGCAGTTTTTTTTAAAAAAATAGTAGATTTTTTTAAAAATAGATTTTTTTAAAATGCAGATTTAAAAAAATAATTACGAAAAAATATACTTTTTAAAAAACATATTTTAAAAAAATAGAAATTTTTACAACAACATTTTTTAAAAATAGGTTTTAAAAAAGAGAATTTTAAAAAATGGAACTTTTTAAAAAATAGATTTTTCAAAAAGTAGAACTTTTTAAAAATTGATTCTAAAAAAATATATTTTAAAAACTTCTATTTTTTTAAAAAATATATGTTTTTAAAAAAATTGATTTTTTGAAAAAACTATTTTAAAAAATTCTATTTTTAAAAAAAATACTGCTTTTAAAAAATCTTTTTAAAAATATCTATTTTAAAAAAATCTTTTTAAAAAATATCTATTTTTAAAAAATTGTTTTTTAAAAAAGTCCTGCTTTTTACATATTCATTTTTTTAAAAAGCTATTTTTTAAACAAAGTTGTTTTAAAAAAAATCTATTTTTTTAAAAATATATGTTTTTAAAAAAAGTATATTTTTTAGAATTCTATTTTTTAAAAAAATCTGTTATTTCAAAAAATTATGTTTTTTAAAAAAAATCTGTAAAAGTGTTCGATACTAATTTTGACTTATTTTAAAATAACATAAATTTAAAATTTAAGTTGACTTACAAATTAGTTTAAGTTATTACTTATAAGTAAAAGTGTTCGACACTAATTTTTTAAGACCCCAACTTATTATAAATAAAATCGAATTTCCTCTATTTATTATTGTGAATAATAAGGTGTTAATTTGATATAATGCTTTAGTTATGGGTGAAATGTGCAAATTTTGCAAAATAAGCAAGTGGTTATAAAATATTCATTGTGTCGGGGAATATTCGTTTGGTCGTGGAATATTCTTTCTGTTGGAGAATATTCGTACGACGGCGCAGCCAATTGTGGGCCCCATAACAGATAACTGTCGGATGAAAAAAACGACAAGTTTGCATTTTTATAAATAACGGCGTATTTATTCTGAATTAACCTTGTTGGAATACCCTTGGTTAAAATACGATGTCTACGCATGGTTGCATGTGAGAAGGCACCTGCGGTTTTGCACAGTATTTTTGAATTATTGATTCTACCGTAAGAAGACACTACTCAATAATTGTTACAGTAATTACTGTTCAATATTTTATTTTATTGATTCAATAATTGATACGTTGATATTTTATATTATTATTTTTTCTATAATTGTCACTGCACAGTATCTCCATTATCAGATCAATAATTCATATTATTTGAATAATATTATTAGATAGCATTATTGGTAATGTCTAAGGAAGTTCTGTCTAGGAAAGGGGTTTTATCACCTAATTGCGCATCAATAAGGAGAAATCCTTATCGAAAACCCCCCTCTTTCCTGGGAATGACCTGGTTGTCATAATTGTGATTCTGTAATATTACTTATGAATAATTAATTATTAATTTATATGATAAGAAAATATTTATTTTATGTAGATATAAATGATGGATATATTTATGTTATGTGGTTATAAATAAAGGAATAAATGCTGAGGTATTTTATCAATATTTTGTCAGAATAAGAGGTGTTGAAAATAGTCCGTATGTGGATTTCTGATATTTTCTGTTTAGAATTTGGAAAAACTTAAACTTGCAAAGTTGTAGAGAATTTAATTTCTTATGGAAAGGACATAAAATTCGTATTTTTCTGATAAAAGGGCTATTTATTACGAATTGTGGAAGTTTCGGAAATAAATATTTTTATTTAAAATATGGGTGGGCCCCACTTTTGGTTGGTGAGAAATAAAATGTGCTGGAATTTATTTTCAAAAGTGGTGGGCTTGAATAGTAGCAGGTAAAGCCATCAGGTAGCAGGTTAGTCTGATATGGCATTCTAAGCATTTTTCTATAAATAGGGTGCTTAGTTAGAATTGAAAATCACACCAGAAATAAGTTTTCTCTCTTTCTCTCTCTATATTATCGAGCGTATTTTGTGACTATTTAGATACTTTGTGATTTGCTATTCATCAGTGCAAGTTTCCTTCAGCCTTATATCGATATTCCGATCAGAAGTGCTGATATTTTGAGGTAAGAGATGTTATTTTCTTCATAATGATGTTATTCTTTCAATATCATTATACCGAACTATTGGTATGTATTTTATTGTGGAATTTCTACCTTTTTATGTCGGGTTACTATTCACGTATATGGCACTATTCACGTATACGGGACTATTCACGAATACGACACTACTCATAGAAAAAAATAAAATTTTCTTTTCTTTGTCCAAGTTGTCTATTATGGTTACTATCTTTGATTGTATCCATGTTTTGATCTTTATTCTTGAATTTGGCTCCACTAATTATTATAAAGGTATTTTTGAACTTGGATAAACTAAAGTACGAATCCCTAATCTTTGATCTTTTATCTCACTGGATTCGTTTTCTTTAAGATATTTTTCATCATCCTCAGTCCTAAATGATGATATAACTGGATATCTTTGGCTTGTAGTGCAAAGATGAATGATTAACTGATGAATATCTTTGGCCCGTAGTGCAAAGATGAACAGGTGTTGAGATGAACATGACCAACTGGTGATACAAATGAACAGGTATTGTTGTCGGGAGGAGATTTCAAGAAGAGAAGGTACAACAATGATAACATGAAGATGTCAGCACAAACATCAACAGTTTTTAGGGGAGGAGAACGAGCACTGGTCGTTTGTTACAAATGCGAGAAAGAGGGACACATCAACCCAAACTGCCCACAACAATCCAAGGTGTGTTATAACTGTGGAAAGGAAGGTCATATAACTAGAGATTGTCTAGTTGTGAAACCAAGTTCAACGGGGATGGTGACTCCAAAGGCTATCTCAAACAAGTCAAAGTCGGTGGTTCTTGGAAGGGCGTTTGTCGTGACTACCCAAAATGCGAGGAACCCAAACGAGGTGATCCCGGGTAAGCTAATCATAAACTTTTGCGAAGTTTATACCTTATTAGATACCAGTTCTACCCATTCTTTTATCTCTCCTGCTTATGCTCAACGTTTAAACTTGACTCCGGAGAAGTTAGACCTTGACTTATCTGTTGAGACTCCGTTAGGAGAAACTTTCATTATATCTACTGTTTATAAATCTTGCTTGATTCAAGTTGGTACCGTCACATTACATGCCGATCTTATTTCGTTGAAAATTCTTGCATTTGATGTGATTTTAGGGATTGATTGGTTAACCACGCATCATGCTAAAATTGATTATTTTCGTAAGGTTGTTAGTTTTCATATTCCTAACCAACCTATTATGCGAATTCAAACAACCAAACCATTAAAGTCAATCACTGTCATATCAAGCCATAAAGCTATTCGTTTATTGAAAAACGGATGTCAAGCTTTCTTAGCCCATGTCACGGACTTGAACAAAAACACGTCAAATTTGAATAATATTTATGTTGTTAGTGAATTTCCTGACGTATTTCCTGAAGAACTTCCCGGTCTACCCCCGGAACATAAAGTTGAATTCTTTATTGACCTTGAACCTGGTACAAAGCCCATTTCTAAAACCCCATATCGAATGGCTCGTATTGAACTTCAGGAGTTAAAGATCCAACTACAGGAGTTGTTGGACATCAGTTTCATTCATCCTATTATATCTCCTTGAGATGCTCATATGTTATTCGTAAAGAAGAAAGACGGGAGTATGCGACTTTGTATTGACTACCGAGAATTGAACCATGCCACTATCAAGAATAGGTATCCGCTACCTCGCAAAGATGACTTGTTTGACCAGTTGCAAGGAACACAATTCTTTTCAAAGAACGATCTTCGTTCTGGATATCATCAGTTGAAGATTAAAACTGAGGATATTCCAAAGACTGCCTTCAGAACTCGGTACGGGCATTATAAATTCTTAGTCATGTCTTTTAGATTGACTTATGCTCCTGCTGCTTTCATGGATATGATGAACCGTGTGTTCAAAGAATATTTGGATCAGTTCGTTGTTGTCTTTATTGATGACATCCTCATCTATTCCAAAAGCCGTGAAGATCATTAGCGCCATTTGAAGCTGGTACTGCAAAGGCTTCGTGATAACAAGCTATATGCCAAGATGAAGAAATGCAAGTTCTGGCTTGAGGAAGTAGCATTCCTTAGGCACGTGGTGTCAAAACATGGAGTATCTGTTGACCCGACGAAGATTGAAGCCATATAAAGCTGGGAGCAACCAAAGTCGGTGACCGAAGTACATAGCTTTCTAGGCTTAGCTGGTTATTATCGAAGATTCGTGGAAGGATTTTCTCGAATCTCTACTCTGTTAACTCAGCTGACTCGTAAAGATACAAAATTCAGTTGGAGTGAGGATTGTGAGAAGAGTTTTCAAGAACTCAAGAGAAGACTCATTTCGGCACCTGTTCTAACGATACCGTTTGGTTCGGATGGATTTGTTATCTACAGCGATGCTTCAGGCAAAGGGTTAGGATGTGTTCTCATGCAACATAGGAAAGTCATAGCCTATGCCTCGCGAAAACTCAAAGAATATGAGAGGAATTATCCTACTCGTGATTTAGACTTAGTAGCAGTCATTTTTGCGTTAAAGATCTGGAGACACTACCTGTATGGGGAGAAAGTGGAGATCTATACATATTATAAAAGCCTCAAATATTTCTTCACCCAAAAGGAACTCAATATGTGGCAACGACGTTGGCTCGAGTTGTTGAAAGATTACGACCATACCATCCAATATCATCCTGAAAAAGCAAACGTGGTAGCTGACGCATTGAGTAGAAGATCATATGCGGGTACAAGTGCAATGTTGTTAACACAAAGGTCCATTTTGTATGACTTGCAAAGGATGGAGATAGAGGTAAAGGCTCCAAGTACCCACGTGATGATATCAATCATACGAGTAGAACCGACTTTAATCGATAAAGTTAAAGTTGCTCAAGCTACGGACATGGAGCTAATGCGTATGAAGAAGAAAGTGCAAAAAGGTGCTATTCCAGAAGCAAGAATTGATGAACAAGGAATACTTCGAGTCAACTCTAGACTTTGTGTTCCTAACGATTCTGACTTGAAGCATAGAATCATGATGGAGGCACACAACACACCATTTGCAATCCATCTTGGGAGTACCAAAATGTATCATGATCTTCGACATAAATTTTGGTGGAGCAATATAAAAAGAGAGAGGAGTTTATCTTGAGGTATTTAACTTGACAACGTGTAAAGGTGGAGCATCAAGTGACAAAGGATCCATTGTAACCACTTGAGATTCTGAAATGGAAGTGGGAACACATTACTATAGATTTCGTTACGGGTCTTCCCAAGGTTTCTCAAGGCATAGATGCAATTTGGGTTATTGTTAATAGATTAACCAAGTCTGCCCACCTATACGGGAGACTTATTCCCTTGAACGTCTTGTTAGTATGAACGTGGATGAGATTGTGAGATTGCATGGCATGCCAATATCCATAATTTTGGATCGTGACCCAAGATTCACTTCACGATTTTGGGTTAGCTTGCACAAAGCTATGGGTACGGATTTACGATTCAGTTTAGCGTACCATCCTCAAATGGATGACCAATCAGAGAGGATTATTCAAACTCTTGAAGATCTATTAAGTCTCTGTATCCTAGATTTCAAAGGGAGTTGGGATAAGTACCTACCATTGGTGGAATTCTCCTACAATAACAGTTATCAGGCAAGTATAGGTGTGGCTCCATTTGAAGCATTGTATGGACGAAAGTGTCACTCTCTAGTATGCTGGGATGAGGTGGGAGAAGCAACGTTGTTGGGACCAGAATTGGTACACATGACTACAGAAAAGATCCAAACGATTCGACAACGTATACAAACAGTACATGATCGACAAAAGAGTTATGCGGATCTTCATCGAACAGACGTGGAATTTAATATTGGGGATCATGTATTGTTACGTGTTACACCATGGAAGGGAGTTACAAGATTTGGGAAGAGGAAAGCTCAATTCACGATTTGTCGGTCCATTTGAAATTCTTGACCGAATAGAAAATGTGGCCTATAGACTCGCATTATTTCCAAGCATGTCTCGTGTTCATAATGTTTTTCACATATCTATGCTTCATAAATATGTTAAAGACCCAAACCACATTATTGAGTTAGAACCGAACGAGATAGCCGAAGATTTAACGTACGGGGAGGTACCTGTTAAGAACTTGGATAGGAAAGAGCATGTCCTACGCACGAAAGTTATACCACAAGTTAAGGTTTTGTGGAGGAACCATGCTATTGAAGAAATGACCTGGGAGTTGGAATCAGAAATGAAAGCGAGGTATCCTCACTTTTTCAAAACACCAGGTATGTACGTCAATTTCGAGGATAAAATTTCATAAGGAGGGGAGGTTGTATGACCCCAACTTATTATAAATAAAATTGAATTTCCTCTATTTATTATTGTAAATAATAAGGTGTTAATTTGATATAATGCTTTAGTTATGGGTGAAATGTACAAATTTTACAAAATAAGCAAGTGGTTATAAAATATTCATTGTGTCGGGGAATATTCGTTTGGTCGAATATTCTTTCCGTTGAGAATATTCGCATTTACTGCGACAGTAGCCCAATTGTAGGCCCATAATGTATAATGATTTGTCGGATGAAGAAAATGACAAGTTTGAGTTTTTATAAATAACGGCGTAGTTGTTACCGTTAACAATATTAGAATACCCGGTTGTTAAAATACAGTAATGCGCGTGGTTTCCCAGTAGCACACGATTTTGCACAGTATTTTTGAATTATTGATTCTTACGTAAGAAGGCACTACTCAATAATTGTTACAGTAATTATTGTTCAATATTTTATTTTATTGATTCAATAATTGTTGCGTTGATATTTTATATTATTGTTGTTTCTATAATTGTCACTGCACAGTATCTCCATTATCAGATCAATAATTCATATTATTTGAATAATATTATTAGATAGCATTATTGGTAATGTCTAAGGAAGTTCTGTCTAGGAAAGGGGTTTGGTCACCTAATTGCGCGCCAATAAGGAGAAATCCGTATCGAAAAGCCCCCTCTTTTCTGGGAACGACCTGGTTGTCATAATTGTAATTCTGTAATATTATTTATGAATAATTAATTATTAATTTATATGACAAGGAAATATTTATTTTATGTAGATATAAATGATGAATATATTTATGTTATGTGGTTATAAATAAAGGAATAAATGCTGAGGTGTTTTATCAGTATTTTATCGGAATAAGAGGTGTTGAAAATAGTCCGTATGTGGATTTCAGATATTTTCTGTTTGGAATTTGGAAAAAACTTAAACTTACAAAGTTATAGAGAATTTAATTTCCTATGGAATGGACATAAAATTCGTATTTTTCTGATAAAAGGGCTATTTATTATAAATTATTGAAGTTTCAGAAATAAATGTTTTTATTTAAAATATGGGTGGGTCCCACTTTTGGTTGGTGAGAAATAAAATGTGCTGGAATTTATTTTCAAAAGCGGTGGGCTTGAATAATAGCAGGTAAAGCCATCAGGTAGCAGGCTAGTCTGCTATGGCGTTCTAAGCATTTTCCTATAAATAGGGTTCTTAGTTAGAATTGAAAATCACACCAGAAACAAGTTTTCTCTCTTTCTCTCTCTATATTATCGAGCGTATTTTGTGAGTATTTAGATACTTTGTGAGTTGCTATTCATCAGTGCAAGTTTCCTTCAGCCTTATACCGATATTACGATCAAAAGTACTGATATTTTGAGGTAAGGGATGTTATTTTCTTCATAATGATGTTATTCTTTCAATATCATTATATCGAACTATTGGTATGTATTTTATTGTGGAATTTCTACCTTTTTGTGTCGGGTTACTATTCACGTATACGGCACTATTCACGTATATGGCACTATTCACGAATACGACACTATTCACAGAAAAAGTGAAATTTTCTTTTCTTTGTCCAAGTTGTCTATTATGGTTACTATCTTTGATTGTATCCATGTTTTGATCTTTATTCTTGAATTTTGCTCCACAATTGATTATTTTAAGGTATTTTTGAATTTGGATAAACTAAAGTACGAATCCCTAATCTTTGATCTTTTATCTCACTGGATTCGTTTTCTTTAAGATATTTTTCATCATCCTCAGTCCTAAATGATGATATAACTGAATATCTTTGGCCTGTAATGCAAAGATGAATGATTAACTGATGAATATCTTTGGCCCGTAGTGTAAAGATGAACAGGTGTTGAGATGAACATGACCAACTGGTGATACAAATGAATATCTTTGGCCTGTAGTGCAAAGATGAATATTTGATTCAAGATGTATATTGATTGATGTTACATGGATAAAATATTGATGATGGACTTTTAAATATTTGAAGATAGTAGAATTCATTCTCTACTTGACTCTTCTAATGAATTGTTATTTCCGCTGCAGTTGTTGATCTAAAACTTGTTGTCTATTATATTTTATTAGATTTTTCCCTGTTGAAGACTAATGATAATTTGTTGTATATTATCTTAGTCATAATATTCTTTACTGGGCTAGTTGAGCTCACCCTTTTCCTTTTTGTTCCATTGTTCTTCTCAGGAGGAGAGAATTTAGCAGGAACTAGCCGAGGTATGGAGTGATGATTCAAGATAGTTTTTTTAGTAGTCCTCACTTTTTTGTAAAATAGTGTATCAATAATTATAATGTGGACTCCTTTCGAGTTTGTATATTGTTTATTAGACAATATTTGTATTCAAACTCACAATATATGTGTTATCGTATTTTTCACGACGATTGTATTACTGAAGTTGTATTTGTTTCTGTACAATGTATTTGGCGACTCAGAATGGGTGATGTATACCTATTTTGGGGGCGTCACAAATTTAACTTATAAGTCAAAAATAAGTTAAAACAAGTTGTGAATGTGTTCGGTTAATAATAAATTATAAGTTTAAAATAAAATATAAAGATTACTAAAAAAGATATTAATAAAAAGATACATTGATTCAATAACAAAATAAAAGATAGACAAAATGAACATTACATTTGGTCAAACCAACTTATTAAGAAGAAAAATTCTAGGGGGACTGGAAGTGATGATCAGTCTAGTTACCAGTCCAAAATTTTTTTTTTACTCTAAAAAAAGTATTAATATTTATTTCAATTGGAAATTTTACAGAATTCAATGATTTTATTACAATTTGATTACATATAAAAAGTAGGGTCTCACAGACGATATATATTTGTAATTTGGATACATGTAAAAAACAAGGTTTAGTATTTTGGGTTTAGGGTTATGACGCCCCCAAAATAGGTATACATCACCCATTCTGAGTCGCCAAATACATGGTACAAAATTCAAATAGTAACTTAATTAATACAACTGTCGTGTAAAATACGACAAAACATAGCTGAGTTTTTACACGAATATTGTCTCATAGACAATATCCAAACTCAAATTCAATCCTCATTACATTTATTATCACACTATATAGTGAGGACTACTAAAACAACCATCTCGGACCGTCACTCCATTCCCCGACTAGTCCCGACTACGTTCTCATTTCCTGAAGAAAAAAATGAAAGCAAAAGGGTGAGCTCAACTAGCCCAATAAGAAATATTATGACTAAGATAACGCAGAATAAATTATCGTTAGCCATCAACAATGTTAAACTGATAAAATATAATAACATCAAGTTTAACTGCAGCGGAACAAGCAATCCATTAGAAAAGTCAAGTAGAGCATGATATCTACTATCTTCTATGATTTAGAAAGTTTTACCACATCATTTGTAACATTACAGATCATGATTATACAGAATGATCCCTGGTCATAATCAGACCTATCAACAGTCCATCTATGTACTACGGGCCAAAGATGACTTTCATAACAATATAAGCATGAGGATGATTTCAATGATATATGAATTCAATTAAATGAAAACAAAGGATAAATTTTTAAATATTTATAATTTAATTTATCCAGAATTCAAAAACGTCCAAATTGTTAACATGATACTGCTTTGTGGAGTAAAATTCAAGAATAATATTGCATCAAAAATGATTTGGACCAAAAAGAAATCAATTTTTGTCATGAATAGTACCCCAGGTGAATAGTATCTGAGTGAATAGTACCCCGTGAATAGTACTTCAGGAATAGTACCTCGTGAATAGTACTCCGGCATGAAAACGTTAAAACTTATCGAGAATGCTCAGAATAATATTTTCATGAAAAGATACTGGATGAAGCGCAAATTTCAAGGATATTCTACTAATTTCATGGTGTATAGAAGCCAAAACTTAACAAAATGAGTGTAGAATTCGAAATCTGAAACGAAATAATATTACTTACATACTACAGAGTATGAAAGAAAATATTATTCCTTATGAGTATTGAAAAAAAATAATATCTCTTACCTTAAAAAGAGATTAATTCTGGATGTTGGGCGGGGATATTCTTGAAGAAAACTTGAACTATTTTCTACGCGCAAAGCTTCCTTAAACTCTAAAGAAATACGCTCAATATTATAGAAGAAGAATTCTCTGATTCTGGTGTGATTTTCAATTCTAAACTAAGCATCCTATTTATAGAAGAATGGAAAGGATACTATTTGAATAAATCACGGGTGAACAGTATTTTTTTTTCCTTTCTCACGGACAAAATAACTGATAGGTTACCGGATGAAATGAATTCTCAAACTTCTAGTTTCACAATTCTCTTACACACACGTAAGTTATACATATATATATATATATATATATATATATATCACAATCACACACACACATAAATTATATACACACCCACACACATTACCCACTTTAAACTCCCTCCGTTATACATAACCTCCCCACCCCCCATTTCCATTTTTATCCCACATGTGGGCCCCATTGTAAGACCTCGAATTTTACGAAATAAAAGTATTCAATTTTCTGATAATTGTTATTCTATTTATTAAATGGTTAAATTGATAAAAGGTTAAAGTTAAGGGGAATATGTGAAAATTTTGCAAAGTAAACAAGTGGTTATAAAATATTCGTTTGGTTGGAGAATATTCTTTTTGTCAGGGGATATCCGTACGACGACACCATCATTGGTGGACCCCACAACGGAAATATTATTGTAGTTAGAAAACGACAGAAATATCTTTTATAAAAATAACGGCGAAAGTTATACCGTTAAACTGTTGAAATACCCGGTGGTAAAAGTAAAGTAATATGCGTGGTTGCATAGTAGCACACGGTATTGATTATTGATGCTTACGTGAGAAGTCACTCAGTTGTACTCAATTATTGCTATAGTAATTGCTACATAATATATCTCATATTATTGATTCAATTATTGTCACAATATTATCTTCATAATATTTATTATTATTAAATTAATAATTGAGACGATAAAGTTATTTATATTATTATTTGCAATATCGACGATGTCCAGAATGTTCTGTTGATGAGAGGTTTGGTCACCTAATTGCGGCATAATAGGAGAAATCCTTATCGAAAGGCCCCTTTTCTTGGGAATGATCCGTTGTTAAATATTGTGAGTTATAATATTAATGATGAATAAGTTCGTGTTGATTAAAGATGAAATTGATATTTCCATTGTGTTGGGATTATTAGTGTTAGTTGTGACGCCCCCAAAATTAGGTATACGTCACCCATCTTGGGTCGCCACTTATATGGTACATAAATTCAAATACAACTTAATAATACAACTGTCGTGTACAATACGACAAAATATAAACTCTGAGTTCGAATACAAATATTGTCCTCTAGAGAGTATACAAACTCAATGGAGTCCTCATTACATTTATTATCACACTATTTCACAGAATAGTGAGGACTATTAATGCTCCATCTAGGACCATCACTGCTCCCCACGACTCGTCCCAAATATATTCTCATTTCCTGAAGAGAACAGTGAAAGAAAGGGTGAGCTCAACTAGCCCAGTAAGAAATATTATGACTAAGATAATGCAAAATAAATTATCATTAGCCTTAAAACAAAGTTAAACCGATACAATATAACAAACATCAAGTTTAATCTGCAATGAACAAGCAATCCATTAGAAGAGTCAAGTAGAAAATAAAATCTACTATCTTTTATGATTTAAAATGTTTTTCATCATCATTATCATTGGGACTCAACTTTTAATAAATAATCCACATCATCGAATCACCCCCTTACTGACCAAGGATATTCTTTAAGATCACGACCACGAATTATCCATGCACTACTACTAAAAGATAATTGTGTTTTTCATCAACGGTCCTGATCATGCCATAAAACAATTCATCTTTGCACTACGGCCAAAGAGAATCCATAGCCATATTCATACAAAAAACTGTCCATCAATGCACTATGGGCCAATGAGGACTTTTTCCACATCATTTGTAACATTACGGTTATGATTACACCAAATAATCCCTGGTCATAATCATACCAAGTCCATCTATGCACTACAGGGCACAGATGACTTTCAACAAAATATAAACATGAGGATGATGACAATGATATAAGAATTCAATAAAATAAGTTCAAGAATTAATTTATCTAGGAACTGATAACGGCAAAAGTGTCAACATGATAATGCTTTGTAGAGTAAAATTCAAGAATGCTCAGAAGAATATGTCCATGAAAAGATCCTGGATGAAGCGCAAATATCAAGGATATTCCACTAATTTCATGGACTATAGAAGTCAAAACTTTAACCAACTGAGTATAATAAAGAATGGAATAACAAAAGAAATCACCATGCATGCGGTACTTCGCATAAACAAGTTATTACAACAAAATAATAATAACGGAACCAGGTCAGGCAAAATTCGCATCGACAGGATGTTCCAACAGAATAATAAAGAATAGAATAACAACAGAAATTACCATGCATGCGGTATTTCAGATATACGAGTTATTCCAACGTAATAATAAATAATCTAACCAGGTCCCACAGTAAAAAGCACGCATGTGATATTCCAATAGAATAATAAAGAATAGAATAACAATGAAATAACCATGCATGCGGTGATTGCATAGGTAGGTTATTCCAATGTAATAATAAATAACGTAACCCGTGTCCCACAGAAATGCATAGGCAAAGATATTCCAACGTAATAATAATAAAGACTTTTAACCAGTCCCATTTAAAATGCATGCATGTGATATTCCAAATGTAATAATAATAAAGATGTAATCAGTCCCAAGTAAGAAACGCATGCATGTGATATTCTAACAAAATAAGAATAAAGATGGAATAATAGAAAAATGTCACCAAGTATAGGGTAGTCCGTGTATACTAGTTATTCCAGCAGAATAATAAAGAATGGAATAACAGAAGTTCTCTTCATGAATACAAAAGAAATAATACCCCTTACGGGTACAACAAATAATATTCCCTACCTTTGAAAGAAGAGTACTCTGACTAGTAGGTCGAGGATATACTCGAAGAAAACTTGTACTACACTCAAAGCTTTCTTAAACTCTAAAGAAATACACTCAAGATTATAGAAGAAGAACTCTCTATAGTTTCTCTCTCTAGAGTTTCAGTGAATTCAGTAAAAAATAATGAAGGAATGAACTTCTATTTATAGAAAAATGGATCGCATAGTAACTAACTCATGAACGGTCCAAATTGATTTACTTTAATCTAACAGTCCATATTTAAAGCAAAATCTTTTAAATAAAATATAATATATTATATTTATAATCTAATAAAACGAATAACTTTATAAAAGATTTTACTATGCAAACACTATATCTGTGCACTATGCAAACACTATGCATAATAAAATATAATATATTCTAATTATTGTATAATAAAACAAATACCGTATAAAAGTATTCATTTTATATAAAAAGATGTTATCATGCAAAACACTATGCATAATAGAATATAAAATATTCTATTTATAGAATAACTTTATAAAAGTATTCTATTTTATATAAAAAGCTTTTCTGTTTTATTACATTAATAATACCAATAAAACAAAACTTATCACCTTTATTATAATTTCAACCAACGGTATAAAAATTAGCACATCTCTTCATGGAATAATATTGTACTTAAAAATGATTTGGACCGAAAAGAAATATATTTTTTGGGTGAATAGTACCCCGTGAATAGTAATTCGGGAATAGTACCCTATGAATAGTACCCCGATACAAAAAGTGTCCCAAATACCCGAGTGAACAATACTAAAGTGAATAGTAATCGGGTGAATAGTAACTCGTGAATAGTACTCCAACACAAAAAATACCCCAAATACCCGAGTGAATATTATTCAAGTGAATAGTAATTTAGGTGAATAGTAACCCGTGAATAGTACTCCGACACAAAGTGTCCCGAATACCCGATTGAACAATATTGAGTGACTTCTCATATAAGCATCAATAATCAATACCGTGTGCTACTATGCAACCACGCGTATTACTGTACTTTTAACATCGGGTGTTTCAACAGTTAACGACAAAACTTCCGCCATTATTTCCATAAAATATTTTTGTCATTTTCTCAATCCGACAATAATTTCGTTGTGGGGTCCATCAATTATTGTGCCGTTGTACGAATATTCCCTGTTAAAACGAATATTCCCCGACCAATCGAATATTATACAACAACTTGCGTACTTTGCAAAATTTATAAATAATACCCACAACTATAACATTATCTCAAATCCACACCATAATATTAAAAAAAATATTTCGAGAAAATTAAATCTTTATTCATAAAATTTGGGGTCTCACAATCTCCCCTCCTTATGAAATTTCGCCCTCAAAATTTACGTACGTACTTGGTATGCTGAACAGGTGAGGATACCTCAACTTCATTTCAAATTATAACTCTTGAGGTATAACCTTTGAGTGTTGAATACGATTCTTCTTATCCAAGATTTTAACACGTATCTCCTCACACGTTAAATCATCCGCTATCTCGTTTGGTTCTAAATTAATAATGTGGTTCGGGTCGTCCACATATTTACGTAACATAGATACGTGAAAAAAAATGTTATGAACACGCGACATTCTTGGCGGTAAAACGAGTCTATATGCCATAGTTCCTACTCGATCGAGGATTTCAAATGGGCCAATTAAATCGAGGGTTGAGATTTTTTCTCTTCGTCGATTCTTGCTTCTAGAATAACGCCCTCTTGAACCTTCTTAATTCTTCACATTCATCAGCTCCGGGTGTGTAGCTTGAGCGGCTTTAACTTTATCGATTAAAGTCGATTCTACTCGTATATTCGTTATCTTCACGTGGGTTCCTAGAGTCTTTAACTCTATCTTCATCATTTATAAGTCGTACAAAATGGGTCTTTGTGTTAACAACATTGCACTCGTAAACGCATACGATTTTCTACTCAACGCGTCAGCTACCACGTTCACTTTTCCTACGATGGTATTGCATAGTACGATCGTAATCTTCAACAGCTCGAGTCAACGTCTTTACGATCTTCTACTCAACGCGTCAGCTACCACGTTCGCTTTTCCTATGATGCTATTGCATGGTACGACCATAATCTTCAACAGCTCGAGTCAACATATTTGGCGCATGTTACGTTTGTTTTAAGTAAAGAAATATTTGAGGGTTTTAGAAATGGGTTTTATATTGGGATCAATACAAAATTCGATTTCACGCTCTAGGGGTAGGCTAAGAAGTCCTTCGAGAATACGTCAGGAAATTTATTAACAATTGAAATATCATTCAAAACTGTGACTCTCATCCAAGACTTGGGTAACACATCACATTGATACCTATCAACTTGCCATCGTCATTCACAGCGTCGCCTATAGAAAGTCTGGCTTCAGTGCATTCCACACAAGGAAGTCAACAACGAAAGGACCGGGGCTCTTTACTTATGGCTTGATATGAAAATGATTGACTTTAGTGGTTTGGTTGCTTGAATTCGCATAACAGGTTGGTTAGGAATATGAAAGCTAACAACCTTACGAAAAGCATGATGAGTAGTTAACCAATCGATTCCTAAAATCATATCAAAGGCAAGTATTTTCAAAGAGATAAGTTTGACAGGTAACGTGAAAGTGTTGATTTGAACAAGATTTATAAATAGTGGAGGTAACGAAGGTTTCTAATATCGAAGTTTCAACTAATAAGTCAAAGTCTAACTTCTCTGGGGTTAAATTTAAACGTTGAGTGCAAGCAAGAGAGATAAAAGAATGGGTAGAACCGGTATCTAATAAGGTATAGACTTCGTAAGAATTTTATAATTAACTAACTCGTACTAACTTCGTTCGGGTTACTCGCTTTTTGAGAATCAAGAAAAACGCTCTTCCTGAAACCACAGACTTTGTTTTGTCCGTATCCGCCTTTGGTGCCACCGTCCCAGCTGGACTTGACTTTGGTGCACTACAAAATCGAGCTAAATGACATTCTCTTCTTGAAATTTCCACTACTATTATCTTGGCCATGATTACCACCAAAGTGGTTACCATTCTTGGCATGATAATTTCCCCCATGATGGTTATCATTGTTCCGATAGCCGTTGCCACTGATATGATTATTATCAATTTTTTTTTGTCGTTACCTTTTGCTTGAGCTGAATCAACGCTCTCATGTGCTTCATTGCTTATCTCAGCATTTTCAGATGCCATTCTCAAGCACTGTCACAAAACAAGGGTTAATTGACATATCACATATTATCCCTATACTCTGACCGACAAATTAAATACCAAATAAACTTAGGTAGGTCATACTAGCGAAGCAATTCCCCGTCTCTCCCCTCCTAGTTCTTGTCTCACATCTCAGCCAGGGATCATATCCCTAAGCTTTGATACCAACTGTGACGCCCCCAAAATTAGGTATACGTCACCCATCTTGGGTCTCCACTTACATGGTAAATAAATTCAAATACAACTTAATAATACAACTGTCGTGTACAATACGACAAAACATAAACTGTGAGTTTGAATACAAATATTGTCCTCTAGAGAGTATACAAACTCAATGGAGTCCTCATTACATTTATTATCACACTATTTCACAGAATAGTGAGGACTATTAATGCTCCATCTAGGACCATCACTCTGTTCCCCGACTCGTCCCAGCTATATTCTCATTTCCTGAAGAGAACAATGAAAGAAAGGGTGAGCTCAACTAGCCCAGTAAGAAATATTATGACTTAGATAATGCAGAATAAATTATCATTAACCTTAAACAGTGTTAAACTGATGCAATATAACAAACATCAAGTTTAACTGCAGCGGAACAAGCAATCCATTCGAAGAGTCAAGTAGAAAATAAAATATACTATCTTTTATGATTTAAAAGAATTTTCATCACTGTTATCGCTGGGACTCAGCTTAATAAATAATCCACATCATCGAATCACCCCTGCACTACGACCAAGGATATTCTTTAGTATCACGACCACAAATTATCCATGCACTACGGCTAAAGATAATTGTGTTTTCATCAACGGTCCTGATCATGCCATAAAACAATTCATCTTTGCACTATGGCCAAAGAGAATCCATAGCCATATTCATACAAAAAACTGTCCATCAATGCACTATGGGCCAATGAGGACTTTTTCCACATCATTTGTAACATTACGGTTATGATTACACCAAATAATCCCTGGTCATAATCATACCAAGTCCATCTATGCACTACAGGGCATAGATGACTTTCAACAAAATATAAACATGAGGATGATGACAATGATATAAGAATTCAATAAAATAAGTTCAAGAATTAATTTATCTAGGAACCGATAATCGCAAAAAGTGTCAACATGATAATGCTTTGTAGAGTAAAATTCAAGAATGCTCAGAAGAATATGTCCATGAAAAGATCCTGGATGAAGCGCAAATATCAAGGATATTCCACTAATTTCATGGACTATAGAAGTCAAAACTTTAACCAACTGAGTATAATAAAGAATGGAATAACAAAAGAAATCACCATGCATGCGGTACTTCGCATAAACAAGTTATTACAACAAAATAATAATAACGAAACCAGGTCAGGCAAAATTCGCATCGACAGGATGTTCCAACAGAATAATAAAGAATAGAATAACAACAGAAATTACCATGCATGCGGTACTTCGCATATACAGGTTATTCCAACAGAATAATAAATAACGGAACCAGGTCCGGCGTAAAAAGCACAGACAGGATATTCCAATAGAATAATAAAGAATAGAATAACAACAGAAATAACCATGCATGCGGTACTTCGCATAGGTAGGTTATTCCAACAGAATAATAAATAACGTAACCAGGTCCGACGTAAAATGCATAGACAGTATATTCCAACAGAATAATAATAAAGACGGAACCAGTCCCATTTAAATGCATGACATGTGATATTCCAATGTAATAATAATAAAGATGAACCCGGTCCCAAAGTAAAACGCATGTACAGACGATATATTCTAACAAAATAAGAATAAAGATGGAATAATAGAAAAATGTCACCAAGTATAGGGTAGTCCGCGTATACTAGTTATTCCAGCAGAATAATAAAGAATGGAATAACAGAAGTTCTCTTCATGAATACAAAAGAAATAATACCCCTTACGGGTACAACAAATAATATTCCCTACCTTTGAAAGAAGAGTACTCTGACTAGTAGGTCGAGGATATACTCGAAGAAAACTTGTACTACACTCAAAGCTTTCTTAAACTCTAAAGAAATACACTCAAGATTATAGAAGAAGAACTCTCTCTATAGTTTCTCTCTCTAGAGTTTCAGTGAATTCGTAAAAAATAATGAAGGAATGAACTTCTATTTATAGAAAAATGGACTGCATAGTAACTAACTCATGAACGGTCCAAATTGATTTACTTTAATCTAACAGTCCATATTTAAAGCAAAATCTTTTAAATAAAATATAATATATTATATTTATAATCTAATAAAACGAATAACTTTATAAAAGATTTTACTATGCAAACACTATACAGGCACTATGCAAACACTATGCATAATAAAATATAATATATTCTAATTATTGTATAATAAAACAAATACCTGTATAAAAGTATTCTGTTTTATATAAAAAGATGTTACTGTGCAAAACACTATGCATAATAGAATATAAAATATTCTATTTATAGAATAACTTTATAAAAGTATTCTATTTTATATAAAAAGCTTTTCTGTTTTATTACATTAATAATACCAATAAAACAAAACTTATCACCTTTATTATAATTTCAACCAACGGTATAAAAATTAGCACATCTCTTCATGGAATAATATTGTACTTAAAAATGATTTGAATGAAAAAGAAATATATTTTTTTGGGTGAATAGTACCCTTCGTGAATAGTAATTCGAGAATAGTACCCTATGAATAGTACCCCGATACAAAAAGTGTCCCAAATACCCGAGTGAACAATACTAAAGTGAATAGTAATCGGGTGAATAGTAACTCGTGAATAGTACTCTGACACGAAAAATATCCCAAATACCCGAGTGAATATTATTCGGGTGAAAAGTAATATAGGTGAATAGTAACTCGTGAATAGTACTCCGATACAAAAAGTGTCCCGAATACCCGATTGAACAATACTGAGTGACTTCTCACATAAGCATCAATAATCAATACCGTAAAGCTACTATGCAACCACACACGTGACATCGTATACTTTTAACACCGGGTGTTTCAACAGTTAACGATAAAAATTCTGCCATTATTTCCATAAAATATTTTTGTCGTTTTCTCAATCCGACAATAATTCCGTTGTGGGGGTCCACCAATGATTGTGCCGTTGTACAAATATTCCTTGTTAAAATGAATATTCCCCGACCAATCAAATATTATACAACAACTTGCGTACTTTGCAAAATTTATAAATACTACCCACAACTATAACATTATCTCAAATCCACACCATAATATTAAAAAAAAATATTTCGAGAAAATTAAATCTTTATTCATAAAATCTGGGGTCTCACATTAGTGGAAATTGACATTTATTTCGATAAGGTTATATTGACCTATCGGGTAATTAATCGGATAAAGAAGTAATTAATTGCTATTAATTCACATGCTTATAACTATTTGTTCGCATGTATGTACTATTGATTCACATGCATGTACTATTAGGGGAGGTGGTGCAAGATTGATAATACTTGTATGACTAAATTAAAAATGGAGGTATAGATGAAGGTACTATACTATAACTATTTTTTTCACGTGTATAGAACTATTGATTCACATGATGTACTATTAGGGGAGGTGGTGCAAGTTTGATAATACTTATAGGACTAAATTAAAAATGGAGGAAAAGATGAAGGTATTATACTGTAATATTTTGAGCTCCAAAACGTGCAATTATTGAAACTATATTTTCCTATAAATAGAAGCTCATTATTGAGAGAGAAGTTATAGAAAGAAAGAAGAAGAGAAGTCTGCTACTTCACTATTCCAGTATCCAGTCTTCTTCTGAGGTAAAGGGTATTATTTATTTCATATTCAGAAGAGATATTATTTTTCGTATTCGTATGGATATTATATTCGTTCAATATTCGTATGAAATAATATTTTCTTCCATACTCTGTAGTATGTAAGTAATATTATTTCATTTTGTATTCCTACTTCTACACTCATTTTGTTGAAGTATTGCTTCTATACTCCGTGAAATTAGTATAATATCCTTGATATTTGTGCTTCATCCAGTATCTTTTCATAAAAATATTATTCTGAGCTTTCTTGATAATTATTGATCTTTTTATTCCGGAATACTATTCACGAGTTACTATTCATGAGTTACTATTTATAGGTTACTATTCACCCTTTATTTATTATTCAAATTAGAATATTATTCACTCGAATTATTCGGATACTTTTCGTCTTTAGAGTACTATTCACGAGTTACTATTCACCTGGTTACTATTCACTCGAATATTATTTACTCGGGTGTTTGGGGTACTTTTCATGCTGGGGTACTATTTACGAGGTACTATTCCTGAAGTACTATTCACATGGTACTATTCATGGGGTACTATTCACCCAGAAAATATATTTCTTTTCTAACCAAATTATTTTTGATACATGAATATTATTCTTGAATTTTACTCCACAAAGCAGTATCATGTTGACAATTTGGATATTTTTAAACTCTAGATAAATTTAAAGTCTTTAATATTTATCCTTGATTTCGTTTGATTAATGCTTATATCATTGTCATCATCCTTATGCTTATATTGTAATGAAAGTCATTTGTGGCTTACATGCATAGATGGACTGTTGATTGGTATGATTATGACCAGGGATTATTCGGTATAATCATGACCTTAATATTACAAATGATGTTGTAAAAGTCCTCATTGGCCCGTAGTGCATTGATGGACATATGTTGGTATGAACATAACCATGCGTTCTCTTCAGCCAAGGGTGCAAAGATGAATTGTTTTTTGGCATGATCATGACCATTGGTGAAAACACGAATATCCTTGGCCCGTAGTACATGGATAATTTGTGGTCATGATACTAATGAATATCCTTGGCCCGTAGTGCATGGATAATTCATGGATGTGATACTAATGAATATCCTTGGCTGTAGTGCATAGATAATTTGGTGATGTATTGAGCTGAGTCTCAGCGATAAAATATTGATAATAAACTTTTAATTCGTAGAAGATAGTAGATATCATGCTCCACTTGACTCTTCTAAAATACAGTGGTATGTCTTTGGCCTGTAGTGCAAAGATGAACTATTAATGAATATCTTTGGCCCGTAGTGCAAAGATGAATTTATTAGTATGATTATGAACATGAACTATGATTTGGTATAACCATGATCTTTGATGTTTTAGGTAAAGACAAGTGATGAAAATTATCTTCGTCCTGGGTGCGAAGATTATTTTAGAATCATAATTATGATTATGAGTTATTCACATGATTATGGATAAGAACTGTTGATTGATGTTACAGGTAAAAATATTGTTGGTGAACTTTTAACATGGAGAAGATAATAGACTTTATGGTCTATTTGACTCTTCTAATGGATTGCTCGTTCCGCTGCCACTATGGTTGAAAAGTTTTATCATCTACCATATGTTCTAAATCTCTGATTTATTACCGACGAAGGCTTTTGATAATTTAATTATCTTTAGTCATAATATTCTTTACTAGGCTAGTTGTGCTCACCCTTTTGCTTCACAATTCCTTTCAGGTAATAAGAGTGTAGTTGGGTCGGGTGGGGGTAACAGGGGAATAGAACGATGGTCTATAGATGTTGAGGTTTCCCCTAAAATAATATGGAAATAATTTTATTGAGAATTATAAATAAGTGTGTCGTATTTTATACGTCATTTTAACCGTTGATTTTGGTGAACCGAATAGGATGAGGTGAACCCAACTTTGGAAGGGCATTTTTGTCACTATCATACAAGATGTCTAATGACAGATGACTTCGTGTTATCATAAGACAGGGTTGTGCACATGCACTTGCTGATTATATCTATGAGCACTACCTATATAATCTTGGAGTTTGGTTGAAATATAATTCTCAATTGAAGACAATGTAGATAATTATATGTCAAGAGAAGACTCACCATTGGAAAGAACATGATAGAAATCTTCTCATTTTTCTTTGGGGTCTATTGGGTCAACTAAGGATAATTCTCGAGTCATATGATATCTATCATAACTTAGATGCATGGCCTCCCATGTACGAAGATTTTCTTGAGCATTTTCCAAAGATTTTAATTTCTAAAATAGTTATTAACTGTACTTTTATGTAAAGTACCACTGTAAGGTGTTGTGGTCGAGGCTCCATGAGAGTTACATATATTTGTATTAAAACTCACAACTTATATGTTTTTGTACTCTGCACGACAGTTTAACAGTTGTATAAATGAAGTTTGTATTTAATTTCTGTAGTGTGATATCTGGCGACTCGGAATTGGTCGTGTGGACCTATTTTGGGGGCGTCACACCCACCCCACATGTCACTTATGACGCCCCCAAATTCAGGTACTTGAAACCCGAACTCGGTGCTTCACGATACCATTTCTATGAGCGGAATAATACTAATAATAATAACAATAATATAAATACTAAACTTAATTTACATATCAGAGTTTGAATCCCAGTTACGCGACCTTTAAACATTCCTTACATGATAATTAATAAGTATTATCGTCTTAATAACGTATAGTTATTACATAAGAGAACATAAACTTATTCTACCTGTTTTCCTTTCCCTTTGTTCTTGGCAGAGCTTTCTGGTTGATCACGTTTAGCTGAAAATATTTAAATTAAGCAAGGATGAGCATTTGGGTGCCCAGCAAGAAATAGCAACAATAAATATTAGTTGAAAGGATTAAATATTTTCTTTAAATGACACTTCTACAACGAATCAATAGTTGTGAAGTAAGCTGAACCAATAATAACAACATATCAATTCTATATCAAAATTTTGCAACTACGTACTGACAATAACTGGAGATCAGTCGACAGACTATGAACATTGTTTTTAATTTTTGATAAGGTTTAGCAGAACTTCATCTGCAAACCGTCATAACTTACTGATACCTGGGGGTGATAAGCTCGTTATGCCCTATATTGATTAATACTACATGCAAGAACGAGATTATCGTTCATCTTTTCCGCCTTTGGCGCACAAAAGTTTCCCATGTACGGGATGTTCATACTTAGTCGAGAATCCGAACCAAAATAATTTAATTGGATAATAATAAAGTTCTATCTTGTTCAACAATATTTTTAAGCTTGTGTCTAGCTGAATCAAATAGCTTAGACGGCTTTTAAGTCAACGTATACATACTAGAAATCAATAAGTATGTATCAACTTGTGATTAAATACAACGATTATCCAAGTGAGTACATTTGTATAACCATATTTAAAAATTAACGAACATAATAAATATCTGGATTGTACAATAGTACTGTACTGATAAACAATGATCAAATAATTGAAGAACATGTATGAATACCAAAGATTGGATACATAATCGATAATAATAGAGTTAATAATCTGGCACAATAATAGTATAATTCTGAAACTTTCTTACTTATGTCCATTGCATAAAGGAAATGCAAAGTTAGGATACTTGCATGAGCTGCTGCTTACTAGTACACAACTTAGTTTTATCTTTTATATCACAACTTATCATTAATAACATCCTTTGTTCGATTAGAATAACATACCATATCACATAGTACTGCTATTTGTAGTCAGCACATAACCTAATCACATTGTCACATATGTTTAGCAGTCATTGGTTCACAAACAAACACTTATCTAGTCAAATTATCTAAGTTTGGATCAATTTCTAAAATATTTCTGTGTACCGACGGCTTTATCGGGTAATTATCGAGTCTAAAACTCTATTCTATAGTTCAATATTCATTTAGATAATTTAAATATCAGTCGAATTATTTTTCATAGCATTATAATATTTTTTAAATAATTATTATAATTTATCATGATTTTTCAAACACTGGAATCATTATTTAAATGATTTAAATATTAAATAATTCTATTATCATTAATATTAATTTAATATTAAATTATTAATGAAACCATTGCCAAAATATTAAAGTTATTTATAATAACTCAAAATATTTTAAAAACATTTTATTACCCTTAAATGATTTTTAAAACAATTAAAATCATTTTAAATAATTACCATTAATATTTAATTATTAATGTCTTATTTAGTAAAATATTAAAAGTTATTAATTATAACTTCAAATATTTTTAATTCATTTATTTCCTTTTTAAATGATTTTTAAATAAATAAAACCATTTTAAACTATTTATTTAATTTAATTATTAAATAAAACTAATATCATTAATATTAAATTATTAATAAAATTTACCTTTAAATATTAAAAGTAATATTTTATAACTTCAAATATTTTAAAACTATTTATTTTCATTTAAAATGTTTTTATAATATTAAAATTATTTTAATTAATTTATTATTAAATAAATCTAATATCATTAATATTAAATAATTAATGAAATTTGTATTAAAATATTATTAAATACCTTTTTATCATTTAAAATGATTTTTAATATAATAAAATTATTAATAATTTATTTATTTAATGTGTTTATTAAAAAAATTAAATATCAATAATATCTAAATAAATACTAATATTTATGAAAAATATGTCAAAATTTTTAAAAGTTAATTTTTATAACTTAAAATAATTTTTAAAACTATTTTTGGAATTTCTAATAATTAATTTCTATTTTTAAATAATTTTTGGAAAATAAATTAAATAAAATTATTAAATCTGTCGCTATAGCCTTTAGCGACAAAATTTGTTGCCTTAGGTGTTCTTGAGGCTCAAGAACATTCATAGCCATTTATCGAGGCAACATGTTTGACCAACACTAATTTTCAATCTGTGATGTTTTTGGGCAAGATAATGGTTGTAGAGTGTATTACTAATGCAAGACTACATGATCCAACAACAAACACGGCCGAACAACATCACACTAAGGAGATCTAATTAAGCATGAGGGCCACTCAATCGTTCTTCATTTCGGGTTACCCGAAATGAAGAACGATTCAGTACTTTAAAACTTTCACAACTTCATTGTTCTTGTAACATTTGTGTGATCTAATGGGTGCGATTAGTAGCCAACATGACAAGGAAGAGATCCATCACTTAAACTACATATAACAACATTACTGCAAGCAGATACGATCCGGTCAAACCATGTCAGAACTCACACTCATAAGCGTTCTAGGTTACCTAGAAAGCGTATGTTGTGATTCTTCTGCCTGGTTTGACCGGCCGCTATATTAATCCTGGTCGATGTTTAGGTGTTCTAATAGCATGATTCTATAGTTAAACTAACATACTATAACATGGTTAGAAGAACTGAATCAAAACAATAAACAACTGACAGACCATGGCTTGACAAAAGCTTGTCAGGCACTGATTTTGAGTTTCTGGGTTACCTAGAAACTCTTTGGTCAAGCTCGGTCAACGGTGTACCATGATTATCTGACATTCTAAGCATGATCTAGTCCTGCCACAAGTTCTAGATCATAGATCTCATAACACACTACATGTTCATACATTAAAAACACAAAAATCAATAACAGCCAGAGATCTATAAGACTTGACATTTGGTTGTCAGTCGACATAAAAGAATTTTCCCAAATTTTTAAAAACACCAAATCCGAGCCTCTAGATGTTATGGATCTAACATATAGCAACCCAAATCATCATTATACACTACATACAACACATTTTAACACTTAAACACAACTTTTATCATAGCAATCAAGATCAAAATTTAGGTTAGGGTTTATACCTCCTTCGAATAAATTCTTGAGTCTAGAGTCCTGATCTGTTTATGGAAGTAGTGGGGCTTGTTCTTGGGACTGATATGCTATAAGAATTTGTGGGTTTTGAGAGAGAGAGAGAGTTGGTTGAGTATTTGGGAATGAAAGAGCAAAAATTAATGTGCACTTTTCTCTCTCTTAATCTATTTATATAACTTGGATGCATTGCATCTAACTTCCAAGGTGTCAAAGAGGATAAGATTGGATGAGAATTAGAGCATGTGCTATAATCTAGAGTTGGTGACTTGCCAAGATATGGCAAGATTTGCAAGCAACAAATCAAAGAATGTGACAAAAAGGGTAATTAGGTCATTTTTTTGTAATTTTAATGGTATTCTTGTCCATGGTACTTGAATCTAGGGTTTGAAAATTTTTAGTTTAAAGTTTAACAAAATTTTATTTTGAACTTACTAATTAAAATTAGGGGTTTAATAGAAAATTAGGCTTTTAAATAATTAGGGTTTCTAATTTTAGCAATTAGGGTTCCTAATTAGCAAATTAGGGTTTCTAATTTTAATTAGGGTTTTCAAATATTAATTAGGGTTTTCCTAATTAACAAAAATTCTATAATATGCAACATAATTCATATAACACAATTACTACACATTCTTGAATCTCTCATTTGAGTTTCAAAATAGGGTTTAATAAATTAATATTAGGGTTTTGACATTATACACCATAATTGACCAACCATTAACAATACGTACATACAATACGTATTTATAGTATTGAAATAAAAATAATATTATAATATTATTCGTATTCCTTATTCTAAATCCAGAATTAGGGTTTGGATTCCATATCTGATTTATCTTTTAAATACGCACTATAATTAGTTAAATTATAATAATTAACTTAACTAATTTGAATAAATTCATATCATAAAATAGTTATTATAATAATACTAA
Source organism: Panax ginseng (assembly GCA_020205605.1). Classification (NCBI taxonomy): domain Eukaryota; kingdom Viridiplantae; phylum Streptophyta; class Magnoliopsida; order Apiales; family Araliaceae; genus Panax; species Panax ginseng. The sequence continues at coordinate 94,207,910 of CM035138.1, forward strand.
TAATCATTTCATATATTATTTAATAATATATAAATTTATTTTCATGGAAAATAAGTTCTAAAATCATTTATACTATAAAATTAATTATTATAAGAATATACTTTATAATAATCAATAATTATAAAATAAAATTATTTGAAATTATTCATGTAATAAATAAATATTATTTATCACATATATACATACAAATTACCTGGCACATATTACCACTTTAAAAAAAAATTATATGCAAAATTTTTTATTTATTTATATAGAAAATATAGGGTTATTACATTCACCATCCCTTATAAAGATTTCTTCCCCGGAATCACCGTTTTAAAACTCATACATACAAGGGTACATAAGATACACAATCATTGCAAATAGATCTCTATCATAATTGATCGAATTAATCTTTAACTATTCAGCATAAAGCTTGTCTATCTGATTATACGGGAGTTTGATTTCTAAAAGAACTCAAATTCCTCCTTCAAAATTTCTTTATAAAATAATTTACTATATATAAGGAAATCATATATATGAAAATAAAAGTTATACGAATAATACCTGGAGTGCCATCACCAGCTGCCACAGTATCCTGGACCGTCATGTTGAAGACTCTCGCGGTTGATTTTGTTGGCTTGTTTGATGAAGTTGGTCCTATGATTGCCAGAGTCCCGTTGCCTTTTCCCGTGGTTACACTGCCTGCCTCTATTCTCCTCTTTGGACAATCCTTCACTTTATGCTCCGTATACCCACACAGAAAACACCCACTGTTCATCCTTGGATTGGGGCAGTTGGGAGAGATATGGCCCTCATGCCCGCACTTATAACACACGAACTTTCCCTTGAGGCACGCACCCAAATGATTCTTCCCACAGTTCCCAAACTGAACTACCTGCTTCTTTACACCTTCATGTTTCACTTGAATATTCCTAAAATTGTTCCCCTTCCTCTTCTCACCCCTATTTCCACTATTACTTTCCACCTTCACAGCTCCTACGACCTTGCCTTTGTTTCTCTTCTCCTTGTTATAGAGGCTCATGGCCTCACTCCCTTCTTCGGCTATGATAGCCTTTTCCATGAGTGCTGCAAATGTAGAGATCTGCAACACCGCCACCTTGTTATAGAGCCAGGGTTTTAATCCCAGCTCAAACCTTCTCACCTTCCTAGCCTCTATATCAACTTAATGAGGAGCAAACCTAGCCAACTCATTAAACTTTGCGGCGTACTCTGACATCGTCATGTTCTCCTGCTTTAACTCCAGAAATTTCACCTCCATCCTAGCCTGCATACTAGCCGAGAGATATTTTTTGAAAAATAAAGTCTTAAACCTAGCCCACGTGACTACACCTTTTCCTACCCTCGCTTGATTTGCTTCCCACCAAAAGTTAGCCTCCCCTTTCATCGTATAGGTGGAAAAAGCGGTCTTTTTCCCATCATTACCCTAGCAATTATGAACGCATTCTCTATCTCCTTTACCCAAGTCTGGGCTTCAATAAGGTCAGTTGTTCTCCTGAATTCTGGTGGTCCGACTGCTTTGAAGTCTTTGAAATTCGCCTAGCGATTGTCTGGTGGGTTCCCTGCGGCTGGTATTCCCTTCTGCATAGCCCGAGCTACCATGTTCGTGAAGTTCTGGATCGGGCCTTGTTGTTGTCCTTCAACGTTGTTGACAGATTCTTCTGCCCTTTGATTTCGAGTTCGACGTCTTGGCGACATTATCTGATTAAATAAAATCATAAAATAACCTTACATTCTAAACCTTATTATATAAGTTTAATATATAAAACTTATTTCATAAATCAAACATAGATTCATATTCATTTAGTGATTTCAAAATACTTTACATAGCATAGCACATACTGCTATCCCTTAGTGACAACAAAAGTCGGGACTTATTGATATAACTTATACAGAAGTTGAGAATATTACATTACACACGCATATTATCAAACATACATAATCAACTACTAGTCCTAATTATTTCCTACACCTTTTTCTTGATTCTGGATCATCTTTCGCCCAATGACCTTCAAACCCACAAACTGAACATGCACCTTGCTTAAAGTCGGGACAATGAGGAGAGGGATGTCCCTCATGACCGCAAATATAACATATCTTTTTCCCTTAGTTCTTATCAGATTTTCCTAAGTCATGGTCTTTCATCTTTCTTTTTCCCTTATTACTCGGAGCTGCACATGATATGTTGCTTTTGGCTCCCATCTGATCAATTTGGATTTTAAGCTTATCTTGTTCTTCCATTGTTTCTATTAACGCTTTTCGCAATTGACTGTTTAATTGCTTTTCTATTTCCCATAACTTTTCAAGAGAAGAAACCTTGTTCCTCAAATTTTACACTTCCGTTGATGCTTGATCAGCTCCAACTTCGGTGTCCAAATCACTATCTGTTAGTTCCACCATTTCTGGATCTGGTACTATGTTTTCCAAAAGAACCACCTCATCCGAGTTGTTTTCATTGTGAGCCTCTGTTTTAGCTATTGGCCTCGATATTAGCTTGGGGGTATAGATTTGATCCTTCTTCATGCTATAAGCATATAATAAGCCTTTTCCACCTGACATCTACACATAAATTATCTAGATTAGTATATAATATATACACACAGTAAATAATAGTTTCATATAAGTTATCTTTCATTTTATTTAACGATGAATTTGTCCAATTCATCTCCTTTTAAACTCTATATGAGTTATTTGTATCTTTAACGTTTCCCTCTGTTCTAAGGTTATAGCCTAAGGTCTATCCCACCTAAGGTTTCTAACCCTAAGCTCTGATACCAACATGTGACACCCCCAAATTCAGGTACTTGAAACCCGAACTCGGTGCTTCACGATACCATTTCTATGAGCGGAATAATACTAATAATAATAACAATAATATAAATACTAAACTTAATTTACATATCAGAGTTTGAATCCCAAGTATGCGACCTTTAAACGTTCCTTACATGATAATTAATAAATATCATCGTCTTAATAACTTATAGTTATTACATAAGAGAACATAAACTTATTCTACCAGCTTTCCTTTCCCTTTGTTCTTGGCAGAGCTTTCTAGTTGATCACGTTTAGCTGAAAAAATTTAAATTAAGCAAGGATGAGCATTTGGGTGCCCAGCAAGAAATAACAACAATAAATATTAGCTGAAAGGATTAAATGTTTTCTTTGAATGACACTTCTACAACGAATCAACAGTTGTGAAGTAAGCTGAACCAATAATAATAATATATCAATTCTATATCAAATTTTTGAAACTACGTACTAACTATAACTAGAGATCAGTCGACAGACTATGAACATTGTTTTTAATTTTTGATAACGTTTAACAGAACTTCATATGCAAATCATCATAACTTACATGTGCACGCGGAAGAAGGGGGGGTTATCACCGTTATGCCCTGTATTGATCAATACTACATGCAAGAACGAGATTATCGTTCATCTTATCCGCCTTTGAAGCACAAAAGTTTTCCATGTACGGGATGTTCATACTTAGTTGGGAATCCGAACCAAAATAATTTAATTGGATAATAAAAAAGTTCTATCTTGTTCAACAATATTTTTAAGTTTGTGTCTAGCTGAATCAAATAACTTAGATGACTTTTAAGTCAACGTATACATACTAGAAATCAATAAGTATATATCAATATGTGATTAAATACAATGATTATCCAAGTGAGGACACTTGTATAACCATATTTAGAAATTAACGAACATAATAAATATCTGGATTGTACAATAGTACTGTATTGATAAACAATGATCGGATAATTTAAGAACTTGTATGAATACCAAAGATTGGATATATAATCGATAATAATAGAGTTAATAACCTGGCACAATAATAGTATAATTCTGAAACTTTCTTACTTATGTCCATTGCATAAAGGAAATGCAAAGTTAGGATACTTGCCTGAGCTGCTGCTTACTAATACGCAACTTTGTTTTATCTTTTATATCACAACCTATCATTAATAAGATCATTTGTTCGATTAGAATAACCTACCATATCACATAGTACTGCTATTTGCAGTCAGCACATAACCTAATCACATTGTCACATATGTTTAACAGTCATTGGTTCATAAACAAACACTTATCTATTCAAATTATCTAAGTCTGGATCAATTTCTAAAATATTTCGGTGTACCAACGGCTTTATCGGGTAATTATCGAGTCTAAAAATCTATTCTGTAGTTCAATATTCATTTAGATAATTTAAATATCAGTCGAATTATTTTTCATAGCCTTATAATAAATTTTAAATAATTATTATAATTTTTCATGATTTTTCAAACACTAGAATCATTATTTAAATGATTTAAATAATTCTATTATCATTAATATTAAATTATTAATGAAACCATTGTAGAAAAATATTAAAGTTATTTATAATAACTCAAAATATTTTTAAAACATTTTATTACACTTAAATGATTTTTAAAACAATTAAAATCATTTTAAATAATTACCATTAATATTGAATTATTAATGTCATATTAAGTAAAAATATTAAAATTCATTAATTATAACTTAAAATATTTTTAATTCATTTATTTCCTTTTAAATGATTATTAAATAAATAAAACCATTTTAACACTATTTATTTAATATAATTATTAAATAAAACTAATATCATTAATATTAAATTATTAATGAAATTTACCTTTAAATATCAAAAGTTATATTTTATAACTTAAAATAATTTTAAACTATTTATTTTCATTTAAAATGATTTTTATAATATTAAAATCATTTTAATTAATTATATTATTAAATAAATCTAATATCATTAATATTAAATAATTAATGAAATTTGTCTTAAAATATTAAAAGTTATATTTTATAACTTAAAATATTATTAAATACCTTTTATCATTTAAAATGATTTTAATATAATAAAATAATTTTTAATTAATTTATTTAAAGCATTTATTAAATAAATTAAATATCAATAATATGTAAATAAATATTAATATTTATGAAAAATATGTCAAACTATTAAAAGTTAATTTTTATAACTTAAAATAATTTTTGGAATTTCTAATAATTAATTTCTATTTTTAAATGATTTTTGTTAAATAAATTAAATACAATTATTAAATCTGTGGCAATAGTCTTTAGCGACCGAATCTGTCACCTTAGGTGTTCTTGAGACTCAAGAACCTTCAAAGCTAGTTATCGAGGCAGCATGTTTGACCAACATTAATTTTCAATCTGTGATGTTTTTGGGCAAGATAATGATTGTAGATTGTATTACTAATGCAAGACTACATGATCCAACATCAAACACGACCAAACAACATCACACTAAGGAGATCTAAGCATGAAAAGTGACTGTCAGAGCTGTTCTTCATTTTTGGGTTACCCAGAAATGAAGAACAGTTCGACTAGCCACTTTTGGGCATTCACAACTTACTTTCTTGTAACATTTGTGTGATCTAATGGGTGCAATGTGTAGCCAACATGAAAAGGAAGAGATCCATCACTTAAACTACATATAACAACATTACTACAAGCAGATACGATCCGGTCAAACCATGTCAGCACTCACACTCATAAACTTTCTAGGTTACCCAGAAAGCGTATGTTATGATCCTTCTGCCTAGTTTGACCGGCCACTGTATTAATCCTGTTTGATGTTTAGGTGTTCTAATAGCATGATTCTACAGTTAGACTAACATACTATAACATGGTTACAAGAACATAATCAAAATAATAAACAACTGACAGATTAAGGCTTGACAAAATCTTGTCAGGCACTGATTTTGAGTTTCTGGGTTACCGAGAAACTCTTTGGTCAAGCTCGGTCAACAGTGTTTGACCATGATTATCTAACATTCTAAGCATGATATGGTCCTGCCACAAGTTCTAGATCATAGATCTCATAGCACACTACATGTTCATACATTAAAAACACAAAAATCATTAATAGCCAGAGATCTACAAGACTCGACATTCATTGTCGATCGACATAAAAAAATTTTCCCAGATTTTTAAAAACACCAAATCCGAGCCTCTAGATGTTATGGATCTAACATCTAGCAACCCAGATCATCATTATACACTACATACAACACATTTTAACACTTAAACATAACTTTTATCATAGCAATCAAGATCAGAATTTAAGTAAGGGTTTATACCTCCTTCGAATAAATTCTTGAATCTAGAGTCCTGATCTGTTTATGGAAGTAGTGGGGCTTGGTCTTGGGACTGATATGCTAGAAGAATTCGTGGGTTTTGAGAGAGAGAGAGAGTTGGTTGACTGTTTTGGAATGAAAGAGCAAAAATGTGCACTTTTCTCTCTCTTAATCTATTTATATAACTTGGATGCATCAATCTAACTTCCAAGGTGTCAAAGAGGATAAGATTGATGAGAATTAGAGCATATGCTATAATCTAAAGTTGGTGACTTGCCAAGATATATGGGAAGATTTGCAAGCAACAAATCTAAGAATGTGACAATCAAAAAATAACTTTTAGGTCATTTTCTTGCAATTTTAATGGTATTCTTGTCCATGGTACTTGAATCTAGGGTTTAATCAATAGATTTTAAACCTTAAGGTTTCCCAAAATTTCTAGGGTTTGAAAATTTAAGTTTAAAGTTTAATAAAATTTTAATTAGAACTTACTAATTAAAATTAGAGTTTTAAATAATTAGGGTTTCTAATTTTAGCAATTAGGGTTCCTAATTAGCAAATTAGGGTTTCTAATTTTAATTAGGGTTTTCAAATATTAATTAGGGTTTTCCTAATTAACAAAAAGTCTATAATATGCAACATAATCCATATAACACAATTACTACACATTCTTGAATCTCTCATTTGAGTTTCAAAATAGGGTTTAATAAATTAATATTATTGTTTTGACATTATACACCATAATTGACCAACCATTAACAATACGTACATACAATACATATTTATAGTATTGAAATAAAAATAATATTATAATATTATTCTCATTCCTTATTCTAAATCCAGAATTAGGGTTTGGATTCCATATCTGATTTATCTTTCAAATACGTACCATAATTAGTTAAATTATAATAATTAACTTAACTAATTTGAATAAATTCATATCATAAAATAGTTATTATAATAATACTAATAATCATTTCATATATTATTTAAATTATATATAAATTTATTTTCATGGAAAATAAGTTCTAAAATCATTTATACTATAAAATTAATTATTATAAGAATATATTTTATAATAATCAATAATTATAAAATAAAATTATTTGAAGTTATTCATGTAATAAATAAATTTTATTTATCACATATATATATACACATTACCTAGCACATATTCCCACTTTTTTTAAAAAAAAATTATATGCAAAACACACAGACACACACACACACACACACACACACACACACATATATATATATATATACACTGAATAACTTTCTATCGATTAATTTGAAAAATGGGTAAATGGGGGTCTAAATAATAAGCAAAACACAATATTCTTAACAACATTTATTCATTATTAATATTATAACTCACAATATTTAACAACCAGATCATTCCCAGGAAAGAGGGGACTTTTTGATAAGGATTTCTCCCTATTGGCGCGTAATTCGGTGACCAAACCCATTTCCTAGACATAACTTTCTAGACATCGTCAATAATGAAAATAATAATATGAATAACTGTGTTGTCTCAATTATTGATAAAATATTGACAATAATTGAATCAAATAACGTGAGCTACTATGCAACAATTACTGTAGCAATAATTGAATATAACTGAGTGACTTCTCACGTAAGCATTAATAATCAATACCGTGTGCTACTATGTAACCACACGTATTACTGTACTTTTCATCACCAGGTATTTCAACAGTTAATGGTAAAACTTTCGCCGTTATTTTATAAAAAGATATTTCGCCATCATTTTCTAACTCAAAATAATTACATTATGGGGTCCACTAATGATCGTGTTGCCAGCATTTAATATTCCCTGTTAAAACGAATATTTCCGACCAATCGAATATTTTATAACAACTTGCATACTTCGTAAAATTTATAAGTATTACCCACAACTATAACATTATATCAAATCCACACCATAATATTCAAAAATATATTTTGAGAATAATTAATCTTTATTTATAAAAGTTGGGGTCTTTCGACCTCCCCTTCTTATAAAATTTCGTCCTCGAAATTAGGGTATATACCTGGTATGTCGAAGAGGTGATGATACCTTGATTTCATTTCATATTCTAACTCCAAAGTCATTTCCTCAACATCGTGGTTTCTCCACAAAACTTTAACTTGAGGTATAACCTTGGAGCGTAAAATATGTTCCTTCTTATCCAAGATTTTAATAGATACCTCTTCATACGTTAAATCTTCCACTATTTTTTCCGGTTCTAAATCAATAATGTGGTTCGGATCTTCCACATATTTACGTAACATAGATATGTGAAAAACGTTATGAACACGAGATATACTTGGCGGTAAGGCGAGTTTATATGCCATAGTTCCTACTCGATCGAGGATTTCGAATGGGCCAATGAATCGATGATTGATCATTGTACTATTGTGTCACTTAATTTGGGAAAAATGAAAAATCTCAGCAACAAGCTTAGTTCAATCCAATTTAGTTACTTTGTTAACCAAAAATGGGTTTTAATTTCCAAGTGTTACTATATTAGGAGAAATTTGGGGTTATTTATATACTCACATCATATAGTCCATGTACATTAAATACATGTAATAAAATAACAAAGTTAGGTATCGTGATCGCGATCATGTCACACAGATCCTTATCGTAATTAACCGCGGTTGATGATAGTCGTCGCATAAAATCTAGTCGCTGAGATGCACTTCAGTGACCACTATTAGCGACCGATATATCTGCGACCGCTATTAGTGACCGAATTCATCATTTCGCTTTGTTAAGTCGAGTCAAGATGGCTCAGGGGCAAAAGGTCGACGTGGTCCATATGTCAATGACATCGCTATCAATAAACCGATACCCTCAAATGCTTAGCGATCATTATTACTATCGACCACCGCATGCGATTCTTTGATCTTAAAAACTAAAACCAACTTTTTGTCAAGCTTTTGAAGAATTCCCAAAACTCATACTGCTTTGTACCTGCTTTATCCCAACACACATACACAACAATATAAACAACATGCACAATAATATAAACATCCATCGTCCACCGACACATACACTAAACTAGTATATAAATTATATAAACCTTTAAAAACCAATATGAATTGAATAAATATAAACAAATCTAATGTTTAAGTAACATATAGACATCCAAAGAATGAATATAAAGGTACAAAATTCTTAAAGAACTACAAAACAGAGTTGTATCGATCGTCAAGCATCATTGTCTTGATTAGCTTCTCCTTGATCACCGTGTAATTAACAAAATAATAAAACAAGTTACAAATATAGTAACTATGTTGATACTGGTATTACGACAATATACAAAAAATTGATTACCTCGTCGTCATCCCCATGTTGTGTTGCTGTTGCTGCTGCTACTTCTTCAGCTAACTCCTCAGGACTCAGAGCCCCCAGATGCCCACCCAGTATCTTTAGAAGATCTCAATCTCAACATATAGCTCTCATACAGTCAGTCGGAGTATGAACAGCTAGATGACTCGATGACTGTGAAGACTGGGTAGCAGAGCTACCTGAGCCACTGAAGGATGGGCGTCGTCGTTGTCCTTGACCTTTAATGTTGTTCTTCTTCACAATAGACGCCCTCTCCCACAACTCTTGATCAACTGTCAACACGTATCCCTTTTTCTGAATCAAACCAACGACACTTGAACAAGTTAATATGACCCCCACGTGCCCTTGTACGACAACTGTAAGACCCCAACTATCATAAATAAAGATTATTTTTCTCTAAATATCATTTTGAATATTATGGTGTGGATTTGATATAATGTTATAGTTGTGGGTAATATTTATAAATTTTGCAAAGTAAGTTGTTATAAAATATTCGTTTAGTCGGGGAATATTCTTTTTGTCGGAGAATATTCGTACGATGGCACAATCATTGGTGGACCCCATAATAGAATTATTGTCGGAGTTAGAAAACAACAAAAATATCTTTTTATAAAAATAACGGCGAAAGTTTTACCGTTAACTGTTGAAATACCCAGTGGTAAAAGTACAGTAATACGCGTGGTTGCATAGTAGCACACAATATTGATTTTTAATGCTTACGTAAGAAGCCACCCAGTTATACTTAATTATTGCTACAGTAATTGCTGCATACTATCTCATATTATTGATTCAATTATTATCACAGTATCATCTACATAATATTTTATATTATTAAATCATTAATTGAGACGACAAAATTATTCATATTATTATTTGCAATATTGACGATGTCTAGAAAGTTCTATCGAGGAGAGGTTTGGTCACCTAATTGTGTTCCAATAGGGAGAAATCCTTATCGGAAAGCCTCCTCTTTCTTGGGAATGATCTGGTTGTTAAATATTGTGAGTTATAATATTAATGATGTATAATTGTTGAAACATTAAAAATATGTTGATTGAAGATAAAATGATTTGTGGTAATATTTATTCAATCTTTGATATAAATAAGAAGTTTGTTATGAGACGTTTGTGGTAAGTTGGTTTATTCTATGGGGCCCATATGTCATCATCTAAGAGTCACTTTCGCCAATAGTAATTTCATTTACCAGACGTAAAACCACTTGTCGTTTCACATTACAGGCCTCGAACCAATTTTCGTTTCACATTACAAGCGTCCAACCACTTGTTGTTTCATATTATAGGCGTTAAACCACTTGTCGTTTCATATTATAGGCGTCAAACCACTTTTCTTTTTACATCACCAGTCGTCAAGCCACTTGCCTTTTCACATTACAAGGGCTAAGCTAGAAATCTTCTATAAATAGAATTTATAGAATCAGAGAGAATTCTATAGAGAGAGAATCAGAGAGAATTCTATAGAGAGAGAATCAGAGAGAAAGAAGAAGAGTATTCTGTTACTACACTATTTCAATATCCAATCTCCTACTAAGGTAAGGGGTATTATTTCTTTCGTATTCATAAGTGATATTCTTCTTGTTCAATATTCGTAAGAAATAATATTTTCTTCCATAGTCTGTAGTATGTAAGTAATATTATTTCGTTTCATATTTCTAATTCTACACTTATGTTAATAAGTATTGCTTCTATACTCCATGAAATTAGTAGAATATCCTTGATATTTGCGCTTCATCCAGTATCTTTTCATGGAAAAATTATTCTGAGCATTCTTGATAAATTTTAATCTTTTCATATCGGGGTACTATTCATGGGTTATTATTCCCGAAGTACTATTCACGGGGTACTATTTACTCGGTTACTATTCATGGGGTACTATTCACGACAAAAATTGATTTCTTTTATGTCCAAATTATTTTTGATACAATATTATTCTTGAATTTTACTCTACAAAGAAGTATCGTGTTTACAATTTGGACATTATTGAATTCTGGATAAATTGAATTATAAATCTTTAAAATTTATCCTTGCTCTCATTTAATTGAATTCTTATATCATTGTCATCATCCTCATTCTTATATTATGATGAAAGTCATCTTTGACCATAGTGCATAGATGGATTGTTGATTGGTATGATTATGACCAGGGATCATTCGGTATAATCATGACCCGAAATGTTACAAATGATGTGGTAAAAGTCTTCATTGGCCCGTAGTGCATTGATGGACAGTTGTTGGTATGATCATGACCATTTGTGATAATAATGAATATCCTTGGCCCGTAGTGCATGGATAATTTAGTGATGTGAATTATTTATTTAGCTGAGTCCCAACGATAAAATTGATGATAAACTTTTTAAATCATAGAAGATAGTAGATATCATGCTCTACTTGACTCTTCTAATGGATTGCTTGTTCCGCTGCAGTTAAACTTGGTGTTTATTGTATTTTATCAGTTTAACACTGTTAAAGGCTAATGATAATTTATTCTGCATTATCTTAGTCATAATATTTCCAACTGAGCTAGTTGAGCTCACCCTTTTATTTTCATTGTTCTGTTCAGGAAATGAGAATATAGCTGGGACGAGTCAGGAAATGGAGTGACGGTCCAGATAGGTGGCTATAGTAGTCCTCACTATTATGTGAAATAGTGTGATAATAATTGTAATGATAACTTTATTTGAGTTTGGATACTCTCTACGAGATATTATCCGTGTTGAAACTCTCAGCTATGTTTTGTCGTACTGTATAAAAGAAGTTTGTATTTAAATTATGTACCATGTATTTGGCGACTTAAGATGGGTGATATATTCCTATTTTGGGGGTGTCACAACAACTCTACGATTTCCTCCAACTCCCCATAAAAGGCACGACCAAGCTCATTGTAACAATCTCATTGGACACACACTCCAGAGTTCGTTGTTCTTTTATCGCGCCCATATGCCTTTGTATGAAATTCTCAACCATTTATTTTGTAACCATTGCGGCTGACTTGGTCCCTGTCTATTCCCATAGCTAGGACTTGTCCATTAGCCGGAATCGTTGATCCCTCAGTCAAAGCCTACAAAAACTCCATCTTATTAAATGAAGTTATAGTTAATATGGAGTATATATATATGTCGTGCTTAAGAAATTGAACTTAATTTGTCCTTTAGCCAAAGTGCAATTTTTTTATCACGATTGATTTGAATATCTTTATCAGTTATGCTGAGATGCTTTTCTTTTAACTCGTCATCTTACAATCTATACAATGTTATAAACATTAACATATTACATGTTAAAAAAAGTTAAGGGATAAATTTTCAAGTCTATATGTGTACCTCACAAATTCGTCAATCTCCTCGCAATTGAGAAGAATGTAAGTATGTGCAACATGTAATTCTTGCTCAGAGAGGAATATGCGCTTCCCTTTTCCATAAGCGCAGCCCGATAGACCAAATACAGAAAGTCGAACATTTAGTTCAATATTTCCCCCATCATCATGTCTCGAGACTCGATTATCCTTAGTTAAGACTTCATCTGGAAAATAGTCTGAGACAAATGTAGATATCTCATCAAAAATGTATGCCTCACATATCGACCCCTCGATATGAGCTCTATTCTTCACCTTTCTCTTAAGGTTTCCCATCACCCTCTCGAAAGGGTACATCTATCTGTATTAAACTGGACCCCCAACACGAGCTTCATAGGGAAGATGGATTTGCAAATGTGTTGGTCGTTTTACCGATCAATATATGCGTGCAAGTATACAGGTCAACAAGTAATAAAGAATAAGTAAAGTATCGTTCCCATGGAGAATTAACTAATAAATTTCACCAAGCATTAACCCATAACAATCTCAGTCTTATTTAAACGAATGATATTATATTTTATATTTAAACTACTAAATTAAATAAACCTAACTATTCCTAGAGTGAGACTAGATAATGAAGACCTGAGATTACAATTTCATCTATTGAATAATTTAAATCAACGCACTCCCCTGTTGAGCCAAATTACTTGCACTGGATTGCTAGTCGAGACCACGAAAGTAAAGTACAACCATATCTCAATGTACCATACCCATATCAAATATAATCCCCGATTGAAAGAATTCACATGAACACCCAAATTACCTAAACCACTATATGTCTATGTGATTTACAAATAATTAGGGTTTAAGCCCAAGTTCTTAATTGACTACGAGCGATGCCTCGGTATATGTCTATCCTAAGCACAAATCATGCATCCCATCACAATATAGAATATATCATCACAAACTATTAAAATCATCAGATCCAAACCCATACATCGTCTCTCAAGTCCATATGGATTATCACAGTAATTGATGGCCAATCACTTAAGCAAATAGCATGAATCTAAATATACAATCATATAGCAATCAATAAGGCTAACAATGAAATATATCAGAATAAACTAATCCATAGAATCCATTGCAATCTCAGAATAGAGTTTAAATCATAATTGAGTCGAATCTATCATCCACATATTGAATAAACATCACAAGATTACAAATAAGAATCAAAGAGAGGATAAAAGTAGAGAATTGAAGTGCAAATCTGTTCTCCTGCTCCAAGATGGAATCTCTGATGCTTCCCAATTGCTTCAAGTCTTCAATTTCATCAACCCTAGAAATCACTACTCTAATCTAATATCGAAATTAAAGAGAAGAAAACAAGTAATGATAGCTTATTGATCCCCCAAGGGGTGGTATATCTTTTCATCTGATAATAAGTCTAATATATAAGCCCTAGTTGCCCCAACACTTAAAATTTCAAAAATAAAATAAAGTCAAGACTTTCTGGCCGACTACGCTACGTACGAGCTGTCCCTAGTGTACCACAGTGGTAGCGCCACTGGTAGCATTTTTTCACCTGCGGTGTACAGCGCCAGTATAGCGTGTTTTAGCTCAGATACCCGCAAGGTACTGCGCCCCTAAATTCTCAGATCTTGTGCTTTCATTGCTTCGCTTTTTGACATGCTACTCTTGCATCTTTGTTCATCAATGCTCAGTTTCATTTGTCCACTCGACCCTCTTGTCATGTCATCACTGATCTCGTGCCACATACCAATGCCAAGCTATGTCATTTCCTGCACTTTTACACCAAAGGAGTTCTCACTACATATAATGCAAAATAACACGAAATGCAACTAAAAACACACTAAAATGTGCTTGAGATGGACCTAGATCTCGTGAATTGATATCCAATAAGTAGGTGTAAAACCTACTTATCAAAATGCTCCATGGAGTCAAATAAACCAGGTGGGAATATTTTTTCCAGTTTACAAGTGATCTCTATGATGTTTTTCTCAAGTACAGTCATGTCCTTCTCATTTAATGTTTTTCAACATAATTCTTTGAAGAAACGACTAAGATCCGTCAAAGCATCCCATATAGGCATGAGTCTCTCCATGAACACATGACAGTCATGACTCTTCATCCCTTGCAATTTCCCACCTGTAACACACCTTGCAATGTTTGACGCATATTCATTTTGGTAGTTTTAAAGACTTAACCCATGTGCACACATCTTCAACTTGCTTTTTAGACAATGTGTACCTTGCATGCGGTTTGACAATCTTACCATTAGGAGATTCATAAAGTTCTAATCCAGGACGCTTACAAATATCTTTCATATCCAAACATGCCTTATCATTATCTTTTGTCTTCCCCGTAACATTCATTACAGTGTTAAACACATTGTCGAACACATTCTTCTCAATATGCATCACATCTAGATTATGACGAATCAAATTTGTAGACCAATAAGGCAGTTCCCAAAAGATGCTTCTCTGAACCTAGTTATGAGATTCGCCAAACCCATTGATTATGTTTGTGGCATCAATCTTACAAAATAGGATGACCGACAATCGCATCACACGATCTCGCATCTCCATTCACGACAATCGCAGTGCAAACATATCATTGTCTACTTTCCCTTTCCTAAAGTGTTCTCTATTTCTTCGAAACGGGTGATCTACTGGTAAGAACCGACGATGACAGTCAAACCAACAAGGCTTTTGACCTTTTGATAGATTGAATGACTTTGTATGCTCCATACAATACGAACAACCCAATTTCCCGTGTGTACTCCATCCAGCTAACATACCATAAGTTGTGAAGTCACTTATAGTCCACATAACCGCTGCCCTAAGGTTAAAATTTATCTTCGTTGCAACATCCCAAGTCTGTACTCCATCCTCCCACAATACCTTCAACTCGTCTATAAGAGGTCTCAAGTAAACATCTAAGTTCTTTCCAGGACTCTTAGGACCAGGAACCATGAGTGAAAGAAACAAGTATGGTTGTTTCATACACATCAATGGAGGCAAGTTGTACGGAGTAACAATCACATGCCAACATGAGTACAGAATAACTGAGTGGCCAAACGGGTTGAAACCATCGGTGGACAATCCAAGCCTCACATTTCTAGGTTCCAATGCAAACCCAAGATGCGCTAAGTTGAATTTTTTCCAAGCCTGCCCATCTGGGGGATGATTTAGTTCTCCATCTTTAGCTAGAGATTTCGCATTCCAACTCATATGTTCAGCTGTTCTTGAAGACATGTACAATCTTTTTAGCCGATGTGTTAATGGAAAATACCTTAAAATTTTAAACGGTATAATTGATTTTTTTTGTAGTCACACCCTATTTATTAGGCCTAAACCGGTCATGACTACAAAACGTGCACCTTGTCATCAGTTCATTTTCCTTATAAAACAACATGCAATCGTTGGGACATGCATCGATCTTTTGGTATCCAAGACCCAACTTCTTCACCATTTTCTTACAAAAGTAATAGTTATCAGGTAATTTCTCACCGTCAAGCAACATACTCTTAATGGCCTTCAACAACGACTCAAAACACTCATGGCTCATGTTGTGATCAGCCTTGATGTTAAGTAATGTCGCCACTGCAGACAATGTAGTGTGTTTGGTGCAACCATGCCACAATGGCTCACTACCCTCGTCTAACAACTTATAGAAGTATTTGGCATCAGAATTCATAGGTTTCTCTCTGCCTTGTTCCCAATCAAAATCTGGCCCTGCAATATCATGAACCATTTCATTCATACGATGAGTACTACTGCCCGGATTGTGTACTGCTGTGATACCACCATCTCTTCTCTACCCATGTGCCCACCAACATTCTTCGTAATTTTTCATGAACCCAGACACAAGTAAATGATAGTTTACCACGTCTCTTTCCATATAATTTACATTGTTACACTTCAAACATGGACATCGTATCTTGTTCTGACCATTCACACATTCCGGGTGACTATACGCATACTCCAAAAATACTTGGCAACCAGCTCTAAATTCAGTTGTAGCACCTGTGACACCCCCAAATCCCGGTACTTCATTACTTCAAGATTTGGTGTTCACGTAATAAAAGCATTCATATCTAACTACACAATCATAATATAATTGAATAATAAAACCTGCCCATACAGGATTACATTGATAAAAACATTATCTCCCAGGTTCTCTAACCTTTAATACAATTATTCAAGTGCGGAAATTAAATTATTACATCACGTCATTATTAAAAGTCTATCATCATAACGATAAAACAAAATTACAAGTCTTCATCACTTGTACATTTTTTCCTTTCCTTTGCTAGTTGTAGGTTTATCTACCTTCTCAAACATAGCTGCAATAAGTGTATAAATAGGCAAGAGTGAGCAAACAAAGCTCACTTGAAATAAGAATAAATATCTTTACAACATTTTCCAAATAACAGGCTCAATAGAACTGAATGATATGTTCTATTAACATTTTAACATTTGCCAACTCATAGGCTAAAAAGAACTGAATGATATGTTCTATTAACATTCTTAAATATACTACTGAGGGTCAAATGACCATGAACCATGTCCACAGTTAGAAGTAATCTTTCAACTTTAACAGTCATATGCCTATAAGGACTCCACGTACTAAGGGGGATCAATCCTTCGTACAATGTATTGTGCACAACCATTTCAATGCTAAGCGTAAACCCCTAAACATAGGGTTGTTCATCTTAGTATTTAGAGTACAAGTCTGCACCAAAGAAAGTTTGGTTGGGATAAGCTTTCAAGGGTAATTGAAGTTTAATAATCATCAACTAGGGAACTAGTTGAATCAACAACGCTTGATAACACAACAATTGTTTAATAACAACATAACTTAGAACATTTGAGAATCATTAATGAACTGATTCTACATATCAAACTCATGCTTAAAATAACAATAGAGCATAAGCATTCAATAAATTGAATAAAATGGTTAACCTTTGCTTGAACTGTAAAATAAGCTAAGGTTCGAGTCTTATTACATTAGAAATAAAATTCCTAAACGTACATTTAACTGATAGCAAGCTGGAAACTAAAAACTTGCCCAATAATGTATTAACTCATGCAAAGAATTAAAATAGTTCAATAATAGAGACGAGAGTTCAAAACTACGTTCATTATACAATAATAGAACTTAAGAAACTTGCTTAACTGTAAACAAATTAGAGTTAGAGTTTGCTCGAATGAATTTTTGGAACAATTGATTTATTCAATAACAGTTAAGATAAATAAGCTTGCTCAATCAAAAACATAAAGTTATACAATGTAATAATAGAACTAACTCAACGAAAGTGTAGAGTTAGAAAACTTGCCTCGAGCGTAAGCTAAAATATTAAACTCACTTTCACCTAAACACAGTATTAAAACCACAACATCTATTAGACATACTAATATTCACTTTTCAATATAAAACGCATTACTAGCTAAACTTATTATTTTAGCACAAGTCTTAAGCTACCATTTACATTTCAGAATTCCCAAGTGTACATCACAACACTTAACTAACGTTCATTGTATAAACTAGGTTATCACATAACACGTTTTTGATTTACTAATCATTTTTGCAACTTTAAATTCATAATACATATAACACAACTCTGTATTAGCCTTGTTGTTACATGTTGGACACATTACCATAACCTTTAGTTAAGCTACAAAGAACGACCAAAGTCTGCAGAATTAGCAGACTTCAATTAATCTGAAATGGGCATCGCCGCCCGCGCCCAGATTTTATCTTTGGGATTCGGCGCCTACCACGCCTAAGGGCCGCATGACGTCTGAGAACTCAATTTTTTTGCATGAGGTTCGACACTTTTCTTAAGCCAACTAACACGAATTTTACCCACTAAACAGTGATAGTAACACGTAAGATAAATATACAACTATAATAAACATGATTACTCACATTTACAACCAATTAGAACAATTTAACACTAACTAAAACTATTTTAATTTCTCAAAACTCACGTTTTTCATAAAAACTCAAGTTTCTTGACATTCATTCTAGAAATCATCACTGTGAATTCATTAATTGGCCAAATCACCTCATTCAAATTACGTTATGCTCGTATCTCATAGAACTAACATATACAAGCTTCAATTTATACTTTCACATATAAATTGGCCATTATAATTGATACTTACATGAGCCATATGAAAAAATATATACAAACATATACTGTCGAAATTTTCTTCTACTGTAAACCGAAATTAGCATGCAATTATTGTTTAAACATACTTTCTAATCATCATAAACACATGTAATCATCATAACTAATTTGAGAATATCAATTCTAAAAATTCACAGAGTATAGCAAAACTTTGCCGTAATTCACATATGTAGACATATAAATATATATATATTAGGGTTGTATAAGAAATACCTTCAACTAGTGTGATAATTTCTTGCAATTGCAAACAATTCTTCTCAATTTCTCTCAAGCTTTCTCTCAATTCTCTCAAGCTTCTCTGAACTTCTTAGCTTTCATCTCTTAGGCTTAAACTAGATAACTAACAAGTATGCGTAAAAATTAAACTGATATAATACTAATACGTATATTTATTAGGATATCAGTTATAAAAATAACGTATAAGTTGTAATTATATTATATTTATTATTTTATTTGTTTTATTTATACTATTTAATTTTAAAAACTAGAAATCCCAAAAGCCATAAAACTTGTTTGGCAAAAACCCTTTAAATATTAAAGAATTAATATATTAAGCCTTGTTTGTTAAAAAACTAAATTAAACTACTTTAATTTATTTTAATAACTCCTTATAATATAGTTATTTGTCACACTATATTAATCAAGCTTTCATATTTAATTTTAATTAATTCAAATAACAATTAATTAAATAAATCCTTTAATCACATAACTCAATACAAATAATTAACCATTAAATTGAAATATCAATGTAATAATAATTTTCTTAATTCATCAACTAATTATTTAACAAATAATTCTCCAAATAAAATTAAATTAATTAAACAAATATTTATTCAACGATAAACACATCCATTAAATATTTATATAAATCAATAAATATTTAATATTACATTTAAAATTCTGGAATGTTACAGCACCTATCTGGGCACTTGACTTTCGTCGTGCCATCTAACTACGGTCTGAATAGAGGTCCAATGATACCACGGTACCTATGTTGACATGAATTATTGTATTCCCTTATTAGACATTTACAATTCAGCTTAATCCCATTTATGATGCTTATAAATACATATAGATGTATATGTACATATATAACATGAGTGTGCATCAAAGTTTAGGTTTCTTTTTCATTTCATTTAAGCTTCTCAAAATTGGGCTCAAACTGGCTTGTTTTCTCACTTTTTCACAAAAAACTATTTTTGACACTTTTCTATTTCTCCAGTTTTGGCTACTTGTATAGTCTAAGCATGTGTATTTTAGTTTCCTAAGGTTACTTTTATCATCATCTCACTTTACTTGGTCATCTAGCCAATTTTAACATATTAAAGCTCACTTTAGGCTTGATAATAGATCATAACTTGATTTTCTTACTAGCTTTGGTCATTGCAATGATTAGGAATCATCACAAGCATGAGTTAGCAATTTTATATGAGTTCATTATAGTCTTATAAGATCAGACACTAAAGGTCACCCAAAACAATCCACTTTTGGGCTTAAAATATGATTTTTCACAAGTTTAATGCTCAAAATAGTTTAGGCTTGGTTTCTTTAGCTTGTGTAGCTTACTTATGTCATATTATGACTATTGAAACTTGCCCACATGGTCCTAGTATGGGAATTCTATAGTTAGGTCTTAGTTGCCACTTAAAGTTACTTTTCATGGCTTTTAAACATGAAATTTGGTCAATACACAACATAGACCACAACTAAGTTAAGGAACACCTTTTAAATGATATGTGTAGACAATATAGGGACTCCATACTATCTCAAAACTTCAGTTGCAAAAATTTGCTATAATAGTTCTCATATAGGCATAGATTTGACTATAATTTCATAAACAGTCCACATATAAGCAAAAGAAACCCTTATTGTTTCTTATAGTTTCTTTCAATATAAATATCAATTCATATGCTTCCTAAGTTGTTGCCGAACAAACTTACCCAAAAACAA
Source organism: Panax ginseng (assembly GCA_020205605.1). Taxonomy (NCBI): domain Eukaryota; kingdom Viridiplantae; phylum Streptophyta; class Magnoliopsida; order Apiales; family Araliaceae; genus Panax; species Panax ginseng. The sequence goes on from CM035138.1 coordinate 94,228,877, forward strand.
AAAAATCATCTTCACAATTATCCAAAACACAATTGGAAAATCCCATAATTTCTTCCACCAGCCCTATTTTTCAATTTCGAATTTGTTGAAATCAGTTTTTTCCTCAAGGGTTTATCATCAGTTTATTAGCAAGTATAAGACCATTGCATTACTGGGTATAATGATTATATAACACAACATCAAAATTAAACGCAGAGAATGCTTCTGGGTAACAATTATATATACATCTACTGTATGAAAAAATAAGGGCAGTAAATATTTCCAAAACAAATTGGAAAAAAAATGGAATCTTCTAAGGAAATTGAGAAAGATAACTGTTATGTACTCTCCTATAAGAATATAATGAGTACCTCCCGGTGGCGGTGGACTGGTGGTGGTGGACCGGAGTCTCTTCCCCTTCTTCTCGTCTCCCCCTTTCTCCCTCTTCTCTCTGTATGAGCTCCCTCTTGTTTTTTCTTCGCCTCTGCTGTGTAGAGCGAATGACTGAATTTGTTAACATTAAGTTTGATCAGCGACCGCCATCAGCGACCACATGCGGTCGTTGATTTTTAATGACATGGACTTATCAGCGACCGCATGCGGTCGCAGATATTAAGTGGTCGGAGAAAACCTTGGCACCAACATTTCCAGGAAAATTTTTGGAGGCAAATTTATACTAGCTACTGCTCAGCAACCGCATTCGGTCGTTGTTAAAATATAGCGACTAGATTAAATAACGGTCGCAGATGGCGGTTGCTAATATCAGCGACCAATAGTGCGGTCGCTGATAGTATTAGTCGCTGTTAGGCATTTTTCTTGTAGTGATACTAGTCTTAAGCATAAAGGAATAAGCTAGTCGGTAGCCTTACCCTTGCCCTTGTCTTTCACAGAGACACTTCCCTGTTCTGCCTTAACTGAAAGGTTTTAAATAAGCAAGAATGAGCACAAATTGCCCAACAAGTAATATACAACAAGGGTAAAGAGTTTTATAACACGAGTTTGAAATATCGAAGTATTGTTTTTAAGATAGTTCAAGGTTTCAGAAAAATATCATGAATAATGAATATCAACATTTCTTGAATCAAATCCTTGAATAAGGATTTATAATTCAATATAAATCAATGAGATATATATGAATTCAAAGGCTATAAATGTATCCAATCGGATAAATAATTTAAACCGAAAGCGAATACTAAGGACTATTGAACATCTACTAGAATTACCAATATTAAACCGATAACCCAAAAGAATCAAGTACTATAGATGACCAGTCTACAATACTCTAAGTTATGCATAACTACACAGTAATATTCACGCGTGTGTTGGGGCTTCCAACAATAAATATTCCCCTTACCATATGGGTTGTTAAACTCAGTTTTCAAGATTTTTGTACCAGTCAATTAGTTTGGATAGTTTTATAAACATGCATATAGTCTAGCCGAATCAAATGGCATAGATACTTTCACAATATTCAGGAACAATACCAAGTTCAACATAAATAATAGTTTTCTCAAGAGTTTAACATACTAGCTCAATTGAACGAGAAATAATATAACTTGCATTTAAAGAGACAGTTTTCTTACGATAACCGTTGGATAAAGTAATGTAAGGATACTTGCACAATGTAAAGGATAGTTCAGATACTTGCCTTAAATGTAGTTTATCCACGTTAAGAAATCAACACTTTCTAATCCTATTTATAGCGTATTATATTTACAAGATGCTCATTTGCTAACACATTCTTTATTCAAGTTTGACTTGATTCAAGTATGCACATATGGTACAAAATCAGCTCATAGGTTATTATGAAATCAACTATCTAGTTACTTTATAAGTAAATTTATAAAGCTCAAGGTTAAGACCTTTTTACCCATGAACTTTCCTTATTCAAGAAAAACACCATCATATTACTTAATCATCACATATATACATGCATTAGTAGGTTTTAAACCATTTTTAGTAGTATAGACATCATACAAGTTAACTGTCCAAAGATCAGATTTCAAATCATCAAACTTCGATTTGAGATGGCAGCAGCATTGCCATATGGCTAAGTTTAGGGGCAGGCAAGAATCACATGACCCCTCTAGCCAAGCCAAGACTCAGCTGCTGCCTTGTGGTTCCTGTCCGGCTTAACACACAACATTCATACATAATATATTTTGTTATGTTAAAGGTCTTTTCATGTTTCTCAAGTCAATCTAGGTTCCCCCTTTCATAATATAATTCTAAATTAAACATTTCAACAGGTTAAGGCCATTCAAAATCATGAAACTACAAAGTCTATCATGCTTGCTCTCTAAACATACAAGGTAGCTATAAAACTCATATTTGGCATGCTTATGAGTATTCTTATCACATATGTGTAATTAGCATCGTTTTGGTTTGAAAATATGCTTTATATAGTCTCAACTTGATTTCACAAATCCTAACATAGTAGGTATATATGTATGATACATTAGAAAGTCTAAAAGTATCATCAAATCATGCTCATAAAAGTCAGATTCTAAAAGTAGCATGTTAACATTTATATCCAAAGTTCGTATTTTCATTAATAAGGCTTACTAATAAGTCCAACATGTTCATGCTTCCTTACGAATCACATAAACACAAGTTAATGATTTATTCATGCATTTCTAAACCATACCTATATACTTGCAAAGTCAGTATATAACCATGGCATACATACATATCAAGTTCGTTTCCAAGTTCTAATTTCGATCTAATATATATGCTTTCGTTAATCATGTATGTTAGTCTAAACATGCTCATATTAGGTTAATATACTTATATATACCCATTACACATGCTTACATGCTAGTTTAAGCCATATTAGTTAATCATCAATTAGCAGGTTTTAAAATAGAAGGCTCAACTGAACTCGAGAGGCAGATGTACATACTGCTACCAAGACCTCGAAAGTTAATCTGTGCAATTGCGTCATGTCCGGTTCGAGCCGAGAATACCGATCTGCTTGGCGAACTTAATGACCACGAAATTACTTATGAATTTGATTCTAAACAGTTATATATTAGTTTAAACATACTTATATGGTCATATAACAACTATATAACCATTACCCCACCTCATTATACCTCTGTAATGTGAAATGAACTTGCTGCATTCTTAGAATACTTGTATGCTCTCAATCTCACACTTAGCAATTATCAGACAAATTTCAAGCACACCAATTGAGAATTGAATCTGCTACTTATAGGAGAAGTTTTGGACTGGACATTTGTGTTACACAAGATTGGAGTCCATGATGTAATGGAAGGGAACAAAGGTTATTAAAGAGTTGTTTAACAACTCCATACCACCTTCCTAGCCATGATCACCTATGGTTAGCATCTTGAAAGTTACGTAAATAGAGTACAAGTTACTGTTCATTGTACTATTGTGTCACTTAATTTGGGACAAATGAAAAATCTCAGCAACAAGCTTAGCTTAATCCAATTTAGTTACTTTGTTAACCAAAAATGGGTTTTAATTTCCAAGTGTTACTATATTAGGAGAAATTTGGGGTTATTTATATACTCACATCATATAGTCCATGTACATTAAATACAGGCAATAAAATAACAAAGTCATGTGTGATTGTCCGGGTAGTTTCATAATTATTTCAACTACTCACATAACCACATTATAACCTTATTTAATATTAATGTTTATTTAAACATTTAATTCCTTTCTCAGTTTCTAGAAAACACATGTATTTAACCATTTATGTATTACAATTTCATATGAACTTATTGTACTACTTAGTAACTTATATTAACATAATGTACTCTTATCCTATGTTTTATTAATGTCACACACATAACATTAATGTTCCAATTCAGTGCTACAGTAGAAATTAACTATCTTCAATCGATCATCATGCCTTCGCTGCGCCGGATTTGTCTTATCTTTTACTTCATAGGGCGCAAATTGCTGCAGTACTCGACAAAAGCTAAACTAGCTTAGCTTCAAGCCAGTTTCAATATCCATCTCCATAATATTTCTTCACATCATAAATTAACTATCATACTAGTTTAAGAGTGTATTCCTTTCATGAAATCACATAATTATTTGCAATTAATCAACATTCTTTAATAACTATCAATTACTTGTTTGCCTTAACAATTCTTTCATTAATTAATATAGTCACTACTATCACGGTGCCACACAAGGCATTTCAACGAGTTTATTACAACTCCATATTAATCACTTTAATATAATTGAGTTAACTTGCCTCATAACACGAAATCATTTATATTCGAATAAATATTTATTCCGTTAATATATTCATAAGACATGGAAATTCGGGTATTACATCCTCCCCCCCTTATAAAAATTCCATCCTGGAATTGATACAAGGTTACACAAATAGATGGAGATAATCCCTCATCATCCTATCTTCTAACTCCCACGTTGCCTCCTCGACATCGTTGTTACACCAAAGTACTTTTACAGAAGAAATGACTTTGTTCCTTAAAGTTTGCTCCTTCCTATCTAGAATTTGGACAGGAATTTCTTCATGCGCTAAGTTCTTCTCCACTTGAATGAGTTAGTAAGAAATCACGTGTTTGTTGTCAGGCTTGTATGGACACAACACAGATATGTAAAGCATGTTATGGATGTGCTCCAACTCAGGTGGTAGTGTAACTTTGTACGCTACTTCGCCCACCCGCTTTAGTATCTCCAACGGTCTTATGAATCTTGGACTCAGTTTTCCTTTCTTGCCAAAACATATCTTTCCCTTCCATGGAGATACCTTCAAGAATACAAAACTGCGGACTTTAAAATCTCGGTCTTGCCGATGCAAATCCGCGTGCTTTTTCTGGCAATCTTGAGTTGATATTAGTCTGGCCCTTATTACAGTCACCACATTCGCAGTTTGTTGTACTAACTCTAGTCCGAGTATTCTTCGCTCTCCAACTTCGTCCCAACATAATGACGTTCTGCACTTCCTTCCGTAAAGAGCTTCGTATGGTGGCATGCCGATACTCGCATGGTAACTATTATTATACACAAATTCAACTAAGGGTAAATGGTCATCCCAATTTCCCTTGAAGTCCATCACGCAAGTCCTAAGCATGTCCTCCAGCGTTTGTATTGTTCGCTCACTCTGTCCGTTTGTCTGAGGATGATAAGCAGTACTTAACCTTAACTGTGTTCTCATCCTCTCTTACAAGCTTTTCTAGAATTTGACGTGAAATGCGGGTCTCGGTCAGAAACAATCGATACCGGCACTCCATGTCGTGAAAATTTTTCCTTTACGTACAGATTTGGTAACTGATTTAAACTATAACGGATCTTGATTGGTAGAAAATGTGCAGTCTTTGTAAGTTAATCCATGATAACCCAAATGGCATCAAAACCTTTCTGCGTGACTGGAAGTCCTACCACGAAATCCATCGTAATATACTCCCATTTCTACTACGGTATTTCCAATGGTTGTAGTAAACCACTCGGCTGTTGATGCTTTGCTTTTACGCGTTGGCAAGTTAAACACCTACTAACGCACTCTGCGACTTCCCGTTTCAAATTGGGCCACCAAAAATGTTGCCTCAAGTCTCGGTACATCTTAGTGCTTCCCGAATAACGGAATATGTCGTATTGTGTGCCTCATGCAAAATCTCTTCTCTTAACTAGGTTATCGCTGGTACCCACACTCTCCATTCGAATTTTAAGATATCGTCTTTACCCATTCGAAATTTCTCTTATTCATTTTCTAAAATCATTTTCCTAATCTTCTCATATTCTCCATCTTTCTCCTGTGCTTCCTTTACTCTATCCAACACTGTCGGACAAGCTTCCATTACAAATAACTTCTCTTCAGACCTCTCTGGTCCCTTTACCTCTATTTCCAATTTCTCTATCTCTCTTATTAACTCTTCTTGAGTCGTCAATTGAAATATCTTCTCCCTTCCTTTCCTACTTAGCGTGTCGGCTATTACATTCACTTTCCTCGGGTGATAAAGAATATCGCAATCATAATCTTTGATCAACTCCAACCACCTTCTCTGATGCATATTCAACTCTTTCTGTGTGAAGATATATTTCAGACTTTTGTGGTCGATGTATATCTCACATTTTTCTCCGTACAAATAATGCCTCTATAACTTTAAAGCAAAAAATACCTCGGCTAACTCTAAGTCATGATTAGAGTATCATTTTTCGTAATCCTTCAATCGTTGTGATGCATACACAATGACTTTGCCATGCTGCATCAGCACACATCCCAGTCCTCTATGCGATGCATCACTATACACCACAAATCCTCACGTATCATCTGATAATGATAATGCAAGCGCCTCGCTTAATCTCTTCTTCAACTCTTGAAAACTCTCTTCGCATTTGTCGGTCCATACAAATTTCACCGTTTTCCTCGTCAGATTAGTCAACGGGGTCGCTATCTTAGAAAAATCTTGGATGAATCTTCGATAGTACCCAGCTAACCCTAAGAAACTTCTCACCTCCGTCGGGGTCCTCGATTATTCCCAATTACTTACTGCTTCCACTTTTTCGGGATCTACTGAGATTCCATTCTCATCCACCACGTGGCCTAAGAATTGAACCTTCTTCATCCAAAATTCACACTTTGTGTGACGCCCCCAAAACAGGTATACATCACCTATTCTGAGTCGCCAAATACATGGTACAGAATACAAATACAATCTTAAATATACAACATGAGATGTGAGTTTGAATATAAATATTGTTTACTAGAGAGTATAAAAACTCAAAAGGAGTCCTCATTACTATTACTATCACACTATTTCACAGAATAGTGAGGACTACTAATGCAAACATCTAGGACCATCACTCTGTTCCCCGACTAGTCCCAGCTACGTTCTCATTTCCCGAAGAGAACAGTGAAAGAAAGGGTGAGCTCAACTAGCCCAATGAAGAAATATTATGACTAAGATAATGCGTAATAAATTATCATTAGCCTTCAACAAGAGATAACAACCGATAGAATATAATGAGAAATGTGTTTTTAGATCAAAAGCTGCGAGTGGAATAAACAATCCATTAGAAGAGTCAAGTAAAATATAAAATCTACTATCTTCTATGATTTAAAAAGTTTTTCACCAACTTTATCATTTGAGACTCAACAATTAATAAATAATCCACATCATTAACTCATCCCAGCACTACAGGCCAAGAATATTTTTAGTATAACGACCACGAATTATCCATGCACTACAGGCCAAAGATAATCGTGTTTTCATCAACGGTCTTGATCATGCCATAAAATAATTCATCTCATCTTTGCACCCTTGGCCGACGAGAATCCATAGCCATAATCATACCAAAAACTGTTCATCAATGCACTACGGGCCAATGAGGACTTTTACCACATCATTTGTAACATTACGGTCATGATTACACCGAATAATCCATGGTCATAATCATACCAAGTCCATCTATGCACTACATGCCACAGATGACTTTCAACAAAATATAAACATGAGGATGATGACAATGATATAAGAATTCAATAAAACAAGTTCAAGAATTAATTTGTCTAGGAACCAATAACGTCCAAATTGTCAACAGGATACTGCTTTGTAGAGTAAAATTCAAGAATGCTCAGAAGAATATTTCCTTGAAAAGATACTGGATGAAGCGCAAATATCAAGGATATTCCACTAATTTCATGGAGTATGGAAGTCAAAGTTTTAACCAACTGAGTATAATAAAGAATGGAATAACAAAGGAAATCACCATGCATACGGTACTTCACATAGACAGGTTATTCCAACAGAATAATAATTAACGGAATCGGGTCATGCGTAAAGCACGAAAGGATGTTCCAATGTATAATAAAGAATGAAATAATAACAAATCACCATGCATGCGGTATTGCCGCAGAGACGAGTTATTCCAATAGAATACCAATAAAGATTTTAACCCGGTCCGGCGTAAAACGCACAAAATGTGGATATTCCAAATCGAATAATAATAAAGATGGAACCAGTCCGGTAGTAAACGCATTGCATACATGATATTCCAATGTAATAATAATAAAGATTTTAACTGAATGTCCATGAAAAGCGCATGCATGTGGATATTCCAACATAATAATAAAGAATGAAATAACAGAAGAATTTCACCAAGTATAGGGTAGCCCGCGTATACAGGTTATTCCAACAGAATAATAAAGAATGGAATAACAGAAGTTCTCTTCATGGATAAGAAAGAAATAATACTCCCTACGAGTACAACAAATTATATTCCCTACCTTAAAAAAACTGGATACTGGAATAGTGAGGTAACAGACTTCTCTTCTTCTTTCTTTCTATAATAATTGCTTTAAAGATTTTGTGAATTGGTGAGAAATGAAAGAAGAATGAGCTTCTATTTATAGGAAAATATAGTTTCGATAATTGCACGTTTTGGGGGCTTTTCGATAAGGATTTCTCCTTATTGGCGCGCAATTAGGTGACCAAACCTCTCCTTGACAGAACTTCTAGACATTGTCAATATTGCAAATAATAATATGAATAACTTTGTCGTCTCAATTATTGATTTAATAATAATAAATATTATGCAGATGATACTGTGACAATAATTGAATCAATAATATGAAAGATATGATGCAGCAATTACTATAGCAATAATTGAGTATAACTGAGTGATTTCTCACGTAAGCACAATAATCAATATCGTGTGCTACTATGCAACCACGCGTATTACTGTACTTTTAACACCGGGTGTTTCAACAGTTAACGGTAAAACTTCCGCCGTTATTTTCATAAAGTATTTTTGTCGTTTTCTCAATCCGACAATAATTCCATTGCGGGGTCCACCAGTGATTGTACCGTCAGATGGATATTCCATGACTAAAAGAATACCCCGACCAATCGAATATTATATAACAACTTACGTACTTTACAAAGTTTATAAATCTAACCCACAACTATAACATTATATCAAATCCACACCATAATATTTAAAAAAATTATTTTGAGAAAATTAAATATTTATTCATAAAATCTGGGGTCTCACACTTTTAAAACTTCGCATACATCTTCTCCTTTCGTAGTGCGTCCAAAACAATCTTCAAATGTTCGGCGTGTTCTTCCTCTGTCTTCGAGTAGATCAAAATTTTGTCTATGAAAACTACTACAAATTTATCCAAGTATGGCTTGAAAACTCGATTCATCAAGTCCATGAATGCTGCCGGAGCATTAGTAAAACCAAATGACATTACCAAAAACTCGTAATGTCCATAACAGGTTTGAAACACAGTCTTTGGTATATCCTCATCCTGCACTTTCAGTTGGTGATATCCTGTCCGTAGGTCGATCTTCGAGAAACATTTCGCTCCCTTCAATTGATCAAATAAGTCATCTATCCTTGGTAGCGGATATCTGTTCTTGATCGTTACTCAGTTCAATTCTCGATAATCGATACAGAGCCTGTGATACCCCCAAATTCGGGTACTTCATTCCCATAGGATTTGGTGCTCACTATAAAAATAATTACATCTAACTACCCATAGTTAAGGATAAAAACATCAATTAATTTAAACAATAATCTTCCCCATTAAAGGGTTACATCATCTCATAAACAATCCCAGGTAATGTAACCTTAAATTATTACATAAGTTTACGAAATACATCATAAAAGAAAACAAGTCTTATAACATAATGCATTTAAATAAATTCTAATAATTCTTCAACACTTGGACATCTTCCCCTTTCCTTTGCTAGTAGATGGCTCATCGACTCTTTCAACTTTAGCTGCAGTGTTAATTGCAAGAGTGAGCAAACAATTGCTCACTGATATAAAGAGCAGTAATAATAACCATATGAGAATGAACAACGAATGCTGAACAATAATGAACTTGTTTTACAAATCAAAAATAGAAAACAAGTTCGAACTTTAATATCTGAGGGTCTTAAGACCACAAACTATGTCCACGGTGATTAGGTATTACTACCCCAACCTTAACAGTCAATTAGACTATACAGACCCTTCTTAACGTACTTAGGGGGATCAGCCCTTTGTACCGTGTATTGTGTACAAACATCTAAACGTTAACACGTACTAAATCCCCTATGTTAGGGTGTTCATCTCAATTAGAATTTACAATTTCCACACTAAAGAGGGGTTAGCTCGGAACTAACTTATCAGTGGTTCTAGAATTTTAGAACATCATTCATAATAGATTAGTTCAATCAATAAGAGTTTGCTTACTACTTGGAGGTTTAATATAATCAATATAGAATTGAACAAGATTTTCAAAGTCAAAGACCGAATAACAACATTGTATAATTGAATAAACATGGTGTACATGCAAAGTACTATATCCAAAAGAGTTAGAACAATCTCATTTGAATCGATGTATTAGAACAATATATGCTTTAAATAATAATATCAAGATTTAGAAAAGTAAAAATTGCTCGAGGTAACGAATTAGGTTACAAGAGCTTGTACAAACATATGCAAGATATATTATGTTTGCTCAATTTCAACATAAAAATTAGGAACTTATACAACGATAACTTAGGAATAGAAAACTTGCATAAGTATAACATAACAACGATAAGTAAACCTTTCTAAAAAATTAAGTAGCAAAGGTTAGGGATACTTGCTCAATAAAAGATTAGGATAAGAAACTTACCTTATATGTAAGCTACGCATGTATAACAATGTTCTCCAATTACCCTACAAATATCATTGGAATCGCAATAGCAATTAGTTGTATTAATATTAACTTTATGGGTTTAACCCCTCATTTAGGTTATAACCTTAACTTAACATCTAACCATGTTGATTAACACCTTTAACGAATCTGAAATTACATTATAAACTAACATAAACCTCATCATTTACTTTTAACTTTCATAACATCACTTTTTGATTTATTACATAACTTAATTAACAAACACTTACAAATCTTCACACTTTTTGTTATAACACATTACAATATGTTGTTGTAGCCTATGTTATGTCTTAACATTATTAACATGCTTGCTAAACTAGATTAAGTCCATTAATCATGACCTACAAATAGGCGTGATCCTTTGCTTAGGCTCGAGGCACTGGCACTTAGAATCAATATTTCCGAGATTTTAGAGGCCTACTACTAGCAGCCTACTCAAGTGCTTCGCTTATGGTAATGGCGCTCAGCCCACACACGTACATAAACTCACAGCAGCTCTGCTACACAATAGACACCCAATTAAACCCAAAACCACAGAAATTCACAAACCTAAACATCTAAAACTCTATAATAACATAGTTAACCATGCTATACACCATTTTAACCACATAAACAAGAATTTGAAGAATCAAAACCACAATTTTCCAAATTTCTTCAATTTTGACACTTCGAGCGAATTCGATCGCCACAAATTCGTTTCTTAATCAATTGACATGATTCAAACTACGTCACTTTCGTTTCTTAACACACTAACATAATCCAACACCAATTTACAGATTATCATATATATTAAACATGAAATTTTGTACTTTATTAAGCCTTTTTTTATAAACATACACTGTTTTTCACTTTTTTCCCCTACAAACCCAAATTCATGTATTTAATCATCAAATAACACTCACAAATGATGATTAACAGTTTATAACAACATACATACATGTATGAATCCAATATAACTATCAATTTACAATGGATAATCATAGAAACTCAAAACATAAATATTAGAAATAAAATATACCTTCAAACCCTAGTTGTATGCTAACAAGAGATGGTGACTCTCTCTCAAAACCACTGTAATTCTTCCTTCTCTAAAATCTCTCTGTTTTCCTCTTTGTAGTTCTATTAGCTAGGCTTAGGAAAACTCACGCAATATACACTGACTCCCTTTTCCCAACGTACGTCAGGTGAAAAACCCAAAAGGCGTCGGTTAAAATAATCCAAAAGCTATAAGGTTGCGTTTGGTTACACACCTATTCCCCAAACTAGATTATTTTAATAATATTATATGCTTTCATGTGTCACACTCTAGTTAATTTAAATAACTTTTAGTTCAGTTAATTTGAATAACTTAAAATAGTAATTATAATAATTTCTATTATAATTATATTTATGAATAATAAATAAGTATATATCTAATTTAAATTATTAAATTAGACCAAAACATTATTTAATTTAATTTACTTATTTTCTTAAATATTAAACACTTCATTTAATTTAATTATTTTCATTAAATTAAATCCTCAAATAATAAAATAACTATTCATTAATTTAGTTAACATACATACTCAACTAAATTATTACATCACCATTCATCAAATATTTACTTTTTCCAATAAATAAAATATTTAAAATATTTAATTAATCAATAAATATTTAAATTAAATTACAAATTTCTCGATCGTTACATCCTTCCCTCTTTAAAAGGATTCTGTCCCCAGAATCACAACTTCTTCATAGGACAAATCTTTCTCAAACTGTAAGGGCTCATATTTTATAACATGTTTATAGTCATGCTTATATGGTCTCAACACCGAGACATGGAAAATATTATGGATATGCACCAATTTTGGAGGTAAAGCTACCTCTTATGCCACTTCACCCACGTGTCGAAGCACTTCAAAATGTCCTATAAACCTAGGGCTTAATTTCCCCGTCTTGCCAAAACGAATTTTTCCCTTCCAGTGAGATACTTTCAAGAACACATAACTACCAACATCGAATTCCCAATTTTGTCGGTGTTGATCGACATATTTCTTTTGTCTATCTTGTGCAGATATCAATCTTGCTCGAATGACCTTGATGATTTTTACAGTTTGTTGTACCAACTTTGGACCCAATAGTTTACATTCACCTACCTCATCCCAGCATAACAGAGTTCTGCATTTCCTGCCGTATAACGCTTCATAAGGCGGCATGCCAATAATTGTGTGATAACTATTATTATAAGAAAATTCAACCAACGATAAATGATCGTCCCAATTTTCCTTGAAATCCATAATACATGCTCTGAGCATATCCTCTAGTGTATAGATGGTTTTCTCACTATGTCCGTCTGTTTGAGGATGGTATGATGTGCTCATTCTCAACTGAGTTCCCAAACATTCTTATAATCGTTTCCAAAAATTTGATGTGAAACGTGGATCTCTGTCTGATACAATGGACACAGGTACACCATGTCTTGAAACAATTTCCTTCAAGTAAAGTTTTGCCAATCGATCTAGGTTAAATCTAATCTTGATTGGTAAGAAGTGTGCCAACTTCGTTAATCGATCAATAATCACCCAAACGGTGTCATAACCTTCCTGAGTCGTTGGAAGACCTACCACAAAATCCATTGTGATATGCTCCCATTTCCATTCCGGTATCTCCAACGGTTTCAATAATCCGCTTGGCCTTTGGTGTTCAGCTTTAACTTTCTGACACGTTAAGCATTTCGCCACATACTCAGCCACATCTTTTTTTATATTCAGCCACCAAAAAAGTTGTCTAAGATCCTGGTACATTTTTCGTACCTCCGAGTGAATCGAATATCTTGAGTTGTGAGCTTTACTCAGAATTTCCTCTTTAACTTCCGGTACAGGCGGAACCCAAATTCTCCCTTCGAATCAAAGTAACCCTTCCGAATCGATTTTGAATTTGCTTTCCTCCCCTTCAGACACTTTCTGTTTTTTCTTTTCGCAGTCTCCATCCTAATGTTGTGCATCCTTCACTTTATCTACCAACATTAGACCGTTTCCTATCTGGAATAACTTCTCGTCGAATTTTGTCGGATATTTAATTTCCACTTCCATCTTAGCTATTTCCGACACTAACTTCTCCTGAGCTGTCAACATCATTAGTTTCTCCCGTCCCTTTCTACTTAAAGCATCAGCAAAAACATTCGCCTTTCCGGGATGATAGAAAATCTCGCAGTCATAGTCTTTGATCAGCTCCAACCATCTTCTCTGCCTCATATTCAATTCTTTTTGTGCTTCAGACTTTTATGGTCAGTATATATCTCACACCTCTCTCCATAAAGATAATGTCTCCAAATCTTTAAGGCAAATACCACCGCAGCTAACTCTAAGTCATGAGTTGGATACCCTTTCTCGTAATCTTTTAATTGACGTGATGCATACGCAATAACTCTGTCGTTTTGCATAAGCACACAACCTAGTCCTTTATGCGATGCATCACTATACACCACAAAATACCCTGTATCATCAGGTAATGATAACACAGGTGTCGTACTTAACCTTTTCTTTAATTCATGAAAACTTTCCTCACACTTCTCCTTCCAAACAAACTTAACCGCCTTCCTGGTTAAATTAGTCAACGGGGTTGCGATATTGGACAAGTCTTGAATAAATCGCCTATAGTAACCTGCCAACCCTAAGAAAATCCTTATCTCTGATGGTGTCTTCGGCTGATCCCAGTTTACTACAGCTTTAACTTTAGATGGATCTTCCGAAATTCCGTCTTTATCAATAACGTGTCCGAGAAACTGTACACGTTCCAACCAAAACTCATATTTTGAAAATTTTGCGTACAACTTCTCTTTTCTCAATGTCTCCAACGTCACTCTTAAGTGTTCAACATGTTCCTCCTTGGTCTTGGAATACACCAGGATATCATCAATAAACACCACCATAAATTTATCTAAGAATGGTTTAAACACCTTGTTCATCAAATCCATGAACATTGTAGGTGCATTAGTTAAACCAAATGACATAACCAGAAACTCGTAATGACCATATCGAGTTCTGAATGTCGTCTTTGGTACGTCTTCTAGCCTCACCTTCTGCTGATGATAACCACTCCTCAAGTCTATCTTTGAAAAATACCTCGCACCCTTCAGTTGATCAAACAGGTCATCGATTCTCGGTAACGGATACTTATTTTTAATCATGACCTTATTCAATTCTCTATAATCAATACAAAGTCGCATCGATCCATATTTCTTCTTAACAAATAATTTCGGTGCTCCCCATGGCGATACACTCGGCTGGATATACTTCTTATCGAGAAACTCTTGTAATTGCACCATCAACTCTTTTATCTCTACCAGGGCCATTCTGTATGGTGCCTTAGATATCGGGCCCGTTCTTAGTACTAAATCAATCACGAACTCGATTTGTTGATCTGGCGGAAGACCCGACAATACGTCCACAAAATCTCTTATTATCGGTATCTCTTCTAACTTCGCATTCTTCTTCTATGTATCAACTATGTAGGATAAGTATCCTACACATCCTTGTTTTAACAACTTCTTGGCTTGCATCACCATCAGACAACTTGCTTGTCGAGGTGACTTGCTGCCATAGAACACAACCTTTGACGGAGTCATAAGGTTAACACATTTTCTTTGGCAATCAATTACTGCTCCGTGATTGAATAACCAATCCATTCCTAGGATAACATCAAACTCACCCAGTCTAATTGGTATCAAGTCTACCATCATTTCTTGACCCTTTATAACCACCCTACAATTCTTATATATGAATCTAACAGGAATCACTTCCCTATTTATAATCTCTATGCTCAAAGGATAATCTAATTCTTCCTGAGGCAAATCTAAGTTCTGGGAAAATTCATCGGATATAAATGAACAAGTAGCACCCGAATCAAATAGTACATAAGCATTAATACCATTAATTGGAATGATACCTGACATCACATCCTTAGACTAAACAGCATCATGCACGGTCATATTGAAAGTTCTCGCAGTAGGTCGGCTTGAATGTGCTGGTCCAGTGATAGTCAATGCACCACCACCGTTGTTGTTTCCCTTTCCTACACTTGCACTCCCTGATGGCTTTTTAGGGAAATCACGAGTCATGTGATCCTTCGAACTACAGGTAAAACATGCTCCTTTCTTTGGGATAAAATAGTTCGGTGCAATGTGTCCCTCCTGACCACAGTTGAAACACACTCGTTTTCCCTTCAAACATACCCCAGTATGGTTCTTTCCACAAGTAGCACAAGCTTCAAACTTTTTCTTCTGCCGACTTCCTTGTTGTCCTTCCGTAGTCGAATTCTCGTTCCACTTCCTTTTCTGATTGTTACTTCCACCAACCTTATTTTCATTCTCATTCTTCCTCTTCTTCTATTCTTGATTATACTTGGTCAAGGCATCGCTTCCACCTTCTATGATAATTGCCTTTTCTAGTACAGCCGCAAATGTATTTAACTGAAACATTGAAACCTTGCTATACAGCCTGGGTTTCAATCTTATTCGAACCTTCTCGCCTTACACTCATCCGTATTGACTTGATAAGTGGAACACCTTGCCAACTTGTTAAACTTCGTAGCATATTCTGGCACCGTCATGGTTCCTTATTTCAGCTCCAGAAATTTCACCTCCAACTGATTCTGAGAACTCGCTGGAAAGTAAATTTCAAAAAATATCTCCTTAAATATATCCCACGTTATCACTCCTTGCCCCCCCCCCCCACGAACCTTATTTGCTTGCCACCAGTAGCTAGCTTCAGACTTCAGCATGAACATCGCGAACGCAGTCTTCTGATCTTTGTTAACTCTAGCAACATCAAACACTTTCTCCATTTCCATGATCCAGGTTTGGGCTTCCACTAGATTCATAGACCCTTGAAACTCTGGCGGTCCAACCGCTTTGAATTCCTTGAAGGTCGTAACTTGATCTTGCAGTTGATTCGCAAGTGTTCCCGTCAACAAAGTCACCAACTGCTGAACCGGGTTAGCGTTGGCCTCGTTGTTATTATTAGTAGACCCCTCAGGAGGTGGTTGTTGACGTGGTTGTCTTCTTCTAGAAGGCATTTTCTGTTAAAATATACGCTTATTAGTTCATTTATTCAATTCCTTGAATATTTTAAAGTTTAACTTTAAACATTCTAAGATTAAAGCTATAACACATAACCTTTCAAATAACTTTGATATTTTATTCATTCATAATGCTTTAAAACATATAAAAGATAGCATATCTGCTATTAACATCCACTTTCCTGAACTAAACAATTTCAGGATTACATACTCATACTACCCCTTTATTCATCTCAAAATAAGGGATTTAAAACTTTATTTATTTACATAAATAACCACATATTATTATCACTCTTATTTTTTATCTATGCATATTAAGACGTCGAGAGGCTTCTCTGCGCTCTTCCTCCATAATACGATATGCCATCCTACGATCCATCACGAACCATGGCGAGTCTTCAAATTATGGCGGGTAATAAAAGACTTGATCCTAGGCCCTATCAATTGCAGAATTAAAGGCATGATCCATTTCGTTCATTTTGGCTTTCTTCAATTGGACTTTAGCCTCAGCACAGTCTGCATGTTGAGTCGCCTTCATCCAAGAGTCCTCTGCTCTTGCACGCTTAGTTGATTCCTCTTTGAAGTCATTTTTTAATTTCTCCATGTCAGTCTTCATCTTCTCGTTTACTGCCAATAGATCCTCATGTTGACCCTTAGTATGAACTAGGTCCCACTCCGTGTCTCCAAGTTTTGAGTCAAGTTCCTGAATCTCTGCCTCCTTCTGCTCCATTGCAGCGTGATGCATCTCAACCAACTCCTTCAGTTCCTCTACATTATCCTGTAACTCTATGTTATGGTCGTACAAAGCATCATACATCTCAGCCGATATGGAGTTTGGTGGAAACTCCACAGGATCCTCTTCCTCCTCTATCTCCTCAGACTATCCTCCTCGGGATCGGTCACAGGCTCATCCTCCAGAATCAAATGTTCCCGCACAACGTGAATATCCCGGGGTTCGTCATATCTAGGTATCTGAGGTATCACCTCCCTAGCTGGACTGGATCCTCCTTCGTTAGACATCTTGACAATAAAATATTTTAAGTTTTACTTAACATTATCGATACTCGCGAGCACATAAGTTATTAACACATAGCACATAATGCCTTTTATTGTTTAGCTTCAATGGATGCCTTAAGGCATTCCTTAAAACCCGATAAGAGTTAAACACCACTATATTTTCTTAACTCCTTAAAGGTTACTTCCTAAGGTTTCCCCCACTTAAGGTTCATAACCTAAAGCTTTGAAACCAACCTGTGACACCCCCAAATCTGGGTACTTCATTCCCATAGGATTTGGTGCTCACTATCAAAATAATTACATCTAACTACCCATAATAAAGGATAAAAACATCAATTAATTTAAACAATAATCTTCCCCATTAAAGGGTTACATCATCTCATAAACAATCCCAAGTAATCTAACCTTAAATTATTACATAAGTTTGCGGAATACATCATAAAAGAAAACAAGTCTTATAACATAATGCATTTAAATATATTCTAATAATTCTTTAACACTTGGACATCTTGCCCTTTCCTTTGCTAGTAGATGGCTCATCGACTCTTTCAACTTTAGCGACAGTGTTAATTGCAAGAGTAAGCAAACAATTGCTCACTGATATAAAGAATAGTAATAATAACCATATGAGAATGAACAACGAATGCTGAAAAATAATGAACTTGTTTTACGAATCAAAAATAAAAAAACGTTCAAACTTTAATATCTGAGGGTCTTAAGACCACGAACTATGTCCACGGTGACTAGGTATTACTACCCCAACCTTAATAGTCAATTAGACTATACAGACACTTCTTAACGTACTTAGGGGGATCATCCCTTTGTACCATGAATTGTGCACAAACATCTAAACGTTAACACGTACAAAATCCCCTATGTTAGGGTTGTTCGTCTCAATTTGAATTTAGAATTTCCGTACTAAAGAGGGTTTAGCTCAGAACTAACTTATCAGTGGTTCTAAAATTTTAGAACACCATTCATAATAGATTAGTTCAATCAATAAGAGTTTGCTTACTACTTGGAGGTTTAATATAATCAATATAGAATTGAACAAGGTTTTCAAAGTCAAAGACCGAATAACAACATTGTATAATTGAATAAACATGGTGTACATGCAAAGTACTATATCCAAAAGAGTTAGAACAATCTCATTTGAATCGATGTATTAGAACAATATATGCTTTAAATAATAATATCAAGATTTAGAAAAGTAAAAATTGCTTTCGAGGTAATAGCGAATTAGGTTACAAGAGCTTGTACAAACATATGCAAGATATATTATGTTTGCTCAATTTCAACATAAAAATTAGGAACTTATACAACGATAACTTAGGAATAGAAAACTTGCATAAGTATAACATAACAACGATAAGTAAACCTTTCTAAAAAATTAAGTAGCAAAGGTTAGGGATACTTGCTCAATAAAAGATTAGGATAAGAAACTTACCTTATATGTAAGCTACGCATGTATAACAATGTTCTCCAATTACCCTACAAATATCATTGGAATCGCAATAGCAATTAGTTGTATTAATATTAACTTTATGGGTTTAAACCCTCATTTAGGTTATAACCTTAACTTAACATCTAACCATGTTGATTAACACATTTAACGAATCTGAAATTACATTATAAATTAACACAAACCTCATCATTTACTTTTAACTTTCATAACATCACTTTTTGATTCATTACATAACTTAATTAACAAACACCAAATCTTCACACTTTGTGTTATAACACATTACAATCTATTTTTGTAGCCTATGTTATGTCTTAACATCATTAACATGCTTGCTAAACTAGATTAAGTCCATTAATCATGACCTACAAATAGGCAATATCCAACGCCTGAGCTCGGGGCATGATGCAACTCTATTATCCACTTGCTTGAGCTTGCCTTCTTTGCATATTCTTGAGAAGGCTACTGGCGTCATGTTGTCTTTATTTTGTCTATGCTTTACGATACCATTTCTATGAGCGGAAATAATACTAATAATAATAAAAATAATATAAATATCAAGCTTAAATTACATTTATTAGAGTCTAATCTCAAGTACGCAACCTTTACTATATTCTTTACATGATATATAATACATATCATTATCTTAATATAGTCTAATTATTACAAAAGATACCATTAAACATATTTTGTTTGCTTTCCTTTTCACTTGTTCTTGTCTGAACCTTTAGGTTGATCATGCCTAGCTTAAAACATTTAATTTAAAGCAAGAATGAGCATTTGGGTGCCCAGCAAGTAATAATAATTAGAAATATAATTAGTTGAAAGAAATAAATATTTTTTTTGTACATCACTTCTACAACGAATTTATAGTTGTGAAGTAAACTGAACCGATAATAATAACATAACAATTCTATCTCAAATTTTTTAAACTACGTATTGACTATATATATTGGGTAGTCGACATACTATGAACATTGTTTTCAATTTTTGAAAAGGTTAGACAGAACTTCATCTGCAAACCGTCATAACTTACAGGCATGATGGTGTACATCCCATGGACCCTATATTGATCAATACTACATTGCAAGAACGATAGGATCGTTCACTCTGTCCGCCTTAGGCCCATAAAAGTTTTTCCGTGATCGGGATGTTCATACTTAGTCTGGAATCCGAACCAAAACAATTTGATTGGATATAAAAAGGTTTTATCATATTCAACGATATTTCTGAATCTGTGTCTAGCTGGTCAAATAGCTTAGACGGCTTCTATATATATCAACATGTGTTTAAATATAATGATTATCCAAGTGGGGACACTTGTATAACCATATTTTGAAATTAACGAACAGAATATATATATGAGTTATATAATATAATATCACGTTGATAAACAATGATCGGATATAATATATACGACAATAGGGTTAATAATCTAGTACAATAATAATATAATTCTGAAACTTCTTACTCATGTCCATTGCATAAAGGAAATGCAAAGGTAGGATACTTGCCTGGTCTGCTGCTTACAGTTACGCAACTTAGTTTTTATCTTTATAACGAAACCTATCATTAATAAGATCATTTTACTAATTAGAATAACATTCTATAACACATAGCACTGCTTATTGCAGTCAGCACATAACCTAATCACCTTGTCACACACATATTCAACAGTCATTGAATCACAAACAAACATTAATACAGTCAAAATATCTAAGTCTAGATCAATTTCTAAAACATGTCGGTGTACCGATAGCTTTATCGGGTAATTATCGAGTCTAAGACTCTATCCTGTAGTTCAACATCTGTAAGTATCAGTCATATTATTTTTAAATGACTTATAATAATTTTAAAACATTTATTATAATTTATCATGAATTTTCAAACACCGGAATCATTATTAAATGATTTAAATATTAAATAATTCAATTATCATTAATATTTAATTAATATTAAACTATTAATGAAACCATTGCCTAAATGTTAAAGTTATTTATAATAACTCAAAATACTTTTAAAGTATTAATATTATCCTTAAATGATTTTTAAAAGAATTAAAATCATTTTAAATAATTACCATTAATATTAAAGTATTAATGTATTATTTATCAAAATATTAAAAGTCCTTATTTATAACTTAAAATATTTTTAATTCATTTATTTCCTTTTAAATGATTTTTAAAGTAATAAAACCATTTTAAAACTATTTATTTAATATAATTATTAAATAAATTAAATACCTTTAAATATTCCAAAATATTAAATATTTATGAAATATATTCAAAATAATTAAAACTAATTTTCCGACTTTAAAATAATTTTAATAATTTATTATGTATTTTAATAATTTAAAACTATTTTTTCTATTTATTTAATTAAAATAATTAATTTCCAAAAATATTTGTCGCTTTAAAAGGGGCCTATAGCGACACAAAACCGTCATATAGGTGTTATTGAAATGTTTCTTGCCAAACCTGTAAATTGTAAGGCGGTTTATAATATAGTGGTTTGACCACCCATAAATTCATGTTCAATAAGCTTCTGATTTGTCTAAAGTGTTCGTGTTGTAGTATGTGTGATGCCCCAAAAATAGGTATACATCACCTATTCTGAGTCGCCAAATACATGGTACAGAATACAAATACAACCTTAAATATACAACATGAGCTGTGAGTTTTAATACAAATACTGTCAAAATAAGTCCTCAATACATTTATTATCACACTATTTCATAGAATAGTGAGGACTACTAATGCTATCATCTGGACCGTCACTCTGTTCCCCGACTAGTCCCTGTAGACACTCGAAAAAATAGGCACTCATAACGAGATACACTGTACCAACCCGGCAATAACATCGGAAAGACAGGCACACCTCAAAGATGACAGTGAGGACCTTCAACAAATCGCAAAGAGTCCAATCTCGGTGAAGTCGAAGCAACGTCATTATCATTGTCCGGAGATAACACCGGTGAGGGGCAACAATCGCCATCTCGTCCAAACACGATGCCACGTCTCGTCTCTATGCAACAATGTCCCACAAGGCTAACCAATCCCGAGTGACTATTGTGCGGGGTAACAGATGAAAGTTGAAGCTTGAAGACCGGAGGTTATCGTCCCGTCTTCAAAGACTTCGTACAAACTCTAATCCCATGTCATCGTACAACTCTCGACAAATGCGGTCCGAAATAGGTCCTGAATACCTCAAAACGGATGCCCGGATTGCACTTTTCAAAATCCGAGTGGACATTATAGTGCATGAATGCACGTACTTCGAGACGACCCGACCCGATAGAACCGGGCCTACCCGACCAGCCTCTGGTACACCTGCGGCTCAGCCGCAGGTACACCTGTGGCACATATTGCCTATAAATAGAGGGCTTGGGGTGCTGATTTTTAAGAGAAAAAAGACGGGGAAACCCTGCACAATTTGCTCTGCACTTGACATACAGTGTATTTTTTCACTTTCAAACACCTGTGAGCTCATATATAGCCTCTTTTGTACCCATAAAATCCCAGTGTTTACCCACTCTAAATATATAGAAGCCCTTTTATCAGTCAGCTGTAAGCCTTCTTACACACTTTAGAGTCTTTCTCTTCATCTTTGCACACACCCTTCTACACGTTGAGAGTCGTGTTGCTTGCTTTTACCTTTAACTTCTATCCGTGGTTTCATTCCATCAGTATATATATATATATATTAAAGCGAGAACGCTCCTGCATCAAGTCAGGCTCAATCGAGGCATAACTCGATAATGTTAGTCAATATATATATAAATATATATATATATATATATATATATATATATATATATGAGACTTGAAATAGCAAAGAGAAGTTTGATTAAAAAGATCTTACTAAACAGATTACTAACCATAAACAACTTGGCTCTGATACCATTAGAGGGCGAAGAGGAAGAAAAGAAAGAGAAGAAGAACAAATGCGCATACATAATTAAATTACTAAACAGAAGATATTAGAATATCCATTGTTCATGCTATTCAAAGAGATAGCGAAGGCAATCCCATCTTTGATGAAGATGCTGGTATTGGTCTTCCTGATGGAGTCAATACTTTAATATTTACAATAATTAAACATTTTGTTGGAACCCCTAGTAATATTACAGAAAGAATTCATGATCAATTAAGAAATCTTACTTGTCCCACTCTAAGTGATTTTAGATGGTACAAAGATGTATTTACCTCTAGAGTTATGATGAGAAATGATAGTAATAAACCATTTTGGAAAGAAAAATTCATTAATTGTTTACCTTCGTTATTTGCTCACAAAGTTAGAGAAGAATTAAGTAAAAATTTAGGATATATTGATTATGATAATTTAACCTATGGTGATATTATTAGTCATATTCAAAAAATTGGATTAAAAATGTGTATTGATTTTAAGTTAGCTAAACAAGCGAAAAAGACAAAAATAAAGCTAAATACGAGTTAGGAACATTTTGTGTGAATAAAGATGGTTTACTGCTAGTTGCTCCCTCTAGAAAGAAAGCACGAGCATAAAGATAAACATATTGAGTCACATAAAATTCATAAACGCTAGTAAGAAAAGGTATAATCACAATAAAAGTAATAATAAGAGTAATAATCAAGATACCTATTATAATAAACCAAAGTCATCTAAGAAAAAATCATATAAAAAATCAAAGACATTTGATAAAAGTAAAATTATCGCGCCACAATTGTGGCGAAAAGGTCACTATAAAAGTGAATGTAGAGTTAAATAAAAATTAGCTCAGTTTGAATATTTCAACGAAGATACATAATGCTTATTAGAATTAATGAGAATTGATAATAACGAGAGTAGCGAGAATGAAGAAGCCTCGATATTCCGAGAATCTTCTAGTAATAACTCATCTAACAATATTTACGATAGTGAAAATGAAGTCACTATATATATACAGATAATTGCAATAAAATTGTTGTAAAAAAGAGTGAATGTAATTACAAAAGAAGAAGAAGAGAGTTCTTTATTAGTTGATTTAGTAAAATTACAGACCCCGAATTAAAAACTCAGTATCTGAAACAATTAAAAGATTTATTAACTAAAGATAAAAAAGTCACTGATAAGGTTCTTAGAGCCAAAGAAAAACCCATTTTTAGTTTAAACAAAACACTTGAAAGATTTAAGTTTCCAGTAAAAGAAATTACCCTCCTTGAGTTAAATCAAGAAGTTAATAAACTTAAGAAAGAGATTTCTAATTTAAAATTAGATATTTCCAATTTAAGAAAAGAGATTGACGATAAAAATCGATCTTCAAGTTCATGATTCCTCTTCTAGTGATGAAAGTCACGATGAACCGTAATCATCGGTCTTTAAAGATTACGATCTCTTTATTCAAGGTCTCTCCTTAAAAGAATTAAAGATATCACTATTCAAAATGGTATATCTTTATTAATTTAGTTATTGATAAAACTTTCTCGAATTACGACTCCTGCTCTAATACATCAAAAGCAGACTTGAATTGTATTCAAGAAGGAATTATCCCCACTAGATATTATAAGAAAACTAGTGAGAAGCTAAATTAGGCTAACTACTTACGGTAGTCAAATGAAAATAAAATACAAATTACCTAATGTACATATTTGTCAAGACAACATGTGTTTTAAGACCTCATTTGTCTTAGTTCGCAATCTTACTGACAAAATTATTTTAGGTTTACCATTTATATATTTACTTTACCCATTTACCACTAGTAATAAAGGTCTAAGTTGTGAACATTTAGGAAAGAAAATTACATTTAAATTTTTAATTAAACCAAAAGAAAGAGATTTAAAATTTATTCAAGAAGAATCAATTTCTAAATCACTGAACCTGTTAAATTGTAAAATTACCCACTTAAATTTTCTTAAAGAAGAAGTTAGGTATCAACAAGTTGAAGAACAGCTTAAAAGTAACAGAGTTCAAGAAAAGATAAAAGAGTTAAAAGATTATCTAATAAAAAACTTATGTTCTGATTCTCCCAATGCTTTTTGGCATAGGAAGAAGCACACAGTTAGATTACCCTATGCTAAGGAATTTAAAGAACATTTAATTCCCACTAAAGCTAGGCCTATTCAAATGAGTCACGAACAAATGGAGTTATGTAAAAATGAAATTAATGATCTTCTCAGTAAGGGTTTAATTAGACATAGTAAGTCACTATGGTCTTGCCCAGCTTTCTATGTTAATAACGAAGCTGAGAAAGAGCGAGGTGTCCCTCGGTTAGTCATTAATTACAAGCCATTAAACAAAGTTTTAGAGTGGATTAGGTACCCTTTGCCAAACAAGGATGATCTCCTTGGTAGGTTAAGTGTCTCTACCATCTTTAGTAAATTTGACCTTAAAATGCGGATTCGGCAAGTTGCTATTCATCCCGATGATAGGTACAAAACTGCATTCACCACTCCGTTCGAACACTATGAATGGAATGTTCAGTCATTTGGACTTAAAAATGCACCTAGTATATTTTAGAATATTCTTAATAATATTTTGAATCCCTAAAGTCATTTTATTATTGTATACATTGATGATATCCTTGTATTCTCCAAGACTATTGAAGAACATATCAAACATTTGAATTCATTCTTCAAAACAGTTAAAACCAATGGTCTTGTCATTTCCCCTTCCAAGTGTAGTCTATTCCTGACCAAAGTCAGATTTCTCGGGTTAATCCTCTATCATGGACTCACGCGGCCAATTGACAGAGCTATTCAATTTGCCGTAATGGGTTCCGAGATAAGATTACCGAGCAAAGAATCGACTCTGAGAGGTTTCTTGGCTCGCTTTCAATTATATTGGCTAGTTTTATAAGAACCTCGGGAAGATTTGTAAGCCTCTCTTTCGGTAACACACAAAAGTAATCCACCTCCATGGACCGACATTCATACTTACGTCAGTCAATAAGTTAAAAAGTATGTTAAGGTTTTTCCACGCCTTGGCATCTCTAACGATTCAACTTTCAAAATAGTTGAAACCGATGCTTCGACATTGGCTTTTGTGGCATACTCAAACAAAAGTTAACCATTACTTAGATGAACAAATTGTTCGTTTCTATTCCTAGCGCATGGAACCTACACGCTTAAAATACAAAATACTATTAAAAAGAGATTTTATCATTAGTTTTATGTATTAAAAATTTCGAGAGATTTATTAAATCAAAAATTCCTAGTTAGAATAGATTGTAAGTCAAAGAAAATTTATTCTTGAAAAAGATGTTGAAAACGTCGACTCTAAGCATTCATTAAGCTAGATGGCAAGCTATTTTAAGCATTTTTGATTTTGATATTGAATATATTAAAGGTAGTAACAACTCAATTCCAGATTTTCTCACTCGTGAGTTTATTAACACATGTACTATTGCAGCATCATGAGTGTACGAGGAGGTTCATCTTCTCGTGGTCATGGTCGCTTCTCTTGAGTCCATAGAATCGATCAAAAGGAACTGTTGTTCCTCATCCAGTTACCCAAACCCACAATAAATTCCAGGTGCTTGGTACAGTCCCCAAGCCCTACTCCTCTGTTCTTGCCAGTCAACCAAAGCCATTTGATATTTACGCTAGTCAAACCCCAGCTGCCTCTTCAAAATCGAGTCACCCAGTGTTTGATTATCATCAGGTTTATGATCAACACTTATTCCATGTTTAGTTAAATATGAAACCCAAAAATGATCCAATTCAGTTAGCAGCCCAATATTTTCCTTCGGGATGACATTTTATTCCTTTAGCTCCATATAAGTCACTCATATATTATAGAGACATTCTTATTGAAACAGAGTCAGTTTTCATTAAACCAATCTATGCCAATGATGATAAATCAAAACTCCTTTATCATTCATTGTATATTATACAGGTCCTCAATTTATCAGATTGGGGTAGTCATCCATCAGATCTTAAGTCTCTTTCTAATCAATATAGCTCTTTTTGCTACTATGATTATATTTAGGCTTGGCACAAAATCATGCTTCATCAAAATGAAGATCATAGTCATTCGTGGTTTTTTCAGTTTGACCACAAATTCAAGAGTCAATTCCCCAAATGGTTAATCCTTTGGTGGACAAGGTATGGTTTGTGTCACGACATTTTCCCCAAACCTCTCCTTGCTCAGTTAGAACATTTCTGTCGCCATAGTAACTATCATACTAAATATGAGGAAATTCCAGTCTTCCTTATATTTTGTAGTAAATATACAATCCCTTGGATTCTCAAATGGCAATATGTCGTTTCAGCTACCCAAGAAGTTACAGTATTTCAGTCTCCGTCGTCCATAGGTATTAGGACTGCTCAGACTTACATTTCCCCAATTACTCAGGTCTCTCACCATTTTCCATTAAATGGTGGGATAAATTCGGTGTTGATAGAATAGTCGGCCAAGTTCAAAAGGAATTTCCGCCTTCTCCTCTATTAACTCCTCCAGTTAACACTCCTCCAGTTACTACGGCCTCTGCCATTGCATCTTCTAGTAAATCAGTCGCTAAAACAGCTGATAAGTCAAAAGAAAAATCAGTTGTTCCTCCTGCCTCTGATGAAGTTACTAATGTTTCCAGCTACTCTAGTTCAGAGTTAAGGCGTCTTGCTGATGCCATTCAGTCAAGACTTGATCAATTACAAGAAGAATCAGATAAAGCTTCTTCTCAGTCCAGAGGAGAAAATTCTAGTCAAGACCTTGAAGACGAAGGTGATTGTGATCCTTACGGCACGATCAGTCTTCAGGATGCTCAAGATCCATTTTCTTGAGCCCCTCAGTAATCAATCAAAGTGAAGGTGTGATTCTCCACTTGATCGGCCAAAGACTTTTTCTCCTCAGATAGCCTTAGTCACATGCACTGCTGCCCGGCCTCGGTCCACTGCTCGGCAGGCATTGTCGTGACATCTTCTTTTTCCTCCAAAGCGGCGTTCAATCAAGTATCCGCCCCCAGCCGCGTTAGTCAAAGAAGACGCTTTTTCCAATCAAAGCGATTCTTTTTCCTTTACTTTAGTAAAATGTTTTTACTTGTACTTTTACTTTAGTAAAATGTTTCTTACTTTTACTTTACCCCGGTTATTGTAATAGTAATCTTGTAACAGTTCGTTTCCTTGTTCTATAAAAGGAAATCGAATTCATTTGGTTTAGGCAGACTTAGAAAGACTCAGAGTTCCTTCTCTGATAAATCTTTAGCCTCAACCGCTGATTAAGCCTACTCAACCCCCATTCATCTAATGTTCTTTTTCTAGTAAATTTATAAGTTATATTTCTTTGTAATTCATCTTGTAATATAATCAATAAAATTGTTTTTTATTTACTAATTTAATTGTGTATGCACATTTGTTCTTCTTCTCTTTTCTCTTCTTCCTCTTCCTCCCTCTAATGGTATCAAAGATGTATTAAAACTTATGTTCTGATTCTCCTAATGCTTTTTGGCATAGGAAGAAGCACACAGTTAGATTACCCTATGCTAAGGAATTTAAAGAACATTTAATTCCCACTAAAGCTAGGCCTATTCAAATGAGTCACGAAAAAATGTAGTTATGTAAAAATGAAATTAATGATCTTCTCAGTAAGGGTTTAATTAGACATAGTAAGTCACCATGGTCTTGCCCAGCTTTCTATGTTAACAATGAAGCTGAGAAAGAGCGTGGTGTCCCTCGGTTAGTCATTAATTATAAGCTATTAAACAAAGTTTTAGAGTGGATTAGGTACCCTTTGCCAAACAAGGATGATCTCCTTGGTAGGTTAAGTGTCTCTACCATCTTTAGTAAATTTGACCTTAAGTCTGGATTCTGGCAAGTTGCAATTCATCCCGATGATAGGTACAAAACTGCATTCACCACTCCGTTCGGACACTACGAAAATTTTGAGGTGGAAATATATGGGGATGATGACTCATCTGAGAAGATGATCAACAGCACCTTCGGGCATCCACAGGAGACGGACCAGTCAATTAAGAAGACGCCAGAGGCATCTTCAAGTCACAGACTGGTGATGGCCCAACCATCATCTCAGCTTTTGCTTTTCGTAAAGCAAAAGTCTTTTACTTTAGTAAATGTAAAAGTAAAAGTAAAAGAATAACTTTTGCTTTTACTTAAGTTAAATGTTTTTAACTTAGTTAAATGTTTCTTACATTTACCCATGTAAAAGTAAACGTAAAATGTTTCTTACGTTTTACTTTTAATTAAGTAAATTACTTTTACTCCGATTAATGTAATAGTGATTCTGCGTGAATCAAATAGTAATTTACTTTTCGGTTTTTCTATTTAAAGAAACTCAAGTGTTAGAGTTTCTTTGAAGCTTAATTCAATGTAAAGCCTCGAGCTTCTCTCTCTGAAAGCTCTTGAGGTCCTCTCCTTCTCTTTAGTTAGCGGAGAGCGAAGCTTTGAGCTTCGATCTTCTTAGTTAGAAGATGAAGACGAAGTCCTTAATACTTGATCTTCCCTCTCAAACATTTAGATCTAGGATATCTTTCAGAATCCCTTCCTAAATGTTTATAAA
The DNA here is from genome assembly GCA_020205605.1 of Panax ginseng. Classification (NCBI taxonomy): domain Eukaryota; kingdom Viridiplantae; phylum Streptophyta; class Magnoliopsida; order Apiales; family Araliaceae; genus Panax; species Panax ginseng. The sequence goes on from CM035138.1 coordinate 94,258,522, forward strand.
TAAAAGAAAGAGATTGCTTTTCTGATTAACCTATCATCTTCTTAATCTTTTCTTTCTTTTGTCTAAGTTTTTCTTTTAAAAACTTAATCGCCGTTGTTATATGGTATCAGAGCCACACGGTTGGTTCTTGATGCTATCGGTGGTTTCGATTAAAAATAGTTTAATTTGTCACTTAAATGTTTTTTCAAACTTTCGATTTTTTTCTTGCTCTACTTTTACAAGTCCCTACCTTCGTAGTAAAACACCCAAAGATCGCTTTAAGTCCCGATTAGTGCCTGTTTGTAAGTCTCCGTGTTGGGAGCGTTGAATGGCCAAAGGAATCTTTAGATCTACGGGTATGAGTTTAAAGCAAGTAAGGCTTTCTAAGTGGACCTTCAAGAAAAAGAATTTTTGTTTAAACAGTTAACAAATTAGTTTTCTATTTTGATTGATTTCACTGATAGATCAGTACCAATCGAGTGATCCTTTGTTTCAGATTTCAGTCTGATTTGTTTTTAAACAAAATTTTTTTTACAAAATCTTATAAATTTTGAAGATTTTGGACCAATTTTCGGTAGAAATTTTTTTTTCCTCTTTCTTTATAAACCAAATTTTTGGGGGTGAAAGGGTTATTTCCTGGATAAAAATTTTACATTGGTGGAAAATTTTGAGGTTGAAATGTATGGGGATGGTGACTCATCTGAGAAGATGATCAACAGCACCTTCGTGCATCCACAGGAGATGGACCAGTCAATGAAGAAGATGCCAAAGGCATCTTCAAGTCATAGACAGGTGATGGCCCAGCCATCATCTCACCTTTTGCTTTCCGTAAAGCAAAAGTCTTTTACTTTAGTAAATGTAAAAGTAAAAGTAAAAGAATAACTTTTGCTTTTACTTAAGTTAAATGTTTTTAACTTAGTTAAATGTTTCTTACATTTACCCATGTAAAAGTAAATGTAAAATGTTTCTTACGTTTTACTTTTACTTAAGTAAATTACTTTTACTCCAGTTAATGTAATAGTGATTCTTGCGTGAATCAAATAGTAATTTACTTTTCAGTTTTCTATTTAAAGAAACTCAAGTGTTAGAGTTTCTTTAGGCTTAATTCAATCTAAAGCCTCAGAGCTTCTCTCTCTAGAAAGCTCTTCCGAGGTCCTCTCCCTTCTCTCCTAGTTAGCCGGAGATGAAGATTTGAGCTTCGATCTTCTTAGTTAGAAGATGAAGACGAAATCCTTAATACTTCGATCTTCCCTCTCAAACATTTAGATCTAGGATATACTGTAATCCCTTCCCTAAATGTTTATAAATAAAAGAAAGAGATTGCTTTACCGATTAACCGGTCATCTTCTTAATCTTTTCTTTCTTTTGTCTAAGTTTTTCTTTTAAAAACTTAATCGTCGTTGTTATCTGGTATTAGAGCCACACGGTTGGTTCTTGATGCTATCGATGGTTTCGATTAAAAACAGTTTGATTTGTCACTTAAATGTTTTTTCAAACTTTCAATTTTTCTTGCTCTACTTTTACAAGTCCCTACCTTCGCCGTAAAACCCCCAAGATCGCCTTAAGTCCCGATTAGTGCCTGTTTGTAAGTCTCCAGGTTGGGAGCAGTGAATGGCCAAAGGGAATCTTTAGATCTACGGGTATGAGTTTAAGGCAAGTAAGGCTTTCTAAGTGGACCTTCAAGAAAAAGAATTTTTGTTTAAACAGTTAACAAATTAGTCTTCTGTTTTGATTGATTTCACTGATAGATCAGTACCAATCGAGTGATCCTTTGTTTCAGATTTCAGTCTGATTTGTTTTTAAACAAAATTTTTTTACAAAATCTTAGAAATTTTGAAGATTTTGACCAATTTTCGATAGAATTTTTTTTTCCTCCTTCTTTATAAACCAAATTTTTGGGGGTGAAAGGGTTATTTCCTGGATAAAAATTTTACATTGGTGGAAAATTTTGAGGTTGAAATGTATGGGGATGGTGACTCATCTGAGAAGATGATCAATAGCACCTTCGTGCATCCACAGGAGACGGACCAGTCAATGAAGAAGATGCCAGAGGCATCTTCAAGTCACGACAGATGATGATGGCCCGAATGTCATCTCAAATTTTTGCTTTCCGTAAAAAGCAAAAGTCTTTTACTTTAGTAAATGTAAAAGTAAAAGTAAAAGAATAACTTTTGCTTTTACTTAAGTTAAATGTTTTTAACTTAGTTAAATGTTTCTTACATTTACCCATGTAAAAAAGTAAATGTAAAATATTTCTTCGTTTTACTTTTAATTAAGTAAATTACTTTTACTCCGATTAATGTAATAGTGATTCTGCGTGAATCAAATAGTAATTTACTTTTTCGGTTTTTCTATTTAATGAAACTCAAGTGTTAGAGTTTCTTTAGGCTTAATTCAATGTAAAGCCTTAGAGCTTCTCTCTCTAGAACGCTCTTCCGAGGTCCTCTCCCTTCTCTCCTAGTTAGCCGGAGACGAAGATTTGAGCTTCGATCTTCTTAGTTAGAAGATGAAGACAAAGTCCTTAATACTTGATCTTCCTCTCAAACATTTAGATCTAGGATATACTGTAATCCCTTCCCTAAATGTTTATAAATAAAAGAAAGAGATTGCTTTACCGATTAACCCATCATCTTCTTAATCTTTTCTTTTTTTGTCTAAGTTTTTCTTTTAAAAACTTAATCATGGTTTTATATGGTATCAGAGCCACACGGTTGGTTCTTGATGCTATCGGTGGTTTCGATTAAAAATAGTTTGATTTGTCACTTAAATGTTTTTTCAAACTTTCAGTTTTTCTTGCTCTACTTTTACAAGTCCCTACCTTCGCCGTAAAACACCCAAGATCGCCTTAAGTCCCGATTAGTGCTGTTTGTAAGTCTCGGGTTGGGAGCGTTGAATGGCCAAAGGAATCTTTAGATCTACTGGGTATGAGTTTAAAAAGCGAGTAAGGCTTTCTAAGTGGACCTTCAAGAAAAAGAATTTTTGTTTAAATAAGTTAACAAATTAGTCTTCTGTTTTGATTGATTTCAATGATAGATCGATTACCAATCGAGTTATCCTTTGTTTGATTTGATTACGATTTGTTTTAAACAAAATTTTTTTACAAAATCTTAGAAATTTTGAAGATTTTGGACCAATTTTCGATGAGAAAATTTTTTCCTCCTTCTTTATAAACCAAATTTTGGGGGTGAAAGGGTTATTTCTGGATAAAAATTTTACATTGGTGGAAAATTTTGAGGTTGAAATGTATGGGGATGGTGACTCATCCGAGAAGATGATCAACGGCACCTTCGCATGCATCCACGGGAGGACGGACCAATATCGATGAAGAAGATGCGGAGAGGCATCTTCAAGTCACAAACAGGTGATGGCCCAGCCATCATCTTAACTTTTGCTTTCCGTAAAGCAAAAGTCTTTTACTTTAGTAAATGTAAAAGTAAAAGTAAAAGAATAACTTTTGCTTTTACTTAAGTTAAATGTTTTTAACTTAGTTTAATGTTTCTTACATTTACCCATGTAAAACTAAATGTAAAATGTTTCTTACGTTTTAATTTTACTTAAGTAAATTACTTTTACTCCAGTCGTGAATCAAATAGTAATTTACTTTTCAGTTTTCTATTTAAAGAAACTCAAGTGTTAGAGTTTCTTTAGGCTTAATTCAATGTAAAGCCTCAGAGCTTCTCTCTCTAGAAAGCTCTTTCGAGGTCCCGTCCCTTCTCTCTAGTTAATTGGCCGAGAGGCGAAGCTTTCAACTTCTTTCTTCTTAGTTAGAAGATGAAGACGAAGTCCTTAATACTTGATTTTCCTCTCAAACATTTAGATCTAGGATATCTTGTAATCCCTTCCCTAAATGTTTATAAATAAAAGAAAGAGATTGCTTTACCGATTAACCGGTCATCTTCTTAATCTTTTCTTTCTTTTGTCTAAGTTTTTCATTTAAAAACATAATCGCCGCTGTTATATGGTATCAGAGCCACATGGTTGGTTCTTGATGCTATCGGTGGTTTCGATTAAAAACAGTTTGATTTGTCACTTAAATGTTTTTTCAAACTTTCAGTTTTTCTTGCTCTACTTTTACAAGTCCCTACCTTCGCCGTAAAACACCCAAGATCGCCTTAAGTCCCGATTAGTGCCTGTTTATAAGTCTCCAGGTTGGGAGCAGTGAATGGCCAAAGGGAATCTTTAGATCTACGGGTATGAGTTTAAGGCAAGTAAGGCTTTCTAAGTGGACCTTCAAGAAAAAGAAAAATTCGTTAATGGTTTACCTTCATTATTTGCTCACAAAGTTAGAGAAGAATTAAGTAAAATTTAGGATATATTGATTATGATAATTTAACCTATGGTGATATTATTAGTCATATTCAAAAAATTGGATTAAAAATGTGTATTGATTTTAAGTTAGCTAAACAAGCCAGAAAAGACAAAAATAAAGCTAAATACGAGTTAGGAACATTTTGTGAACAATATGGTTTACCGCCAGTTGCTCCCTCTAGAAGAAAGCACAGGCATAAAGATAAACATATTGAGTCACATAAAAGTCATAAACGCCGTAAGAAAAGGTATAATTAGAATAAAAGTAATAATAAGAGTAATAATCAAGTTACCTATTATAATAAACCAAAGTCATCTAAGAAAAAATCATATAAAAAATCAAAGACATTTAATAAAAGTAAAATTGTCTGCCACAATTGTGGGCAGAAAGGTCACTATAATAGTCGGCCAAGTTCAAAAGGAATTTCCTCCTTCTCCTCTATTAACTCCTCCAGTTACTACGGCCTCTGCCGTTGCATCTTTTAGTAAATAAGTCGCTAAAATAGCTGATAAGTCAAAAGAAAAATCAGTTGTTCCTCCTGCCTCTGATGAAGTTACTAATGTTTCCAGCTACTCTAGTTCAGAGTTAAGGCGTCTTGTTGATGCCATTCAGTCAAGTCTTGATTAATTACAAGAAGAATCAGATAAAGCTTCTTCTCAGATCCGGAGGAGAAAATTCTAGTCAAGACCTTGAAGACGAAGGTGATTGTGATCCTTACTAAGACGATCGGTCTTCGAGATGCTCAAGATCCATTTTCTTGAGCCCTCGATGAATCGATCAAAGTGAAGGTGTGATTCTCCACTTGATCGGCAAAGACTGCCTCCCGTGCCCTCGATCCACCGCTTTCGAAGCGGCATTGTCAGTAGCATCTTCTGCTTTTCCTCCAAAGCAGCGTTCAGTCAAGCATCTGGCCTCACGGCCGTATTAGTCAAAAGAAGACGTCTGCTTTTCCACCGAAAGCATATTCTTTTTCCCTTTACTTTAGTAAAATGTTTTTACTTGTACTTTTACTTTAGTAAAATGTTTCTTACTTTTACTTTACCCCAGTTATTGTAATAGTAATCTTGTAACAGTTCGTTTCCTTGTTCTATAAAAGGAAATTGAATTCATTTGGTTTAGGCAGACTTAGAAAGACTCAGAGTTCTTTCTCTGATAAATCTTTAGCCTCAACCGCTGATTAAGCCTACTCAACCCCCATTCATCTAATGTTCTTTTTCTAGTAAATTTGTAAGTTATATTTCTTTGTAATTCATCTTGTAAAACTCAATGGATTAAAGAAGATAGATCTAAAATATCATCTAGTCATCCTCCTTTAGAGACAGTTCTAATTCCAGTTAAAAACACTTCAGTTATTGCTAGTCCCTTCAAGATTCCTGATGGAACTAATGATAATTAAAAATTAATTGAGCAATTAAATTTTAGTAATCAATATCTAGCAACATGGGAAAAGCAATAGATAGAATTGAAGAAAAATTTGAAGAAAGTATTATTAAAAAACCTGATTCAAAAATTGAACAGCCTTTAATAAATTTACCAAAAAATAGATATAATTTAAGTTTGCCTAATAAAGATGACGAATTAGTCCAATCTATTGAAAAATTATTTAAAAAACTTAAAACAGAACCCGGTCCAAGTGGAACTATTGCGGTTATCGATCAAGTAGAATCTGATGACAATAATGAAAGTTCTTCTGACCACTCATCCATTTCAAACCTTAATGAACAGCTAAATAAATTAACTGTTAATAATACAAGTATTACCAGAAATTGGTATTCCAGACCAACTCCTCCGGATTTACAATTAGAAGAGAGAAATCTAGATAAACAATTTTCTATGTCCTCTAATAAAATTTATGAATGGAATATAGATGGATTTAGTGAACAAGAAATTCTTAATAAACTTAATCACATGTCTATGGTAGCCAATAGCTATATTACCAAATTCAACACTTTATCTCAACTAGATATAGTTGAATTATTAGCTAGTGGTTTTACAGGTATTCTTAGGTCTTGGTGGGAAAAACATCTCACAGAAGATATTAGAATATCCATTGTTCATGCTATTCAAAGAGATAAAAGAATTAAAGATATCACTATTCAAAAATGGTATATCTCTATTAATTTAGTTATTGATATAACTTTCTAAGATGCGACTCCACTTTCTAGTCGACATTTGGTGCGAGACTTGAATTGTATTCAAGAAGAAATTATCCCCACTAGATATTATAAGAAAACTAGTGAGAAGCTAAATTGACTAATTGGTGGTCAAATGGAAATAAAATACAAATTACCTAATGTACATATTTGTCAAGACAAAGATGTGTTTTAAGACCTCATTTGTCTTAGTTACATAATCTTCTTGACAAAATTATTTTAGGTTTACCATTTATATATTTACTTTACCCATTTACCACAAGTAATAAAGGTCTAAGTTGTGAACATTTAGGAAAGAAAATTACATTTAAATTTTTAATTAAACCAAAAGAAAGAGATTTAAAATTTATTCAAGAAGAATCAATTTCTAAATCAACTAAACTCTGATAAATTGTAAAATCACCCACTTAAATTTTCTTAAAGAAGAAGTTAGGTATCAACAAGTTGAAGAACAGCTTAAAAGTAACAGAGTTCAAGAAAAGATAAAAGAGTTAAAAGATTATCTAATAAAAAACTTATGTTCTGATTCTCCCAATGCTTTTTGGCATAGGAAGAAGCACAGTTAGATTACCTATCTTAAGGAATTTAAAGAACATTTAATTCCCACTAAAGCTAGGCCTATTCAAATGAGTCACGAACAAATGGAGTTATGTAAAAATGAAATTAATGATCTTCTCAGTAAGGGTTTAATTAGACATAGTAAGTCACTATGGTCTTGCCCAGCTTTCTATGTTAATAATGAAGCTGAGAAAGAGCGAGGTGTCCCTCGGTTAGTCATTAATTACAAGCCATTAAACAAAGTTTTAGAGTGGATTAGGTACCCTTTGCCAAACAAGGATGATCTCCTTGGTAGGTTAAGTGTCTCTACCATCTTTAGTAAATTTGACCTTATGTCTGGATTCTGGCAAGTTGCTATTCATTCCGATGATAGGTACAAAACTGCATTCACCACTCCGTTCGGACACTACGAAAATTTTGAGGTGGAAATGTATGGGGATGGTGACTCATCTGAGAAGATGATCAACAGCACCTTCGGGCATCCACAGGAGACGGACCAGTCAATGAAGAAGACGCCAGAGGCATCTTCAAGTCACAGACAGGTGATGGCCCAGCCATCATCTCAGCTTTTGCTTTCCGTAAAGCAAAAGTCTTTTACTTTAGTAAATGTAAAAAGTAAAAGTAAAGAATAACTTTTGCTTTTACTTAAGTTAAATATTTTTAACTTAGTTAAATGTTTCTTACATTTACCCATGTAAAAGTAAATGTAAAATGTTTCTTACGTTTTACTTTTACTTAAGTAAATTACTTTTACTCCAGTTAATGTAATAGTAATTCTGCGTGAATCAAATAGTAATTTACTTTTCGGTTTTCTATTTAAAGAAACTCAAGTGTTAGAGTTTCTTTGAGGCTTAATTCAATGTAAAGCCTCGGAGCTTCTCTCTCTCTGAAAGCTCTTGAGGTCCTCTCCTTTCTCTCTTAGTTAGCGGGAGGCGAAGCTTTGACTTGATCTTCTTAGTTAAAAGATGAAGACGAAGTCCTTAATACTTGATCTTCCCTCTCAAACATTTAGATCTAGGATATATTGTAATCCCTTCCCTAAATGTTTATAAATAAAAAAGAGAGAGATTTTCTGGATTAACCTGGTCATCTTCTTAATCTTTTCTTTCTTTTGTCTAAGTTTTTCTTTTAAAAACTTAATCGCCGCTGTTATATGGTATCAGAGCCACACGGTTGGTTCTTGATGCTATCGGTGGTTTCGATTAAAAACATTTTGATTTGTTTACTTAAATGTTTTTTCAAACTTTTAGTTTTTCTTACTCTACTTTTACAAGTCCCTACCTTCGCCGTAAAACACCCAAGATCGCCTTAAGTCCCGATTAGTGCCTGTTTGTAAGTCTCCAGGTTGGGAGCAGTGAATGGCCAAAGGGAATCTTTAGATCTACGGGTATGAGTTTAAGGCAAGTAAGGCTTTCTAAGTGGACCTTCAAGAAAAAGAATTTTTGTTTAAACAGTTAACAAATTAGTCTTCTATTTAGATTGATTTCACTGATAGATCAGTACTAATCGAGTGATCCTTTGTTTCAGATTTCAGTCTGATTTGTTTTTAAACATAATTTTTTTACAAAATCTTAGAAATTTTGAAGATTTTGACCAATTTTCGGTAGAAATTGTTTTTCCTCCTTCTTTATAAACCAAATTTTTGGGGGTGAAAGGGTTATTTCCTGGATAAAAATTTTACATTGGTGGAAAATTTGAGGTGGAAATGTATGTGGATGGTGACTCATCTGAGAAGATGATCAATAGCACCTTCCGGCATCCACAGGAGATGGACCAGTCAATGAAGAAGACGCCAGAGGCATCTTCAAGTCACAGACAGGTGATGGCCCAGCCATCATCTCAGCTTTTGCTTTCCGTAAAGCAAAAGTCTTTTACTTTAGTAAATGTAAAAGTAAAAGTAAAAGAATAACTTTTTCTTTTACTTAAGTTAAATGTTTTTAACTTAGTTAAATGTTTCTTACATTTACCCATGTAAAAGTAAATGTAAAATGTTTCTTACGTTTTACTTTTACTTAAGTAAATTACTTTTACTCCAGTTAATGTAATAGTTATTCTTGCGTGAATCAAATAGTAATTTACTTTTCAGTTTTCTATTTCTAGAAACACAAGTGTTAGAGTTTCTTTAGGCTTAATTTAATGTAAAGCCTCAGAGTTTCTCTCTCTAGAAAGCTCTTCCGAGGTCCTCTCCCTTCTCTCTTAGTTAGCCAGAGACGAAGCTTTGAGCTTCGATCTTCTTAGTTAGAAGATGAAGACGAAGTCCTTAATACTTCGATCTTCCCTCTCAAACATTTAGATCTAGGATATACTGTAATCCCTTCCCTAAATGTTTATAAATAAAAGAAGGAGATTGCATTACCGATTAACCGGTCATCTTCTTAATCTTTTCTTTCTTTTGTCTAAGTTTTTCTTTTAAAAACATAATCGCCGTTGTTATATGGTATCAGAGCCACACGGTTGGTTCTTGATGCTATCGGTGGTTTCTATTTAAAATAGTTTGATTTGTTTACTTAAATGTTTTTTCAAACTTTCAGTTTTTCTTGATCAACTTTTACAAGTCCCTACCTTCGCCGTAAAACACCCAAGATCGCCTTAAGTCCCAATTAGTGCCTGTTTGTAAGTCTCCAGGTTGGGAGTAGTGAATGGCCAAAGGGAATCTTTAGATCTACGGGAATGAGTTTAAGGCAAGTAAGGCTTTCTAAGTGGACCTTCAAGAAAAAGAATTTTTGTTTAAACAGTTAACAAATTAGTCTTCTATTTTGATTGATTTCACTGATAGATCAGTACCAATCGAGTGATCCGTTGTTTCAAATTTCAGTCTGATTTGTTTTTAAACAAAAATTTTTTTACAAAATCTTAGAAATATGGAAGATTTTGACCAATTTTCGGTGGAAATTTTTTTTTCCTCCTTCTTTATAAACCAAATTTTTTGGTGCGAAAGGGTTATTTCCTTGATAAAAATTTTACATTGGTGGAAAATTTTGAGGTGAAAATGTATGGGGATGGTGACTCATCTGAGAAGATGATCAACAGCACCTTCCGGCATCCACAGGAGACGGACCAGTCAATGAAGAAGACGCCAGAGGCATCTTCAAGTCACAGACAGGTGATGGCCCAGCCATCATCTCAGCTTTTGCTTTCCGTAAAGCAAAAGTCTTTTACTTTAGTAAATTTAAAAGTAAAAGTAAAAGAATAACTTTTGCTTTTACTTAAGTTAAATGTTTTTAACTTAGTTAAATGTTTCTTACATTTACCCATGTAAAAGTAAATGTAAAATGTTTCTTACGTTTTACTTTTACTTAAGTAAATTACTTTTACTCCAGTTAATGTACTAGTGATCCCTGCGTGAATCAAATAGTAATTTACTTTTTAGTTTTCTATTTAAAGAAACTCAAGTGTTAGAGTTTCTTTAGGCTTAATTCAATGTAAAGCCTCAGAGCTTCTCTCTCTAGAAAGCTCTTTCGAGGTCCTCTCCCTTCTCTCTTAGTTAGCCGGAGACGAAGCTTTCAGCTTCGATCTTCTTAGTTAGAAGATGAAGATGAAGTCCTTAATACTTTGATCTTCCCTCTCAAACATTTAGATCTAGGATATACTGTAATCCCTTCCCTAAATGTTTATAAATAAAAGAAAGAGATTGCTTTACCGATTAACCGGTCATCTTCTTAATCTTTTCTTTCTTTTGTCTAAGTTTTTCTTTTAAAAACTTAATCGCCGCTGTTATATGGTATCAAAGCCACACGGTTGGTTCTTGATGCTATCGGTGGTTTCGATTAAAAACAGTTTGATTTGTCACTTAAATGTTTTTTCAAACTTTCAGTTTTTCTTGCTCTACTTTTACAAGTCCTTACCTTCGCCGTAAAACACCCAAGATCGCCTTAAGTCCCGATTAGTGCCTGTTTATAAGTCTCCAGGTTGGGAGCAGTGAATGGCCAAAGGGAATCTTTAGATCTACGGGTATGAGTTTAAGGCAAGTAAGGCTTTCTAAGTGGACCTTCAAGAAAAAGAATTTTTGTTTAAACAGTTAACAAATTAGTCTTCTGTTTTGATTGATTTCACTGATAGATCAGTACCAATCGAGTGATCCTTTGTTTCAGATTTCAGTCTGATTTGTTTTTAAACAAAATTTTTTTTACAAAATCTTAGAAATTTTGAAGATTTTGACCAATTTTCGGTAGAAATTTTTTTTTCCTCCTTTATAAACCAAATTTTTGGGGGCGAAAGGGTTATTTCCTAGATAAAAATTTTACATTGGTGGAAAATTTTGAGGTGGAAATGTATGGGGATGGTGACTCATCTGAGAAGATGATCAACAAGACCTTCCTAAGATCCACAGAGAGGCGGACCCGATCCCGATGAAGAAGACGCCAGAGGCATCTTCAAGTCACAGACAGGTGATGGCCCAGCCATCATCGCAGCTTTTACTTTCCGTAAAGCAAAAGTCTTTTACTTTAGTAAATGTAAAAGTAAAAGTAAAAGAAGAACTTTTGCTTTTACTTAAGTTAAATGTTTTTAACTTAGTTAAATGTTTCTTAGATTTACCCATGTAAATGTAAATGTAAAATGTTTCTTACGTTTTACTTTTACTTAAGTAAATTACTTTTACTTCAGTTAATGTAATAGTGATTCCTGCGTGAATCAAATAGTAATTTACTTTTCAGTTTTCTATTTAAAGAAACTCAAGTGTTAGAGTTTCTTTACGCTTAATTCAATGTAAAGCCTTAGAGCTTCTCTCTCTATAAAGCTCTTCCAAGGTCCTCTCCCTTCTCTATTAGTTAGCCGGAGACGAAGCTTTCAGCTTCGATCTTCTTAGTTAGAAGATGAAGACGAAGTCCTTAATACTTCGATATTCCCTCTCAAACATTAGATCTAGGATATACTGTAATCCTTTCCCTAAATGTTTATAAATAAAAGAAAGAGATTGCTATAGAGGTTTCTTGGCTCGCTCAATTATATTGGCCAGTTTTATAAGAACCTCAGGAAGATTTGTAAGCCTCTCTTTTAGCGCTTACAAAGTAATCCACCTCCATGGATTGACATTCATACTTCTGTCGTCCAACAAGTTAAAAAGTATGTTAAGGTTTTGCCCTGCCTTGGCATCTCTAACGATTCAACTTTTAAAATAGTTGAAACCGATGCTTCTGACATTGGCTTCGGTTGCATACTCAAACAAAAGTTAACCATTACTTCCGATGAACAAATTGTTCATTTCTATTCCGGCGCATGGAACCCTACACAGTTAAAATACAGTACTATTAAAAAAGAGATTTTATCATTAGTTTTATGTATTAAAAAATTTCAGAGAGATTTATTAAATCAAAAATTCCTAGTTAGAATAGATTGTAAGTCAGCAAAATTTATTCTTGAAAAAGACGTTGAAAACGTCGCCTCTAAGCATTCATTCACTAGATGGCAAGCTATTTTAAGCATTTTTGATTTTGATATTGAATATATTAAAGGTAGTAACAACTCAGTTCCAGATTTTCTCACTCGTGAGTTTATTAACACAGGTACTATTGCAGCATCATGAGTGTACGAGGAGGTTCATCTTCTCGTGGTCATGGCCACTCTGTCGGTCCAGTAAATCAGTCAAAAGGAACTGTTGTTCCTCATCCAGTTACCCAAACCCACAATAAATTCCAGGTGCTTGGTACAGTCCCCAAGCCCTACTCCTCTGTTCTTGCCAGTCAACCAAAGCCATTTGATATTTACGCTAGTCAAACCCCAGCTGCCTCTTCAAAATTGAGTCACCCAGTGTCTGATTATCGTCAGGTATATGATCAAGACTTATTCCATGTTGAGTTAAATATGAAACCCAAAAATGATCCAATTCAGTTAGCAGTCCAATATTTTCCTTCGGGATGGCATTTTATTCCTTTAGCTCCATATAAGTCACTCATATATTATAGAGACATTCTTATGTCGGTAATCTTATCTGGGAACCGGTCGGCAAATTGAATAGCTCTGTCAATTGGCCGCGTGAGTCCATGATAGAGGATTAACCTGAGAAATCTGACTTTGGTCAGGAATAGACTACACTTGGAAGGGGAAAGGACAAGACCATTGGTTTTAACTGTTTTGAAGAATGAATTCAAATGTTTGATATGTTCTTCAATAGTCTTGGAGAATACAAGGATATCATCAATGTATACAATAATAAAATGACTGAAGGGATTTAAAATATTATTAAGAATATTCTGAAATTCACTAGGTGCATTTTTAAGTCCAAATGACTGAACATTCCATTCGTAGTGTCCGAACGGAGTGGTGAATGCAGTTTTGTACCTATCATCGGAATGAATAGCAACTTGCCAGAATCCAGACATAAGGTCAAATTTACTAAAGATGGTAGAGACACTTAACCTACCAATGAGATCATCCTTGTTTGGCAAAGGGTACCTAATCCACTCTAAAACTTTGTTTAATGGCTTGTGATTAATGACTAACCGAGGGACACCTCGCTCTTTCTCAGCTTCATTATTAACATAGAAAGCTGGGCAAGACCATAGTGACTTACTATGTCTAATTAAACCCTTACTTGAGAAGATCATTAATTTCATTTTACATAACTCCATTTGTTAAGTGACTCATTTGAATAGGCCTAGCTTTAGTGGGAATTAAATGTTCTTTAAATTCCTTAGCATAGGGTAATCTAACTGTGCTTCTTCCTATGCCAAAAAAGCATTGGGAGAATCGTAACATAAGTTTTTATTAGATAATCTTTTAACTCTTTTATCTTTTCTTGAACTCTGTTACTTTTAAGTCGTTCTTCAACTTGTTGATACCTAACTTCTTCTTTAAGAAAATTTAAGTGGGTAATTTTACAATTTAACAGGTTCAGTGATTTAGAAATTGATTCTTCTTGAATAAATTTTAAATCTCTTTCTTTTGGTTTAATTAAAAATTTAAATGTAATTTTCTTTCCTAAATGTTCACAACTTAGAACTTTATTACTAGTGGTAAATGGGTAAAGTAAATATATAAATGGTAAACCTAAAATAATTTTGTCAATAAGATTGCGAACTAAGACAAATGAGGTCTTAAAACACATGCTGTCTTGACAAATATGTACATTAGGTAATTTGTATTTTATTTCCATTTGACTACCGTTAGCCGAATTTAGCTTCTCACTAGTTTTCTTATAATATCTAGTGGGGATAATTCCTTCTTGAATACAATTCAAGTCTGCACCAGTATCGACTAGAGCAGGGAGCTGTACCAAGAAAGTTTTATCAATAACTAAATTAATAGAGATATACCATTTTTGAATAGTGATATCTTTAATTCTTTTATCTCTTTGAATAGCATGAACAATGGATATTCTAATATCTTCTGTGAGATGTTTTTCCCACCAAGACCTAAGAATACCTGTAAAACCACTAGCTAATAATTCAACTATATCTAGTTGAGATAAAGTGTTGAATTTGGTAATATAGTTATTGGCTACCATAGACATGTGATTAAGTTTATTAAGAATTTCTTGTTCACTAAATCCATCTATATTCCATTCATAAATTTTATTAGAGGACATAGAAAATTGTTTATCTAGATTTCTCTCTTGAATTGCAAATCCGGAGGGAGTTGATGCAGAATACCAATTTACGGTAATACTTGTATTATTAACGAGTTAATTTATTTTCTTTGTTCATTAAGTTTTGAAATGGATGAGTGGTCGGAAGAACTTTCATTATTGTCATCCAGATTCTACTTGATCGATAACATAATAGTTCCACTTGGACCCAGGTTACATTTTAAGTTTTTTAAATAATTTTTCAATAGATTGGACTAATTCGTCATCTTTATTAGGCAAACTTAAATTATATCTATTTTCTGGTAAATTTATTAAAGGCTGTTCAATTTTTGAATCAGGTTTTTTAATAATACTTTCTTCAAATTTTTCTTCAATTCTATCTAGCTGTTTTCCTACTGTTGCTAGATATTGATTACTAAAATTTAATTGCTCAATTAATTTTTTATTATCATTAGTTCCATCAGGAATCTTGAAGGGACTAGCAATAACTGAAGTGTTTTTAACTGGAATTAGAACTGTCTCTAAAGGAGGATGACTAGATGATATTTTAGATCTGTCTTCTTTAATCCATTGAGTTTTACAAGATGAATTACAAAGAAATATAACTTACAAATTTACTAGAAAAAGAACATTAGATGAATGGGGGTTGAGTAGGCTTAATCAGCGGTTGAGGCTAAAGATTTATCAGAGAAGGAACTCTGAGTCTTTCTAAGTCTGCCTAAACCAAATGAATTCGATTTCCTTTTATAGAACAAGGAAACGAACTGTTACAAGATTACTATTACAATAACTAGGGTAAAGTAAAAGTAAGAAACATTTTACTAAAGTAAAAGTACAAGTAAAAACATTTTACTAAAGTAAAAGGAAAAAGAATCTGCTTTCGGTGGAAAAGCAGACGTCTTCTTTTGACTAATGCGACCATGGGGCCAGATGCTTGACTGAACGCTGCTTTGGAGGAAAAGCGAAGATGTCACGACAATGCTTTGAAAGGCGGTGGTGAAAATTGCTGGGAGGCAGTCACGGTGACTAAAATTTGCCGGGCAAAGTCTTTGGTAGTCAAGTGGAAAATCACACCTTCACTTTGATTGATTACTGAGGGGCTCAAGAAAATGGATCTTGAGCATCCTGAAGACTAATCGTGCCATAAGGATCACAATCACCTTCGTCTTCAAGGTCTTGACTAGAATTTTCTCCTCTGGACTGAGAAGAAGCTTTATTTGATTCTTCTTGTAATTGATCAAGACTTGACTGAATGGCATCAGCAAGATGCCTTAACTCTGAACTAGAGTAGCTGGAAACATTAGTAACTTCATCAGAGGCAGGAGGAACAACTGATTTTTCTTTTGACTTATCAGCTGTTTTAGCGACTGATTTACTAGAAGATGCAAATTCAGCAGGTAGTAGTATGTAATGGAGGAGTGTTAACTGGAGGAGTTAATAGATGAGAAGGCGGAAATTCCTTTTGAACTTGGCCGACTATTATAGTGACCTTTCTGCCCACAATTGTGGCAGACAATTTTATTTTTATTAAATGTCTTTGATTTTTTATATGATTTTTTCTTAGATGACTTTGGTTTATTATAATAGGTATCTTGATTATTACTCTTATTATTACTTTTATTGTGATTATACCTTTTCTTACGGCGTTTATGACTTTTATGTGACTCAATATGTTTATCTATATGCCTGTGCTTTCTTACTAGAGGAGCAACCGGTGGTAAACCATCTTGTTCACACAAAATGTTCCTAACTCGTGTTTAGCTTTATTTTTCTCTTTTAAAGCTTGTTTAGCTAACTTAAAATCAATACACATTTTTAATCCAATTTTTTGAATATGACTAATAATATCACCATAGGTTAAATTATCATAATCAATATATCCTAAATTTTTACTTAATTCTTCTCTAACTTTGTGAGCAAATAATGAAGGTAAACCATTAACGAATTTTTCTTTCCAAAATGGTTTATTACTGTCATTTCTCATCATAACTCTAGAGGTAAATACATCTTTGTACCATCTAAAATCACTTTAGAGTGGGACAAGTAAGATTGCTTAATGTTTGAGATAGCGGTTAATCGGTAAAGTAATCTCTTTCTTTTATTTATAAACATTTAGGGAAGGGATTACTGTATATCCTAGATCTAAATGTTTGAGAGGGAAGATCGAAGTATTAAGGACTTCGACTTCATCTTCTAACTAAGAAGATCGGTCGAAAGCTTCGTCTTCGACTAACTAAGAGAGAAGGAGAGGACCTCGGAAGAGCTTTCAGAGAGAAAGCTCGAGGCTTTACATTGAATTAAGCCTAAAAGAAACTCTAACACTTGAGTTTCTTTAAATAGAAAACTAAAAAGTAAATTACTATTTGATTCACGCAGAATCACTATTACATTAAGCTTTGGAGTAAAAGTAATTTACTTAAGTAAAAGTAAAACGTAAGAAACATTTTACATTTACTTTTACATGGGTAAATGTAAGAAACATTTAACTAAGTTAAAAACATTTAACTTAAGTAAAAGCAAAAGTTCTTCTTTTACTTTTACTTTTACATTTACTAAAGTAAAAGACTTTTTCTTTACGGAAAGCAAAAGCTGAGATGATGGCTGGGCCATCACCTGTCTGTGACTTGAAGATGCCTCTGGCGTCTTCTTCATTGACTGGTCCGTCTCCTATGGATGCCGGAAGGTGCTGTTGATCATCTTCTCAGATGAGTCACCATCCCCATACATTTCCACCTCAAAAATTTTATCCAGGAAATAACCCTTTCACCCCCAAAATTTTTTGTCTACAAAAAGGAGGAGAAAAAAAAATATTTTCACCGAAGAATTGGTCAAAATCTTCAAAATTGGTCAAGAATTGGGACTTAAGGCGATCTTGGGTGTTTTACGGCGAAGGTAGGGACTTGTAAAAGTAGAGCAAGAAAAACTGAAAGTTTGAAAAAACATTTAAGTAAACAAATCAAACTGTTTTTAATCGAAACCACCGATAGCATCAAGAACCAACCAAGCTCTGATACCATATAACTTGTTGGCGATTAAGTTTTTAAAAGAAAAACTTAAACAGAAAAGAAAAGATTAAGAAGATGACCGGTGAATCGGTAAAGTAATCTCTTTCTTTTATTTATAAACATTTAGGGAAGGATTACAATTATATCCTAGATCTAATGTTTGAGAGGAAGATCGAAGTATTAAGGACTTCGTCTTCATCTTCTAACTAAGAAGATCGAAGCTAAAAGCTTCGCCTCCGCAAACTAAGAGAGAGGGAGAGGACCTCGAAAGAGCTTTCAGAGAGAGAGCTACGAGGCTTTACATTAAATTAAGCTTAAAGAAACTCTAACACTTGAGTTTCTTTAAATAGAAAACTGAAAAGTAAATTACTATTTGATTCACGCAGGAATCACTATTACATTAACTGGAGTAAAAGTAATTTACTTAAGTAAAAGTAAAACATAAGAAACATTTTACATTTACTTTTACATGGGTAAATCTAAGAAACATTTAACTAAGTTAAAAACATTTAACTTAAGTAAAAGCAAAAGTTATTCTTTTACTTTTAATTTTACATTTACTAAAGTAAAAGACTTTTGCTTTACTTTTAAAGCAAAAAATTTGAGATGATGGTGGGCCATCACATGTCTGTGACTTGAAGATGCCTCTGGCGTCTTCTTCATTGACTGGTCCGTCTCTTGTGGATCTTGGGAAGGTCTTTGTTGATCATCTTCTCAGATGAGTCACCATCCCCATACATTTCCACCTCAAAATTTTTATCAAGGAAATAACCCTTTCACCCCCAAAAATTTGGTTTATAAAGAAGGAGGAAAAAAAAAATTTCTACCGAAAATTGGTGCCATGGAAGCAAGTTTGCATAATGGACCTATCCATTTCAATTGCTTTCCTGATTTCACCTTGAGTCTTAGTGATCAAAACTTATTTAAAGCTTTATCATTAAATATTAAAACTGATGGAGAGATCACTCATATGATTGAAGGATCTCAACCCATTGCTTTGATTTACAGGATTTATTATAAGACAATGAAGTCAAATTTAAACGTTCATGCTCTTAATAAAAGTCCAAAAGATCAAACCTTTTTAATTCAAAGTTCAACTAGTGATGCTAATATCTAAATCCCAAGAACAATTCTTTGGAAGGATATTAACTTACCTAATCAATGGACTTTACCAAATAAATTACCACAACAGCCCATAGTTAACAATTCATTAAATATTGAGAACATCCAACAGTTTTCTGATGGAACTATTAAAATCAGTTTTGAACGTACTAGAACAACAGTTATTATTGAAGACATTTCCAGTTCTTCAGTCCCTTCAGTTATCCACACTAGAAGAATCTTTGAAGTCCTAAGTGATCTTCCTTTAGGGATATCAAACTTAAAGGTATCATTAATCAAGGACAAGTTAGTCATCCTCATTATACTCGAGAATGATCTGCTTGAAGATGAAGATTCTTCTTCTCCGGCATCCTCTGTTTACACCACACAATCTGATTTTAATGCCCCAATTCATAGTCAATTAAGAGTCATTAAAAAGGATTTTGTGTTGGATTGGGATAACTTAGTTAAAGATTTTAATTCAAAATCTAATAAAGAAAAAAGACATCTATTCAGATCTAATCACCAAATTGAAAAGGAAAGAGATAAGATAGTAAATAGATGGAAAAGATTTATTATAATAGGTATCTTGATTATTACTCTTATTATTACTTTTATTGTGATTAT
This sequence comes from Panax ginseng, assembly GCA_020205605.1. NCBI lineage: Eukaryota > Viridiplantae > Streptophyta > Magnoliopsida > Apiales > Araliaceae > Panax > Panax ginseng. The sequence goes on from CM035138.1 coordinate 94,277,779, forward strand.
ACCTTTTCTTACGGCGTTTATGACTTTTATGTGACTCAATATGTTAATGGAACTGTTACAATCATCCTTCCAAGTGTAGTCTGTTTCTGACTAAAGTCAGATTTCTTGTATGGGGATGGTGACTCATCTGAGAAGATGATCAACAGCACCTTCCGGCATCGACAGGAGACAGACCAGTCAATGAAGAAGACGCCAGAGGCATCTCGAGTCACCAACCGTGTGGCTATAACAGTTAAGGACTAATATGCCGTAAGTCCCGACTAATGCCGTTTGTAAGTCTCAATTGGGAGCAGTGTAAGGCTAAAGGGAATCTTTAGATCTACGGGTATGTGTTTAAGGCAAGTAAGGCTTTCTAAGTGGACCTTCAAGAAAAAGAATTTTTGTTTAAACAGTTAACAAATGTTGGTAACTTTTTAGTAAGATCTTTTTAATTCTTTTATCTTTTCTTGAACTCTGTTACTTTTAAGCTGTTCTTCAACTTGTTGATACCTAACTTCTTCTTTAAGAAAATTTAAGTGGGTAATTTTACAATTTAACAGGTTCAGTGATTTAGAAATTGATTCTTCTTGAATAAATTTTAAATCTCTTTCTTTTGGTTTAATTAAAAATTTAAATGTAATTTTCTTTCCTAAATGTTCACAACTTAGACCTTTATTACTAGTGGTAAATGGGTAAAGTAAATATATAAATGGTAAACCTAAAATAATTTTGTCAGTAAGATTGCGAACTAAGACAAATGAGGTCTTAAAACACATGTTGTCTTGACAAATATGTACATTAGGTAATTTGTATTTTATTTCCATTTGACTACCGTTAGCCGAATTTAGCTTCTCACTAGTTTTCTTATAATATCTAGTGGGGATAATTCCTTCTTGAATACAATTCAAGTCTGCACTTTTGATGTCGACTAGATGGCGAATTTGTCTGAAAGTTTTATCAATAACTAAATTAATAGAGATATACCATTTCTGAATAGTGATATCTTTAATTCTTTTAAGGGAGAGACCTTGAATAAAGAGATCAGAATCTTTAGCACCTGATGATTCTGGTTCATCGTGACTTTCATCACTAGAAGAGGAATCATGAACTTGAAGATCTGATTTTTTATCGTCAATCTCTTTTCTTAGATTAGAAATATCTAATTTTAAATTAGAAATCTCTTTCTTAAGTTTATTAACTTCTTGATTTAACTCAGGGAGGGTAATTTCTTTTACTGGAGACTTATATCTTTCAAGTGTTTTGTTTAAACTAAAAATGGGTTTTTCTTTGGCTCTAAGAACCTTATCAGTGACTTTTTTATCTTTATTTAATAAATCTTTTAATTATTTCAGATACTGAGTTTTTAATTCGGGGTCTGTAATTTTACTGATTAAATCAACCAATAAAGAACTCTCTTCTTCTTCTTTTGTAATTACATTCACTCTTTTACAACAATTTTTATTGCAATTATCTGTACATATAGTGACTTCATTTTCACTATCGTAAATATTGTTAGATGAGTTATTACTAGAAGATTACGGAATATCGAGAGGCTTCTTCATTATTTTCTACTACTTGTTATTATCAATTCTCATTAATTCTAATAAGCATTACGTATCTTCTGTTGAAATATTCAACTGAGCTAATTTTTGTTTAACTCTACATTCACTTTTATAGTGACCTTTCTGCCCACAATTGTGGCAGACAATTTTACTTTTATCAAATGTCTTTGATTTTTTATATGATTTTTTCTTAGATGACTTTGGTTTATTATAATAGGTATCTTGATTATTAATTTTATTGTGATTATACCTTTTCTTACGGCGTTTATGACTTTTATGTGACTCAATATGTTTATCTTTATGCATGTGCTTTCTTCTAGAGGGAGCAACTGGCGGTAAACCATATTGTTCACAAAATGTTCCTAACTCGTATTTAGCTTTATTTTTGTCTTTTCTGGCTTGTTTAGCTAACTTAAAATCAATACACATTTTTAATCCAATTTTTTGAATATGACTAATAATATCACCATAGATTAAATTATCATAATCAATATATCCTAAATTTTTACTTAATTCTTCTCTAACTTTGGGAGCAAATAACGAAGGTAAACCATTAACGAATTTTTCTTTCCAAAATGGTTTATTACTATCATTTCTCATCATAACTCTAGAGGTAAATACATCTTTGTACCATCTAAAATCACTTAGATTGGGACAAGTAAGATTGCTTAATTGATCATGAATTCTTTCTATAATATTACTAGGGGTTCCAACAAAATGTTTAATTATTGTAAATATTAAAGTATTGACTCCATCAGGAAGACCAATACCAGCATCTTCATCAAAGATGGGATTGCCTTCGCTATAAAAGAAGGAGGAAAAAAAAATTTCTACCGAAAAATGGTCAAAATCTTCAAAATTTCTAAGATTTTGTAAAAAAAAAAAAAATTGTTTAAAAATAAATCAGACTGAAATCTAAAACAAAGGATCACTCGATTAGTCCTGATCTATCAGTGAAATCGATCTAAACAGAAGACTTCTTTGTTAACTGTTTAAACAAAAATTCTTTTTCTTGAAGGACTACTTAGAAAGCCTTACTTGCCTTAAACTCATACCCGTAGATCTAAAGATTCCCAAAGTGAACCAAGAAGAACATAATTATGTAAACCTTAATCAAGTTTTAAATGATTGGAATATACCTAGGGTATCTCCAAAAAAATTTATCAGTCAACTTTTTCAGATAAATTTAAAACTGACTATAATGTCAAAACAGTTGAAAGAGTTTATGCAATCAACAAAGAATACGAAAAATTGTAGTCTTTTATCACCAGAAGTTATTAAAAAACATAGAAAGAAAGGTTACAATTTTATATATATATATATATATATATATATCAACTGTGTGTCGGACTTTGTTCGATGAGCCTGAACTTGATGCAGTGCGTTTACTAAACTTTTATATATATATATATATATATATATATATATATATATATATATATATATATATATATATATATATATATATAAATAAGGTCGAACTATGTTCGATGAGCACAGATTTTACATTCTATGCGTTTATTGCTTTTATATATATATATATATATATATATATATATATATATATATATATATATTTTTTTGTCCTGCTGAGTTCCCTTCATGGCGATTGATCGCTTTTATAGCTTTCTTTACATTTAATTCTCGCCTCGAGTTTACTTACGTGACAGATTGACCGTATTCTGACTTTTAATGACTTTATTTACATTTCGATCCCCCATGGAGGTGCTTCATGGTTGGTGATCATGTATATATATATATATATATATATATATATATATATATATATATATTTATCTTTTTATATATATACACCTTATTGCTTTTATACAAATTGCAATATTTTATGCTTTAGGAATCATGTGATCACAGATTCATCCCATTGGATCTAGATTCGGTTCCCGTGATGGACATTTTCAGCTGTAAACAACTTGTAAATTATTCTGCGATGTCTGTATTTCCTCAGATGGTTTCCATACCCACGAGGAAGTCGGCATTATTTTTGGATATATTATTTTTCATACGGATGCCTCGCATCCGTCAAATAAATTCAATTCAGCCGCTCACTTAATAAAAATGGAAGTGTAAAAGGTCTCAATTCCTATTGAGCATCAGGGTTTGAAAAACCTCTTTTATAAAACATCATTGCCATATATTGCTAAAAACTGAATTTTTACATAAATTCAAATCCTGCGTATATAGTTTCGAACGAGGCCTCGCACAACATTCATATAACAGCACATTGACCCACACATACACACACACTCAGATAATTATTTCTGGAAAAGAGGCGGTCACCGTGGTAACACGGATGTCGGGGGGTGCCTAACACCTTCCCCCCGTATAACTAAGTCCCCGGACCCTAAACGAATCTCGGTTTCGCCGACCCGTATATCAGTGTCACATCACTGGGTCATTGTGCAAAACTTTTCTCGGTTGTGTTGGTACAACCATTTAAAAAACCAACTGGTGACTCTTAACAGTCCCATCGTCGACATTATACATGTCGGACCTTTTTCACTTGTTTTTTTCAAACAAATCTCACCTAAAATGAGAACACCAAAGAACAAGTAATGGAAAGTGACACCCAAAAATCCCGACGTCGACAGGTGGCGACTCTGCTAGGGACTCCAGTAAGAGGACTTAAGCCACTACTACAATCTTTTCAAAACTGTTATATGCTTGTGTGTGGATGTTGCATTTACATTGGATGAATGTGTACGAATGCATGTCTTATTTGAGCTTAGTGTTTCGCATCATATCTGCGTGTGATGTTAGTGCTTATACTATAAATCGCTGATGATGATATTAGTGCTTCGCACATGTCATCATTTCATACGGTGAGACATGATGTATGTGAATGTATGTTGTGTGGTCCCTCCAGCAGGAGGCTATCCCGTCGGTTTTTGATTACTGGACTCATGAGAAGACTAATTCTCCGAGGCTCAGGAAAGGCACCACCCAAATTCGCTCCAGTTGAAAGACCGGATTAACTTCCCGTCTAGTAGATTGCGATGATTTGGGAACCTTCATGCCAAAAAGCCGCGAGAGTAACCTAAGATAGGTTAGCCTCTGATAAACCCAAACGAAGGAAAGTCTCTTCATGCTCTCATGTTAATTACTTGTAAACACAGTTACTTGTAATTTCATTCCATATATATCTCCATGTAATGAGAAATATGAAGCAATGTGTCCACATACATGCTACAAATAGCTGACCCCCGTTTTGCAGGATAAAATTCCTAAAATGGACACATCACATAGCATGTCATTATACACCTTCCCTAAGGACTAAACTATGCCAGTCTTTCGCAGGGAATCAATCGGACCTACTACCCGGTCAAAGTCCAAAAAGGCAACAGGCCTACAGTCAATCATGTCGTCATCCGACCAGACTGAATTTAATCCAGTTTCTCGTAAAGAATTCGACGGGTTAAGTAAACAGATTACAGATTTGGTTGTTCTATTAAAAGAATTACACCCCATCTACAGAAATTCGAGAAAATACCCGTACATCTTGAGCCCTCCACACAAGGAGGAATTTCGGTCATTACCATACGAGCCACGATTTGGATATGACCAACAAAACTCATGATCTTTGCCCATTCCACTTTGGAGATCCGCATAATGGTGACATCGAAAAGAAAGTCCTCCAAATGGAAGAGATCCTTCACATATCAAAGGAATTGGAACACACGGAGTGTTTCATATCTTGATCTATGTATTTTCCTAGTGTTCACTATCCGAAAAATTTAAAACTCGACTTTGAAAAATATGACCAAGTTAGGGATCCTTTTACACATTTAAAAGTCTTTATTGGAGAACTGGGATCCTATCCAGAGGATGAAAAACTCATAATGCAATTGTTCCAAAAGAGTCTAACTAGAAAAGCCCGTTCGTGGTACACAAGATTAGACAACTCCAAAATCCATAGCTGGGAAGAGCTAGCACATGCCTTCCTCACTCAATACAGTTTTCAAACTCAAATGGCTCCTGATCGGTATCAAATTACCAAGATCAAGAAACAGTCTAACGAGTCTTTCAGAGAGTATGCTCAAAGGTGGAGACGTCTGGCTGCCCAAGTTAGTCCTTCCATGTCAGAATCAGAAATGGTCATGACATTCATAGACATACAAGAAGCTCCCTTCTATGAGATAGTTTTAGCGAACATCGCAAACCATTTTAAAAATGGTTAAACATGGGGAGATAATGAAATAGGATTGAAGTCAGGAAAGATTCAAGACCAAGCCGCACTCAAAGCTGTTGCTGATCACATCCAATCTGGAAATTATGGGAACAACCCCCGGAGGGTCCATAAGAAGAAAGAGGAAGATGTTTCCCTGATACTACAGGGACAAAAAGGCAATCAAAGTATGCCCATTCAAAGGAGAAACAGTCAATGCCAATGCAGACGTAGAACCAGTCAGTTTTCATGCTTTGGAAATAAGCAACACCCAATACCACACTATTGGAGCACCACTGCCCGAACCCCACATTTCTGCTGAGGTGATGTCATCCACTCAAGAAATGATGTCGTTGGGTCATAAGACAGGACAAGGGTTGGGTAAAGATTGCCAGGGTATCCAGTACCCCATTCGATTAACCAAGTAAGTTGGAACAGCTGGACTAGGCTATTCTGCCAGCTCTAGTCACAGGAATCCTCATAAGCATCAACATATTCCTTCAGCCTCAACCATGTGGCGTTCGGCTTCGCCTTCAAACTCTGAGTCCGCACAACCTCCAGTAAAGGTGCCAGCCAATGTCATGGCCATGTTATTTCCTAAGCCAAAACCGGTGGAGGAAAAGAAAATCGTTATTCCAGATCTCGCAATCGAAGAAGAAGAGCGGAGAATCAAGGAAAACGTTGTCCGAATAATGTCGGGCATGCGCATCATCGTCCATAATGAACATACCAACAGATACACCCCAGACGATGATTGCCCTCACGTAATGGCCATCATTCGGGACAGAGAGGATGATGACAATCCCACCATCACTACGGTCCACCCGGACTTTACCCTTACCAATTGGGACAACATTCCTTGCTTTGGTCGACAAGGGTAAAGCGGGAAAAAATTCTTTTCTGCCCTGTAGATACAATAACTGCTTATTTTTTTTGCACAGTATTAGCAGTTTATTTTGCCATTATATGCTAACATTGTGTATGATCAACGCATTTCATATATACTAAGTGAAAGCATATTTTGTTTCAGGACTCTAAATTTAGATGTGCCTGTACTTGCGTATACGTTGCCTCTCCTACACAAGGATTGTACCTTTGATGCAGAGATGAATTCGGCCTTGATGGATATCTAGGATGACATTGAGGTGCCTCCAGAAATTCAAGAATGGGTCAAAGACAAACCCAAACCCAACCTTGATCAAACCACTTCTTTCAATCTCTGAACCTTAGAAAGCCCTAAGTTAATCCAGATTGGTTCAGACCTTACCCCAAACCAATGGTTACGCTATTAACCCAATTCCAGGATGTGTTTGCATGGTCTCATGAAGACATGGTGGGTTTGTCCACTGACATTGTCCTTCATCGCCTTCCCATTAAAGAGGGAAATTGTGAAACAATTTCAAGCCGGCATCATCATGGTGTCTACATATCCTAAATGGATATCCAACATCATGCCCGTACCTAAACCTGGAGGGAAGGTGCGAGTTTGCGTGGATTACCGGGACTTGAATAAAGCTTGCTTAAAAGACAGCTTTCCCGTGCCATTTATCCACATTCTCATTGACAATCTTTGCTTGATGCGACATGTACTCCTTCTTGATTGCTGCGAGGTACCATCAGATCATGGTTACCGAGGAAGATCGTGAGAAGACTGCTTTCATCACTCCTTGGGGAACTTTTTGATATAGACGGTTGTCATTCGGCCTCATCAATGCCGGAGCTACCTATCAACGAGCTATGATGGCTCTTTTTCATGACTTAATACATAAAGAGATTGAGATCTACGTGGATGACATCATTGTCAAGTCCCGGAAGGAGGATGACCATCTAGACCATCTCAGAAAGTTGTTCAACAGGTTGCGTAAGTATAACTTAAAGTTGAATCCAGCTAAGTGCGCCTTTGGCGTCAAGTTAGGCAAGTTACTAGGATTTCTAGTCAGCTACAAAGGGATTGAGCTGGATCCTGCCAAAATCCAAGACATCACAGAAATGCCCATTCCTCAGACAGAGAAAGAAATACGGGGATTTTTGGGAAGGATTAACTTCATCAGCATGTTTATCTCCTAACTCATAGCAACCTGTGAGCCAATCTTCAGGTTATTAAGGAAGAACTCCTCCATGAAATGGAATGATGAGTGCCAGAATGCCTTCCTTACAATCAAGAAAGCGACTAGTCAAAGCTCCCTGTCTTGGTACCACCCGAGGGATGATGTTCCCCTGTTCATGTATCTGTCCGTAAGTGACAATGCCATGAAATTGTATCTTTGGAGACGAAGAAAAGCGATAGAGGCCAAGAACGAGCTATCTATTACCTCAACAAAAGGTTCAGCAGCAGTGAACACAAGTACACTCTAATCAAGAAGACGTGTTGTGCTTTAGCATGGGCTTCCATGAGGTTACATCATTACCTACATGGTCACACAACCCATCTCATATCCCGCGTGGATCCTCTCAAGTACGTGTTCATCAAACCCATATTGAATTGCCGGCTGTCCAGATGGCAGTTGATCCTACAACAATTTTACATCGTATATGTGACTCAAAAGTCCATCAAAGGTCAAGGAATCGCGGATCAACTAGCCGACGCACCTTCAGGGGATTTCAAACCCTTGGAAACATATTTCCCCGATGAAGGAGTAATGACAGTACAGCAACACCATCAGTACGATACGCGGTAATCATGGAGGATGTATTTTGATGGAGCTGTTAACATGGAAGGTTTTGGAGCTGGAGCAATTCTAATATCGATCACGGGGGAAGCGATATCTCGTCAGTTGAATCAAATTACAGTTTGTCAGCACCAACAATACGGCTGAGTATGAAGGCTATCTCATGGGGCTAAAACTTGCCCGTTCAATGGGCATGAAGCGGTTAACTGTCCTTGGAGATTCGGAGTTGGTAATCAGACAATCCACCGGAGTCTATCAAACCAAGGAACTACATTTGCTGCCTTACCATCGACAGGTTTTGAAGATGGCTTTGGAGTTCGAAGAAATCTCCTTTCTACACATTCCTAGTAATAGGAATGATTTCGTGGATGCATTAGCAACTTTGGCCTCCTTGATTCGCATATCAGACAAGGAACACTTGCCAAGCGTCATAATTGCCCTGAACAAGGCCCTAGCCTATTAGAATTACGTTGGAGAAGTATCGGATGAGCTACCTCCCATCCAACCTCCTTGATATCAGCATATCAAGGAATATCTGCGAGATGGATCTACACCCGGCCGAGGCGAGCTTTGGCCGAGAAAAGGCGGATCCATCGACTTCTTATGAAGTTCTACACGAGTGGAGATCGCTATACAAAGAGATGCGGGATCGGGTCTCTTCAGGTGTTTAGACAAAGATCAAGCCGAGAGGCTTATGGATGAAATCCATGGTGGAGTCTGTGGCCGCCACATGAGTGGCCCCCTCCTTGTCAAGAAAGTCCTCGGGGCGGGACATTCTTGGTTGTCTCTCTCAAAGTCGATTACAACGACCACGTCGAAAGATGCTATCGATGCGATTCATGGGAATGCTATACGCCCCTCCACGGGTGCTCCACAATATGAGTTAAGCCTTGGCCCTTCTCAATGTGGGGAATGGGCGTTATTGGGCCCATTGAGCCTAAAGCGATAATGGTCACCGATTTATCTTCACCATGATCGACTACTTTACCAAGTGGGTAAAGCGACCTCCTTCCCGGGGTCACTAAAGAATTCATCATTTTTTTTCATCGAAACAATGTCGTTTGTCGATATGGACAACCGAGAGGTGATTGTAGTGGAACAATGCCAAAATCTCAACAACAAAATGATGGAGGAATTATGCGATGATTCCACATCAAACATCTTAACTCTGTCATCTATCGCGAAGATGAGCGGTGTTGTTGTTGAAGCGACCAACAAAAATATCAAGAAGATTATGCAAAAGATGTCACCAACCACAAAGATTGGCGACACATTGCCTCTTCTGTTAGCCTCTGAGAACTTCAATGCGTTACTTCAACCGGGGCAACCCCCTCGCTTTAACCAATGGGATGGAATCGGTGCTCCCATAGAAGTTGAGATGGAATCTCTCGAGTGTTGATCGGCGCTTTTTGGATGAAAACCAATGGGTACAAGGCATGTATCACCAATTGTCTCGATAGGCGAAAAGGCGAACCGCGTCTATCTTCCATGGTCATTTATATCGACAAAGGATCGCGGATCCTACAACAAAAAGTTCGACTACGGCGAGTTTAAACAACATGACATGGTTTTGAAGAAGATTCTTGACAACCAAGATCGAAGCTAAAGGAAAATTCGCTCCTAATCGGAAAGCCGTTTATTGTCAAAGAAGTATTGACGGGGCGCTCTCAGTTACAAGAAATGGATGGCGATGAATTTCCATAACTTATCAACTCAGACACCATGAAAGCAGTATTATATGCGAAGTAACCAAAGAAACACCACAGTGCATAATCATCGTGTCACCAGTCATTACGGTTCTTTAACCCTTTACCACCTACAACTTTTCTACACTTTTCCCTCGAGAAACATACTCTTCAAAGCCAATACTGGCTTTCTCCTTTGCGCTCATACAACTTAGGTCATCCCACCGCGAATTGAACCTCTTGCGTTTACAGTTTGGCTACCCATACATGGGATCAAACTTCTCGTACCTGCAGTTTATCCTCAACCTAGGATTAAACTTTCTCCTCCCCGCACTATGACCTGCACATGGGATTACGCGCTTTTCTTCTCGCCCTGAGGGGCGAACTACGTTGACCTGATCTCCTCTTCAATAGGAGTACGTAGGCAACCATTTCATATAGCCCAGTCGCAATAAAAACAAAAACAACAAAAAAACATTTCTACCCTCTTCTCCTCACAAAAACAACCAAAAATATTCCTACACCATGTCAGCCATATATAGTGTTGAACCTCTTACACCAGGTTCGAACTACGCAGACCTAATCTCCTCTTCAATAAGAGTACGTAGGCAGCCATTCATGGTGCGGTCTCACCCCCTACCAAAACACAAACCATTGTCAGCGAGTATTGGGATTCTCTTTCAATCCACTACATTTCATTCGGCTTCAGACCAAAGGGATGGAATTACCTAAACTCCTCCCAAATAGGAGATTCGGCGACCATCTAAGCTGCGGTCATACCTCGAAGTGCAATACCAATCCATAAGAGATGGAATTAACTAGGCTTTTCCTAAATAGAAGTACTGGCGACCATCTGTGGTGCGGTCAATCTCAATGAGGAAAGCCACACTCCTCTCCATATTTCCATTCAGAAACAAGTTCCAAGACACCAAAGATGGTAGGGATACATAGATCAATGATCCATTCTGAACTATCCAGAGACAACTCAATGTCCATCCACCAAGGAAGAATTCAGAATACATCAAGATCACAAGCCACGAACCAAAGAGCAAAATATCCAAAGAAATAGCAAGGCATATCTAAAAGGGAAGTGATCCAAAAATATATTTCCCTGTCATATATAATGATGTTTGATATATATACAATGTGAACAGTACATGACAAAATGGCTAAGCTAGTATGTGCAGGTAAATACATGCTCATCTACGAATCCGGGTACATACGAGCTAGCAAGACCAACATGGCATCCCTCTCAGATGAAGGAGGTAAAGCTGTAGTCTCCTGGATAAGAATATCCACACGACCCAACAGATCTGTAGCCATCTGCATGATGACCATATGCTCATCGATATAAGCTCTCATCTCTGCGATCATACCAGTGGTAAGGGACCTAGCTGCAGTACTATCTGTGACAGCCACATCCTGGGCAGATATAACACTATCCCGCTCAACTATCACTGCGTCTCTGTTGGACCTGGCCTCATCAACAACAGCGGCATCTCTACGAGCTAATGCCTCGTCTCTCTGTAATAGGGTGGCGTCCCTCACATCAAGAGCAGTCGACATCATAGATTGAATCTGGTCTCTCTCAAAGGTCATCAGATGAAGACTCTGCTCTAAATATTGTGCCTAGTGCTGGATCACAAAAGTACTCGTATTAGGAGAATTTGGAAGAAATGCTGGCAACCCAACAACGGTACCCTCCTCGATGTAGGTATCAATGTCCTCTATAGGCTCTACATCGTCTAACTCAATCTCCGGTACTGCAAATACTGCTGCAGCCGATAAAACCTCCGTCTCCATCCATGTGGAGTACTCTGCGGAATAACTGGGACGACTGGTAGGAAAAGCAGCTAGCTCACGCTGATCCCAGCAAATATATACACGAGATCGGTCCTCGGCTGAGAGGTATCGAGAAGTGAAGAGCCGACCGCCGCCCCTCGAAAGGATGAAAATCCTGGGCCCGGGTCAAATCTAGCGACATCACGACGATGGGTGATAAGTAGTCACGCCCCCAAGCCAGCCAAAGGAAGGAAATCCATGCTCGGAGCATGAGTAATGAAGCTGTATGGTGAGCAAAGCCCCGAGCACGGCAATATGCTAAATGGATCTCTGATATCTGCCAAAAATGCGGACCAGGACTGAGCATCTATACACTCCGATGGCTGAAATGAATATGACATAGCCACCTCATGAGAGAAGCAATACCCGTGCCGTCTAAGGGTACCAATAGGTCGCAAGTGTGACATAAACCACACACAAAGACATAATGAAACTCCCGATAAACACGCTGTGGCGGTAAATCTTGTAGTAGGATCTTGATCGCAGGGTCTCTGCCACGATCATGGGTACAATGGTACGACCCTCCCTGAGAGCTCTCACGGCCATGATAACTCCTATGTCTATCTCATCCATGTATCGCGGCATATACACATATGACAGTACACAAAGCATCAATACATCAACTCTGGCCAAACGCCAATGATCCTCCGACACGGTGAAATCCCCTGAATGTCGTGAGTAGCTATCCTCCTCACCAATTCTGTCATACAGAAAACGCTGGGAGATCACATGGCCAGATGTCAGCTCATCCTGTACCACTCTGCGCCTCAATCCTATGAGAGTCATGAATTGTCTACTCATGTCTCCCAAAGCCATGTGTACGCAAGGTCGGTCTAGGGACAGCATCGTCAAACGGGCATACTCCTCCAGAGTTGGAGTCAACTCATGGGTGCCAAAGCGAAATACCTGCCTATCAGGTAGCCAATGCTCTATCATCCCGTCCACGAATCCTGCAGGAACTTGAAATACCAAAAGGGTCATGGTATGCTGTAGCAACAAATCTACAATCACCCTGTCTTGTGGTGACATGCTATCGTACCACGATCTCATACCCAATGCCACCACTAACGGTGGGGTATGATCTATACGGCTAACTGTCGAAGAAGACATCTGTGCGGGCCGTGTCATAAGACCATCCAGGGGTCAATGCCGAATATCTCTGGACATACATACATATGTATAACATGATACATGCATAACAGATAATGGATGGCAATATGATATAAGGAATGAAAAACGGTGTATACATTCCTAAATATATCATCATCTAGTACATCAGCTCTATACAGCTACAAGTACATGAAAATGGGGCACAGACGCCCTACTACTAATAGAGGCCTATCAAAAGATATAGCGAGAATGGGGAACAACCACCCAATATCTAACAGAGGCCTATCAAAAGATATAACAAGAATATACATCAGAAGAAGACCGGGGTCTCGATGTCCACGTCCCTCAATCATCCACCGATGTAACTCCTCCCGAGTCAATTGGATCTCTATCAGCGGGGATATCAAGCTTTATAAAAAGGGAGGATCTGCTGTGAAAGCAAAACCAAATGGGTCGTCTGAGGGGCCAGCACCTCAGCTAGAAGGAACAAATGTCTCCACCTCTGCTGGATCTCTGCCCAAATGCCGAATAAATATGTGTGCCTGATCCAACTGGCGGGTCAAGCTATCAATCTGGGTTAGATGAGTAGGAGCTCGGACACAAGCCACCCAATCCGTCATCATCAAAGATCCTAGAACCATGTCCCCCATAAACTGTGTGGCATGGGATTGGGCCCCAATAGTGTGAGGGAGCCACCAGCACTGGAATATCTCCTGAGTACATGGACCCTCTGATAAATCAAAGCCGTCAACTCCCAATAATGGAATATCAGTGGCAGGTGACTGTGATACAGGCCAATGACGTCTGACAGGAGGCAAGATCGAATACTCTACTCCAGTAAGGTGTCCATCCTCAAAACCGATGATCAAATGATCCCCTGAGTATGGAATCCATGTAATGGCGTCAGTCGTCAATAGCTCCAGCTGCATACGGCAATGAGCGAAGCCCTCACATACAGGGACCTCTGGCAAAATAGAATGGTGCCATCGTCGTCCTCGTGGATAGGTATCTAAGCCTAACACACTCATAGGACGCAAACATGGAAGCCTCTCATAGGCCCAAAACTACCAACACAATGGTAAAACATCTGCTATCAGTAAACACTCTTAACCTGTGAAGGGAAAAAGACAAGAGAAATACTCACCAGCAGGAACGGGTAAAATCCTAGCCAAGCCTCGGTCGAACCCTCTGAGCGCAGACGCATGCCCCGGAGGAAATAGGCAAAGGTGTAAAAGCCCCAGTCATACTCTCATATACGGTCCACATCGCGTGTGGCGCTGACCAAAGCGAAAGATACCGTGGAAGAGTTATCTGCTATGAAGCAGCTTCGAATGATCATCAGGAACAATCGTCGCATAACGCGATCCCTGATCCTGACATCATAAGGCATGGGCTCACTCAATATCCCGCTCATGACATATATGCTCAAAGGACCAGAACGGACAGTCCTGCCTTTAAGCGCCCCCGCCTGAACTCCTAACAAGGATCGGACGGCAGTAGGGGTGATATTTGCCATACAAGGCACTGGCTCCCCTCCAAACTCCATACCTGTGATAAATCGCCAATCCATAGTCGTCATCATCACCTCGCAATCCATCAAGTGGAGTGACTAAGTCTGATGAAACCATCGCTCAGACAATGCCCTGAGGTAACCCCAGGGACAACGACGGGGAAGGATGTAAAAAAATGCCCCAAATCCCCACTCATGCACTACTGCTCTATAATTAGGATGAAGCGCCTGGTACATGGAGTGGATGCTAAACCAGTTCCCCCGAGGCTGTGTAAAACCTGGAACCTGCATGAAAAGCAGATCAACATCAGAACCCTTTAAATCCTCATCAATAGAAAAAAAAGGGAAGATAAAGTCTAACGTCATACCTCGTTACCATGCAACTACATCGATGGGTGTCTACCCAAATCACCCAGCAACTCTGGGTTCACCACCTGGATGCTCGGAAGTTCCCTGCGAGGGATAGATGCGGCAGGCGGGATCCTCAATATCCACCTCCTCGCCCTCGGCGTGCGAACCTCTACACGGATGGGACGAAATCACGGCCTCCACCAACCGACGAAATTTGGGACGAGCAGGGGACGAGGCACTTGAAAGCCCTCCGCCAAATGCGCCGAGAAGCGGTCCCCATAGAACCGCTTTCGGTGATCCGGATCCATAATATCTAGACAACAAATCTCCAAATCACCTCAGAAAGGGTGTGGTATTTCCTTACCTGGAGCTTTCTAAAATGCATTATATGACTATATGCATGCATGCATTTACTTTAACATATAATAGAGTTAGAATGCATGACTACCCAATGCCTACATTTGGAAAATTTTTGCCATAGTCCCCTTTGAAAATAGGACTATCCCCATGCACGCAGGCATGTCTAGGTGGCCATTCAGTAGCACACATGTCCCAAAGTCATATACCTAATATATGTATTAAAAATCAAAATTATCATGCATAAGGCGAACCTCAATGCTAGGAGTATTTTGCCTTTCTACCTTTTGCTCATTGGACCTCAAATAGGACAAAAAATAGCAGAAAAAGGTGCCAATTTGACTATCTCAGAAGTCAAATTTTTTCACATCATTATGTTCAAGGATGGTTTAATACTAACATTTACTATGTTGAATATTTTTATCAAGTCATTTGTGCATACATAATCACTACTATGTGTTTAGATGCATTTCGCGTGCAATATCTCACAATCTAGCAACCGGAAAAAAAAAAATACATGCATACGTTACGAGGATAGTGTAGAACACTTATGCGGTGATGAAATTTGCGAAAAGGCACGAACTCAAAGAAATCTAAAGATGGCTCATGGATTTTCCTAAGCGAGGCGAGTTAGAAATGAACCTGTGAAGGCAGGCTGCTGGATTTATCATCCACGCTTGGCAGTTGAGCTCACTGCGGATCTGACGAGTGCACTGTGGCTACAAACGAGTGCATCTGCGGCTCCTCCATGTGGGTCCCACCCCTCCGGCTCGGTCTAGTTCGAGTTAAAACGGAGTTCTTACGGGCTAGAAAGGTCAAATCGGGAATAAAAATGCCACGCGATTGAGCAATCTGACAAAGATCAATCCCCGGTCTTCTCGGATGAGACTTTGAATCGCACATCACTCATTGGTAGTCGCTCAACACAAGGTATACTCGTCGATGACCTCAGTTGTCACAAATTACATACGGCAATATCTTATACAGGTCTGATGCCGCCGACTCCAAGTCGTTACCCTGCGTGAATCCCCGATGGGGGTTACAACGTATATCTCCGGCGGGAATAGCAACGTATGCTCAGCCGTTGACACACATATCAACGAAGGTCAAGCAACCTTGACATCATTTCAAATTCGATAAGCGTTTAAACTGTCGAGCTATAGAGTCGTTCGAGGTTCTCATACCAAACAATCATATTCCAAATGGATCCCCGTGAAGTCACAATGTAATGCTCCGTTGATCTACACGTCAGCGAAGGTCAAGAAACCTTGACGATCTCCTCACAGAGTTTCAGCCATTGATTCACACGTCAGTGAAGGTCAAGCAACCTTGACAGTATATCCCACAGGATGTTTCAGCCATTGATTCACACGTCAACGAAGGTCAGGCATCCCTGATAGCATTTGCTATTGGCAGTAAATCCAACAGAATCATGACATATTCTTGCGATACTAACCAGAAAAGGTCAATATTATCAAAGAGGATAGATGATGGAATATGTTATACACATCCTTAAACAGATCAAGCTTTATCCCCACAAACCTCTTGCACATAAGAGGTACCCCTTCAAGATCAAGTCGTTATCAAGAACACAGTAATTTGATGATAACTCCAACACCAACATCCTAACATATTCGGCTTGCACATCAGATCTGGTCGATATTGCCAATCCCCAGTTGAAACAACAGGAACCAACAATCATCCCAAAGATGTTGGGCCACAACCCGTACACACATGCATCATACATTTGCATCATGTTGTTGCTATCCATAGTACCATGTTTATCTTGTTGCATTTCAAGTGTCTAGGATTCTTTATCCTACCCATGCATCGCCATGCATGAGTATGATAAAGAGGGCATCTGTGAACACTCGAAATTTTTTGTACCATCATTACTAACATTGCGGGAGGATGATTAAGTCTTTAAGAGAGAACCACGAAAGATAATCCAAATCGTTCTGGGATACTACGGAAGTACAAAGATCAACCCCGGATCGCAATACTGGAGTAACAGTTTCAACCTCGGATCTAACCCCGAGACCTGCGGATACAATCACCGGATGGAGACCTTTGGAGAAGACCGATTAATCTTGGAGATAACCCCGAGGTATCCAAATTTTAGTCCCAACCATGGGAATAGCAACCAACCTTGGTGATAACCCCAAGGAATGCAGTTTTGGAGATAACCCCGAAAATGCTTGTTTCAAATGCCATCAACTTAAATCTCGGCACTCACAACGAGATACACCTGTACCAACCCTAAGAATAACATCGGAAGACAGTACACCTCAAAGATGACAATGAGGACCTTCAACAAATCGCAAGCATCCAATCTTAGCGAAGTCTGAGCAACGTCAGCTTATCGGCCCAATCCGGCGATAACACCGGTGAGGGGCAACATCGCCATCTCGTCTAAACACGATGCCACGCCCCATCTTCAAAGACTTCGTACAAACTCTAATCCCATGCCATCGTACAACTCTCGACAACGGCATGATGCAAAATAGGTCCCGAATACCTCAAAACGGATGCGGTTGCACTTCTCAAAATCCGAGTGGACATTACTGATTGCTAAATGCATGTACTTGAGGCAGCATTGAGCAACCGGGCCCAGGCCGCCCTTCTCTGGTACACTGCAGCTCGACCATTGTACACCGGCACATATTGCCTATAAATAGAGGGCTTGGGGTGCTGATTTTTAAGAGAAAAAAGACGGGGAAACCCTGCACAATTTGCTCTGCACTTGCCATACAGTGTATTTTCTCACTTTCAAACACCTGTGAGCTCATATATAGCCTCTTTTGTACCCACAAAATTCAAGTGTTTACCCACTCTAAATATATAGAAGCCATTTTATCAGTCAGCTGTAAGCCTTCTCACACACTTTAGAGTCTTTCTCTTCATCTTTGCACACACCCTTCTACACATTGAGAGTCATTATATATATATTGACTAACATTATCGAGTTATGCCTCGATTGAGCCTAGACTTCGGTCTAGTGCGTTTACTGCTTTAATATATATATATATATATATACTTATATATATTAACTGTCTGTCGGACATTGTTCGATGAGCCTACACTTCGGTTTGAATGCGTTTATTAAACTTTTATATATATATATATATATATATATATATATATATATATATATATATATATATATATATATATATATATATATATATATATATATATATCAATCGTGTGTGGGGACTTTGTTATTCGATGAGCCTAGACTTGATGCAGTGCGTTTACTAAGCTTTATATATATATATATATACTTATATATATGAACTATGGTCGAACTATGTTCGATGAGCACAGAATTTTGCATCCGATGCATTTATTGCTTTTATATATATATATATATATATATATATATATATATATATATATATATATATATATATATATATATATATTTATTTATTTTGTCTGCACAGAGTTCCCTTAAGTGGCGATTGATCGCTTTTACGACTTTCTTTACATTTCATTCTGCTTTGAGTTTACTTATGGCGATTGGCCATTTTCTGACTTTTAACACTTTATTTACATTTTGATCCCCATGGAGGTGCTTCGTGGTTTGGTGATCATGTATGTGTGTGTGTGTGTATATATATATATATATATATATATATATATATATATATATATTTACCGCTTTTATATATATACCGCTTGTGCTTTTATACAAATTGAAATATTACATGCTTTAGGAATCATGTGATCACAGATTCATCCCATTGGATCTAGATTCGGTTCCGTGATGGACATTTTCACTATAAGCGACTTGTAAATTATTATCACGATGTCTCAGATTTCCTCGGATAGTTTCCATACCCACGAGGAAGCTCGGCATTATTTTTGGATATATTATTTTCATACGGATGCCTCGAATCCAATCAAATAAAATCAATTCACCGCCACTTAATAAAAATGGAAGTGTAAAAGGTCTCAATTCCTATTGAGCATCAGGGTTTGAAAAACCTCTTTTATAAAACATCATTGCCATATCTTGCTAAAAACTGAAATTTTACATAAATTCAAATCCTGTGTATATAGGTTCGAACGAGGCCTCGCACAACTTTCATATAACAGCACATTGACCCACACACACTCAGATAATAGTTTCTTGAAAAGAGGCGGTCACCGTGGTAACACGGATGTCGGGGGGTGCCTAACACCTTCCCCCCACATAACCAAGTCCCCGGACCCTAAACGAATCTTGGTTTCGCCGACCCGTATATCAGTGTCACATCACTAGGTCATTGTGCAAACCTTTTCTCGGTTGTGTTGGTACAACCATTTAAAAAATCAACTGGCGACTCTTAACAGTCCCATCATCGACATTATACATGTCGGACCTTTTTAACTTGTTTTTTTCAAACAAATCTCACCTAAAATGAGAACACCAAAGAACAAGTAACGGAAAGGGACATCCAAAAATCCCGACGTCGACAGTCCCTGCTACGTTCTCATTTCCTGAAGAGAATAATGAAAGCAAAAGGGTGAGCTCAACTTGCCCAGTAAGAAATATTATGTCTAAGATAATGCAGAAAAAATTATCATTAGCCTTCAACAGAGTTAAACTAATAAAATATAACAAACATCAAGTTTAATTGCAGCGGAACAAGCAATCTATTAGAAGAGTCAAGTAGAGAATAAAATCTACTATCTTCTATGATTTAGAAGGTTTTTCATTACTTTTATCGCTGAGACTCAGCTTAACAAATAATCCACATCATCCCTGCACTACAGCCAAGGATATTCATTAGTATCACGACCACAAATTATCCATACACTACGGGTCAAGGATATTCATGTATTCATCAATGGTCATGATCATGCCAACCACTGTCCATCAATGCACTACAGCCAATGATGATTTTTACCACATCATTTATAACATTACGATCATGATTATACCGAATAATCCCTGGTTATAATCATACCAAGTCCATCTATGCACTACAGGCCACAGATGACTTTCAACATATTATAAACATGAGGATGATGACAATTCAATAAAATAAGTTCAAGAATAAATTTTAAAGATTTATAAGTTAATTTATCCTGAACTCAATAACGTCCAAATTGTCAACATAATACTGCTTTGTGGAGTAAAATTCAAGAATGCTCAGAATAATATTTCCATGAAAAGATACTGGATGAAGCGCAAATATCAAGGATATTTCACTAATTTCATGGAGTATAGAAGCCAAAACTTTAACCAACTGAGTATAATAGAATATATGAAACCGTAAATGGATTTTTGCCGCCATGCGGTAATCCACGTAGACAGATTATTCCAATAGAATAATAAAGAATGGAATAACAGAAGAATTCACCAGGCGTGCGTAATCCTCACAGACAAGTTATTCCAACAGAATAATAGAGAATGGAACCAGGTTATGCGTAACTTACCAGACATGAGATATTCCAACGTAATAATAAAGAATGGAACCGGTCATGCGTAATCCGCATGGATAGGATGTTCCAACATAATAATAAAGAATGGAATAACAACAGAATTCACCAGGCATGCGATAGAATCAAGCATGCAGACGAGTTGTTCCAACGAGAATAATAAAGAATGGAATAAAAAAAGAATTTCACCATGTATGTGGTACTTCGCATAGACAGGTTATTCCAACATAATAATAAAGAAAGGAATAACAACCCTTACGAGTATTGAAAAAAAATAACTCTCTTCATTAATATGAAAGAATAATACCACTTACGAGTACAACAAATAATATCCCTTACCGTAAAAGAAGAGTATTCCAATTTGGTAGGCGAGGATATTCTTGAAGAAAACTTATCTTGCTTTTTCTACGCTCAAAGCTTCAAAAAAACTCTAAAGAAATACGCTCAAGATTATAGAAGAAGAATTCTCTCAATTTACGGTGTGATTTCAATTATAACTAAACATCTTATTTATAGGAGAATTGAAAGGATAGTATGCAATAAAATATAATATATTCTAAATATATATATATATATATATATATATATATATATATATATTATTTAAAATCTAAAAAACAAATAACTTTATAAAAGTATTCTATTTTATATAAAAAGATTTTACTATGCAAAACACTATGTCAGGCACTATGCAACACTATGCATAATAAAATATAATATATTCTATTTATAGTCTAATAAAACAAATACCTTTATAAAAGTATTCAGTTTTATATAAAAAGAGTTTACGATGCAAAACACTATGCATAATAGAATATAATATATTCTATTTATAGTCTAATAAAACAGATAACTTTATAAAAGTATTCTATTTTATATAAAAAGATTTTCTGTATTATTACATTAATAATACTAATAAACCAAAAATTATCATCATTATTATAATTCACAATATTAATCGACCAGGTTGTTCCCAGGAAAGATGGGGCTTTCCAATAAGGATTTTTTCCCATTGGCGCGCAATTAGGTGACCAAACCTCTCCTTGACAAAACTTCTAGACATCGTTAATATTGCAAATAATAATATTAATAACTTTGTCATCTCAATTATTAATTTAATAATATATAAAATATTGACAATAATTGAATCAAATAATGTGAGATACTATCGCAAGAATTATTGTAGCAATAATTGAACAAAACCGAGTGACTTCTCATGTAAGCATCAATAATCAATACCGTATTATTACTATGCAACCACGCCAGACATCGTATTTTTAACAAGATTGTTTCAACAGCTTAACAGTAAAACTTACGCCATTATTTTCATAAAGTATTTTTGTCGTTTTCTCAATCCGACAATAATTTCGTTGTGGGGTCCACCATTGACTGTGTCATTGTACGAATATTCCCTGTTAAAATGAATATTCCCCGACCAATCGAATATTATATAACAACTTGCGTACTTTGAAAAATTTATAAATATTACCCACAACTATAACATTATATCAAATTCATTCCATAATATTCAAAAATGATATTTATAGAAAATTCATCTTTATTCATAAAAGTTGGGATCTTACAGTATGCATGTAATACTATAATCCTAATCATGTTCTATGGCCATAACATAAGAAATCAAAGAGATCTGGGCTTTAGAAAACCTTATCAGAAGTTGTTCTTCATTTTTGGGTTTTCCAGAAATGAAGAACAGTCCGAGTTGGCAACTTATGATCTTCATAACTTGCAACACATGACTATTTTTGTGATTTCAAGGTTTCAGTATGTAAACAACATGTAAGAGTAGAGATATAATACATAGAACCAACATAAAAATAACACAATCTCCAGATCAGGAATGGTTAAACCCTGTCAGAGACATTGCTCAAGCGTTTTCTGGGTTACCTAGAAAACGGTTCTCATAATCTTTGCATCTACTTTGACCGGCCACTGTGATCAACCAACTTGATTATTTAGTGATATAAAGGCATGACTTTGAAGTTTATGTAACATACTACAATCTTATTACAACAACAAGAACAACACAATACAAATCTGATAGATCAAGAGTCATATAAATCTTGTAAGACATGATCTGGGCAGTTTCTGGGTTACCCAGAATTGCCCAGTCGTGTTCGGTCAACGGTCTTTGACCACTAATAACATGCAATCGGTGAATGATCTGGACTTGATTGTAGTTCCAGAACATAGATCTCCCAGCATACAACAAGATCAAACACTTAAACAACAAAAACACATATCATACAAAGATCTATGAGGACTGACATTATGTTGTCAGAGCACAAAATAACCTTTTTCCAGTTTTTGAAAAACTTAAATTTCGAGCACTTTGATGTTATGGATCTAACATGTGCCAACCCAGATCACTTATAGACACTACATAGAACATATTACAACACATAAACACAACTTTTAACAGAAGATCAAGGGTCGAATTTTTGATTAGGGTTTTATACCTTTATGCATCAATTCTTGATTCTGAGCTTCTAGATCTGTTATGGTGATCGTGGGGCTTGAATATGGGACTGATATGCCTTAAGATTTCGTAGGTTTTGAAAGAGAGAGGATTGGTAGAGATCAAGTTGACCAAATGGACTTGAAAAATGAATTTTCTCTCTTAAATCTATATATATTCACTTGATGCAATGTATTTGCTGAGGTTGCTGCTGATTTGCTGAGATTTTGATCACATGGGTTGGCATAGGGTTGGCCAACAACTCTCACTAGGTCAAGATCTAACATTCTAGCTTTAATAATGCAAGGGCAAAGTGGTCTTTTCCATTATAATTTTAATGGCACCTTGGTCATTTGGCAAACCCTTAGGGTTTAATCCTTAGGGTTTAACCCTAAGGTTTTGCACATTAAATTTGGAGGATTTCTAGTTAGGGTTTAAAAATAAAAATAAAATTAGTTTCTTGAAAAAATGAAATTTAGAGCTTCCTAATCACAATAAATTTTCTAATTACATAAAACATGAATATTAGGTGTAGGTTTTACTAAATACAATTAAGATTGCTAATTTAGCAATTAGGACTCCAAGTTGATAATTAGGGTTCCTAATTTAGAAATTATGGTTTCTAATAATTAAGGATTTCCCTAATTAGCATTATATTTAATAATACCCGACATTAACCACTTTAACGCGATTACATAACTTCTTGAACTCTCATGTGAGTTCCAATTAGGGTTTTTAGTTTAGTAATTAGGGTTATAATTTAAATATTAGGGTTTCTAAAATTAGGATTTCAAATATTAATTAGGGTTTCACTAATTAACATTAAATTATATAGTACGTAACATAATTCATTTAACATAATTACATAACAGTCTCGAACTCATAATTGAGTTTCAAATTAGGGTTTCCATCTAGCAATTAGCTAATTATTATTTAAGGTTTCTAATTTTAGAAAATAGGGTTTTAAATTACTAATTAGGGTTTTCCACGTAATAATTAGGGTTTTCCTAATTAAAATTAAATTCTAATAATACATATCATATACCACATAACATAATCACTAGACAGATTTTAAAGTCTCATTTGACTTCAAAACTATGGTTTGTCAGTAAAATTAGGGTTTTGCAGATTATAATAAAACTGCTCCCCGGATTAACCTTATACACATAGCATACACATTTATAACACTAACAAATAATAATATAATATTATTATTCTCATTC
The DNA here is from genome assembly GCA_020205605.1 of Panax ginseng. Classification (NCBI taxonomy): domain Eukaryota; kingdom Viridiplantae; phylum Streptophyta; class Magnoliopsida; order Apiales; family Araliaceae; genus Panax; species Panax ginseng. Next base: position 94,302,156 of record CM035138.1, read on the forward strand.
CTTGATAAAAATCCAAAATTAGGGTTTGAATTCCATATCTGATTTATCTGTCATATATACCTTTATTAATTAAGTTAAAATAATTAACTTAATTAATATAAATTAAATTCATATAATAAAATAAAATAATTATTATAATAATTCTAATAACCATTTCATATATTATTTAAATAATATAAAATCATATTTTCATGGAAAATAATTAATAAAAATATTTCTACTATAAAATTAATTATTATAAAAATATAGTTTATAATGTGCAATAATTCTAAAATAAAATTATTTGTAAACATTCATGTAATAAATATATTTTATTTATTACATAATTACATACGTTTTATCTTGTACAAATCCTCATCTTTAAAATTAAAAAAATTCTATGCAAAATTTCTGATTTAATTATATAAAAATATCGGGTTGTTACACAGTCTACGAACTCCGAGATCTACTATCTTGCAGACTACTATTCTGCCTCGACAGCTCTCGAGTTTTCCTTGACTCTCCTGGTAGACTCCGATTTCTGGTGTAGTGCTCGACGATCAGACAAGCATATCTGTGACGCCCCCAAAATAGGTATACATCACCCATCTTAAGTCGTCAGATACATGGTACAGAATTCAAATACAACTTAATAATACAACTGTCGTGTACAATACGACAAAACATAAACTGTGAGTTTGAATACAAATATTGTCTACTAGAGAGAATACAAATATTATCTACTAGAGAGTATACAAACTCAAACGGAGTCCTCATTACAATTATTATCACACTTTTTCACAGAATAATGAGGACTACTAATGCACCATCTAGGACCATCACTCCGCTTCCCAGACTGCTTCAAATCTATATTCTCATTTCCGAAGAGAACGGTGAAAGAGCGTGGTGAGCTCAACTAGCCCGAAGAAAAATATTATGACTAAGATAATGCGAAATAAATTATCATTAGCCTTAAAAAATGTTAAACCGATACAATATAACAAACATCAAGTTTAATCTGCAATGAACAAGCAATCCATTAAAAGAGTCAAGTAGAGAATAAAATATACTATCTTTTATGATTTAAAAGGTTTTTCATCACTTTTATCATTGGGGACTCAACAATAAATAATCCACATCATCGAATCACCCATTACTTTCGACGACCAAGGATATTCTTTAGTATCCGACCACAATTATCCATGCACTACGGGCCAAGAATATTTGTGTATTCATTAATGGTCATGATCATGCCAACAACTGTCCATCAATGCACTACGGGCCAATGAAGACTTTTACCACATCATTTGTAACATTACGGTCATAATTACACCGAATAATCCTTGGTCATAATCATACCAAGTCCATCTATACACTATAGGCCACATATGACTTTCAAAAATATAAACATGAGGATGATGACAATGATATAAGAATTCAATAAAAATAAGTTCAAGAATTAATTTATCCAGGAACCAATAACGTCCAAATTGTCAACATGATACTGCTTTGTAGAGTAAAATTCAAGAATGCTCAAAAGAATATTTCCATGAAAAGATACTGGATGAAGCGCAAATATCAAGGATATTCCACTAATTTCATGGAGTATAGAAGTCAAAACTTTAACCAAAAGAAATCACCAGGCATGCGATAGACTGCACAGGTAGGTTATTCCAACAGAATAATAATTAATGGAATCAGGTCCGGTGTAAAACGCACAGATAGGATATTCCAACAAAATAATAAAAAGACGGAATCGGTCCCACGTAAAAGCGCATGAATAGGATATTCCAATGTAATAATAAAGACGGAATCAGTCCCAAGATAAAACGCATAGACGTGATATTCCAATGTAATAATAAAAGGCGAAATCGGTCCCAAGTAAAAAGCATGCATGTGATATATTCCACCAGAATAATAATGAATGGAATAAAAGAAGAATTTCACCAAGTATAGGGTAGCCCGCGTATACAGGTTATTCTAATCGAATAATAAATAATGGAATAACAGATGTTCTCTTCATGAATACAAAAGAAATAATACCCCTTACGTGTACAACAAATAATATTCCCTACCTTAAGAAGAAGGGTACTGGATATATAAGTAGTGAAGTAGCAGAATACTTTTCTTCTTTCTCTCTATAAATTTCTTTCTCTAGAGTTTCAGTGAATTCGTAAGAAAATAATGAAGGAATGAGCTTCTATTTATAGAAGAATTGAAGGGATACTGTTTAGTCCGTGTGCACCGAAGGCTTTCACACTAGGCCATGAATTTTCAAGCATTATCAGTAAAGAACAAAACAAGTTATATATGTATAATTAATCACATGGTAATTACACACCCACACCAATATTATATATATAACAACATATAATAATTGTACTCTTTTCACACCACCCATGGCTAGACTTTCTTCCCCCATCCATATCAATGCTCCACCAAAACCCACTACCATATAAATATATATCAATCACCACTTTCTTAATTCCCCCACCCGACATCTCTCTTTCTTTTTTTTTCTTTCCCCTACCCCCACATGTCAACTTTACATATATATAATATATATAAATATCAATCATATATATATATATATATAAATAATGAAACAAAAGTAAGATAACTTTTCACGTAAGCATCAATAATCAATACCGTGTGCTACTATGCAACCACGCGTATTACTGTACTTTTAACACCGGGTGTTTCAACAGTTAACGGTAAAACATCCGCCGTTATTTTCATAAAGTATTTTTGTCATTTTCTCAATCCGACAATAATTCCATTGTGGGGTCCACCAATGATTGTGCCGTTGTACGAATATTCCCCGACCAATCGAATATTACATAACAACTTGCGTACTTTGCAAAATTTATAAATATTACCCACAACTATAACATTATATCAATTTCACTCCATAATATTCAAAAAATTCATCTTTATTCAAAAAGTTGGGGTTTTACAACCTCCCCTTCTTATGAAATTTCAACCTCGAAATTAGGGTACGTACCTGGTATATTGAAGAGGTAAGGATACCTTGATTTCATTTCAGATTCTAACTCCCAAGTCAATCCTCAACATCGTGGTTTCTCCACAAAACTTTGACTTGAGGTATAACCTTGGAGCGTAGAATATGTTCCTTCTTATCCAAGATTTGAATAGGAACCTTTTCATACATCAAATCTTCCGCTATTTCGTCCGGTTCTAACTCAATAATGTGGTTCGGGTCTTCCACATATTTACGTAACATGGATATGTGAAAAATGTTATGAACACGGACATACTTGGCGGTAAAACTAGTCTATAGGCCACAGTTCCTACTCGATCGAGGATTAAAAATGGGCCAATGAATCGAGGATTGAGCTTTCCTCTCTTTCCAAATCTCATAACTCCTTTCCACGGAGCAACTCGTAATAACATATGATCTCCTACATCAAATTCCACGTCTTTTCGATGAAGATCAGCATAACTCTTTTGTCGATCTTGTGGGGTTTTTATACGTTGTCGGATCGTTTAAATATTTTCCGTAGTCATATGTACCAACTCCGGTCCCAACAACGTTTCTTCACCCACCTCATCCCAGCATACTGGAGAACGACACTTTCTTCCATACAACGCCTCGAATGGAGCCATGCCAATGCTTGCTTGATAACTGTTGTTGTAGGAAAACTCCACCAACAGTAAGAACTTGTCCCAACTTCCCTTGAAGTCAAGGACATAGAGTCTTAATAAATCTTCTAGAGTTTGAATAGTCCTCTCTGATTGTCCGTCCGTTTGAGAATGATATGCTGAACTAAATCATAAATCCGTGCCCATAGCTTTTTGCAAACTAACCCAAAATCGTGAAATGAATCTTGGGTCTCGATCAGAAACTATGGATACTGGCATACCATGCAATCTTACAACCTCATTTATGTATATACCAGCAAGACGTTCAAGTGTATAAGTTTCTCGTATTGGTAAAAAATGAGCAGATTTGGTCAATCTATCAACAATGACCCAAATTGCATCAATGCTTTGAGAAACCTTGTGAAGACCAGTAACGAAATCCATGGTAATGTGCTCCCACTTCCATTCTTGAATTTCAAGTGGTTGCAATGGACCTTTTGGTACTTGATTCTCCGCCTTGACTCGTTGACAAGTTAGACACCTTGAGATAAACAACGTTATCTCTCTCTTCATATTGCTCCACCAAAATGTATGACAAAAATCATGATACATTTTGGTACTCCCAAGATGGATTGCAAATGGTGTGTTGTGCACCTCCATCATGATTTTATACTTTAACTCAGGGTCGTTAGGAACACAAAGTCTGGAGTTGACTCGAAGTATTCCTTCTTCATCGATTCTTGCTTCCGGTATAGCACCTTCTTGCACTTTCTTCCTCATATGCATCAGCTCCAGGTCTGTAGGTTGGGCAGCTTTAACTTTATCAATTAAAGTCGGTTCTACTAGTATATTCGTCATCATCACATGGGTCCCTGGAGTCTTTAACTCTATCTCCATCCTTTGCAAGTCACACAAAATGGGCTTTTGTGTTGTCAATATTGCACTCGTACCCGCATATGATCTTCTACTCAATGCGTCAGCTACCACGTTCGCTTTTCTAGGATGGTATTGGATGGTATGATCATAATCTTTCAATAGTTCAAGCCAACGTCATTGTCACATGTTGAGTTCCTTTTGAGTGAAGAAATATTTGAGGCTTTTATGATCCGTAAAGATCTCCACTTTCTCCCCATACAAGTAATGCCTCCAAATCTTTAGTGCGAAGATAACAGCTGCCAACTCTAGATCATGAGTAGGATAATTCCTCTCATATTCTTTGAGTTAATCGTGAGGCATAAAGCTATGACTTTCTCATGTTGCATGAGAACACATCCTAACCCTTTGCTCAAGCATCACTGTAGATGACAAATCCCTCCGAACCAGATGGTATTGTCAGAACAGGTGCTGAAATGAGTCTCCTCTTGAGTTCTTGAAAACTTTTCTCACATTCCTCACTCCAACCGAACTTTGTATCTTTCCGAGTCAACTGAGTTAGTGGAGTAGTGATTCGAGAAAACCCTTCTATGAATCTCCGATAATAACCAGCTAAGCCGAGAAAGCTACGTACTTCGGTCACTGATTTAGGTTGCTCCCAGCTTTGAATAGCTTCAATCTTTGCTGGGTCAACAGATATTCCATGACTTGATACCACGTGCCCAAGGAATGCTACTTCATCAAGCCAGAACTCGCATTTCTTCAAGTTGGCATAAAGATTATATTCACGAAGCTTTTGGAGTATCAGCCTAAAGTGTTGCTCATGATCTTCATATCTTTTGGAAAAAATAAGGATGTCATCAATAAAGACGACCACAAAGTGATCTAAATATTCCTTGAATACTCGGTTCATCATATCCATGAAGGCAGTAGGAGCATTAGTCAATCCAAAGGACATGACTAAGAATTCATAATGCTCGTACCGAGTTCTGAAAGCCGTCTTTGGAATGTCATCGGTTCTAATCTTCAATTGGTGATATCCGGAACGAAGATCAATCTTTGAAAAGAATTTGGCGCCTTACAACGGGGTCAAACAGTCATCAATACGTGGCAATGGGTACCTATTTTTGATGGTGACATGATTCAACTCCCGATAATCAATACAAAGTCGCATACTCCCATCTTTCTTCTTCACGAATAGAACAGGAGCACCCCAAGGAGAAGTACTAGGACGAATAAAGCCAATGTCTAACAATTCCTGCAATTGGGTCTTTAACTCCTGAAGTTCAATAGGAGCCATTCGATATGGGGCTTTGGAAATGGGTTTTGTACCGGGTTCAAGGTCAATACAAAATTTAATTTTCACGTTCTGGGGGTAGGCCAGGAAGTTCTTCAGGGAATACGTCAGGAAATTCATTAACAATAGAAATATCATTCAAAACTGACGTATTTTTGTTTAGATCTGTGACGTGGGCTAAGAAAGCTTGACATCCGTTTTTCAATAAATGAATAGCTTTATGGCTTGGGATGACCGTGATTGATTTTAATGGTTTGGTCGCTTGAATTCGCATAATAGGTTGATTAGGAATATGAAAGCTAACAACCTTACAAAAATAATCAATTTTAGCATGATGAGTAGTTAACTAATCAATCCCTAGAATCACATCAAATGAAAGTATTTTCAATGAAATAAGATCAACAGGTAATGTGAGGGTACCGATTTGAACCAAACAAGACTTATAAACAATGGATGTAATGAAGGTTTCTCCCAACAGAGTTTCAACAGATAAGTCAAAATCTAATTTCTCCGGAGTCAAATTTAATCGTTGAGCGCAAGTAGGAGAAATAAAAGAATGGGTAGAACGGTATCAAATAAGGTATAGACTTCGCTAGAGTTTATGATAAGCTTACCCGTGATGACCTCGTTCGGGTTCCTTGCTTTTTGGGAGGTCACAACAAACGCTCTCCCTTGCACTACCGGCTTTGACTTTTCTGGGAAGGCTTTTGGTGCCTCCATCCTTGTTGAACTTGTCTTCGGTGAACGACAAAATTGGGCTAAGTGACCTTCTCTTCCACAATTATAACATGCTTTGACTGACATCGCGCTAGCTTTGGGTGATGTGTCCCTCCCTCCGCATTTGAAGCATATGATAGGTAGTCGTTTTTCTTCTTCCTTAACAACGGGTCTTTGGTCTTTGATGTCCTTCCATCATTGTTGAATCTCCTTTTCTTGAAATGTTCATTTTTACTGTCTTGGCCTTGATTACCACTGAAGTGGTTACCATTTCTGGCATGTTGATTCCCTCCCCGTTTGTTGTCACCGTTTAGATGGTGATACCACCGGTATTTTCATGCCGCCAAATTGCTTTCTCTTGAGTTACGTTGACTGCGTTCAAGCGCTCCAATAACTGAGCCCTATTTACAACATCTGAGTACAAACACAATTTATGAGAAATAAGATATTGACGTATCTCCGGTTTCAAACCTCTTAAAAACATTCGCGTCATTCGCTCCTCATTATCGACCAAATGGGATGAAAATCGGGATAGCTCCATAAATTTAGCCTCGTATTGCGACACGGTCATATTGTTTTGTTCCAATTTGATAAACTCCACTTCTTTCATGTGACGAATACTCTCAGGAAAGTACTTGTCGTTGAATAGCTCTTGGAACTTCTCCCAAGACATCTTGAGTGCGTCAGGCTGGGTATGTTTTACAGATTCCCACCAGTAATCTGCCTCTTCACGCAACATGAAGGTGGCGAAGGGAACCTTTTTCTCCTCGGAGCATCCCAAGACATCAAATATCTTGGTGATCTGCTTTATCCATGCTTCCGCCTTAAGTGGTTTTGGCTCTCCAATAAACTCCAGTGGTCCCAGCTCCTTGAACTGTTTAGCGGTGACCGTCCGAGAATTTCCAGTGTTTCCACCTACATTTCGGACAGGAGCTGCTCTCGTCTGATGTTGCATGAATTGCATAAAGCCTCTGAACAATCCATCATTCATCATATGGTCCGTGTTGTTGTTTACATGAGCATTGTCTCCTTCCTGATGCACATTATCCTGATTATTGATATGTGGAGACTCAACGATCTCTTGTGCTCCATTGCTATTCTCAACATTCTCGGTTGTCATTTTCAGATACTGCCACAAAATAAGGGTTAGTTGACATGTAACATATTATCTCTAAACTCTGACCAACCAATTTAAATACAAAATAAATTTAAGTAGGTCATACTAGCGAAGGAATTCCTCGTCTCTCCCCTCCTAGTTCTAGTCTCACATCTTAGCCAGGGATCATATCCCTAAGCTTTGATACCAACTGTGACGCCCCCAAAATAGGTATACATCACCCATCTTGAGGCGTCAGATACATGGTACATAATTCAAATACAATTTAATAATATAACTGTCGTGTACAATATAACAAAACATAAACTGTGAGTTTGAATACAAATATTGTCTACTAGAGAGTATACAAACTCAAAAGGAGTCCTCATTACAATTATTATCACACTATTTCACAGAATAGTGAGGACTACTAATGCACCATCTAGGACCATCACTCCGTTCCCTGACTCGTTCCAGCTATATTCTCATTTCCTAAAGAGAACAATGAAAGAAAGGGTGAGCTCAACTAGCCCAGTAAGAAATATTATGACTAAGATAATAAGATAATGCATAATAAATTATCATTAGCCTTAAACAATGTTAAACTGATACAATATAACAAACATCAAGTTTAACTGCAGCGGAACAAGCAATCCATTAAAAGAGTCAAGTAGAGAATAAAATATACTATCTTTTATGATTTAAAAGGTTTTCATCACTTTTATCATTGGGACTCGACAATAAATAATCCACATCATCGAATCACCCATGCACTACGGCCAAGGATATTCTTTAGTATCACGACCACAATTATCCATGCACTACGGGCAAGAATATTTGTGTATTCATTAATGGTCATGATCATGCCAACAACTATCCATCAATGCACTACGGGCCAATGAGGACTTTTACCACATCATTTGTAACATTACGGTTATGATTACAATCAATAATCCCAGTCATAATCATACCAAGTCCATCTATGCACTACAGGCCACAGATGACTTTCAAAAATATAAACATGAGGATGATGACAATGATATAATAATTCAATAAAACAAGTTCAAGAATTAATTTATCTAGGAACCAATAACGTCCAAATTGTGAACATGATATTGCTTTGTAGAGTAAAATTCAAGAATGCTCAGAAGAATATTTTCATGAAAAGATACTGGATGAAGCGCAAATATCAAGGATATTCCACTAATTTCATGGAGTATAGAAGTTAAAACTTTAACCAACTGAGTATAATAAGGAATGGAATAACAAAAGAAATCACCAGGCATACGATAGATCGCATAGCGGAGTTATTCCAACGAAATAATAATTAACGGAACCAGTCCCATAGTAAAATACATGACGGGATATTCCACAAAATAATAAAGATTTTAATCAGTCCCAAGGCAGAAACGCACAAAACAGTAACGCAGACGGATATTCCAACGTAATAATAAAGACATGTAATCAGTCCGGCAGAAAAGCGCATGCAGACGAGGATATTCAACAGAATAATAAAGACTTTAATCGGTCCGGCGTAAAATGCATGAGCATGGATATTCCACCATAATAATAACGAATGGAATAATGTAAGAATTTCACCAAGTATAGGGTAGCTCACATACAAGTTATTCAACCTGAATAATAAATAATGGAATAATGTAAGTTCTCTTCATGAATACAAAAGAAATAATACCCCTTATGAGTACAACAAATAATATTCCCTACCTTAAGAAGAAGAGTACTGGATATATAAGTAGTGAAGTAGCGAGATACTTTTCTTCTTTCTCTATAACTTTCTCTTTAGAGAGTTTGATTGAATTAAAAGAAAATAATGAAGGAATGAGCTTCTATTTATAGAAGAATTGAAGGATACTGTTTAGTCCGTGTGCACTGAATGCTTTCACAGATGAATTATTTAGTAGTGGCATGTGAATGCTAGGCCATGAATTTTCAAGCATTATCAGTAAAGAACAAAACAAGTTAAATATGTATAATTAATCACATGGTAATTACACACCCACACCAATATTATATATATAACAACATATAATAATTGTACTCTTTTCACACCACCCATGGCTAGACTTTCTTCCCCCATCCATATCAATTCTCCACCAAAACCCACTAACATATAAATATATATCAATCACCACTTTTTTAATTCCCCCACCCGACATCTCTCTTTCTTTCTTTTTTCTTTCCCTTACACCCACATGTCAACTTTACATATATATAAATATCAATCATATATATATATATATATATATATATATATATATATATATATATATATAAATAATGAAACAAAATTGAGATAACTTTTCACGTAAGCATCAATAATCAATCACTTGTGTGTTACTATGCAACCACGCCAGACATCAGTATTTCTTTTAACATCGGGTGTTTCAACAGCTTAACGGTAAAACTTCCGCGTTATTTTCATAAAGTATTTTTGTCATTTTCTCAATCCGACAATAATTCCGTTGTAGGGTCCACCAATGATTGTGCCATTGTCTTTAATATTCCCCGTGTTAAAACGAATATTCCCCATTAATCGAATATTTTATAACAACTTGCATGACTTTGCAAAATTTATAAATATTACCCACAACTATTACATTATATCAATTTTACTCCATAATATTCAAAAATAATATTTATAGAAAATTCATCTTTATTCAAAAAGTTGGGGTTTTAAAATATCTATTACATCATAAGATCAACCTAACATGCTTGATCTTTCAATGTTTTATAGTCCTTGTACATCATTTCTTTTTCAGGACTTTACAAAACTATTTTGCTTATGTAAGATCAACCTAACATACTTGATCAATTCATTCTAAGTCCTTGTACATATGTTTCTATTATCTATCAAAGGACTTTACAGCTTTTTTTAATGCAAGCATACTTGTATATTCATTCATATATATCATAATCAAATCATATATAAATAGGAATAACATTGACATGCTTATTCCTGACAACCTAGTATAGAAAACAACTACAACTACATTATTACAATTATCGTGCAAAATACGACAACACATATGCTGTGAGTTTAAATACATATAGTATTTTCTAGACAGTATTCAAACTCAAATAAGTCCTCATTACAATTATTGATACACTATTTTACAAAATAGTGAGTACTGCTAAAACAACTAACTTAGAACATCACTCCATACCCCGACTAGTTCCCGTTATACCCTCGCCTCCTGAGAAGAAAAATTGAACAAAAAGGAAAAGGGTGAGCTCAACTAGCCAAGTAAAGAATATTATAACTAAGATAATGTACAACAAATTATCGTTAGCCGTCAATAAATTAGATAAAATATAATGGACAACAAGTTTTAGATTAATATTCACAGCAAAAATAATAATTCATTAGAAGAGTTAAGTAGAGAATGAAATCTACTATCTTCTATGATTTAAAAGTCCATCATCAATATTTTATCCATGTAACATCAATCAATACACATCTTGAATCAAATATTCATCTTTGCACTACGAGCCAAAGATATTCATTCGTATCACCAGTTGGTCACGTTCATCTTAACACATGTTCATTTTTGCACTACGGGCCAAAAATATTCAGCAGATAATCATTCATCTTTGCACTACAGGCCAAAGATATTCAATTATATCATCATTTAGGACTGAGGATGATGAAAAATATTTTAAAGAAATGAATCCAGTGAGATAAAAGGACAAAGATTAAGGATTCATACTTTAGATAATCCAAGTTCAAAAATACTCTGTAATAAACCATAGTGGAGTAAAATTCAAGAATGAAAAATCAAAACATGGATACAATCAAAGATAGTAACCATAATAGACATCTTGGACAAAGAAGAGAAAATTTTATTTTTTTGTGAATAGTGTTGTATTTATGAATAGTGATGTATACGTGAATAGTAACTCCGGCACAAAAAAGTAGAAATTTCATAAGAAAAATCATACTTCGTGAATAGAACGTATTCGTGAATAGTGTCGTATACATGAATAGTAACCTCAACATAAAATGGTAAAAATCTCATAATAAAATTCATACCAATATTTCGACATAATGATATTGAACGAAATAACATCATTTACGAAGAGAATAACATCCCTTACCTCAAAAAAAATAGTACTTCTGGCTGAAATATCGGATATAACGCTGAAGGAAACTTGCACTGAATAGCAACTCTCAAAGTATCTAAATACTCATAAAATACGCTCGATATTATAGAGAGAGAACTCTTTTGATTCTGGTGTGATTTTCAATTCTAACTAAGAACCCTATTTATAGGAAAATGTCAGAACGCCAAAGTAGAATAATTTTAATAAAATAATATTTTCAAAAATTTATATGCACACCTCCTTGACCAAATTATCAGTACACCAAAAGTGGGGCTCACCGAATTCGGCATTTTTCCATAACAACCAAAAGTGGGGCCCACCCATGTTTTTAATAAAAATATTTATTTCTGAAACTTCAATAATTCATAATAAATATTCTTTTTATCAGAAAAATACAAATTTTATGTCCTTTCCATAGGAAATTTAATTCTCTACAACTTTGTAGAAGAAAGGTTTTTCAAATTCCAAACAGAAAATGACCGAAATCCACATACGGCTGATTTTTAATACCTCCATTCTGACAAAATACGGATAAAATTCCTCAGCATTAATTTCTTCATTTATATCCACATAATATAAATATTTCCTTATCATATAAATTAATAATTAATTATTCATAAATAATATTACAGAATCATAATAATGCCAACCAGGTCGTTCCCAGGAAAGAGGGGGCTTTCCGATAAGGATTTCTCCTTACTGGCACGCAATTAGGTGACCAAACCCCTTTCCTAGACAGAACTTCCTTAGACATTGCCAATAATTCTATGTAATAATATTATTCAAATAATATGAATTATTGATCTGATAATGGGAAATACTGTGCAGTGACAACTATTGAAACAACAATAATATAAAATTTTAACGTAGTAATTATTAAATCAATACAATAAAATATTGAACAGTAATTACTGTAACAATTATTGAGTAGTGCCTTCTTACGTAAGAATCAATAATCTAAAAAAATATTGTACAATATCGTGTGCTACTGTGCAACCACGCGTATTACTCTATTTTAACCACCGGGTATTTCAACAGTGTTAACGGTAACAATTACGCCGTTATTTATAAAAAAAAAAAACTTTAACTTGTCTTTTTTTTCATTCGATCGTTTTTCGTTATGAGGTCCACAAATGGCTGCGCCATCGTACGAATATTCTCCGACAGCAAGAATATTCCACGACCAAACAAATATTTCCCGACAACAATGAATATTTTATAATCACTTACTTATTTTGCAAAATTTGCACATTTCACCCATAACCCAAATTAACACCTTATTATTCACAATAATAATTAGAGAAAATTCAATTTTATTAATAACAAGTTAGGGTCTTACAACCTCCTTAATATAATATATAATAATATAATATAATTATACCACCTCTTTAAATATTTGGAACCTATAAAATTAGTTCTCTTACTCATATACCCAAGTACACCCCTCTATTTTCCTTCCAAAATTTATCACAAAATCTAAACCTCACTACATTCTTACGTCCCTCCTCTGTCCAAGAAGGTTGTAACTCTTGTTAAACCTGTGTACTCAAACAGAAAATTAAGTTAAAAAAATAAGAATAAAAAACAAAGTATACCGATAAATAGTACCTCATGTTCTTAAAGACTTCTAAATTGAGCGAGCTTATTAAGAATCAATACAACCTGCAAAATATTTTTAAAATCTCGTTCAAACTTAAATCGCATTAGTACATTATCATTCAAACATAGCAAACGACAACTTTTAATTTTAATAATACATCTGTTACTGAAATTTCTTCAAGCTTGAAAATACAAATATTGATCCAATTTCGAGAAGTTAAAGCTTTTAAATTGTACCCTCATCTTCAAATTACATGGTTGTAAATTATACGTTACAAAAATTCACTCAACATTTCCAAGCCACACTCTATGCACTCAACCTTTCCAAAACATTAACAAAATTTTCACTTGGCACAACCATATATAGACATACAAATAGATATATCATTACATATTTAAATGGGTAACCCAAGTGAAAAATTATGTCTAACCAAAAGTATAAAATAAAGTAGAACAATTAAGAATTAAGTATTGTAAAACATATACACTAAATAGATATTCTTAACTCATTCAAAATCTATATCACAATAAGTTTAAGACATAATTCTTGGTAGTTTATTCAATAACCACCAACGAACCATCACATTCAAGCAAAGACCAGTCAAAAAAATTACTATATTCCAAAAGAATTATAGACTTACACATGACTCATATATTGGTCGACCCATAAATCAATCTGTAAACCATAATGTAAAATATTATATATATACACACACACACACACACACACACACACACACACACACACACACACACACATATATATATATATATATATATATATATATATTATAGATTTATATATTATATAATATTTATATATTTACATACATACGTAAGTATATTATGTATAATATATAATAGATAATATAATATAATACATATATAGAGTTATATTATCTATCTTACATCTTAGATATATAATATAATATAATAATATAATAATATAATAATATAATAATATAATAATATAATAATATAATAATATGATATGACATGACATGATATGATATGATATGATACGATATGATATACCACCTCCTTAATATAATATAATTATACAACAGAACCTATAAAATTAGCTCTCATACTCTTATACCTAAGTACACCCCTCTATTTCCCTTCCTAAATTTATCACAAAATCTAAACCTCACTACATTCTTACGTCCCTTCTCTGTCCAAGAAAGTTGCAACTCTTATTACACCTGTGTTCTCAAACAGAAAATTAAGTTTTAAAAAATAAGAAGAAAGAACAAAATATACCGATAAATAGTACCTCATGTTCGTAAAGACTTCTAAATTGAGCAAGCATGTTAAGAATCAACACAATGTGCAAAATATTTTTAAAATCTCGCTCAAACTTAAATTTCATTAGTACAATATCATTCAAATATAGCAAACAACAATTTCTAATTTTAATAATACCTTTGTTACTAAAATTTCTTCAAGCTTGAAAATACCATTATTGATCCAATTTCGAGAAGTTGAAGCTTCTATATTTTACCTCCATCTTCAGATTATATGGTTGTAAGTTGTACGTTACAAAAATTCATTCAACTTTTCCAAGTCACAATCTATGCACTCAACCTTTCCATTCCAAGACATTGACAAAAATTTCACTTGGCACAACCATATATAGACATACAATTAGATATATTAATACATATTCAAATGGGTGCCCCAAGTGAAAATTTATGTCTAACCAAAAGTATAAAATAAAGTAAACTAATTAAGAATTAAGTACTGTAAAAAAAAAACACTAAATAGATATACTTAACTCATTTAAAATCCATATCACAATAAGTTTAAGACATAATTCTTGGTAGTTTATTCAATAACCACCAACGAATCATCACATTCAAGTAAGACCAATAAAAAAAATTACTATATTCCAAACAAAGTATAAAATTACACATGACTCATATATTGGTTGACCCGTGCATCTTAAAGCCCTTCAGTGTGAGCCTCATATCTAACGGTAACATCTCTCCAACATATAGCCGTAGGATCTTTGCCCCCAATTTCTCCAATTTAATGTGCAACACTAAGGTCATGTTATTCAAGTTTATAATCTCAAGGCTACTACTCTTCATATTTAATAAATTTAGTCACATATTTATTTATTTAGAGTGAAATTATTTATACATAACTTAAAATAAAAATTCACGTAGAGTCCACATATTTGTTAATAAAAATTGGACACATCAATTAATATGTCGACTTTACGTATAGAAATATTAAAAAATGATGTGAAAATATCGACTTCTTTAAAATAATCTCATGTTATATTTGTTTTATCTAAAATTATGTTATATTTGTTTTATCTAAAATTATTTAAAGTGTTAAATAAAAATTAATTTGTAGGACTAGTATACTCTTACTAGTAATAACAAAGTAATCTTATTCTCAGTAGTGTGAATATAGATGGATAGGATATATCAATCATTTAAAAAAAACTAAAGATTAATTTTGTCCACAAAATTTAAATCTGGTAGGAATTATGATATTTGATTGGACATGATATTAAATAGTTCCCTATTTCAAGTTATTTTGTCATCCATGTACTAGAGCATTCACAATAGTTTTTCCAATAGACTCTCTATCCCCACATTTGAAGAATATATCAATAAATCTGTATCCAACATTTTCCTTATCCTTATATAATTCTCTATTTTAATCCCTATATATGATTTGACTCCTCAGGGTAAGGGAATCAAAAGAATGTTCCCTATTTATGTAAAATGACATTTCACACCCTATTTATTGCGATTTTATGTTTGTTAAATGATCTTATCTCATTAATTGCTTATTTGGGTATGCCTATCAAATTCACTCATTTTTATTTTTTAAACAGAGGATTTAGAGAAGAAAGATAACTATAAAAAAAATTAAAAATCAGTCAAATTTTGATTTTGATCATTTTTTTAAAAAATATTACTACTAATTATAAATTTTATTATTTTATAATTAAAATAATATTGTTTTAGTTCTCATAAACACATAATGATCGTTGCACATTTTGATTTCTAGCAATATTTATTTTTAAATTAAAATAATTGTAATTTTTAAATTCAAACAACAATTATTTTTAAATAAAAAATAGTTATAACGTTCAAAACATGATTTGACTGTTGGAACTTTCAAATTTTAACTTTTAAATTTCAAAATTTAATATTTAAGGAATCAATATTAGGAACATGTTGGGTACATAGTGAAAAAATTGAAACCCTATCCTACAGAATGATCCATTAGCACTGCAGAGTAGGGATAGAGATAAAAAAAACTGTTGTGAATGCTCTAATAGTCCCAACTCCAATTTTTTAACACAAACAAGGAACTCCATGTTTTTTTTCTTTTTTCTTAACAGATTAGGTTTCCTTTTGAATACCTTATATTATAAATTTGGATAGTAATCAATACTTGTATATAAAGACAGCAAACGCGATCCCAATTTAGAGTCGTCTCTTAATCAATTTGAGTCAATTTCCTTCAATTTACTGAGTTATTAACCGAGTTGTCTAATCTCTTCCTCTTCTCCTCCTCAGAACTTCAGTTTCTTCCCCGCGAAATTGATTCCCCACACTTTTTCTTTTGTTCCACCCCTCTTCCTCTTACTCTTTAAGTTCCACTTCCACAGAGTTCCACTTCCCCCTCTCCCTCTTTCATTTCTTCCACTTCTATATATATATCTATATATTCGTATGTTTATGTGGATTTATTGGCTTTATATTATGTTAAAATTTACTCTTTTGTTACAAATCCGACATCCTTCGTCTCTCTCTTTCCCGAACCACACTCGATTTCGGTTTTGTGGGCTCAAAATCGCTCGATCGATCCAATTTATTCGATTTCAAGAACATATCAGGTAATTGATGATTATTTCCTTTGTTTTAATGAATTTTTTTGATTTAATTTGTAGGGTTTTTCGATCCGATTTATTCGATTTTGAGAACAAATAAGGTAATTGTTGATTATTTCCTTTGTTTTATTGAATTTTTTTGAGGTTTTCCCTTTTATTTTTGAATGAAATTATTTTTAGTTTTTGAAGAAATTTAACTTTTTTGTTGGTGAATTCTGAAATTATAAATAATCATCTCTGAAGAAGTTCTGCTTTTTCAATGCTTTATTCTATCCTTACTCTACTCTTTATACATGCAACATTAAGACCCGACATGTTAATGTGGGCATTGGACTTTTATGTTAATTTGAAAAAATAATGTTCAGCTGCTTCCTTTCCTTCTTGAACTCAAATAATAATCTGGGGGACAACCGGACAAGTAAATAAAGGAAAACTAAATCTAAAAGACTGAAATACTTTCTAGCAATTTGAATGCCAATGGATTTTTAAAATACCAGAGAGACACAATGTGACTGAAGCACATTGTTGCATAGATTTTATGATATGCTCAGTTATGTATGCAACTCTTCCAGGTTTTCTGAAGGAGATGATTATAGAACCCGGTGTCTATTTGTCAGCGGTGTGATTTGTAGGGCATTGAAATTTGTTAGTGGGGAATATAGTATAGATTCTTGAAATACCAGTTGGTAGTCCGATGTGATTTGTAGGGCATTGAATTTTGTCAGTGGGGAACGTACTATAGATTCTTGAAGTATCATTTGGTAGTCCAGGTAATTACTTGGTTGTTTTGTCATATTCTTTACGGCCAATTTTCCCTCAATTATTACACCATACCATTGTGAATGTAGAATCAGTAATTAAATAGTGGTTGAACCATTGTGAATGTACCTCACTTTTTCGAACCACACTCGATTTCAATTTTGTGGGCTCAAAATCGCTCGATCGATCCAATTTATTCGATTTCAAGAACATATAAGGTAATTGATGATTATTTCCTTTGTTTTATTGAAATTTTTTGATTTAATTTGTAGGGTTTTTCTATCCAATTCTGGAAGATAGTTCTGAAGAAACTTTAAAGCAAAGATGATATTTTTATTCATTTTCTGCATACCTCACTATCACATAAATGATTAAGTACTTCAGTTTAGCTACAAGCACATAATTTACACACACAAGGGAAGCATTATTTTCTCTTAACAAAGTTACAAATTATGATATTTTTTTACTTTGAAGATTTATTGGAAGTTTGGGAAAAAATTTGGTCACCACTCTACTTGAACCTGCAATTTATCACATTTGGATATTAATTTTCTGCACATTTGCAACCTACTTTTTAGGAACTTAAAAGCGTCATTGTATTAAAAAGGATTCTTGCTCCAATTGTCTATCTTGCCAGATGGAACACTTACCCATGATAGTTCTTATGTTGGGGAAAATGCATGGGATGATGAAGTTGAGACTTCACAGGATGATGTAAAAGATATTGTAAACCAGTATGGGAGGTTGAATACAGTAGAAAAGAAGCCTATACAAGATTTGGGAATCTCAGGTTAGTTTTTGAGAGTGGGTTTTGCTCTTAACTTTATGTGAATTTTTGTTTGTCTATTTGACCACATATTAGTAGTAACAAACTATTAATGACTGTAAAAGATGAACACCACAACCTATGACATTTCATAATCTCAGTATATTGGTATTGGGAAGATTAATAGGTAAAATTATTTTGGTCATTCACTTTTTTTCTTTAATGTTATATCTAGCATATAAAATGGGATTATGATCTTGAGACACTATTCAAATTGGCAAGCAAATAGTTGATTTTATATTTGGCCGAGCAAGATCATTCAACAAGGTATGTACCAACCGTAATCAAATTTTTGCAAAGTTTTAATTAATCCTTAGTGATCTTATTTGTTTGTGAAGTCTGTTTGGGATATAGTTTGAAAAATTAGTCGGGCTTCATTTAAAGAGCGATACCTGATACTATAATTGAAAGTGGAGGGCAGATATTTATGAAGACCATTGATACTGTTGACAAGGAGGGTATTCCCTTGCATTGTGTGCTTCTTTTACAAATAATGTTAACTCATCATTGTTTTTTTTTTTATTACATTCTTAGCAATTACTGCTTAAATATTGTTTACCATTTATGAGATGGTGGAGTTTGTTTCAATTTATAGCATTTTCTCTATTAATTGTTTGTTATTTGTCTTGGATTGATCTTCATTCTCGATTCTGAGCTTCAAAAACTTGAGAAAAGAAATCTAAAAGTTTATTGGAGCCTTTTTAATTATTTTTTACACTAAATTTTAGCATTGTTCTAATATTAGATAAAATGCCCGGAACTATAAACCAATGGTACTACCATATGATTGCAACCCAAGTTGAATTCATTACAATGAAGAAAAGAAATGGGGGGAAAATAAAAAAATGATACAAGTGATCTAATGCTAAATTTCCCTTGGCAGTATGGCTAATTGGCTATGATGCTACTTGCAATTTCATGAAGACCTCAAAACTCTCAAAAATTATCAGAATACACTTCTAGCATTTGGTTTCATCAGCGCCTCAAGAAGTTTGTACGTCCACTGATCTAGCATTCCTGTCAAGTAACAATGTATGTGGGGGTTACCAAGTCAAATCATCAATTGGATTGAAGAAAATACACGAGAAATAAGAATATTAAAAGAAGAGAGCAAGGTTAGCAATGAGTATATACTTTATACTTCACAAAATCAACATGCATCTGATATATGCATGTTGACAGATATTAAGTATGCAATTGAAATAATTTCACGAACCTTCTGTTTTGGTAAATAGTGTAACTGCTTGAGATGTTTTTTTGGTTTATGTGTGGTTGGGTAGTGCATTTTAAGTGTTTGATACAATGAGTCTGATAAAATATTTATGGATAGATATGCTCACAACGTTGCCTGTAAGGAACAATGTTAGAGAACGCATAGACATGTTAAGACGGATCATGAAAAAGAGGATTGTAACAAGCTTAGGTGTGTTTATTATCAACAATTTGTTTTGAATTCGTTGCCAAGTTTACGTCATGCAACATAACTAATTATAGTCGCGACTACATGTAAGAAATTTATGTAAAAAGCAAATATATATATGTCATGTGTTTGCCTTTGTTTCCAATAATAGTTCTATGCATTGTTGTGGTGCTCAAAGTTCATGAATCATATTCCTTAAATTATTTGCTAGAGTATGATTTTTTTCCCTACTTCAATGTTGAAAGTACTATTAAACATGTGCTATGAAAGAATTTATGTCTCCTTAAAAGACTGCATTTTGTTGTCTTTACTTAATTTTGATGAATTTGCTTTAGGAAAGTGAATCTCTTAATTTTATGATAAAGTAATTCAACTAATTTACATTAAGTGTGTACTTCGAGTTTTTTTGACATAAATATCGAACAAATTATTAAATTCATTCTTTCAAACTAAATTTGTGCATTTTCGCACGGGCTACCAACTAGTTATATTAATTTGAAAAAAGAAAGAAAAAAGGTAAACCAGATATTAGTGCAATCATGTTTGTGCTTTTACTTGTATGGTTGATAGATGATTGAGCAGAAACGGTTAAAATCGAGTAACTGAATTGAATTATATTTTTAAACCAAAATAATTCAGTTATTCGATCATTTTGTAAAATAGAAATAATATTTCAATATTTGGGTACAGTAACAATTTGTAAATTGATTTAACCGGTTAACCTGAATAACAATTTAAGAAATAAAATTTTAGTATCCGATTGTTATTGAATTTACAAATTCAGTTCAATTATAATTGAATGCATAATCCTATCCTAATATTATCTACCTTTATTATAAAGGAAAAGGGAATGAAAAGCGATTAAGATTAAGGTAAATGTGTAATACATTATAGTTACAAATTTTAATTTATTAACGGTTATTTCAATCCGTCCCTTCGTATTTTCCCTATTGAAAGATATAATCATCAGCCTCTCTATCCTATCACCTATGAAGCCAAAAGCACAGGAGTCAATTTCACAGAATGGAACAACATGCAGGAACGTAGTGGACACTTTGCTTCCCAATTGTTGCTGGAAAAAATTAACAAAACACAATATATGGATTGATTCGAGGTAATCCAGGCCTCCAATGAATTTAAAATTCATAAAAGTACTTCTCTGCCTTCCTCATACATTGTTGGGTTATTTATAGGAATAAAGCTGGCCTAAAAACAAGGAACTAACCAAAAGATAAGAATAAAGCTGGTACCTAAAAACAAGGAACTAACCAAAAGACTCATTCAAACTAAATCAAATCACAACTTATTTTATTCCTAAATAAAGACTACTTCTACTGACATCCACCATGCGGCTACCAAACCTCCACATTTCTTGCCTTGGTTATTTCACACGTAACATTTCCCTCCCCTTAACAAGGACCCTTGTCCTCAAGGGCAACATCTGGAAACTGCAGCTTCATGTTACTCAAGTCTTCCCAGGTTGCTTCCGAAGGTGATAAGCCTTGCCAATGAATGAGAATTTTTGTATATCCTCTCCGTTTGCGTTGTTCAAGAATATCTTGGGGTCTCACTGAAATGCCATCTTAAGTTTGCAAAGTAACTGGAAGTTGAGGTTGAGAGAATACCATTGCGCCTAACTTTTCTTTGAGTACAGACACATGAAACACCGAGTGAATGCGTGAATCTGCCGGCAACGCGAGTTTGTACGCAACTTTGCCAATACGTTGTAGGATCTGAAACGGACCATAGTAACGTGGAGCCAACTTGGAATCTCATCGCAGAGTAACCGATGTCTGTCTGTATGGAAAAAATCTGACATAGACCCAGTCACCAACCTTATATTCCTTGTCTCGATGACCCAAGTCATAGTATTTCTTCATTCGCACTTGGGCTGCCTGGATATGCTGTTTTAACTCAGTTAAGACTTGATCTCTCCTAACCAACTCCTCTTCAACTACAGCTACCTTGGCAGTGCCGCGGATATATGACAGCAAACTTGGAGGATCACGTCCATAAACAACTTCAAAAGGGGTATGCTTAATAGCTGAGTGCCAACTAGTGTTATAGCAGAACTCTGCTAAGGTAACCATTTAACCCACTGTTTGGAATTAGAACTTGAAAAACAACGCAAATACATCTCAAGAGTTTTGTTAACCACTTCACTTTGGCCATCCGTTTGAGGATGATAGGAAGAACTAAAATTGAAGCTAATGCCGTTAAGCCTAAATAATTCTTTCCAAAAGGAACTTGTGAATGTAACATCTCAATCACAAACAATAGATTTAGGCATGCCGTGAAGCTTAAAAATATGCTCAAAAAAAATCTGGGCAATACTCACAGTGGCGTACGGATGAGATATAGGAATAAAGTGGGAATACTTGGACAACCGATCCACAACCACCAGAATGGTTGATTTTCCATGGGAAACTGGTAGTCCGTCAATGAAATCCATTGAGATATCATCCCAAATTCGAGTAGGTACGGTTAATGGTTGTAGAAGACCGCTGGATGTAGCTGCTCCACTTTGTTCTTTTGGCATACTTCACATTCACGAATCAACCTCTTGATATCTTCTCTCATGTACTTCCAATAAAAATTAGCTCTTACTTGATAGAGGGTCTTATGAAACCCCTCATGAAAATTTATCATGAAACTGTATCATGATATCTTGTTTCAACGCCGAGTCCGGTGCAAGGAAAATTCGGCCCTTGAACATAAGAATTCCATCCCGAACCTCCCATGGGCCCACAACTTCACCAGCGAGCGTCATCTGTAGTATTTTCTGCACCATGCTACTATTTTTATGCTCCTCTTGAATGGCTTCTAACCAATGTGGAATAGGAGTTGAAATAGCCAATATTTGACCTTCCTTATGGTCCTCAACCCTCCTAGATAGCGCATCAGCCACACAATTATACCTCCCCTGCTTATACTCAATCTTGAAATCAAAGCCCATAAGTTTGTGAAGCCATTTTTGTTGAGCTTCTATGGTTATCTTCTGTGACCAGAGGTATTGTAGGCTACGGTGATCAGTTCTAACCATAAATCTTCATCCCAAAAGATAGTGCCGCCACTTCTTAATAGCCATTACCAATGCAAGCATTTCTTTTTCATAAGTAGAGAGGAGCAGATTATTACCATGAAGGGCTTGGCTGTGGAATGCAATTGGACGTTCTTGCTGCAACACCGCGCCAATACCAGATCCGGACACATCACACTCTACTATAAACACCTTAGAAAAATCGGGAAGAGCTAATACTGGTGCCTTTGTCATGGCGTCTTTAAGACGCTGGAAAGCATCCTAAGCCTTAGGTGACCATACAAATGAGTTTTTCTTTAGCATTTGGGTGAGAGGTGCGGCTATTTTACCATAACTTTGTATAAATTTACGGTAATATCCAGTTAGGCCAAGAAAGCCTCTCATAGATTTTGGATTATGGGGCTTAGGCCATTGAACCATGGCTACCACTTTGTCAGGATCCACTGAGACACCCTCTGCAGATATTATATGACCCAAATATTGAACTCGTTGCTGGCCAAATTCGCATTTGCTCCTTTTGACATGGAGTTGGTGCCTTTGGAGAGTTTCCAAAACTAATTGAAGATGTTGTACATGTTCTTCCCAGGAAGTGCTATAAACCAAAATATCATCGAAGAACACAAAAAAACTTTCTAAGATATTACTGGAAGACCTCATTCATCAATGCTTGAAAGGAGGATGGTGCATTTGTAAGCCCAAAAGGCATTACCAAAAATTCGAAATGACCGTGGTGAGTTCTAAAAGCTGTCTTTGGCACATCTTCAGGTTGTACACAAATTTGATGGTATCTTGATCGCAAATCAAGCTTTGAAAAATAACAAGCCCCATGTAACTCATCAAGCAATTCATCTATGGCTGGAATGGGGAATTTATCCTTAATAGTAATCTGATTTAAAGATCGATAATCAACACACATCCGCCAAGAGCCGTCACTTTTCTTAACCAAAATTACTGGAGAGGAAAAAGGACTATTTCTAGGACGGATCATCCCAGTAGAGAGCAATTCAGTAACCAACCTCTCTATTTCCGTTTTTTGATAATACGGATAACGATAAGGCTTAGTGCAAACTGGACCACTTCCAGGTTGAAGGGGTATTCGATGATCTTGAGCTCGTGTTGGCGGCAACCCAATAGGTTCCTCAAAGAGGTCACTTAAAGCCTCTAGGAGCTCCTACACTTCTGGCATAAGCTGATTTTTATCAACTGCTACTTCTCGTACAACGTCCAACTGCAAATATGCCCCAGTGGCTGGTTTCTTGGTATTATGCCACAAACTTGTGTCTGCCACTACTTTATCCTCGGGTCTTGTCAATCCTTTGAGCACTATTTCCCTACCAGAGATGTTAAATCTCATGGTCATTTTAGAAAAAATCCAAAGTATCTCGCCTAATGTCCGTAGCCATTGAGTACCAAGTACTGCTTCATAACCCTCTAAAGGAAGAATTTAAAAATCTACATGTGTAACGAACCCTCCCATCTTAATGGGTACTGCATTGCACTTACCTTTACTGCTGAGTTTCTCGCCGGATGCAACCTCCACTATAACCTTCTTGTTCGCTGCAGGTTGTAAATTCAGTTTGGTGGCGAGCCGTTCACTCACAAAATTACGAGTACTTCCTGAATCGAGTAACACCACTGTGGATACAGTACCAATGGCACCACGCACTTTCATGGTCTCAGGAGCATCTGACCCACTCATAGCATGTAATGATATTCCAGGAACTTCATCTTCTTCAACTAACTCCACATCCATGACGACATCACCATCATTTTCATCGTTGCATGCTTCGATCAAGAATAGCTTTTTGCACCTGTGTCCTGGTACAAATTTGTCGTTACAATTGTAACACAACCCTTTATCTCGTCTCTCCTTAAGTTCAGCTGGAGATATGCGTCGGATTGCTGATGGGTGACTTGAGCTACTCTCCTCCTTATTCACCCTTTGAGGGATATTTGTATTTACCGGCAGTGAACGCCTTTGAGAAAGATTTCGAGCTTCATACAATCTGGCCAAACCAATTGCAGTGGATAGGTTCATAGGTCTCCCAGCCAAAACATCAGCCTTGATTCCTTCCTTTAAACCACTGATAAAGCAACTTACTTGTCGGGTTGGTGGTAAATGGCATGCCTTAGCTAAGAGATGTTCAAATCGGGACTGGTAGTCCCTTACGAAACCGATTTGTTGTAGCTTTGTAAGCTCCCCAAAATAATCATAGAATTGTGTCGGCCCATATCTAGCCAACAATCCTGCTATAAAAACATCCCAGGTCACCACGTTGTTCTCTTACTAAAGGAGCTGATACCATAACTGGGTTTCACCTTCCAAGTGAAAGGAGGCTAGACCCACTTGGTCTGTTGTCAATGTATCTTGGAACCGAAAGAACTGTTCAGCTCTACAAATCCAACTTGTTGGATCTTTTCCTCCGTTGAATTGAGGAAAGTCGAGCTTTACACGGGGAGCATAAGTTTGGTTGCTTCCGTTGGTGTGAGCACCACTGTGGAAGCTTCCTTGTCCATTCCGACGTCCTGATTGTCCCTGCGAAGTCTCGCAGCCTTCGTCCAACTTTGTTGTGAAGGTGCTGAACTTATTGAATAGTTCAGTAAGTCTCTCCAATATTTGTTGTTGGTTGGCTTGAAGTGAATTAACAGATTGCTCTAACTGCTCCATGCGCTGGTCCATGCCTAGGCTCTGATACCACTTTGGAACGTAGTGGACACTTTGCTTCCCAATTGTTGCTGGAAAAAATTAACAAAACACAATATATGGATTGATTCGAGGTAATCCAGGCCTCCAATGAATTTAAAATTCATAAAAGTACTTCTCTGCCTTCCTCATACATTGTTGGGTTATTTATAAGAATAAAGCTGGCCTAAAAACAAGGAACTAACCAAAAGATAAGAATAAAGCTGGTACCTAAAAACAAGGAACTAACCAAAAGACTCATTCAAACTAAATCAAATCACAACTTATTTTATTCCTAAATAAAGACTACTTCTACTGACATCCACCATGCAGCTACCAAACCTCCACATTTCTTGCCTTGGTTGTTTCACACGTAACATACATGTTAATGAAATTTATAACCATCTAATTGAAAACCAAGAAAAATGAAAGCCACAAAATCATTTCTATTGGCATAGTTTCCACACAGATCACAAGTTCATTAGCACATAAATAGAGAACAATTGAAAAAGTTTACAAGTATATACATCAATATATTGTAACTATTTTTGGTTTTCACTTTGACGGTTGATTTTAACTTAAAATGTACTGGGAATGAACTGCATGAGGTAGTACAATTTGGATCCATTACTTTTGTTTGAGAGCAGACAACCAATCTTAAACTGTGTTCTCGATTCATAGGCACATAAATAAGCACAGGGCTACAGATTGAACATCACTTGTAGAGTTTTTCTACAGTATCCTTTAAGCGCTGAACATCAGCAGCAATTACTTCAGATGCCTTTTTCCCATTCTGGAAGAAGTGGAGTGTCGGCTGCAGTAAAAGAAAATTTTCACTATCACAGATGACTCAACAACAAATCAAGTAGAAGTAAAGCAAATGCAAGAGCCGGCCAATACAATTTGCCAAGATCATACAGTAGGTAAATCAATTACTGAACTCAATAATCAAATCAAGACAGACTATCGCAATGTCATGCATCAATCACTACGCAGAGGAACCCAACAACAAAATGGTAATTCCTATCTTCACTAGCATTTGGTGCAGGATGCAAGTAAAAGGAAATTTGGGTTTTCCTTTCTTTTGCCAAGTAGAGTAAGGTTCTTCACAAGTCATGGTGGATTAGATTTTGGAATTAAATTGGGTACTTTTTGTAATTTATGAACAATTGGCGATTATTTCTAGTATTCAGGTCATTTTGACCATTAATTGTCTTGGTTAATCTTAGGCATTTTAATTGGAGAATATGCTAGGAGTCAAAGTCCTGGTAGAACTAGGTTATTGATTATCCGACCTACATATAAGTGACCATATAGAGTATGAAAGAAAGTTCCTCGGCGCAACTCAAAAGAATAAAAAAACTCCTCAGTTGTCCCTTTTCACTTCCACACATGGATCTATCTTTAAATAGATGTAGCTTCAGGAATTGGAACGATTGATAAGTTGACAACTATATCTGATAAACTACATCACAGAACTCAGAAGCATCTCAAACACTAGAACATACACCAATTTGGCATTGTTCCATTCTTTTCAGTCCTAGATTTATTGACATTATCTATTTTCTACATTGGATGAGTACAACCTATTGCAGCATGCAAAAGTTTAATTTAGAGCTTGCACTGAAAACACGATTTTGTTAGTACACACAAATGTATGCATCCATACAAGATGAACAAAAAAAATAAACACGCCACCTTTGAGGCGTGAATAGACATCAACTTCCTCAATGCTAGTATACATGACTTAAACCAAATATAAAATTTTGACACCTAAAGACTCAACATCTTTTATTCCAAACTAGTTGGGGTAGGCCGAGATATAAAATTTTGACAATACATACCACAGGTGAATGTCTAGCTTGCTTAATGCACTTCCGAGGCCCTTACAGAAAATAGATAAACAAAAGATATGTCAACTATCAACAACAATACAATGACATTTATCCTAGACTAGTTTGGGTAGGCAGAAAATGAATCCTATATGTAAGAGCAAGGCAAGGAGAAAAATAATACACATAAAGTATATAAAAGTTAGAAAAGAATAAATAAATAATAGAAATAGATGGAAATAATAAAAAAACAAATATACCCATATAAAGAAACATATATATAAAGCTAAAATGAAAAAAGAAAAAAGAAGAGGAAAAGAGAGACAAAACAAAACAAAAAGGTGGATATCCCCAACAAGTATCCAGTAGGATATATACTAGCACAAAATTTTCTCAACTAAGAAATTTGTCTTACATGATCGATGTCAACCTTATATGTGGTAACATAAGGGTACTTCAAACTCAACTGCCCAATAATAGGAGATAATAACCTACATGCACAAGATGGAATATACAATAGCGACTATTAAATAGAACTCACATGAATAATTACATAAACATGCAACTAGGGAAATATGTCAAAACCTATTATATTAGAAGTTAGAAATAAACCGATAAATAACTCGAGAAACTTACATGGAGAACACCAAACGGTAGTGAAGTAAAATATTCATTTGGCAAGTGATTCATCTCGGAAATGTAATTGACTAATGTCCGAAAGCTACTTGAAAACCTTCTAGTAACTCAAAAAATCGAAAACAAATAATATCAATAAAATGGAAGAGTCTATGTATACCTTGAACCTTGCGAAGTGAACTATTAAACTGCTCTTGAGACTCGATCACCACAACATTTGATGGACTCAAAAAAATAATCTGTCTTAGCAAGCAATAAAGAGCAGCGTCTTGATGTAAAACAAAGTAATGACGTAGACATTATGACATAAACTGACAAAGAGTCACAACCAACAGATCCTAAATGGCTTCATGTTGCAACAAGATACATTTAATATAGTAAAAACTAAATTAAAAGTAAAAACATGAGCAAAACTGACAAGATCACGGCATGTAAAAACTTTTTGAATATATAGGATACTAGATTTGTCAGATATGTCAGTAGCAAACACAAAGTCATCTTACTCTAGCAATGTGATTAACTTAATTAGCCAAATACATTTAACCATGCTACCTAACAACTTTTAGTGAGCGCGACAGGCCCTCCAAAAAAAAGCTTAGATCTTCATATACAAGTGATCAACGAGTCAGATTTTACATGTAATTGTAGTTGTAGTGGGGTTGATATTTGCATTCACCTTTCAGCTTTACCAAAAAAACTAACCAATTTCTTTCCAGAACCTGCATTAACCTCGATATAATCACTAAAAGGCTAATTTAATTAGTTATGCATAAGGTTCTTTTGAAGTTCGTCAACCTATTAAAATGAAAAGACCCAAAAAAAAGCCAGTTAAATTCAGAATGTTATGCCTTTTATCCTTTTCCTTTTTCTATTTTTTTTCTTGTTGAGTACTAACATGCATTACTCTATGCAGATCAAATCCTAATAATTCACAAAATACTCACTTCTAAGTACTTCTGTTTCATATAATTTCCCAATAAAGTAACTGCATTCAATCTTACCCTAATTATTTACTATTTTTTTAATAATCGAAATTTACCCTTTTTATGTTGTTATCCAGACAACAAAAGCTTAACTATGTAGAAGTAACAACCTCAGCGGTAGTCTTTCACTATTTCACTAAAGTATCCGACTTCTAGGTATTTCTAGTGCATTAAAATATGCATTCAATCTTACCCTAAATACATCTTTCAACTACACACAGCACAATCATGAAGGCCTAACAACACGTGACATTCTGCAAGTTACATAGCATTTCATTAAAAAAATGCAATCTTTTTATTTTTTTCCTTTCAAGACTCGGAATTTAATACATTCCATGGTCAGGAAATTCAAACTTTTCCTATATAATATTCCAAAAATCACTTAAAACAAAATTTTGATCAGTAAAATACCAACATTAACACCAACCAATTTTCTTGCAATTATTTCAAAAGACATCATCACCTCAATACACCTCAAAATGTCTATTTTAGCAAAACTATTAAGACAAAAAACTGTTATTTATTATGAGAAGTCATATACTTTCCAATTCTAAGCTAAAGTGTTCAATATTTTTGTTACAAATTTAAGTCCAAGCTGTAGTGTTCGAAGAAAAAAAAAATACTAAGATTGGTAGAACTTCAACAAAAAATAAGATAAACAATAAACAAGCATAATAACAGTGTAACTAACTTCTTTTTCCAATTTGATTCTTTTTGGGGCTGCTAAGCTATAAATTGAAAATATTATCACAATCAAATATCAACTAGAGACTCTAAATTTGACACAACAACAATATGAAAAAAAACCATATACAAATATACCTGAGGAATTGGAGGAAAAGTTGCGATTGAAAAGGGGAGAAAACTGAAACATGGAAACAGAGGGATTGTTAAACCATGAAAAATATGGTTTATTATAATTATTATTTGTAGACGATGATTGTGAGACTGCTCGGAGAAGACATTGCTAAACCTAGGGTTCTTCCGTTTAGTGATGAAATTGAAGCAGCGCCGACTGGTAGTGGTCTAATATTACGAATTAGACGACAAACTAAATAAATTTCGCTCATTTTCGCCGTATGGCCACGGTTTTGGTTGAGCTTAAACCCATTGGCGCTTCCACAGGGGTTGGGGTTTCTTTGCTCAAAACTTTGGACTCATTTATAAGGCTTTGTTTTTAAAGAGGTTCATACATAAAATTTATGGCAAAACTATGATTTTCGCCACTATACTTGGCACGTTTTATTTAATATATCACTGAATTTTTAATTTTTTGAATTAACCCATTAAACTAATTAAAATTTTTTAATTGGGTCATTCCGTTCAAAATAGTTGACGGACGTTAAAGTGGCGCTGACGTGGCGTTGACATGGAGCTGATGTGGCAAAAAAAAATTGCTTATGTTGCAAAAAAAATCAAAAACAGATTTTTTTTAAAACAATTAACATTTTAAAGTTTTAAAAATAACAAAAACATAATAAAATAAAAAAAATAAAAAAATTTAAAAAAACAGATTTTTTTAAAAAATATATTTTTTTTTGAAAACAGATTTTTTAAAAAATAGAATTCTATAAAAAATGAATTTTTTTAAAAAGAGTATTTTTAAAAAATAAATTTTTTTAAAAAACAGATTTTTAAAAAAAACAGATTTAAAAAAAAGAATTCTAAAAAATTATACTTTTTAAAAAAAATATTTTTTTTAAAACCGCTTTTTAAAAAGCAGCAGACTTTGAAAAAAAAAAGAAATTTTTAAAAATGGAACATTTTAAAAACAATTTTTCAAAAAAGTAGAACTTTTTTAAAAATTGATTTTAAAATTGATTCTAAAAAATTATTTTTAAAAAATTCTATTTTTTTAAAAATATTTTTTTTTAAAAGTATATTTTTTAGAATTCTATTTTTTAAAATCTGTTTTTAAAAAAATTGATTTTTGAAAAAACTATTTTTAAAAAATGTTATTTTTTAAAAAATTATTTTTAAAAAATTCTATTTTTTAAAAAAATCTGTTTTAAAAATTTCTATTTTAAAAAAACTATTTTTAAAAAAAATCTATTTTTTTAAAAAGTCCTGTTTTTTACATATTCTATTTTTTAAAAGTCATTTTTAAAAAATTCTATTTTTAAAAAAATATATGTTTTAAAAAAAGTAAAAAATTTTCAAATTCTATTTTTTTTTTTAAAATCTGTTTTTCAAAAATTATGTTTTTTTTAAAAAAAGCTGTTCTTAAATAAAATTCATTTTTATAGAATTCTATTTTAAAAAAATATATTTTTAAAAAAATATATTTTTTATAGAATTCTATTTTTAAAAAAATCTGCTTTCAATTAAAATATATTTTTAAAAATAATCTGCTTTATTTTTATTTTATTTTTGTATTTTATTATGTTTTTTGTTATTTTTAAAACTTTAAATGTTAATTTTTTAAAAAAAAAAATCTGCTTTTGATTTTTTTTTTCCACATAAACAATTTTTTTTTTTTTTTGCCACATCATCATGCCATGTCAGCACTTACGTCAAATACTTTAACATCTCATCAACTATTTTGGACTTGAATGACCCAATTAAAAAATTTTAATTAGTTTAATGGGGTAATCCAAAAAATTAAAAGTTCAGTGGTGTATTAAGTAAAACGTGCCAAGTATAGTGGTGAAAATCATTGTTTTGCCTAAAATTTATAGATACTGTTATTTCACTTTTATCCCTGAAAATTATATTTATTTTTAAAAAAATTATACGAGGAAAATCTTAGAAAAATTTACGTAGACCGGCAATGACTTATTTTAAAATAACTTAAATTTAAAATTTAAGTTGACTTACAAGTTAGTTTAAGTTATTAGTAAAAGTGTTCGACACTAATTTTGTAAGACCCCAACTTATTATAAATAAAATCGAATTTCCTCTATTTATTATTGTGAATAATAAGGTGTTAATTTGATATAATGCTTTAGTTATGGGTGAAATGTGCAAATTTTACAAAATAAGCAAGTGGTTATAAAATATTCATTGTGTCGGGGAATATTCAATTGGTCGTGGAATATTCTTTCTGTCGGAGAATATATATGCATTTACGCCATGACGATTAATGGGCCCCATAATGAGATAATCATTTTGATGAAAAAACGACAAGTTTGAGTTTTTTTATAAATAACGACGTATATGTTACTGCTAACAATCGTTGAATATACCTATGGTGGTTAAAATACGATGTCTGCATGGTTGCACAAAGAGCACACCTGGTTTTGCATGTATTTTTGAATTATTGATTTTTACGTAAGAAGACACTACTCAATAATTGTTACAGTAATTACTGTTCAATATTTTATTTTATTGATTTAATAATTGATACGTTGATATTTTTTATTATTGTTGTTTCTATAATTGTCACTACACAGTATCTCTATTATCAGATCAATAATTCATATTATTTGAATAATATTATTAAATAGCATTATTGGCAATGTCTAAGGAAGTTCATTTGAGAAAGGGTTTTGGTCACCTAATCATGCACATCGATAAGGAGAAATCCTTATCGGAAATCCCCCTCTTTCTTAGGAACGACCTGGTTGTCATAATTGTGATTCTGTAATATTATTTATGAATAATTAATTATTAATTTATATGATAAAGAAATATTTATTTTATGTAGATATAAATGATGGATATATTTATGTTATGTGGTTATAAATGAAGGAATAAATGCTGAGATATTTTATCAGTATTTTGTCGGAATAAGAGTTGTTGAAAATAGTCCGTATGTGGATTTCTGATATTTTATGTTTGGAATTTGGAAAAACTTAAACTTGCAAAGTTGTAGAGAATTTAATTTCCTATGGAAAGGACATAAAATTCGTATTTTTCTGATAAAAGGGCTATTTATTATGAATATGGGTGGGCCCCACTTTTGGTTGGTGAGAAATAAAATGTGGTGGAATTTATTTTCAAAAGTGGTGGGCTTGAATAGTAGCAGGTAAAGCCATCAGGTAGCAGGTTAGTCTGCTATGGCGTTCTAAGCATTTTTCTATAAATAGGGTGCTTAGTTAGAATTGAAAATCACACCAGAAATAAGTTTTCTCTCTTTCTCTCTCTATATTATCGAGCGTATTTTGTGACTATTTAGATACTTTGTGAGTTGCTATTCATCAGTGCAAGTTTCCTTCAACCTTATATCGATATTCCGATCAGAAGTACTGAATTTTTGAGGTAAGGGATGTTATTTTCTTCATAATGATGTTATTCTTTCAATATCATTATATCGAACTATTGGTATGTATTTTATTGTGGAATTTCTACCTTTTTATGTTGGGGTTACTATTCACGATACTAAGACTTATTCACGAATCGACACTATTCACGTAAAAAAAATGAAAATTTTCTTTTCTTTGTCCAAGTTGTCTATTATGGTTACTATCTTTGATTGTATCCATGTTTTGATCTTTATTCTTGAATTTTGCTCCACAATTGATTATTATAAGGTATTTTTGAACATGGATAAACTAAAGTACGAATCCCTAATCTTTGATCTATTATCTCACTGGATTCGTTTTCTTTAAGATATTTTTCATCATCCTCAATCCTAAATGATGATATAACTGAATATCTTTGGTCTGTAGTGCAAAGATGAATGATTAACTGATGAATATCTTTGGCCCATAGTGCAAAGATGAACAGGTGTTGAGATGAACATGACCAACTAGTGATACAAATGAACATGTGTTGTTATCGGGAGGAGATTTCAAGAAGAGAAGGTACAACAATGATAACATGAAGACGTCAGCACAAACATCAACTATTTTTAGGGGAGGAGAACGAGCACCGGTCGTTTGTTACAAATGCGGGAAAGAGGGACACATCAACCTAAACTGCCCACAACAATCCAAGGTGTGTTATAACTGTGGAAAGGAAGGTCATATAACTAGAGATTGTCTAGTTGCGAAACGAAGTTCAACGGGGATGGTGACTCCAAAGGCTATCTCAGACAAGTCAAAGTCGGTGGTTCTTGGAAGGGCGTTTGTCGTAACTACCCAAAATGCGAGGAACCAAACGAGGTGATCACGGGTAAGCTAATCATAAACTCTTGCGAAGTTTATACCTTATTAGATACCGGTTCTACCCATTCTTTTATCTCTCCCTTGCCAGCTCAACGCTTAAACTTGACTCAGGAGAAGTTAGACCTTGACTTATCTGTTGAGACTCCGTTAGGAGAAACTTTCATTATATCTACTATTTATAAATCTTGCTTAATTCAAGTTGGTACCATCACATTACCTGTCGATCTTATTTCGTTGAAAATTCTTGCATTTGATGTGGTTTTAGGGATTGATTGGTTAACCACGCATCATGCTAAAATTGATTATTTTCGTAAGGTTGTTAGTTTTCATATTCCTAACCAACCTATTATGCGAATTCAAACAACCAAACCATTAAAGTCAATCACTGTCATATCAAGCCATAAAGCTATTCGTTTATTGAAAAATGGATGTCAAGCTTTCTTAGCCCATGTCACGGACTTGAACAAAAACACGTCGATTTGAATAATATTTACATTGGTGAATTTCCGACGTATTTCTGAAGAACTTCCTTGCCTACCCCGAACGTGAAGTTGAATTCTTTATTGACCTTGAACCCGTATAAAGCCCATTTCTAAAACCCTATATCGAATGGCTCCTATTGAACTTCAGGAGTTAAAGGTCCAACTACAGGAGTTGTTGGACATCAGTTTCATTCATCCTATTATATCTCCTTGGGGTGCTTATGTGTTATTCGTAAAGAAGAAAGACGAGAGTATGCGAATTTGTATTGACTACCGAGAATTGAACCATGCCACTATCAAGAATAGGTATCCGCTACCTCGCAGAGATGACTTGTTCGACCAGTTGCAAGGAGCACAATTCTTTTCAAAGATCGATCTTCGTTATGGATATCATCAGCTGAAGATTAAAACTGAGGATATTCCAAAGACTGCCTTCAGAACTAGGTACGGGAATTATGAATTCTTAGTAATGTCTTTTGGATTGACTTATGCTCCTGCTGCTTTCATGGATATGATGAACCGTGTGTTTAAAGAATATTTGGATCAGTTCGTTGTTTTCTTTATTGATGACATCCTCATCTATTCCAAAAGTCGTGAAGATCATGAGCGCCATTTGAAGCTGGTACTGCAAAGGCTTTGTGATAACAAGCTATATGCCAAGATGAAGAAATGTGAGTTCTGGCTTGAGGAAGTAGCATTTATTGGGCACGTGGTGTCAAAACATGGAGTATCTGTTGACTCGACGAAGATTGAAGCCATATAAAGTTGGGAGCAACCGAAGTCGGTGACCGAAGTACGTAGCTTTCTAGGCTTAGCTGGTTATTATCGAAGATTCGTGGAAGGATTTTCTCGAATCTCTACTCCTTTAACTCAGCTGACTCGTAAAGATACAAAATTCGGTTGGAGCGAGGATTGTGAGAAGAGTTTTCAAGAACTCAAGAGAAGACTCATTTCGGCACCTGTTCTGACGATACCATCTGGTTCAGATGGATTTGTTATCTACAACGATGCTTCAGGCAACGGGTTAGGATGTGTTCTCATGCAACATGGGAAAGTCATAGCCTATGCCTCGCGACAACTCAAAGAATATGAGAGGAATTATCCTACTCGTGATTTGGACTTAGCAGCAATCGTTTTTGCGTTAAAGATCTGGAGACACTACCTGTATGGGGAGAAAGTGGAGATCTATACAGATCATAAAAACCTCAAATATTTCTTCACCCAAAAGGAACTCAATATGCGGCAACGACGTTGGCTCGAGTTATTGAAATTTTTATTACCATACCATCCAATATCATCCTGAAAAAGCAAACGTGGTAGCTGACACATTGAGTAGAAGATCATATGCGGGTACGAGTGCAATGTTGTTAACACAAAGGTCCATTTTGTATGACTTGCAAAGGATGGAGATAGAGGTAAAGGCTCCAAGTACCCACATGATGATATCAAACATACGAGTAGAACTGACTTTAATCGATAAAGTTAAAGTTGCTCAAGCTACGGACATGGAGCTAATGCGTATGAAGAAGAAAGTGCAAAAAGGTGCTATTCTAGAAGCAAGAATTGATGAAGAAGGAATACTTCGAGTCAACTCTAGACTTTGTGTTCCTAACGATTCTGACTTGAAGCATAGAATCATGATGGAGGCACACAACACACCATTTGCAATCCATCTTGGGAGTACCAAAATGTATCATGATCTTCGACATAAATTTTTGTGGAGCAATATGAAAAGAGAGAGGAGTTTATCTCGAGGTGTTTAACTTGACAACGTGTAAAGGTGGAGCATCAAGTGCCAAAGGATCCATTGTAACCACTTGAGATTCCGAAATGAAAGTGGGAACACATTACTATGGATTTCGTTATGGGTCTTCCAAAGGTTTTTCAAGGCATAGATGTGATTTGGGTTATTGTTAATAGATTAACCAAGTTTGCCCACCTATACGGGAGACTTATTCCCTTGAACGTCTTGCTAGTATGTACGTGAATGAGATTGTGAGATTGCATGGTATGCCAGTATCCATAGTTTCGGATCGTGACCCAAGATTCACTTCACAATTTTGGGTTAGCTTGCACAAAGCTATGGGCACGAATTTATGATTCAGTTCGGCATACCATCCTCAAATAGACGACCAATCAGAGAGGATTATTCAAACTCTTGAAGATCTATTAAGTCTCTGTATCCTAGATTTCAAAGGGAGTTGGGATAAGTACCTACCATTGGTGGAATTCTCCTACAACAACAGTTATCAGGCAAGTATAGGTGTGGCTCCATTTGAAGCATTGTATGGACGAAAGTGTCGCTTCTCGGTAGATTTGGGATGAGGTGGGAGAAGCAACGTTGTTGGGACCAGAATTGGTACGCATGACTACAAAAAAGATCCAAACGATTTGACAACGTATACAAACGGTACATGATCGACAAAAGAGTTATGCGGATCTTCATCGAAAAGACGTGGAATTTAATATTGGGGATCATGTATTGTTATGTGTTGCACCATGGAAGAGATTTACAAAATTTGGGAAGAGAGGAAAGCTCAATCCACGATTTGTCGGTCCATTTGAAATTCTTGACCGAATAGGAAATGTGGCCTATAGACTCGCATTATTTCTAAGCATGTCTTGTGTTCATAATGTTTTTCACATATCTATGCTTCGTAAATATGTTAAAGACCCAAACCACATTATTGAGTTAGAACCGAACAAGATAGCCAAAGATTTAACGTAAGAGGAGGTACCTGTTAAGATCTTGGATAGGAAAGAGCATGTCCTACGCACGAAGGTTATACCACAAGTTAAGGTTTTGTGGAGGAACCATGTTATTGAAGAAATAACCTGGGAGTTGGAATCAGAAATGAAAGCGAGGTATCCTCACTTTTTCGAAACACCAGGTATGTACGTCAATTTCGAGGATAAAATTTCATAAGGAGGGGAGGTTGTAAGACCCCAACTTATTATAAATAAAATTTAATTTCCTCTATTTATTATTGTGAATAATAAGGTGTTAATGTGATATAATGCTTTAGTTATGGGTGAAATGTGCAAATTTTGCAAAATAAGCAAGTGGTTATAAAATATTCATTGAGTCGAGGAATATTCGTTTGGTCGTGGAATATTCTTTCTGTCGGGGAATATTCGTACGACGGCGCAGCCAATTGTGGGCCCCATAACTGATACTGTCGGATGAAGAAAATGACAAATTTAAGTTTTTATAAATAACGGCATAGGTGTTACCGTTAACAGTATTAGAATACCCAGTGGTTAAAATACAGTAATAATCGTGGTTTCACAGTAGCACACGATTTTGCACAATATTTTTGAATTATTGATTCTTACGTAAGAAGGCACTACTCAATAATTGTTACAAAGAATTACTTTATCAATATTTTATTTTATTGATTCAATAATTGTCATGCGTTGATATTTTATATTACCGTTGTTTCTATAATTGTCACTTTGCAAAGATCTCCATTATCGGATCAATAATTCATATTATTTGAATAATATTATTAGATAGCATTATTGGCAATGTCTAAGGAAGTTCATACTTGAAAGGAGTTTGGTCACCTAATTGCGCTACCAATAAGGAGAAATCCAGATCGAAAAGCCCCTCTTTCTGGGAACGACCTGGTTGTCATAATTGTAATTACGTAATATTATTTATGAATAATTAATTATTGATTTATATGATAAGAAAATATTTATTTTATGTAGATATAAATGATGGATATATTTATGTTATGTGGTTATAAATAAAGGAATAATTATTCGAGGTGTTTTATCGATTTTTTGTTTTAATAAGAGGTGTTGAAAATAGTCCGTATGTGGATTTCTTGATATTTTCTTTTGAATTTGGAAAAACTTAAACTTACAAAGTTGTAGAGAATTTAATTTCCTATGGAATGGACATAAAATTAAGATTTTTCCGATAAAAGGGCTATTTATTATAAATTATTGAAGTTTCAGAAATAAATGTTTTTATTTAAAATATGGGTGGGCCCCACTTTTGGTTGGTGAGAAATAAAATGTGCTGGAATTTATTTTCAAAAGCGGTGGGCTTGAATAGTAAAGAGTAAACCCATCGTGTAGCAAAAGTTAGTCTCTGCTATGGCGTTCTAAGCATTTTCCTATAAATAGGGTGCTTAGTTAGAATTGAAAATCACACCAGAAACAAGTTTTCTCTCTTTCTCTCTCTATATTATCGAGCGTATTTTGTGAGTATTTAGATACTTTGTGAGTTGCTATTCATCAGTGCAAGTTTCCTTCAGCCTTATACCGATATTCCAATCAAAAGTACTGATATTTTGAGGTAAGGGATGCTATTTTCTTCATAATGATGTTATTCTTTCAATATCATTATACCGAACTATTGGTATGTATTTTATTGTAAAATTTCTACCTTTTTGTGTCGGGATTTCTATTCACGTATAGGGCACTATTCACGAATACGGCACTATTCATAAAAAAAAATGAAATTTTCTTTTTTTATCCAAGTTGTCTATTATGGTTACTATCTTTGATTGTATCCATGTTTTGATCTTTATTCTTGAATTTTGCTCCACAATTGATTATTATAAGGTATTTTTGAACTTGGATAAACTAAAGTACGAATCCCTAATCTTTGATCTTTTATCTCATTGGATTCATTTTCTTTAAGATATTTTTCATCATCCTCAGTCCTAAATGATGATATAACTGAGTATCTTTGGCTTGTAGTGCAAAGATGAATGATTAACTGATGAATATCTTTGGCCAGTAGTGCAAAGATGAACAGTATCGAGAGATGAACATGACCAACCGGTGATATAAAATGAATATCTTTGGCCTCAGAGTGCAAAGATGAATATTTGATTCAAGATGTATATTGATTGATGTTACAGGGATAAAATATTGATGATGGACTTTTAAATCTTTGAAGATAGTAGAATTCATTCTCTACTTGACTCTTCTAATGGATTGTTATTTCTGCTGCAGTTGTTGATCTAAAACTTGTTGTCTATTATATTTTATCAGATTTTTCCCTGTTGAAGAATAATGATAATTTGTTGTATATTATCTTAGTCATAATATTCTTTATTGGGTTAGTTGAGCTCACCCTTTTCCTTTTTGTTCCATTGTTCTTCTCGGGAGGAGAGAATTTAGCAGAACTAAATAGGGGTATGGAGTGATGATTCAAGATAGTTGTTTTAGTAGTCCTCACTATTTTGTAAAATAGTGTATCAATAATTGTAATGAGGACTCCTTTCGAGTTTGTATATTGTCAATTAGACAATATTTGTATCAAACTCACAATATACGTGTTGTCGTATTTTGCACGACGATTGTATTACTGAAGTTGTATTTGTTTTTGTACCATGTATTTGGCGACTCAGAATGGGTGATGTATACCTATTTTGGGGGCGTCACAAATTTAACTTATAAGTCAAAAATAAGTTAAAACAAGTTGTGAATGTGTTCGGTTAATAATAAATTATAAGTTTAAAATAAAATATAAAGATTACTAAAAAAGATATTAATAAAAAGATACATTGATTCAATAACAAAATAAAAGATAGACAAAATGAACATTACATTTGGTCAAACCAACTTATTAAGAAGAAAAATTCTAGGGGGACTGGAAGTGATGATCGGTCTAGTTACCGGTCCAATTTTTTTTTTTACTCTAAAAAAAGTATTAATATTTATTTCAATTGGAATTTTTACAGAATTCATTGATTTTATTATAATTTGATTACATATAAAAAATAGGGTCGCACAGACGGTATATATTTGTAATTTGGATACATATAAAAAACAAGGTTTAGTATTTTGCGTTTAGGGTTATGACGCCCCCAAAATAGGTATACATCACCCATTCCGAGTCGCCAAATACATGGTACAAAATTCAAATACAAACTTAATTAATACAACTGTCGTGTAAAATACGACAAAACATAGTTGAGTTTTTACACGAATATTGTCTCATAGACAATATCCAAACTCAAATTCAATCTTCATTACATTTATTATCACACTATATAGTGAGGACTACTAAAACAACCATCTCGGACCGTCACTCCATTCCCCGACTAGTCCCGACTACGTTCTCATTTCCTGAAGAGAACAATGAAAGCAAAAAGGTGAGCTCAACTAGCCCAGTAAGAAATATTATGACTAAGATAATGCAAAATAAATTATCGTTAGCCTTCAACAATGTTAAACTGATAAAATATAATAAACATCAAGTTTAACTGCAGCAGAACAAACAATCCATTAGAAAAGTCAAGTAGAGCATGATATCTACTATCTTCTATGATTTAAAAAGTTTTACCACATCATTTATAACATTACAGATCATGATTATACCGAATGATCTCTGGTCATAATCAGACCTATCAATAGTCCATCTATGCACTACGAGCCAAAGATGACTTTCATAACAATATAAGCATGAGGATGATTTCAATGATATATGAATTTAACTAAATGAAAACAAATGATACATTTTTAAAGATTTATAATTTAATTTATCCAGAATTCAAAAACGTCCAAATTGTTAACATGATACTGCTTTATGGAGTAAAATTCAAGAATAATATTGTATCAAAAATGATTTGGACCAAAAAGAAATCAATTTTTGTCATGAATAGTACCCCGGGTGAATAGTATCCAAGTGAATAGTACCCCATGAATAGTACTTCAAGAATAGTACCTCGTGAATAGTACTCTGGCATGAAAAAGTTAAAACTTATCAAGAATGCTCAGAATAATATTTTCATGAAAAGATACTGGATGAAGCGCAAATTTCAAGGATATTCTACTAATTTCATGGTGTATAGAAGCCAAAACTTAACAAAATGAGTGTAAAATTCAAAATCTGAAATGAAATAATATTACTTACATACTACAGAGTATGAAAGAAAATATTATTCCTTATGTGTATTGAAAAAAAATAATATCTCTTACCTTAAAAAGAGATTACTTACATCACATTGAGAGATATTCTCAAGAAAACTTGAATCTGCTTTTCACGCTAAAAGCTTCCTTAAACTCTAAAGAAATACGCTCAATATTATAGAAGAATAATTCTCTGATTCTGGTGTGATTTTTAATTCTAAACTAAGCATCCTATTTATAGGAGAATGGAAAGGATACTATTTGAATAAATCACGGGTGAACAGTATTTTTTTCCTTTCTAACGGACAAAATAACTGAAAGGTTATTAGATGAAATGAATTCGCAAACTTCTAGTTTCATAATTCTCTTACACACACGTAAGTTATATATATATATATACAATCACACACACACACAAATTATATACACACCCACACACATTACCCACTTTAAACTCCCTCCGTTATACATAACCTCCCCCCCCCCATTTCCATTTTTATCCCACATGTGGGCCCCACTGTAAGACCCCAAATTTTATGAAATAAAAGTATTCAATTTTCTGATAATTGTTATTCTATTTATTAAATGGTTAAATTGATAAAAGGTTAAAGTTAAGGGGAATATGTGAAAATTTTGCAAAGTAAACAAGTGGTTATAAAATATTTGTTTGGTCAGAGAATATTCTTTTTGTCAGGGGATATCCGTACGACGACACCATCATTGATGGACCCCACAACAGAAGTATTATTGTAGTTAGAAAACGACAAAAATATCTTTTATAAAAATAACGGCGAAAGTTTTACCGTTAAACTGTTGAAATACCCGGTGGTAAAAGTAAAGTACTACGCGTGGTTGCATAGTAGCACATGGTATTGATTATTGATGCTTACGTGAGAAGTCACTCAGTTGTACTCAATTATTGCTACAGTAATTGCTGCATAATATCCCTCATATTATTGATTCAATTATTGTCACAATATCATCTTCATAATATTTATTATTATTAAATCAATAATTGAGACGATAAAGTTATTTATATTATTATTTGCAATATCGACGATGTCTAGAATGTTCTGTCGATGAGAGGTTTGGTCACCTAATTGCGCACCAATAGGGAGAAATCCTTATCGGAAAGCCCCCTCTTTCTTGGGAATGATCTGGTTGTTAAATATTGTGAGTTATAATATTAATGATGAATAAGTTCGTGTTGATTAAAGATGAAATTGATATTTCCATTGTGTTGGGATTATTAGTGTTAGTGGAAATTGACATTTATTTCGATAAGGTTATATTGACCTATAAGGTAATTAATCGGATAAAGAAGCAATTAATTGCTATTAATTCACATGCTTATAACTATTTGTTCGCATGTATGTACTATTGATTCACATGCATGTACTATTAGGGGAGGTGGTGCAAGATTGATAATACTTGCATGACTAAATTAAAAATAGAGGTATAGATGAAGGTACTATACTGTAACTATTTTTTTCACGTGTATAGAACTATTGATTCACATGAGTGAACTATTGATTCACATGATGTACTATTAGGGGAGGTGGTGCAAGTTTGATAATACTTATAGGACTAAATTAAAAATGGAGGAAAAGATGAAGGTATTATACTGTAATATTTCGAGCTCCAAAACGTGCAATTATTGAAACTATATTTTTCTATAAATAGAAGCTCATTATTGAGAGAGAAGCTATACAGAGAGAAGTTATAGAAAGAAAGAAGAAGAGAAGTCTGCTACTTCACTATTCCAGTATCCAGTCTTCTTCTGAGGTAAGGGGTATTATTTATTTCATATTCAGAAGAGATATTATTTTTCATATTCGTATGGATATTATATTCGTTCAATATTCGTATGAAATAATATTTTCTTCCATACTCTATAGTATGTAAGTAATATTATTTCATTTTGTATTCCTACTTCTACACTCATTTTGTTGAAGTATTGCTTCTATACTCCGTGAAATTAGTATAATATCCTTGATATTTGTGCTTCATCCAGTATCTTTTCATGAAAATATTATTCTGAGCTTTTTTGATAATTATTGATCTTTTCATTCCAGAATACTATTCACGAGTTACTATTCATGAGTTACTATTTATAGGTTACTATTCACCCAATTACTATTCACTCGAATATTATTCACTCGAGTATTCGGGGCACTTTTTGTGCCGGAGTACTATTCACGAGTTATTATTCACCCGGTTACTATTCACTCGAATATTATTTACTCGGGTATTTGGGGT
Source organism: Panax ginseng (assembly GCA_020205605.1). Lineage (NCBI taxonomy): Eukaryota > Viridiplantae > Streptophyta > Magnoliopsida > Apiales > Araliaceae > Panax > Panax ginseng. The sequence continues at coordinate 94,346,145 of CM035138.1, forward strand.
ACTTTTTATGCTGGGATACTATTTATGAGGTACTATTCCTGAAGTACTATTCACGGAGTACTATTCACCCAAAAAATATATTTCTTTTCTGACCAAATTATTTTTGATACATGAATATTATTCTTGAATTTTACTCCACCAAGCAGTATCATGTTGATAATTTGGATATTTTTAAACTCTGGATAAATTTAAAGTCTTTAATATTTATCCTTGATTTCGTTTGATTAATGCTTATATCATTGTCATCATCATTATGCTTATATTGTAATGAAAGTCATCTGTGGCTTACATGCATAGATGGACTGTTGATTGGTATGATTATGACAGGGATTATTCGGTATAATCATGACCGTAATGTTACAAATGATGTTGTAAAAGTCCTCATTAGCCCGTAGTGCATTGATGAACATATGTTGGTATGAACATAACCAAGCGTTCTCTTCGGCCAAGGGTGCAAAGATGAATTATTTTTTGGCATGATCATGAACATTGATGAAAACCAGAATATCCTTGGCTCGTAGTACATGAATAATTTACGGTCGTGATACTAATGAATATCCTTGGCCCGTAGTGCATGGATAATTCATGGATGTGATACTAACGAATATCCTTGGCCGTAGTGCATGGATAATTCGGTGATGTATTGAGCTGAGTCTCAGCGATAAAATATTGATAATAAACTTTTAATTCGTAGAAGATAGTAGATATCATGCTCTACTTGACTCTTCTAAAATACAGTGGTATGTCTTTGGCCTGTAGTGCAAAGATGAATTGTTAATGAATATCTTTGGCCCGTATTGCAAAGATGAATTTATTAGTATGATTATGAACATGAACTATGATTTGGTATAACCATGATCTTTGATGTTTTAGATAAAGACAAATGATGAAAATTATCTTCGTCCTGGGTGCGAAGAGGAATTTAGAATCATAATTATGATTATGGACAAGAACTGTTGATTGATGTTACAGATAAAATATTGTTGGTGGAATTTTAACACGGAGAAGATAATAGACTTTATGGTCTATTTGACTCTTCTAATGGATTGCTCGTTCCGCTGCCACTATGGTTGAAAAGTTTTATCATCTACCATTTGTTCTAAATCTCTGATTTATTACTGACGAAGGCTTTTGATAATTTAATTATCTTTAGTCATGATATTCCTTACTGGGCTAGTTGTGCTCACCCTTTTGCTTCACAATTCCTTTCAGGTAATAAGAGTGTAGCTGGGTCGAGCGGGGGTGACAGGGGAATAGAACGATGGTCTATAGCTGTTGAGGTTTCCCCTAAAATAGTATGAAAATAATTTTATTGAGAATTACAGATAAGTGTGTCATATTTTATACGTCATTTTAACCGTTGATTTTGGTGAACCGAATAGGATGAGGTGAACCCAACTTTGGAAGGGCATTTTTGCCACTATCACACAAGATGTCTAATGACAGACGACTTCGTGTTATCATAAGACAAGGTTGTGCACATGCACTTGCTGATTATATCTATGAGCACTACCTATATAATCTTGGAGTTTGGTTGAAATATAATTCTCAATTGAAGATAATGTAGATAATTATATGTCAAGAGAAAACTCACCATTGGAAAGAACATGAGAGAAATCTTCTCATTTTTCTTTGGGGTCTATTGGGTCAACCAATGATAATTCTCGAGTCATATGATATCTATCATAACTTAGATGCATGGCCTCCCATGTACAAAGATTTTCTTGAGCATTTTCCAAAGATTTTAATTTCTAAAATAGTTATTAACTGTACTTTTATGTAAAGTACCATTGTAAGGTGTTGTGGTCGAGGCTCCATGAGAGTTACATATATTTGTATTAAAACTCATAGCTTATATGGTTTTGTACTCTGCACGACAGTTCAACAGTTGTATAGATGAATTTTTTATTTGATTTCTGTAGTGTGATATCTGGAGACTCAGAATGGGTCGTGTGGACCTATTTTGGGGGCATCACACCCACCCCACATGTCACTTGGGACGCCCCCAAATTCAGGTACTTGAAACCCGAACTCGGTGCTTCACGATACCATTTCTATGAGCGAAATAATACTAATAATAATAACAATAATATAAATACTATACTTAATTTATATATTAGAGTTTGAATCCCAATTACGTGAACTTTAAACATTCCTTACATGATAATTAATAAGTATCATCGTCTTAATAACGTATAGTTATTACATAAGAGAACATAAACTTATTCTACCTGTTTTCCTTTCCCTTTCTTCTTGGCAGAGCTTTCTGGTTGATCACGTTTAGCTGAAAACATTTAAATTAAGCAAGGATGAGCATTTGGGTGCCTAGCAAGAAATAGCAACAATAAATATTAGCTGAAAGGATTAAATGTTTTCTTTGAATGACACTTCTACAACGAATCAACAGTTGTGAAGTAAGCTGAATCAATAATAACAACATATCAATTATATATCAAATTTTTGAAACTACGTACTGACTATAACTGGAGATCAGTCGACATACTATGAACATTATTTTTAATTTTCGATAAGGTTTAGCAGAACTTCATCTGCAACCCGTCATAACTTACATACACACTAAAAGATCACTGTTATGCCCTGTATTGATTAATACTACATGCAAGAATGAGATTATCGTTCATCTTCTCCGCCTTTAGCGCACAAAAGTTTCCCATGTACGAGATGTTCATACTTAGTTGGGAATCCGAACCAAAATAATTTAATTGGATAATAATAAAGTTCTATCTTGTTCAACAATATTTTTAAGCTTGTGTCTAGCTGAATCAAATAGCTTAGACGACTTTTAAGTCAACGTATACATACTAGAAATCAATAAGTATGTATCAACATGTGATTAAATACAATGATTATCCAAGTGAGTACACTTGTATAACCATATTTAGAAATTAACGAACATAATAAATATCTGGATTGTACAATAGTACTGTATTGATAAACAATGATCGAATAATTTAAGAATATGTATGAATACCAAAGATTGGATACATAATCAATAATAATAGAGTTAATAATCTAGCACAATAATAGTATAATTCTGAAACTTTCTTACTTATGTCCATTGCATAAAGGAAATGTAAAGTTAGGATACTTGCCTGAGTTGCTGCTTACTAGTACGTAACTTAGTTTTATCTTTTATATCACAACCTATCATTAATAAGATCATTTGTTCGATTAGAATAACATACCATATCACATAGTATTGCTATTTACAGTCAGCACATAACCTAATCACATTGTCACATATGTTTAGCGTATACTATCGGTTCACAAACAAACACTTATCTAGTCAAATTATCTAAGTCCTGATTAATTTCTAAAATATTTCGCAAAATTTACTACTTTTATTTGTAATTATCGAGTCTAAAACTCTATTCTCAGTAGTTCAATATTCATTTAGATAATTTAAATATCACTTAATTATTTTTTCATAACATTATAATAATTTTTAAATAATTATTATAAACACTTTGGAATCATTATTTAAATGATTTAAATATTAAATAATTCTATTATCATTAATATTAAATTATTAATAAAACCATTGCCAAAATATTAAAGTTATTTATAATAACTCAAAATATTTTTAAAACATTTTATTACCTTTAAATGATTTTTAAAACAATTAAAATCATTTTAAATAATTACCAAGTTAATATTTAATTATTAATGTCTTATTTAGTAAAATATTAAAAGTTATTAATTATAACTTCAAGTATTTTTAATTCATTTATTTCCTTTTAAATGATTTTAAATAAATAAAACTATTTTTAAACTATTTATTTAATTTAATTATTAAAAAACTAATATCATTAATATTAAATTATTAATGAAATTTACCTTTAAATATCAAAAGTAATATTTTATAACTTCAAATATTTTTAAACTATTTATTTTAATTTAAAATGTTTTTTATAATATTAAAATCATTTTAATTAATTTATTATTAAATAAATCTTATATCATTAATATTAAATAATTAATGAAATTTGTCTTAAAATATTATTAAATACCTTTTATCATTTAAAATGATTTTTAATATAATAAATTATTAATAATTTATTTATTTAATGTGTTTATTAAAAAATTAAATATCAATAATATCTAAATAAATACTAATATTTATGAAAAATATGTCAAAATTTTAAAAGTTAATTTTTATAACTTAAAATAATTTTTAAAACTATTTTTGGAATTTATAATAATTAATTTCTATTTTTAAATGATTTTTAGAAAATAAATTAAATAAAATTATTAATTCTGTCGCTATAGCCTTTAGTGACAAAATCTGTTGCCTTAGGTGTTCTTGAGGCTCAAGAACATTCATAGCCATTTATCGAGGCAACATGTTTGACCAACATTAATTTTCAATCTGTGATGTTTTTGGGCAAGATAATGGTTGTAGATTGTATTACTAATGCAAGACTACATGATCCAACAACAAACACGGCCGAACAGCATCACACTAAGGAGATCTAAGCATGAAAAGTGGCCACTCGAACTGTTCTTTATTTCTGGGTCCCAGAAATGAAGAACAGTTCGAGTGGCCACTTTTGGGCTTTCACAACTTGTTGTTCTTGTAACATTTGTGTGATCTAATGGGTGCAGTGTGTAGCAAACATGACAAGGAAGAGATCCATCACTTAAACTACATATAACAACATTATTGCAAGCAGATACGATTCGGTCAAACCATGTCAGAACTCACACTCATAAGCTTTCTAGGTTACCTAGAAAGCGTATGTTGTGATTCTTCTGCCTAGTTTGACCGGCCACTGTATTAATCCTGTTCGATGTTTAGGTGTTCTAATAACATGATTCTACAGTTAAACTAACATACTATAACATGGTTACAAGAACCGAATCAAAACAATAAACAACTGACAGACCATGGCTTGACAAAAGCTTGTCAGGCACTGATTTTAAGTTTCTGGGTTACCCAGAAACTCTTTGGTCAAGCTCGGTCAATGGTGTACCATGATTATCTGACATTCTAAGTATGATCTAGTCCTGCCACAAGTTCTAGATCATAGATCTCATAACACACTACATGTTCATACATTAAAAACACAAAAATCATTAACAGCCAGAGATCTATAAGACCTGACATTTGGTTGTCAGTCGACATAAAAGAATTTTACCAAATTTTTAAAAACACCAAATCCGAGCCTCTAGATGTTATGGATCTAACATATAGCAACCCAGATCATCATTATACACTACATACAACACATTTTAACACTTAAACACAACTTTTATCATAGCAATCAATATCAAAATTTAGGTTAGGTTTTATACCTCCTTCGAATAAATTCTTGAATCTAAAGTCCTGATCTGTTTATGGAAGTAGTGGGACTTGTTATTGGGACTGATATGCTATAAGAATTCGTGGGTTTTGAGAGAGAGAGTTGGTTGAGTGTTTGGGAATGAAAGAGCAAAAATTAATGTGCACTTTTCTCTCTCTTAATCTATTTATATAACTTGGATGCATTGAATCTAACTTACAAGGTGTCAAAGAGGATAAGATTGGATGAGAATTAGAGCATGTGCTATAATCTAGAGTTGGTGACTTGCCAAGATATGGAAAGATTTGCAAGCAACAAATCTAAGAATGTGACAAAAAGGGTAATTAGGTCATTTTTTGTAATTTTAATGGTATTCTTGTCCATGGTACTTGAATCTAGGGTTTGAAAATTTAAGTTTAAAGTTTAACAAAATTTTAATTAGAACTTACTAATTAAAATTAGGGGTTTAATAGAAAATTAGGGTTTTAAATAATTAGGGTTTCTAATTTTAGCAATTAGGGTTCCTAATTAGCAAATTAGGGTTTCTAATTTTAATTAGGGTTTTTCTAATTAACAAAAATTCTATAATATGCAATATAATTCATATAACACAATTACTACACATTCTTGAATCTCTCATTTGAGTTTCAAAATAGGATTTAATAAATTAATATTAGGGTTTTGACATTATACACCATAATTGACCAACCATTAACAATACGTACATACAATACATATTTATAGTATTGAAATAAAAATAATATTATAATATTATTCAGTATTCCTTATTCTAAATCCAGAATTAGGGTTTGGATTCCATATCTGATTTATCTTTTAAATACGCACTATAATTAGTTAAATTATAATAATTAACTTAACTAATTTGAATAAATTCATATCATAAAATAGTTATTATAATAATACTAATAATCATTTCATATATTATTTGAATAATATATAAATTTATTTTCACTAAAAATAAGTTTTAAAATCATTTATACTATAAAATTAATTATTATAAGAATATACTTGTGAGACCCTTTATTTTATAAATAAAGATTTAATTTTCTTGAAATATTTTTTTAATATTATGGTGTGGATTTGAGATAGTGTTATAGTTGTGGGTAGTATTTATAAATTTATAAAAGTATGCAAGTTGTTGTATAATATTCGATTGGTTTGGGGAATATCCGATGCGATGGTACAATCATTGGTGGACCTCATTAACGGAATTATTGTTTGATTTAGAAAAACGACAAAAATATTTTATGAAAATGACGGTGACGCGTTTTACAATTAACTCGTTGAAACACCCTTGGTGTTAAAAGTATAAAGAATGCTGGCGTGGTTGCATAGTAGCACACCAGATTGATTATTGATGTTTACGTGATAAGTCACTCGGTTTTGTTTTATTGGTATTATTAATGTAATAAAATGTAAAAACTTTTTATATAAAAATGTAATACTTTTATAAAGTTATTCTATAAATAGAATATATTATATTCTATTATGCATAGTGTTGCATAAAGTCTCTGATAGTGTTTTGCATAGTAGTAAATCTTTTTTATATAAAAATGTAATACTTTTATAAATTATCTGCTTTATTAGACAATAATTAGAATATATTATATTTTATTATGCATAGTGTTTTGCATAGGCTCGCGATAGTGTTTGTATAGTAAAATCTTTTATAAAGTTATTCATTTTATTAGATTATAAATAGAATATATTATATTTTATTTAAATGATTTTTCTTTAAATATGGACCGTCAGATTAAAGTAAATCAATCTAGACCATTCATGAGTTAGTTACTATGCAGTCCATTTTTCTATAAATAGAAGCTCATTCCTTCATTATTTCTTACGAATTCACTGAAACTCTAAAGAGAGAAACTATAGAGAGAGTTCTTCTTCTATAATCTTGAGCGTATTTCTTTAGAGTTTAAGAAAGCTTTGAGCGTAGTGCAAGTTTTCTTCGAGTATATCCTCGACCTACTAGTCGGAGTACTCTTCTTTCAAAGGTAGGGAATATTATTTGTTGTACTCGTAGGGAGTATTATTTCTTTCTTATTCATGAAGAGAAATTGTGTTATTCCATTCTTTATTATTCTATTGGAATAACTCGTATACGCAGGCTACCCTATACTTGGTGACATTCTTCTATTATTCCGTCTTTATTATTCTCATTGGAATATCCCACATGCATGCTTTTACGCTGACTTCGATTCCGCTTTTTACTATTCTCGTTGGAATATCCTGTTTGTGCGCGCTTTTATGCCGACTTCGATTTCATCTTTTATTATTATTCATTGGAATATCCTCGTCATATGCTTTTTCGTGGGACTTCGATTCCGCCCTTATTAGTATTCTCATTGAATAACTCGTCTATGCTGCAGTACCGCATGCATGGTGATTTCATTGTTATTCTATTCTTTATTATTCTATCGAACATCCTCAGCCGGTGCGTAATTTACTTTGACCGTTCCGTTATTATTATTCTGTTGGAATAACCTGCCTATACGAAGTACCGCATGCATGGTGATTTCTTTTGTTATTCCATTCTTTATTATACTCAGTTGGTTAAAGTTTTGACTTCTATACTCCATGAAATTAGTGGAATATCCTTGATATTTGCGCTTCATCCAGTATCTTTTCATGGAAATATTCTTCTGAGCATTCTTGAATTTTACACTACAAAGTAGTATCATGTTGATAATTTGGATGTTATTAGTTCCTGAATGGCTATGAATGCTCACAGTTTGTAGACAATATTCTCTCTAGTAGACAATATTTGTATTCAAACTCACAGTTTATGTTTTGTCGTATTGTACACGACAGTTGTATTATTAAGTTGTATTTGAATTCTGTACCATGTAAGTGGCGACCCAAGATGGGTGACGATACCTAATTTTGGGGGCGCCACACGGTTGGTATCAAATCTTAGGATATGATCCCACATATGATGTGAGACAAGAACTAGGAGGGGAGAGATTCGAATTCTTTCGCTAGTATGACCTACCTAAGTTTATTTGGTATTTAATTGGCTTGGTTACAGTATATAGGGATAATATGTGATATGTTAATTAACCCTTGTTTTGTGGGAGTGTTTGAAAATGGCATATGAAAATGCTAAGATAAGCAATGGAGCACATGAGACCGTTGAGTCAGCTCAACCAAAAGGTAACGACCAACAACACAATAATAATCATACCGGTGGCAACGGCCATCGGAACAATGATAACCATCGTGGGGAAAATTATCATGCCAAGAATGGTAACCACTTCGGTGGTAATTATGTCCAAGATAATAGAAGTGGAAATTTCAAGAAGAGAAGGTCATTTAGCTCAATTTTGTCGTATAGTGAAGTTAAGTCTAGCTGGGATGGTGGTACCAAAGGCGGATACGGACAAAACAAAGTCGGTGGTTTCAGGAAGAGCATTTTTTGTGACTTCTCAAAAAGCGAGTGACCCGAACGAAGTTAGCACGGGTTAGTTAATTATAAATTCTTACGAAGTCTATACCTTATTAGATACCGGTTCTACCTATTCTTTTATCTCTTGCTTGCGCTCAACGTTTAAATTTTACCCCAGAGAAGTTAGACTTTGACTTATTGGTTGAAACTTCGATATTAGAAACCTTCGTTACATCTACTATTTATAAATCTTATTTAATTCAAATTGACACTTTCGCGTTACCTGTCAATCTTATCTCTTTGAAAATACTTGCCTTTGATGCGATTTTCGGAAACGATTTGTTAATTAGTCATCATGCTTTTCGTAAGGTTGTTAGCTTTCATACTCCTAACCAACCTCATATGCGAATTCAAAGTAACCAAACCACTAAAGTCAATCATTGTCATATCAAGCCATAAGTAAAGAGCCTTATCCTTTCGTTGTTGACTTCTCTTGTGTGGAATGCACCGCTTTACTTTACAGAGGTAGGTGACACTGTGAATGACGATGGCAAGTTGATAAGTATTAATGTGATGTGTTACCCAAGTCTTGGATGACAAATCCACGCTTTTGAATGATATTTCTATTGTTAATAAATTTTCCGACTTATTCTTGAAGACTTCTTAGCCTACCCTAGAACGTGAAATCGAATTTTGTATCAACCCCAAAGACAAAACCCATTTCTTAAACCCTCAAATATTTCTTCAACCAAACGAACGATAATGCGCCAAAGACGTTGACTCAAGTCAAGAAGACTACGATCGTACTATTCAATACCATTGTGGAAAGCGAACGAGTAGTGGTAATAGAATTGAGTAGAAAATCATATGCATTTACAAGTGCGAATATACAAACCCCCGTGAAGATAACGAATATACGAGTAGAATCGACTTTAATCGATAAAGTTAAAGCTGCTCAAGCTACATACTCAGAGCTGATGAATGTGAAGAAGAAGGTTCAAGAGGGCGTTATTCTAGAAGCAAAAATCGACGAAGAGAGGAAATCTCAACCCTCGATTTAATTGGCCCATTTAAAATCCTCAATGAAGTAGGAACTGTGGCCTATAGACTCGTATTACCGCCAAATATGTTGCGTGTTCAGAATGTTTTTTTACGTATCAATGTTACGTAAATATGTGGACGACCCAAACCACATTATTAAATTTAGAACCGGACGAGATAGCAGAAGATTTAACGTATGAGGAGATACGTGTTAACATCTTGGATAAGAAGGATCAAATTCGACGCTCAAAGGTTATACCTCAAGAGTTAGAATTTGAAGTGAAGTCAAGGTATCCTCACCTGTTCGGCACACCAGGTACGTACGTAAATTTCGAGGGCGAAATTCCATAAGGAGGGGAGATTGTGAGACCCTAGATTTTATAAATAAAGATTTAATTTTCTTGAAATATTTTTTTTAATATTATGGTGTGGATTTGAGATAGTGTTATAGTTGTGGGTAGTATTTATAAATTTTGCAAAGTATGCAAGTTGTTGTATAATATTCGATTGGTCAGGGAATATTCTTTTTGTCGGGGAATATCCGTAAGACGGTACAATCATTGGTGGACCCCACAATGGAATTATTGTTGAATTGAGAAAACGACAAAAATATATTATGAAAATGATTTTACGGAAGTTTTATCGTTAATCGCTGAAACACCCTTGTTTTTAAAAGTACAATAATGTGTATGGTTGCATAGTAGACACTTACAAGATTGATTATTGATGCTTACGTGATAAGTCACTCGGCTTTTATTTTATCGGCATTATTAATGTAATAAAATGTAAAAACTTTTTATATAAAATGTAATACTTTTATTAAGTTATTCTATAAATAGAATATATTATATTCTATTATGCATAGTGTTGCATAGTGTTTTTTCATAGTAAAATATTTTATATAAAATAGAATACTTTTATAAAGTTATCTGCTTTATTAGACAATAATTAAAATATATTATATTTTATTATGCATAGTGTTTGCATAGTTCTCAAGATAGTGTTTGCATAGTAAAATATTTTATAAAGTTATTCGTTTTATTAGATTATAAATAGAATATATTATATTTTATTTAAAAGATTTTGCTTTTAAATATGGACCGTCGATTAAAGTAAATCAATCTGACCGCTCATGAGTTAATTACTATGCAGCCATTTTTCTCTAAATAAAGCTCATTCCTTCATTATTTCTTACGAATTCATTGAAACTCTAAAGAGAGAAACTATAGAGAGTTCTTCTTCTATAATCTTGAGCGTATTTCTTTAGAGTTTAAGAAAGCTTTAAGCGTAGTGCAAGTTTTCTTCGAGTATATCCTCGACCTACTAGTGAGTACTCTTCTTTCAAAGGTAGGGAATATTATTTGTTGTACTTTCGTAGGGAGTATTATTTCTTTCTTATTCATGAAGAGAACTTCATTATTCCATTCTTTATTATTCTTGCTGAAATAACCCAGATCACGCCAACTACCCTATACTTGGTGACATTCTTTTTTATTATTCCGCCTTTATTATTCTGCTGGAATATCCTCACATCATGCGTTTTACGCGCCGACCGATTCCGCCTTTTTATATTCTCCGCTGGAATATCCTCGTCATGCATGCTTTTACGCCGACCGGTTCCGCCTTTATTATTATTATTCGCTTGGAATATCCTCACATGCGGCGTTTTACTGCCGGACCGATTCCGCCTTCTTATTAGTATTCTCGTTGAATAACTCGCCTATGCTGGGCACCGCATGCATGGTGATTTCAATTGTTATTCTATTCTTTATTATTCTCTTCGAACATCCCGCTTTGCAATTAAATTTACACGACCGGTTCCGTTATTATTATTCTGTTGGAATAACCTGTCTATGCGAAGTACCGCATGCATGGTGATTTCTTTTGTTATTCCATTCTTTATTATACTCAGTTGGTTAAAGTTTTGACTTCTATACTCCATGAAATTAGTGGAATATCCTTGATATTTGCGCTTCATCTAGTATCTTTTCATGGAAATATTCTTCTGAGCATTCTTGAATTTTACTCTACAAAGCAGTATCATGTTGACAATTTGGACGTTATTGGTTCTTGGAAAAATTAATTCTTGAACTTGTTTTATTGAATTCTTATATCATTGTCATCATCCTCATGTGTATATTTTGTTGAAAGTCATCTGTGGCCTGTAGTGCATAGATGGACTTGGTATGATTATGACCAAGGATTATTTGGTGTAAACATTACCGTAATGTTACAAATGATGTGGAAAAAGTTCTCATTGGCCGTAGTGCATTGATGGACAGTTTTTGGTATGATTATGGCTATGGATTCTCTTTAGCCGTAGTGCAAAGATGAATTGTTTTATGGCATGATCAGGACCGTTGATGAAAACACAATTATCTTTAGCCGAAGTGAATGGATAATTCATGGTCGTGATACTAAAGAATATCCTTGGCCGTAGTGCAGGGGTGATTCGATGATGTGAATTATTTATTAAGCTGAGTCCAAGCGATAACAGTGATGAAAAACCTTTTAAATCATAAAAGATAGTAGATTTTATTTTCTACTTGACTCTTTTAATGGATTGCTTGTTCCGTTGTGAGTTAAACTTGATATTTGTTATATTTTATCAGTTTAACACTATTGAAGGCTAACGATAAATTATTCTGCATTATCTTAGTCATAATATTTCTTACTGGGCTAGTTGAGCTCACCCTTTCTTTCACCGTTCTCTTCAGAAATGAGAACGTGGTCGGACTAGTGTGTGGAACAGTGATGATCCTAGATGTTTGCATTAGTAGTCCTCACTATTCTGTTAAATAATGTGATAATAATTGTAATGAGGATTCCTTTTGAGTTTTTATACTCTCTAGTAGACAATATTTGTATTCAAACTCAAAGTTTATGTTTTGTCGTATTGTACACGACAGTTGTATTATTAAGTTGTATTTGAATTCTGTACCATGTAAGCGGCGACCCAAGATGGGTGACGTATACCTAATTTTGGGGGCGTCACAATACTTTATAATAATTAATAATTATAAAATAAACTTATTTGAAATTATTCATGTAATAAATAAATTTTATTTATCACATATATACATACATATTACCTGGCACATATTACCACTTTAAAAAAATTATATGCAATGTTTTTTATTTATTTTTATAGAAAATATAGGGTTATTACATTCACCCTCCCTTATAAAGATTTCGTCCCCGGAATCACCGTTTTAAAACTCATACATACAAGGGTACATAGGATACACAATCATTGCAAATAGATCTCGATCATAATTGATCGAATTAATCTTTAACTATTCAGCATAAAGCTTGTCTATCTGATTATATGGGAGTTTGTTTTCTAAAAGAACTCAAATTCCTCCTTCAAAATTTCTTTATAAAATAATTTACTATATATAAGGAAATCATATATATGAAAATAAAAGTTATACGAATAATACCTGGAGTGCCATCACCAGCTGCCACAGTATCCTGGACCGTCATGTTGAAGACTCTCGCGGTTGATTTTGTTGGCTTGTTTGATGAAGTTGGTCGTATGATCGCCAGAGTCTCGTTGCCTTTTCCCGTGGTTACACTGCTTGCCTCTATTCTCCTCTTTGGACAATCCTTCACTTTATGCTCCGTATAACCACACAGAAAAGACCCATTGTTCATCCTTGGATTGGGGTAGTTGGGAGAGATATGGCCCTCCTGCCTGCACTTATAACACACAAACTTTCCCTTGAGGCACTCACCCAAATGATTCTTCCCACAGTTCCCACACTGAACTACCTGCTTCTTTACACCTTCATGTTTTACTTGAATATTCCTAAAATTGTTCCCCTTCCTCTTCTTACCCCTATTTCCACTATTACTTTCCAGCTTCACAGCTCCTACGACCTTGCCTTTGTTCCTCTTCTCCTTGTTATAGAGGCTCATGGCCTCACTCCCTTCTTCGGCTATGATAGCCTTTTCCATGAGTGCTGCAAATGTAGAGATCTACAACATCTGAATATAAACAAAGTTTGTGAGAAATGAGGTATTGGCGTATATTGGGTTTCAAACCTCTTAAAAACATTAGCGTCATTCGCTCCTCATTATTGACCAAATGGGATGCAAACCGAGACAACTCGGCAAACTTAGCCTCGTACTGCGACACGATCATATTGTTTTGCTCCAACTTTGATGAACTCCACCTCCTTCATGTGACGAATACTTTCGGAAAGTACTTGTTGTTGAATGACTCTTGAACTTCCCCAAGACATCTTGAGGCGGCGGTCTGGGTGCGTTTATAGATTCCCACTCAAAGAATCGCCTCTTGAAAGCAACATAAAGGTGGCAAAAGGAACCTTTTCCTCCTCTGAGCATCCTAAGACATCAAATATTTTGGTGATCTACTTTAACCATGTCTCCGCCTTAAGTGGTTCTGGCTTTCCCAAAAAGTCCGGTGGTCCCAGCTCCTTGAATCATTAAGCGGTGACCAACCATGGGTTGCCATTGTTTCCTCCCCGCATTATGAATGAGAGTCTCTCTCGTCTGGTGTTGCATGAATTCTAAAAAGCTCCTAAACGTACCGTCGTTCATCATTTGGTCAGTGTTGTTATTTATAGGAGGATTATCGCCATCCTGTTGCACATTGTCCTGATTATTGATCTGTGGAGACTCAACGGTCTCCTGTGCTCCATTGCTATTCTCAACATTCTCGGATGTCATTTTCAAATACTGCCACAAAATAAGGGTTAATTAAAATATCACATATTATCCCTATACTCTGACCGACCAATTAAATATCAAATAAACTTAGGTAGGTCATACTAGCGAAGGAATTCCCCGTCTCTCCCCTCCTAGTTCTTATCTCACATCTAAGTCAGGGATCATATCCCTAAGCTTTGATACCAACTATGACGCACCAAAAATAGGAATACATCACCTATTCTGAGTCGCCAAATACATGGTACAGAGTACAAATACAATCTTAAATATACAACATGAGTTGTGAGTTTGAATACAAATATTGTTTACTATAGAGTATACAAACTCAAAAGGAGTCCTCATTACTATAATTATCACACTATTTCACAGAATAGTGAGGACTACTAATGCAAACATCTAGGACCATCACTCTGTTCCCCGACTAGTCCTAGCTACGCTCTCATTTTCACTCAAGAGAATGTGAAAGAAAGGGTGAGCTCAACTAGCCCAAAGAAGAAATATTATGACTAAGATAATGCGTAATAAATTATCATTAGCCTTTAAACAAAGGTTAAACCGATACAATATAACCAACATCAAGTTTAACTGCAGCGGAACAAGCAATCCATTAAAAGAGTCAAGTAGAGAATAAAATCTATTATCTTTTATGATTTAAAAGGTTTTTCATCACTTTTATCGTTGTGACTCAGCTTAATAAATAATCCACATCATCGAATCACCCCTGCACTACGGCCAAATATATTCTTTAGTATCACGACCATGAATTATCCATGCACTACGACTAAAGATAATCATGTTTTCATCAACATTCCCGTGTCATGCCATAAAACAATTCATCTTTACACCTCGTCAAGAGAATCCATAGCCATAATCATACCAAAAACGTCCCATCAATGCACTACGGGCCAATAAGGACTTTTCCACATCATTTGTAATATTACTACCATGATTATACCGAATAATCCTCGTCATAATCATACCAAGTCCATCTATGCACTCTACAGCCACAAATGACTTTCAACAAAATATAAAACATGAGGATGATGACAATGATATAAGAATTCAATAAAACAAGTTCAAGAATTAATTTATCCAGGAACTAATAATGTCCAAATTGTCAACATGATACTACTTTGCAGAGTAAAATTCAAGAATGCTCAAAAGAATATTTCAATGAAAAGATACTGGATGAAGCACAAATATTAAGGATATTCCCCTAATTTCATGGAGTATAGAAGTCAAAACTTTAACCAACTGAGTATAATAAAGAATGGAATAACAAAATAAATCACCATGTATGCGGTACTTCGCATAAACAGGTTATTCCAACAGATTACTAAATAACGGAACCAGGTAAGGCAAAATTCGCACCGACAGGATGTTCCAACAGAATAATAAAGAATGAAGTAATAACAGAAATCACCATGAATGCATTACTTCGCATAGACAGGTTATTCCAACAGAATATTAATAAGGATGGAATCAGTCCGCGAAACGCATGCATGTGATATATTCCAAATGTAATAATAAAGAATGAATTAACAATGTAAATCACCATGCATTCTAGTTTTAGCATAGACATGTTATTCCAATGTAATACTAATAAGGATTTGGAATCGGGTTCTACGTAAAACGCATGCAGACGAGATATTCCAACGTAATAATAAAGATTTAACCCAGTCCCATGCCAGAACGCACGCATGAACGAGATATTCCAAATGTAATAATAAGGAATGGAATAATAGAAGAATTTCACCACGATATGTATATCAGATATAGACAGGTTATTCCAACATAATAACAAAGAATGGAATAAGAGAAGTTCTCTTCATGAAGATGAAAGAAAGAAATAATACCCCTTTCGAATACAACAAATAATATTCCCTACCTTAAAAAGAAAAACTAGATACTGGAATAGTGAGGTAGCAGACTTCTCTTCTTCTTTCTTTCTATAATTTAACTCTATAATAATTGCTCTATAGCTTCAGTGAATTGGTGAGAAATGAAGGAAGAATGAGTTTCTATTTATAGGAAAATATAGTTTCGATAATTGCACGTTTTAGGGCTCAAAATATTACAGTATAATACCATCCTCTTTTTCTTCACTTTTAATTTAGTCCTGCAAGTATTATCAAATTTGCACCAACTCCCCTAATAGTAAATAATGTGAATCAATAGTAAATCATGTGACTCAATAGTTCTAATCATGTTATAAAAATAATTACAGTATAGTACCTCCATCTATACCTCCATTTTTAACTTAGTTATGCAAGTATTATCAATCTTGCACCACCACCCCTAATAGTATAATAATGTGAATCAATGGTATCCCGTGAATAGTAACTCATGAATAGTAACTCGTGAATAGTACTCCGACACGAAAAGTGCTCCGAATACCCGAGTGAACAATATAACCTCCAGACATCAATTATCATCGAAATAAATGTCAATTTCCACTAACACTAATAATCCCAATACAATGGAACAATCAATTTCATCTTTAATCAACACAACTTATTCATCATTAATATTATAACTCACAATATTTAACAACCAGGTCGTTCCCACGAAAGAGGGGGCTTTCCGATAAGGATTTCTCCTTACTGGCGCGCAATTAGGTGACCAAACCTCTCATTGACAGAACTTCTAGACATTGTCAATATTGCAAATAATAATATGAATAACTTTGTCGTCTCAATTATTGATTTATTAATATAATATATTATGCAGATGATACTGTGACAATAATTGAATCAATAATATGAGAGATATGATGCAGCAATTATTGTAGCAATAATTGAGTATAACTGAGTGACTTCTCACGTAAGCATCAATAATCAATACCGTAGTGTCTACTATGCAACCGCGTAGACATCGTACTTTTTACTACCGAGTAGTTCAACAGTATTAACGGTAACACTTCCGCCGTTATTTTTATAAAAAGATAATTCTGTCGTTTTCTAACTACGACAATACTTCCGTTGTGGGGTCCACTAATGATTGTGCCGTCGTATGAATATTCCCCGACCAATCGAATATTTTACAACAACTTGCATACTTTGAAAAATTTATAAATACTACCCACAACTATAACATTATATCAAACCCACACCATAATATTCAAAAAAATATTTTGATAAATTTAAATCTTTATTCATAAAATCTGGGGTTTCACAATCTCCCCTCCTTATGAAATTTTTCCCTCAAAATTTACGTACACACTTGATATGCCAAAGAGGTGAGGATACCTTGACTTCATTTCATATTCTAACTCTTGAGGTATAACCTTTAAGTGTTGAATATGATCCTTCTCATACGTTAAATCTTCTGCTATATCGTCTAGTTCTAATTTAATAATATGGTTCAGGTCGTCCACATATTTACGTAACATTGATACGTGAAAAACGTTATGAACACGCGACATACTTGGCGGTAAAACGAGTCTATAGGCCACAGTTCCTACTCAATCGAGGATTTCAAATGGGCCAATTAAATCGAAGGTTGAGATTTCCTCTCTTCGTCGATTCTTGCTTCTAGAATTAAATCGAAGGTTGAGATTTCCTCTCTTCGTCGATTCTTGCTTCTAGAATAACGCCCTCTTGAACCTTCTTCATTCATCAGCTCCGGGTGTGTAGCTTGAACGGATTTAACTTTATCGATTAAAGTCAATTCTAATCCTATATTCGTTATCTTCACGTGGGTTCCTAGAGTCTTTAACTCTATCTTCATCATTTGTAAGTCGTACAAAATGGGTCTTTGTGTTAACAACATCGCACTCGTAAACGCATACGATCTTCTACTCAACGCGTCAGCTACCACGTTCGCTTTCCCACGATGGTATTAAATGGTACGATCGTAATCTTCAATAGCTCGAGCCAACGTCTTTGGCGCATGTTACGTTCATTTTAGTTAAAGAAATATTTGAGGGTTTTAGAAATGGGTTTTATATCGTCAATACAATACAAAATTCGATTTCACGCTCTAGGAGTAGGCTAAGAAGTCTTCAAGAATACGTAAGGAAATTTATTAACAATAGAAATATCATTCAAAACTGTGACTCTCATCCAAGACTTGGGTAACACGTCACATTGATACCTATCAACTTGCCATCGCTCATTCACGGTCGTTGCCTCTACGAAAAGTTTGGCTTTCATGCATTCCACATAAGGAAGTTAACAACGAAAGGACTGGGGCTCTTTACTTATGGCTTGATATGACCATGATTGACTTTAGTGATTTGGTTGCTTGAATTCGCATAACAGTTGGTTAGAATATGAAAGCTAACAACCTTACTTAAAAGCATGATGAGTAGTTAACCAATCGATTCCTAAAATCACATCAAAGGCAAGTATTTTCAAAGAGATACGATTGACAGGTAATGTGAAAGTGTTGATTTGAACAAGATTTATAAATTATGGAGGTAATGAAGGTTTCTCCCAACTGAGTTTCAACAGATAAATCAAAATTTAACTTCTCCGGAGTTAAATTTAAACATTGAACACAACTAGGTGAAATAAAAGAGTGAGTAGAAACCGGATTCTAACACTCAGATAGACTTCGCAAGAGTTTATGACTAACATACCCGTGATAATTTTATTCAGTTCCTCGTTACGAAAAAAAAAGCTCTCTTAAACTACCGGCTTTAGCTTGTCTGGGACATCCTTTGGCATCACTATCCCAAATTGAATTGACTTCACCATACGACAAAAATCGAGCTAGGTGACCTTCTTTCCGCAATTAAAACACGCTTTGGATTGTCACAGTATAATTTGGATTTGATGTGTCCCTCCCCGTCCGCATTTGAAACATACTGACCCTGGTGTTCATTCTTCTTCCTTTGAAATGGGTCTTTGGTCTTTGACGCCTTCACATCATTGTTGAACTTCTCTTCTTGAAATGTCCATTCTTATTGTTTTTACCATGATTACCACTGAAATGGTTACCATTCATGGCATGATAATTTCCCCACGATGGTTATCATTGTTCGGATGGCCGCCACCACCCCGTGACGATTACTACTATCATGTTGTTGGTCGTTGCCTTTTGGTTGTGGCCGACTCGTTATCGCGTTCCAATAACTAAGCCCTATTCACAACATCCGAATATAAACAAAGTTTGTGAGAAATGAGGTATCGACGATATTGGGTTTCAAACCTCTTAAAACATTCGCGTCATTCGCTCCTCATTATCGACCAAATGGGATGCAAATCGAGACAACACACGACAAAATTAGCCTCGTCATCGCGACACGGTCATATTGTTTTCTCAACTTGATGAACTCCACCTCCTTCATGTGATTTAATACTTTCGGAAAGTACTTGTCGTTGAATGCTCTTGGAACTTCCCCAAGACATCTTGAGTCGCCATGCAGGTGCGCTTTATAGATTCCCACCAGTAATCTGCCTCTTAACGCAACATTAAGGTGGCAAAGGGAACCTTTTGCTCCTCTGAGCATCCCAAGACATCAAATATCTTGGTGATCTACTTTAACCATGTCTCCGCCTTAAGTGGTTCTGGCTTTCCCAAAAGGTCCGGTGGTCCCAGCTCCTTGAACTGCTTAACGGTGACCAACCGTGGGTTTCCATTGTTTCCTCTTGCATTATGAATAGGAGCCTCTCACGTTTGGTGTTGCATGAATTCTAAAAAGCTCCTAAACGTACTGTCGTTCATCATTTGGTCAGTGTTGTTATTTATAGGAGGATTATCGCCATCCTGTTGCACATTGTCCTGATTATTGATCTGTGGAGACTCAACGGTCTCCTGTGCTCCATTGCTATTCTCAATATTCTCTTGATGTCATTTTCAAATCATCGCCACAAAACAAGGGTTAATTAACATATCACATATTATCCTTATACTCCGACCGACCAATTAAATATCAAATAAACTTAGGTAGGTCATACTAGCGAAGGAATTCCCTCCTCTCCTCCTAGTTCTTATCTCACATCTCAGCCAGGGATCATATCCCTAAGCTTTGATACCAACTGTGACGCCCCCAAAACAGGAATACATCACCTATTCTGAGTCGCCAAATACATGGTACAGAGTACAAATATAATCTTAAATATACAACATGAGCTGTGAGTTTGAATACAAATATTGTTTACTAGAGAGTATACAAACTCAAAAGGAGTCCTCATTACTATTATTATCACACTATTTCACAGAATAGTGAGGACTACTAATGCAAACATCTAGGACCATCACTCTATTCCCCAACTAGTCCCAGCTACGTTCTCATTTCACAAGAGAACAAAGAAAAGAAAAGGTGAGCTCAACTAGCCCAAGAAGAAATATTATGACTAAGATAATACGTAATAAATTATCATTAGCCTTAAAACGTTGTTAAACCGATACAATATAACCAACATCAAGTTTAATCAGCAATGAACAAGCAATCCATTAAAAGAGTCAAGTAGAGAATAAAATCTACTATCTTTTATGATTTAAAAGGTTTTTCATCACTTTTATCGATGTGACGCAACTTAATAAATAATCCACATCATCGAATCACCCCTGCACTACGGCCAAAGATATACTTTAGTATCACGACCACGAATTATCCATGCACTACGGCTAAATATAATCATGTTTTCATCAACGGTCCTGATCATGCCATAAAACAATTCATCTTTGCACCCTTGGCCGAAGAGAATCCATAGCCATAATCATACCAAAAACTGTCCATCAATGCACTACGGGCCAATAAGGACTTTTCCACATCATTTGTAATATTACGGTCATGATTATACCGAATAATCCCTGGTCATAATCATACCAAGTCCATCTATGCACTACAGGCCACAGATGACTTTCAACAAAATATAAACATGAGGATGATGACAATGATATAAGAATTCAATAAAACAAGTTCAAGAATTAATTTATCCAGGAACTAATAATGTCCAAATTGTCAACATGATACTGCTTTGTAAATTAAAATTCAAGAATGCTCAAAAGAATATTTCCATGAAAAGATACTGGATGAAGCGCAAATATCAAGGATATTCCACTAATTTTATGGAGTATAGAAGTCAAAACTTTAACCAACTGAGTATAATAAAGAATGAAATAACAAAAGAAATCACCATGTATGCGATTGCGATGACAAAGTTATTCCAACAGAATACTAAATAACGAAACCGAGTGTCAAAGCGAAATTCAGACCGCAGTGATGTTCCAACGTAATAATAAAGAATGAAATAACAACAAAATCACCATGCATGCGGTACTTCAGAGACAAGTTATTCCAACAGATTACTAATAAGGATTTTAATCAGTCCCATTAAACGCATGCATGCATGTGATATTCCAAAGTAATAATAAAGAATAAAATAACAACAAATCATCATGCATGCGGTTTCAGATAGACAAAAGTTATTCCAACAGAATACTAATAAGGATTTTAATCAGTCCCACAGAAAACACAGCATGTAATATTCCCACGTAATAATAAAGACGGAACCAGTCCTGTAGAACGCATGCATGAGGCGATATTCCAACAAAATAATAAGGAATGGAATAATAGAAGAATTTCACCAAGTATGTGGTACTTCGCATAGACAGGTTATTCCAACATAATAACAAAGAATGGAATAACAGAAGTTCTCTTCATGAAGACGAAAGAAAGAAATAATACCCCTTTAGAATACAACAAATAATATTCCCTACCTTAAAAATAAAAACTGGATACTGGAATAGTGAGGTAGCAGACTTCTCTTCTTCTTTCTTTCTATAATTTCTCTCTATAATAATTGCTCTATAGCTTTAGTGAATTGGTGAGAAATGAAGGAAGAATGAGCTTCTATTTATAGGAAAATATAGTTTCGATAATTGCACGTTTTGGGGCTCGAAATATTACATTATAATACCTTCCTCTTTTTCTTCACTTTTAATTTAGTCCTGCAAGTATTATCAAACTTGCACCAACTCCCCTAATAGTAAATAATGTGAATCAATAGTAAATCATGTGACTCAATAGTTCTAATCATGTGATAAACAAAATTACAGTATAGTACCTCCATCTATACCTCTATTTTTAACTTAGTCATGCAAGTATTATCAATCTTGCAACACCACCCCTAATAGTATAAGAATGTGAATCAATGGTACCCCGTGAATAGTAACTCATGAATAGTAACTCATGAATAGTAACTCGTGAATAGTAACTCGTGAATAGTACTCCGACACAAAAAATGCTCCGAATACCCGAGTGAATAATATAACCTCCAGACATCTATTTTCATCGAAATAAATATCAATTTCCACTAACACTACTAATTCCAATATAATGGAACAATCAATTTCATCTTTAATCAACACAACTTATTCATCATTAATATTATAACTCACAATATTTAACAACCAGGTCGTTCCCACGAAAGAGGGGGCTTTCCGATAAGGATTTCACCTTACTGACGCGCAATTAGGTGACCAAACCTCTCCTTGACAGAACTTCTAGACATTGTCAATATTGCAAATAATAATATGAATAACTTTGTCGTCTCAATTAATGATTTAATAATATAACATATTATGCGAGATGATCTTTGACAATAATTGAATCAATAATATGAGAGATATGATCAAAGAATTATTGTAGCAATAATTAAGTATAACTGAGTGACTTCTCACGAAAAGCATCAATAATCAATATCGTGTAATACTACTATGCAACCACGCCAGACATCGTACTTTTACTACCGAGTAGTTCAACAGCGCTTTTAACGGTAACACTTCCGCCGTTATTTTTATAAAAAGATAATTCTGTCATTTTCTAACTACGACAATACTTCTGTTGTGGGGTCCACCAATGATTGTGCCGTCATACGAATATTCCCCGATAAAAAGAATATTCCCCGACCAATCGGATATTTTATAACAACTTGTATACTTTGAAAAATTTATAAATACTACCCACAACTATAACATTATATCAAATCCACACCATAATATTCAAAAAAATATTTTGATAAATTTAAATCTTTATTCATAAAATCTGGGGTTTCACAATGTTCTCCTGCTTTAACTCCAAAAATTTCACCTCCATCCTAGCCTGCATACTAGCCGAGAGATAAATTTTGAAAAATAAAGTCTTAAACCTAGCCCATGTGACTACACCTTTTCCTGCCCTCGCTTGATTTGCTTCTCACCAAAATTTAGCCTCCCCTTTCATCATATAGGTGGAAAAAGCGGTCTTTTGCCCATCAATTACCCTAGCAATTATGAACGCATTCTCTATCTCCTTTACCCAAGTCTGGGCTTCAATAGGGTCACTGCTTCTCTGAATTCGTGGTTCATTCGCTTTGAAGTCTTTAAATTCGCTTTAGCGATTGTCTTCAGTGGGTTCCTCGCTACCGGTATTCCTCACGCATAGCTTTGAGCTACCATGTTCATGAAGTTCTGGATCGGGCCTTATTGTTGTCTTTCAACGTTGTTGACAGATTCTTCTGCCCTTTAATTTCGAGTTCGACGTCTTGGCGACATTATCTGATTAAATAAAATCATAAAATTAACTTACATTCTAAACCTTATTATATAAGTTTAATATATAAAAATTATTTCATAAATTAAACATAGATTCATATTCATTCAGTGATTTCAAAATACTTTACATAGCATAGCACATACTACTATCCCTTAGTGACAACAAAATTCGGGACTTACTGATATAACTTATACAGAAGTTGAGAATATTACATTACACACACATATTATCAAACATACATAATCAACTAGTAGTCCTAATTATTTCCGACACCTTTTTCCTGATTCTGGATAATCTTTCGCCCAATGACCTTCAAACCCACAAACAAAACATGCACCTTGCTTAAAGTCGGGACAATGAGGAGAGGTATGTCCCTCATGGCCGCAAATATAACATATCTTTTTCCCTTAGTTCTTATCGAATTTTCCTAAGTCGTGGTCTTTCATCTTTCTTTTCCCCTTATTACTCGGAGCTGCACATGATATGTTGCTTTTGGCTCCCATCTGATCAATTTGGATTTTAAGCTTATCTTGTTCTTCCATTGTTTCCATTAACACTTTTTGCAATTAACTGTTTAATTGCTTTTCTATTTCCCATAACTTTTCCATAGAAGAAACCTTGTTCCTCAGATTCTGCACTTCCGTTGATGCTTGATCAGCTCCAACTTCGGTGTCCGAATCACTATCTGTTAGTTCCACCATTTCTGGATCTGGTACTATATTTTCCAAAATAACCACCTCATCCGAGTTGTTTTCATTGTGAGCCTTTGTTTCAGTTATTGGCCTCGATATTAGCTCGGGGGTATGGATGTGATCCTTCTTCATGCTATAAACATATAATAAGCCTTTTCCACCTGACATCTACACATAAATTATCTAGATTAGTATATAATATATACACATAGTAAATAATAGTTTCATATAAGTTATCTTTCATTTTGTTTAACGATGAATTTGTCCAATTCATCTCCTTTTAAACTCTATATGAGTTATTTGTATCTTTAACGTTTCCCTCTGTTTTAAGGTTATAGCCTAAGGTCTATCCCACCTAAGGTCTATCCCCAAATTCAGGTACTTGAAACCCGAACTCGGTGCTTCACGATACCATTTCTATGAGCGGAATAATACTAATAATAATAACAATAATATAAATACTAAAATTAATTTACATATCATAGTTTGAATCCCAGGTACACGACCTTTAAACATTCCTTAAATGATAATTAATAAATATCATTGTCTTAATAACTTATAGTTATTACATAAGAGAACATAAACTTATTCTACCAGCTTTCCTTTCCCTTTATTCTTGGCAGAGCTTTCTGGTTGATCACGTTTAGCTGAAAACATTTAAATTAAGCAAGGATGAGCATTTGGGTGCCCAGCAAGAAATAACAACAATAAATATTAGCTGAAAGGATTAAATGTTTTCTTTGAATGACTCTTCTACAACGAATCAACAGTTGTGAAGTAAGCTGAACCAATAATAACAATATATCAATTCTATATCAAATTTTTGAAACTACGTACTGACTATAACTAGAGATCAGTCGACAGACTATGAATATTGTTTTTAATTTTTGATAACGTTTAATAGAACTTCATATGCAAATCGTCATAACTTACAGGCACGGGGAAGGGGGAGTTATCAGCCCGTTATGCCCTGTATTGATCAATACTACATGCAAGAACGAGATTATCGTTCATCTTATTCGCCTTTGACGCACAAAAGTTTTCCATGTACGGGATGTTCATACTTAGTCGGGAATCCGAACTAAAATAATTTAATTGGATAATAATAAAGTTCTATCTTGTTCAACAATATTTTTAAGTTTGTGTCTAGCTGAATCAAATAGCTTAGACGACTTTTAAGTCAACGTATACATACTAGAAATCAATAAGTATATATCAACATGTGATTAAATACAATGATTATCCAAGTGAGGACACTTGTATAACCATATTTAGAAATTAACGAACATAATAAATATCTGGATTGAACAATAGTACTGTATTGATAAACAATGATCGGATAATTTAAGAACTTGTATGAATACCAAAGATTGGATACATAATCGATAATAATAGAGTTAATAATCTGGCACAATAATATTATAATTCTGAAACTTTCTTACTTATGTCCATTGCATAAAGGAAATGCAAAGTTAGGATACTTGCCTGAGCTGCTGCTTACTAGTACGCAACTTAGTTTTATATTTTATATCACAAACTATCATTAATAAGATCATTTGTTCGATTAGAATAACCTACCATATCACATAGTACTGCTATTTGCAGTCAGCACATAACCTAATCATATTGTCACATATGTTTAACAGTTATTGGTTCATAAACAAACACTTATCTATTCAAATTATCTAAGTCTGGATCAATTTCTAAAATATTTTGGTGTACCAACGGCTTAATCGGGTAATTATCGAGTCTAAAACTCTATTTTGTAGTTCAATATTCATTTAGATAATTTAAATATCAGTCGAATTATTTTTCATAGCCTTATAATAATTTTTAAATAATTATTATAATTTATCATGATTTTTTAAACACTAGAATCATTATTTAAATGATTTAAATAATTCTATTATCATTAATATTAAATTATTAATGAAACCATTGTAGAAATATTAAAGTTATTTATAATAACTCAAAATATTTTTAAAACATTTTTATTACACTTAAATGATTTTTAAAATAATTAAAATTATTTTTAAATAATTACCATTAATATTTAATTATTAATGTCATATTTAGTAAAATATAAAAAATTCATTAATTATAACTTAAAATGTTTTTAATTCATTTATTTCCTTTTTAAATGATTTTTAAATAAATAAAACCATTTTAAAACTATTTATTTAATATAATTATTAAATAAAACTAATATCATTAATATTAAATTATTAATGAAATTTACCTTTAAATATCAAAAGTTATATTTTATAACTTAAAATAATTTTAAACTATTTATTTTCATTTAAAATAATTTTTATAATATTAAAATCATTTTAATTAATTTATTATTAAATAAATCTAATATCATTAATATTAAATAATTAATGAAATTTGTCTTAAAATATTAAAAGTTATATTTTATAACTTAAAATATTATTAAATAACTTTTTATCATTTAAAATGATTTTTAATATAATAAAATCATTTTTAATTAATTTATTTAATACATTTATTAAATAAATTAAATATCAATAATATCTAAATAAATATTAATATTTATGAAAAATATGTCAAACTATTAAAAGTTAATTTTTATAACTTAAAATAATTTTTAAAATTATTTTTGGAATTTCTAATAATTAATTTTTATTTTTAAATGATTTTTGTTAAATAAATTAAATAAAATTATTAAATTTGTCGCAATAGTCTTTAGCGACAGAATTTGTCGCCTTAGGTGTTCTTGAGGCTCAAGAACCTTCATAGCCAGTTATCGAGGCAGCATGTTTGACCAACATTAATTTTCAATCTATGATGTTTTTGGGCAAGATAATGGTTGTAGATTGTATTACTAATGCAAGACTACATGAACCAACAACAAACACGGCCAAACAACATCACACTAAGGAGATCTAAGCATGAAAAGTGACTGTCAGAGCTGTTCTTCATTTCTTCATTTTTGGGTTACCCAGAAATGAAGAACAGTTCGAGTGACCACTTTTGGGCATTCACAACTTACTTTCTTGTAACATTTATGTGATCTAATGGGTACAGTGTGTAGCCAACATGAAAAGGAAGAGATCCATCACTTAAACTACATATAACAACATTACTACAAACAAATACGATCCGGTCAAACCATGTCAGAACTCACACTCATAAACTTTCTGGGTTACCCAAAAAGCGTATGTTGTGATCCTTCTGCCTGGTTTGATCGGCCACTGTATTAATCCTGCTTGATGTTTAGGTGTTCTAATAGCATGATTCTACAGTTAAACTAACATACTATAACATGGTTACAAGAACATAATCAAAACAATAAACAACTGACAGATCAAGGCTTGACAAAAGCTTGTCAGGCACTGATTTTGAGTTTCTGGGTTACCTAGAAACTCTTTTTGTCAAGCTTCTGGCACAATCGGTGTTTGACCATGATTATCTGACATTCTAAGCATGATCTGGTCCTGCCACAAGTTCTAGATCATAGATCTCATAGCACACTACATGTTCATACATTAAAAACACAAAAATCATTAATAGCCAGAGATCTACAAGACCTGACATTTGGTTGTCAGTCGACATAAAAGAATTTTCCCAGATTTTTAAAAACACCAAATCCGAGCCTCTAGATGTTATGGATCTAACATCTAGCAACCCAGATCATCATTATACACTACATACAACACATTTTAACACTTAAACACAATTTTTATCATATCAATCAAGATCAGAATTTAAGTAAGGGTTTATACCTCCTTCAATAAATTCTTGAATCTAGAGTCCTGATCTGTTTATGGAAGTAGTGGGGCTTGTTCTTGGGACTGATATGCTAGAAGAATTCGTGGGTTTTGAGAGAGAGAGAGTTGGTTGAGTGTTTGGGAATGAAAGAGCAAAAATGTACACTTTTCTCTCTCTTAATCTATTTATATAACTTGGATGCATTGAATCTAACTTGCAAGGTGTCAAAGAGGATAAGATTGGATGAGAATTAGAGCATATGCTATAATCTAAAGTTGGTGACTTGCCAAGATATGGCGAGATTTGCAAGCAACAAATCTAAGAATGTGACAAAAAGGGTAATTAGGTCATTTTCTTGAAATTTTAATGGTATTCTTATCCATGGTACTTGAATCTAGGGTTTAATCAATAGATTTTAAACCTTAAGGTTTCCCAAATAATTTCTAGGGTTTGAAATTTTAAGTTTAAAGTTTAATAAAATTTTAATTAGAACTTACTAATTAAAATTAGGGTTTTAAATAATTAGAGTTTCTAATTTTAGCAATTAGGGTTCCTAATTAGAAAATTAGGGTTTCTAATTTTAATTAGGGTTTTCAAATATTAATTAGGGTTTTCCTAATTAACAAAAAGTCTATAATATGCAACATAATCCATATAACACAATTACTACGCATTCTTGAATCTGTCATTTGAGTTTCAAAATAGGGTTTAATAAATTAATATTATGGTTTTGACATTATACACCATAATTGACCAACCATTAACAATACATACATACAATACATATTTATAGTACTGAAATAAAAATAATATTATAATATTATTCTCATTCCTTATTCTAAATCTAGAATTAGGGTTTGGATTCTATATCTGATTTATCTTTCAAATACGTACTATAATTAGTTAAATTATGATAATTAACTTAACTAATTTGAATAAATTCATATCATAAAATAGTTATTATAATAATACTAATAATCATTTCATATATTATTTGAATAATATATAAATTTATTTACATGGAAAATAAGTTCTAAAATCATTTCTACTATAAAATTAATTATTATAAGAATATACTTTATAATAATCAATAATTATAAAATAAAATTATTTGAAGTTATTCATGTAATAAATAAATTTTATTTATCACATATATACATACACATTACACATTACGCACATATTCCCACTTTTTTTTTTAAAAAATTTATATGCAAAATTTCTTATTTATTTATATAGAAAATATTGGGTTATTACATCACTTTCGCACACACACACACACACACACACACACATATATATATATATATATATATATATATATATATATACAATAATAACTTTCTATCGATTAATTTGAAAAATGGGTAAATAGGGGTCTAAATAATAAGCAAAATTTACAACAAATACTTCATAAAAATCCCCACAATATTCTTAACAACATTTATTCATTATTAATATTATAACTCACAATATTTAACAACCAGATTATTCCCAGGAAAGAGGTGGCTTTTTGATAAGGATTTCTCCCTATTGGCGCGCAATTCGGTGACCAAACCCATTTCCTCGACATAACTTTCTAGACATCGTCAATAATGCAAATAATAATATGAATAACTGTGTTGTCTCAATTATTGATAAAATATTGACAATAATTGAATCAAATAACGTGAGCTACTATGAAACAATTACTGTAGCAATAATTGAGTATAACTGATTGACTTCTCACGTAAGCATCAATAATCAATACCGTGTGCTACTATGTAACCACACGTATTACTGTACTTTTCATAACCGGGTATTTCAACAGTTAATGGTAAAACTTTCGTCGTTATTTTATAAAAAGATATTTCTGTCATTTTTTAACTCCGACAATAATTCCATTGTGGGGGTCCACTAATGATTGTGCTTGTTGCATTTAATATTCCCCTCGTTAAAACGAATATTTCCGACCAATCGAATATTTTATAACAACTTTCATACTTCGTAAAATTTATAAATATTACTCACAACTATAACATTATATCAAATCCACACCATAATATTCAAAAATATATTTTGAGAACAATTAATCTTTATTTATAAAAGTTGGGGTCTTACAACCTCCCCTTCTTATAAAATTTCATCCTCGAAATTAGGGTACATACCTGGTATGTCGAAGAGGTCAGGATACCTTGATTTCATTTCAGATTCTAACTCCCAAGTCATTTCCTCAACATCGTGGTTTCTCCACAAAACTTTGACTTGAGGTATAACCTTGGAGCGTAGAATATGTTCCTTCTTATCCAAGATTTTAATAAATACCTCTTCATATGTTAAATCTTCCACTATTTTATCCGGTTCTAAATCAATAATGTGGTTCGGATCTTCCACATATTTACGTAACATAGATATGTGAAAAACGTTATGAACACGAGACATACTTGGCAATAAGGCAAGTCTATATGCCACAGTTCCTACTCGATCGAGGATTTCAAATGGGCCAATGAATCGAGGATTGATCTTTTCCCTCTTTTCAAATCTCATAACTCCTTTCAATGGAGCAACACGTAACAACACATGATCACCAACATTGAATTCCAAGTCCCTTCGATGAAGATTATTATAACTTTTTTGTCGATCTTTTGAGGTTTTTATACGTTGTCGGATCATTTAAATCTTCTTCGTAGTTATACGTACCAATTCCAGTCCCAATAACATTGCTTCACCCACCTCATCCCAGCATGTTGGAGAACAACACTTGTGTCCATAAAATGCCTCGAACGGAGCCATGCTAATACTTGCTTGATAACTGTTGTTGTAGGAGAATTCCACTAATGGTAAGAACTTGTCCCAACTTCATTTGAAGTCTAGGACACAAAGTCTTAATAAATCATCAAGAGTTTGAATAGTCCTCTCCGACTGCCCATTCGTTTGAGGATGATATGCAGACCTAAATCGTAAATCTGTGCCCATAGCTTTTTGCAAACTAACCCAAAATCATGAATTGAATCTTGGGTCTCGATCAGAAACTATAAATACTAGCATATCATGCAGTCTTAAAATCTCGTTTATGTATATACAAGCAAGACGTTCAAGTGAATAAGTTTCTCGTATAGGTAAGATGTGACGCCCCCAAATTCGGATTGCCACTTGGTCACTCGAATTCGGTTCGTCATGTGCTCATGGCATACAAAATAACTAAAGTTTCACGTTCACAACGGAAGATCTAATTTAGAATAATATACAATGATTTATTATAATTATTCCCCCAAGTCTCGCAACCTACAGTACTTAATAGATTACATAATAATATCGAATAAAGACTTATTATAAATCTTACTCAAGCTTAAATATAGTCTAAAAATAGTCTTAATACAATATACTAGTCTTAAGCATAAAGGAATAAGCTAGTCGGTAGCCTTGCCCTTGCCCTTGTCTTTTACAGAGACACTTCCCTGTTCCGCCTTAACTGAAAGGTTTTAAATAAGCAAGAATGAGCACAAATTGCCCAACAAGTAATATACAACAAGGGTAAAGAGTTTTATAACACGAGTTTGAAATATCGAAGTATCATTTTTAAGATAGTTCAAGGTTTCATAAAAATATCACGAATAATGAATATCAACAATTCTTGAATCAAATCCTTGGAATAAGGACAATAATTCAATATAAATCAACAGATATATATGAATTCAA
Organism: Panax ginseng; assembly: GCA_020205605.1. NCBI lineage: Eukaryota > Viridiplantae > Streptophyta > Magnoliopsida > Apiales > Araliaceae > Panax > Panax ginseng. Next base: position 94,378,185 of record CM035138.1, read on the forward strand.
AGGCTATCAATGTATCCAACTAGATAAATAATTTAAACTGAGCAGTCGCTAAGGACTATTGAACATCTACTAGAATTACCAATATTAAACTGATAACCCAAAAGAATCAAGTACTATAGATGACCAGTCTACAATAATCTAAGTTATGCATAACTACACAGTAATATTCACGCGTGTGTTGGGGCTTCCAACAATAAATATTCCCCTTACCATAAGGGTTGTTCAACTTAGTTTTCAAGATTTCTGCACCAGTCAATTATTTTGGATGGTTTTATAAACATGCATATAGTCTAGCCGAATCAAATGGCATAGACACTTTCACAATATTTAAGTTCAACATGAATAACAGTTTTCTCAAGAGATTAACATACTAGCTCAATTGAACGAGAAGTAATATAACTTGCATTTAAAGAGACAAAGTTTGCTTACGATAACCGTTGAATAAAGTAATGTAAGGGTACTTTCACAATGTAAAGGATAGTTCAGATACATGCCGTAAACGTAGTTTATCCACGTTAAGAAATCAACACTTTCAAATCCTATTTATAGCGTATTATATGTACAAGATGCTCATTAGCTAACACATTTTTTATTCAAGTTTGATATGATTCAAGTATGCACATATGGTACAAAATCAGCTCATATGTTATTATGAAATCAAATATCTAGTTACTTTATAAGTAAATTTATAAAGCTCAAGGTTAAGAACTTTTACCCATGGACTTTCCTTATACAAGACAAACACCATCATATTACTTAATCATCAAATATATACATGCATTAGTAGGTTTTAAACCATTTTTAGTAGTATAGACATCATACAAGTTAACTATCCAAAGATCAGATTTCAAATCATCAAACTTCTAATTTCAGACCAGCGCAGCTACGCCATGGCTAAGCCTAGGATCTACAGAAATTGCTAATTCTCCGCCAAGCCAAGACTCGATGTCTTTGCCTTGTGGTTCCTGTCCAGCTAGACACACAACATTCATACATAATATATTTTATTATGTTAAAGGTCTTTTCATGTTTCTCAAGTCAATCTAGGTTCCCCCTTTCATAATATAATTCTAAATTAAACATTTCAACAAGTTAAGGCCATTCAAGGTCATGAAACTACAAAGTCTATCATGCTTGCTCTCTAAACATACAAGGTAGTTATAAAACTCATATTTGGCATGCTTATGAGTATTCATATCACATATGTGTAATTAGTATTGTTTTGGTTTGAAAATATGCTTTATATAGTCTCAACTTGATTTCACAACTCTTAACATAGTAGGTATATATGTATGATACATTAGCAAGTCTAAAAGTACCATCAAATCATGCTCATAAAAGTCAGATTCTAAAAGTAGCATGTTAACATTTATATCCAAAGTTTGTATTTTCATTAGTAAGGCTTACTAATAAGTCCAACATGTTCATGCTTCCTTACGAATCACATAAACACAAGTTAATGGTTTATTCATGCATTTCTAAACCATACCTACATACTTGCAAAGTCAGTATATAACCATGGCATACATACATATCAAGTTCGTTTCCAAGTTCTAATTTTGATCTAATATATATGCTTTCATTAATCATGTATGCTAGTCTAAACATGCTCGCATTAGGTTAATATACTTATATATACCCATTACACATGCTTGCATGCTAGTTTAAGCCATATTAGTTGATCATCACTTAACAGATTTTAAAATAGAAGGCTCAATTGAACTCAGAGACCAAAGACAAATTGCGCTTACGCCTCGTTGTTAATCCGTAGCAGTAATTTGCACCATGTCTGTTCGAGCCAGAATATCGCTTCAAGTAACTTCAAATTTCAACCACGTAAATTACTCATGAATTTGATTCTAAACAGTCATACATTAGTTTAAACATACTTATATGGTCATATAACAACTATATAACCGTTACCAAACCTCATTATCATCCAACTCCACATAATCACGAAATTGAAATTCAAGAACTCAAGAACTCTATTTTGGAAGAGAATAAAATGGAAAGCAAAGAATAGGGATTATACCTCTTTAATGTGAAATGAACTTGCTGCTAAATGGACTCCCAATTCTTAGAATACTTGTATGCTCTCAATCTCACACTTAGCAATTATCAGATAAATTTCAAGCACACCAACTGAGAATTGAGTCTGCTACTTATAGGAGAAGTTTTGGAATGGACATTTGTGTTACACAAGATTGGAGTCCATAGTGTAATGGAAGGGAACATATGTTATTAAAGAGTTGTTTAATAACTCCATACCAGTTACCTTCCTAGCCATGATCACCTATGATTAGCAGCTTGAAAGTTACATAAATAGAGTGCAAGTTATTGTTCATTGTACTATTATGTCACTTAATTTGGGAAAAATGAAAATTCTCAGGAACAAGCCTAGCTCAATCCAATTTAGTTACTTTGTTAACCAAAAATGGGTTTTAATTTCCAAGTGTTACTATATTAGGAGAAATTTGGGGTTATTTATATACTCACATCATATAGTCCATGTATATTAAATACATGTAATAAAATAATGAAGTCAGTATCAATGAATCGCAATGTTTCACGTAGATCCTTATCAATGATCGATCGCGATCGTCGATAGTCGTCAAGATAAAATCTGGTCGCTAAGATGCACATCAGCGACCACTATTAGCTGACAAATATATCTCATGACGGCTTATTAGCGAATCAATTCATCATTTCTGGCCGCTAAGTCGAAATCAAGATGGCTCAGGCCAAAAGGTCGACGTGGTCCATATGTAAATGATCGCTATCAAATACCACCGCGGCCATCGATACCCTCAAATGCTTAGTCGTCATATACTATCAAATGATCAAATGCGGTCACGATCTTAAAAAACGAAAACTAGCTTTTGCTGCTTTTGCGAAATTCCCAAAACCTCCTGCACTGCTTTGTACCGCTTTATCCCAACACACCTACACAACAATATAAACAACATGCACAATAATATAAACATCCATCATTCAATCGCCTACACACACCAAACTAGTATATAAATTATATAAACCTTTAAAACCAATATGAATTGAATAAATATAAACAAATCTAATGTTTAAGTAACATACAGACATCCAAAGATTGAATATAAAGGTACAAAATTCTTAAAGAACTACAAAACAAAGTTGTATCGATCGTCAAGCATTATTGTTTTGATTAGCTTCTCCTTGATCACCCTGTAATTAACAAAATAATAAAACAAGTTACAAATATAGTAACTATGTTGATACTGGTATTACGACAATATACAAAAAATTGATTACCTCGTCGCCATCCCCATGTTGTGTTGCTATTGCTGCCGCTACTTCTTCAGCTAACTCCTCAGGATTCAGAGCCCCCAGATGCCCGCCTAGTATCTTAAGAAGATCTCGATCTCAACATATAGCTCTCACACAGTCAGCTGGAGTATGAACAACTGGATGACTCGATGACTATGAAGGCTGGGTATCAGAGCTACCTGAGCCACTGAAGGATGGGCGTCGTCGTTGTCCTTGACCTTTAATGTTGTTCTTCTTCACAATAGACGCACTCTCCCACAACTCTTGATCAACTGTCAACACGTATCCCTTTTTCTGAATCAAACTAACGACACTTGAACAAGTTAATATGACCCCCACGTGCCCTTGTACGACAACTGTAAGACCCCAACTTTCATAAATAAAGATTATTTTTCTCTAAATATCATTTTGAATATTATGGTGTGGATTTGATATAATGTTATAGTTGTGGGTAATATCTATAAATTTTGCAAAGTAAGTTGTTATAAAATATTCGTTTGGTCAGGAAATATTCTTTTTGTCGGAGAATATTCGTACGATGACACAATCATTGGTAGACCCCACAATAGAATTATTGTCGGAGTTAGAAAACAACAAAAATATCTTTTTATAAAAATAACGGGCGAAAGTTTTACCGTTAACTGTTGAAATACCCGGTTGTAAAAGTACAGTAATACGCGTGGTTGCATAGTAGCACACGATATTGATTATTAATGCTTATGTAAGAAGCCACTCAGTTATACTTGATTGTTTCTACAGTAATTGCTGCATAGTATCTCATATTATTGATTCAATTATTATCACAGTATCATCTGCATAATATTTTATATTATTAAATCAATAATTGAGATTACAAAATTATTTATATTATTATTTGCAATATTGACGATGTCTAGAAAGTTCTATCGAGGAGAGGTTTGGTCACCTAATTGTGCTCCAATAGGGAGAAATCCTTATCAAAAAGCCTCTTCTTTCTTGGGAATGATCTGGTTGTTAAATATTGTGAGTTATAATATTAATGATGAATAATTGTTGAAAGATTAAAAATATGTTGATTGAAGATAAAATGATTTGTGGTAATATTTATTCAATCTTTGATATAAATAAGAAGTTTGTTATGAGACGTTTGTGGTAAGTTGGTTTATTCTATGGGGCCCATATGTCATCATCTAAGAGTTACTTTCGCCAATAGTAATTGCATTTACCAGACGTCAAACCACTTGTCGTTTCACATTACAGGCGTCGAACCAATTATCGTTTCACATTACAGGCGTCGAACCAATTATCGTTTCACATTACAGGCATCGAACCAATTGTTGTTTCACATTACAGGCGTCCAACCACTTGTTGTTTCATATTACAGGCGTCAAACCACTTGTCGTTTCATATTACAGGCGTCAAACCACTTTTCTTTTCACATCACCAGTCGTCAAGCCACTTGCCTTTTCACATTTCAAGGGCTAAGCTAGAAATCTTCTATAAATGGAAGCTTAATTCTTCTTTCATTCTCACCAATTCACTACAACTCACAAGAGAATTCTATAGAGAGAGAATCAGAGAGAAAGAAGAAGAGTATTCTGTTACTATACTATTTCAATATCCAATCTCCTACTAAGGTAAGGGGTATTATTTCTTTCGTATTCATAAGTGATATTCTTCTTATTCAATATTCGTAAGAAATAATATTTTATTCCATAGTCAGTAGTATGTAAGTAATATTATTTCGTTTCATATTTCTAATTCTACACTTATGTTAATAAGTATTGCTTCTATACTCCATGAAATTAGTAGAATATCCTTGATATTTGCGCTTCATCCAGTATCTTTTCATGGAAAAATTATTCTGAGCATTCTTGATAAATTTTAATCTTTTCATATCGGGGTACTATTCACGGGTTACTATTCCTGAAGTACTATTCACGTGGTACTATTTACTCGATTACTATTCACAAGGTACTATTCACGACAAAAATTGATTTCTTTTCTGTCCAAATTATTTTTGTTACAATATTATTCTTGAATTTTACTCCACAAAGCAGTATCGTGTTTACAATTTGGACATTATTAAATTCTGGATAAATTGAATTATAAATCTTTAAAATTTATTGTGACGACCCCAAAATAGGTCCATTCCATCAAACCTATTCTGAATCGCCAAATACATGGTACAGAAAAAAACTACAATTTTATTACAACAATTATCATGCAAAATACAACAACACATATGTTGTGAGTTTGGATACAAATATATACCAACTGTGACTCTCATCCCAACCTTGGATAGCACGTCACAACGACACCTTACATAAAGGTATAGTCAAAAACTGTTTTAGAAATTAAAATCTTTGGGAAGTGCTCAAGGAAACCTTCGTACATGGGAGGCCATGTGTCTAGGTTATGATAGATATCATATGGCCACAGAATTATCCTTGGTTGACCCAATAGACCCCAAAGAAAAATGAAAAGATTACTATCATATTCTTCCCAATGGTGAGTCTTTTCTTGACATATCATTATCTCCACTGTCTCTAATTGGGAATTAAACTCCAAACAAACACCAAGATTATATAGGTAGTGCTTGTAAATATACTCAGCAAGTGGATGAGCACAACCCTGTCTTATGATGACACGAGGTTGTATATCATTAAACATCTTATATGATAGTGGCAAAACACCCTTCCAAGTTAAATTCACCTCACCCTCAACATCTATAGACCACCGCTCTATTCCCATGTTATTCTCGCTCATCCCAAATTACACTTTTATTACCTGAAAGGAATTGTGAAGCAAAAGGGTGAGCACAACTAGCTCAGTAAAGAATATCATGACTAAAGATAAAAAAATTATCAATAGCCTTCAACAGTAATAAATCAGAGATTTAGAACATATGGTAGATGTTAAAACTTTTTAACCATAGTTGCAGCGGAACGAGCAATCCATTAGAAGAGTCAAATAGACCATAAAATCTATTATCTTCTCCATGTTAAAAGTTCATCAACAATGTTTTATCCCTGTAACATTAATCAACAATTCCTATCCACAATCACGTGTATAACTCATAATCGTAATTGTAGTTCTAAATTCCTTTGCTCATCCAGGACAAAGTTAATTTTCATCACCTGAAACATCAAAGATCATGGTTATACCGAATCACAGTTCATGTTCATAATCCTACTAATAAATTCATTTTTGCACTACGGCCAAAGATATTCATCAACAAGTCATCTTTGCATTACAGGCCAAAGATATTCATTTATATCATCTTTGCACTACATGCCAAAGATATTCAACAATAGGTCATCTTTGCATTACGAGCCAAAGATATTCATCAACAAGTCATCTTTGCACTACAGGCCAAAGATATTCATTTATATCATCTTTGCACTACATGCCAAAGATATTCAACAACAGGTCATCTTTGCATTACGAACCAAAGATATTCATCAGAAATCATTCATCTTTGCACTACAGGCCAAAGATATTCAGTTATATCATCATTTAGGATTGAGGATGATGCAAAATATTTTAAAGAAAATGAATCCAAAGGAAACAAAAGAACAAATATTAAGGATTCGTACTTTAAACAACCCAAGTTCAAAAATACTTCATAAATAACTAGAGTGGAGTAAAATTCAAGAATCAAGACCAAAACATAGATCTAATCAAAGATAGAAATCATAATGCATAATCTTGGACACGAGAGAAAAAACTTAATTTTTCCGTGAATAATGTCGATATTGTGAATAGTGTCGATATCGTGAATAATGTCGTATACGTGAATAGTAACTCCGACACCAAAAGATAGAAATTTCACAAAAAACATCATCATGCTTCGTGAATAGTACTCATAAATAGTAACTCGTAAATAGTAACTCATAAATAGTAACTCGTAAATAGTAACTCATGAATAGTAACTCGTAAATAGTAACTCATGAATAGTAACTCGTGAATAGTAACTCCGACATGAAAAAGTTCTAAATTTGATAAAAAGTTCAAACCAATATTTCGGCATAATGATATTGAAAAAAATAATATCATTTATGAAGAAAATAATCTCCCGTACCTCAGAAAGAATAGTACTTCTGAATGAAATACTGGATATAGTGCTAAAAGAACTTGCACCATATAGCAATACTCGAAGTACTAAAATACTCACAAAAATACGCTCGATATATAGAGAGAGAAATAGAGAGAAAACTTCAGTTTCTAGTGTGATTTTCAATTCTAACCTAAGCACCATATTTATAGGAAAATTCTTAGAACACCAAAGCAGAAAATTTAATAAAAATATTAATATAATTACAAAATTTTCCTATGCCCACTTTTACTAATTGAACTCAGCACTTTGCACATTTTAGTGTAGCCCACAAAACACAAAAAACGTTTTTCATATTAAAAATAATTAAAACTTCCAAAAATCAATTATTTCAGAACTTCAGAATTTCAATAATTCATAATAAATAGCCCTTTTATCAGAAAATTCGAATCTCGCGTCTTTACATAAGAAATTCAATTCTCTACAACTTTGCAGAAGAAAGTTTTTCCAAGCTCCAAACATAAATTGACCAAATCTACATACGATTTATTTTTACAGCTATAATCAAATTTCTCACCAAGAAATGGGGTCCACCGACACACAAAACATGTGTTAATCATTTAATGCAACAAAAATACCCTTCCTCCTCATATACTCATATATCACACATTTATTGTAAAAATATCATCATTATTATATTATAATAATATAATAAAATATTATTTAATCAGAAAAGATAAAATATCAATTTTCAACAATTGTCACTTTAAAAATTTTCTCCATATATATCCTCATAAAATGAATATTTTTCTCATCATATAAATCAATAATTAATTATTCACAAATAATATTACAGAATCACAATAATGACAACCAGGCAGTTCCCAGGAAAGAGGGGGCTTTCCAATAAGGATTTCTCCTTATTGGTGCGCAATTAGGTGACCAAACCTCTCCTCAGACAGAACTTTTTAGACATTGCCAATAATGTTATCTAATAATATTATTCAGAAAATATGAATTATTGCTTCGATAATGGAAAATACTTGTGTAGTGACAATTATTAAAACAACAAGAATATAAAATATCAACGCAAAGAATTATCAATCAATAAAATATTGAATAAAGAATTACTATAACAATTATTGAATAGTGCCTTCTTATGTAAGAATCAATAATTGGTGCAATACTGCAAAGCTTCTTCAGGTGCAACAACGCCAGATTACGTTATTTTAACCACCGGGTATTCCAACAGTGTTAACGATAACAAGTACGCCGTTATTTATAAAATCTCAAATTTGTCGTTTTCTTCATCCGAAAGTTATTCTGTTATGGGGCCCATAAATGGTCAAAGTACCGTGCATTTAATATTCTCAGAAGCGTAAAGAATATTCCACGACCAAACGAATATTCCCCGATAGAAGTGAGTATTTTATAACCACTTGTGTATTTTAAAAAAAATCATATATCACCCTTAACTTTAACCTTTTATCAATTTAACCATTTACTGAATAGTAATTATAAGAAAAATTGAATACTTTTATTTCATAAAATTCGGGGTCTTATAATCTCCCATCCTTATGAAATTTCGTCCCCGAAATTTACGTACCTGGTATTTCAAAGAGTTGAGAATACCTTGCTTTCATTTCAGATTCTATCTCTCCGGTCATCATGATTTCTCCATTGCTCATCTCCTGTATTTCAGATATCATTCTAGAATACAGTTTCAAAACAAGGGTTAATTGAACAAATTAACATATCACATAATATCCCGATATTATGATTGACCAACAAATAAGCTTAGGTAGGACACACTAGCGAAGGATTTTACTCATTTCTCCCCTCCTAGTTGTATTCCCCGATCTCCGCCAGAGACCATATCCCTAAGCTTTATATTAATCATGATTTACCCCAAAATAGGTCCATTCCATCCAACCTATTCTCGAGTCGCCAAATACATGGTACGTAAAATAACTACAATTTTATTACAACAATTGTCGTGGTAAATACAACAACACATATGTTGTGAGTTTGATACAAATATATACCACCATGACTCTTATCCCAACTTGGATAAGACGTCACAACACACCTTACGTAAAGGTATAGTCAAAAAAACTGCTTTTAGAAATTAAAATCTTTTGAAAGTGCTCAAGGAAACCTTCGTATATGGGAGGTCATGCGCCTAGGTTATGATAGATATCATATGGCCACGTAATTATCCTTGGTTGATTAATAGACCCCAAAGAAAAACGAGAAGATTACTATCATATTCTTCCCAATGGTGAGTCTTCTCTTGACATATCATTATCTCCATTGTCTCTAATTGGGAATTAAACTCCAAACAAACACCAAGATTATATAGGTAGTGCTTGTAAATATACTCAGCAAGTGGATGAGCACAACCCTGTCTTATGATGACACGAGGTTGTATGTCATTAGACATCTTATATGATAGTGGCAAAATACAAGTTAAATTCACCTCACCCTCAACATCTATAGACCACCGTTCTATTCCCATGTTATTCCTCGCTTGTCCCAGCTACACTTTTATTACTTGAAAGGAATTATGAAGCAAAAGGGTGAGCACAACTAGCTCAGTAAAGAATATCATGACTAAAGATAAATAAATTATTAATAGTCTTCAACAGTAATAGATCAGAGAGTTAGAACTTATGGTAGATGTTAAAACTTTTTAACCATAGTTGCAGCGGAACGAGCAATCCATTAGAAGAGTCAAATAGACCATAAAATCTATTATCTTCTCCATGTTAAAAGTTCATCAACAATGTTTTATCCCTGTAACATTAATCAACAATTCCTGTCCACAATCACGTGTATAAACTCATAATCGTAATTGTAGTTCTAAATTCCTTTGCTCATCCAGGACAAAGTTAATTTTCATCACCTGAAACATCAAAGATCATGGTTATACCAAATCACAGTTCATGTTCATAATCCTACTAATAAATTCATCTTTGCACTACGGCCAAAGATATTCATCAACAAGTCATCTTTGCACTACATGCCAAAGATATTCATTTATATCATCTTTGCACTACATGCCAAAGATATTCAACAACAGGTCATCTTTGCATTACGAGCCAAAGATATTCATCAACAATTCATCTTTGCACTACAGGCCAAAGATATTCATTTATATCATCTTTGCACTACATGCCAAAAATATTCAACAACAGGTCATCTTTGCATTACGAGCCAAAGATATTCATCAAAATCATTCATCTTTGCACCAAAAAGCAAAGATATTCAAGTTATATCATCATTTAGGACTGAGGATGATGCAAAATATTTTAAAGAAAACGAATCCAGTGAAACAAAAGAACAAATATTAAGGATTCGTAGTTTAAACAACCTAAGTTCAAAAATGCTTCATAAATAACTAGAGTGGAGTAAAATTCAAGAATCAAGACCAAAACATAGATCCAATCAAAGATAGGAATCATAACAGACAATCTTGGACACAGAGAAGAAAACTTAATTTTTCTGTGAATAATGTCGTATTTGTGAATAATGTCGTATACGTGAATAGTGCCGTATACGTGAATAGTAACTCCGACACCAAAAGATAGAAATTTCACAAAAAATATCATCATGCTTCGTGAATAGTAACTCATGAATAATAACTCATAAATAGTAACTCGTGAATAGTAACTCATGAATAGTAACTCGTGAATAGTAACCCAGACATGAAAAAGTTCCAAATTTGATAAAAAGTTCAAACCAATATTTCGGCGTAATGATATTGAAAAAAATAATATCATTTATGAAGAAAATATTCTCCCTTACCTCAGAAAGAATAGTACTTCTGACTGAAATACTGGATATAGTGCTAAAAGAACTTGCACCGTATAGCAATACTCGAAGTACTAAAATACTCACAAAAATACGCTCGATATATAGAGAGAGAAATAGAGAGAAAACTTCAGTTTCTGGTGTGATTTTCAATTTTAACCTAAGCACCCTATTTATAGGAAAATGTTTAGAACACCAAAGCAGAAAATTTAATAAAAATATTAATATAATTACAAAATTTTCCTACGCCCACTTTTACTAATTGAACTCAGAACTTTGCAAATGTTAGTGTAGCCCACAAAACACAAAAAACATTTTTCATATTAAAAACAATTAAAACTTTCAAAAATCAATTATTTCGAAACTTCGAAACTTCAATAATTCATAATAAATAGACCTTTTATCAGAAATTTCGAATCTCGCATCATTTTATAGGAAATTCAATTCTCTACAACTTTATAGAAGAAAGTTTTTTCAAATTCTAAACAGAAATTGACCGAAATCGACATACGGATGATTTTACAAGCTATAATCAAATTTCAGTCAAGAAATGGGGTCCACCGACACACATAACATGTGTTAATCATTTAATGCAACAAAAATACTCTTCCTCCTCATATACTCATATATCACACATTCATTGTAAAAATATCATCATTATTATATTATAATAATATAATAAAATATTATTTTATCATAAAAGATAAAATATCAATTTTCAACAATTGTCACTTTAAAAATTTTCTACATCTATATCCACATAAAATGAATATTTTTCTCATCATATAAATCAATAATTAATTATTCATAAATAATATTACAGAATCACAATAATGAAAACCAGGCAGTTCCCAGGAAAGAGGGGGCTTTCCAATAAGAATTTCTCCTTACTGGCGCGCAATTAGGTGACCAAACCTCTTCTTAGACATAACTTTCTAGACATTGCCAATAATGTTATCTAATAATATTATTCAGATAATATGAATTATTGCTTCGATAATGGAAAATACCGTAGTGAGAATTATTAAAACAACAAGAATATAAAATATCAACGCAAAGAATTATCGAATCAATAAAATAATCGAATAAGAATTATCGTAATAATTATTGAGTAGTGTCTTCTTACGTAAGAATCAATAATTGGTGCAATACCGCAGCTATTGTGCAACAACGCCAGACATCAGATTTTAACCACCGGGTATTCCAACAGTGTTAACGGTAACAATTACGTCGTCAAACCACTTTTCTTTTCACATCACCAGTCGTCAAGCCACTTGCCTTTTCACATTTCAAGGGCTAAGCTAGAAATCTTCTATAAATAGAAGCTTAATTCTTCTTTCATTCTCACCAATTCACTACAAATCACAAGAGAATTCTATAGAGAGAGAATCAGAGAGAAAGAAGAAGAGTATTCTATTACTATACTATTTCAATATCCAATCTCCTACTAAGGTAAGGGGTATTATTTCTTTCGTATTCATAAGTGATATTCTTCTTATTCAATATTCGTAAGAAATAATATTTTATTCCATAGTCAGTAGTATGTAAGTAATATTATTTTGTTTCATATTTCTAATTCTACACTTATGTTAATAAGTATTGCTTCTATACTCCATGAAATTAGTAGAATATCCTTGATATTTGCGCTTCATCCAGTATTTTTTCATGGAAAAATTATTCTGAGCATTCTTGATAAATTTTAATCTTTTCATATCGGGGTACTATTCACGGGTTACTATTCCTGAAGTACTATTCACGTGGTACTATTTACTCGATTACTATTCACGAGGTACTATTCACGACAAAAATTGATTTCTTTTCTGTCCAAATTATTTTTGTTACAATATTATTCTTGAATTTTACTCCACAAAGCAGTATCGTGTTTACAATTTGGACATTATTAAATTCTGGATAAATTGAATTATAAATCTTTAAAATTTATTGTGACGACCCCAAAATAGGTCCATTCCATCCAACCTATTCTGAATCGCCAAATACATGGTACGTAAAAACTACAATTTTATTACAACAATTATCGTCGTAAAATACAACAACACATATGTTGTGAGTTTGGATACAAATATATACCAACTCTGACTCTCATCCCAACCTTGGATAGCACGTCACAACGACACCTTACATAAAGGTATAGTCAAAACTGCTTTTAGAAATTAAAATCTTTGGGAAGTGCTCAAGGAAACCTTCGTATATGGGGAGGCCATGCGTCTAGGTTATGATAGATATCATATGGCCACGTAATTATCCTTGGTTGACCTAATAGACCCCAAAGAAAAATGAGAAGATTACTATCATATTCTTCCCAATGGTGAGTCTTTTCTTGACATATCATTATCTCCACTCGCCTCTAATTGGGAATTAAACTCCAAACAAACACCAAGATTATATAGGTAGTGCTTGTAAATATACTCTCATGGTGGATGAGCAAAACCACATCTTATGATGACACGAGGTTGTATGTCATTAGACATCTTATATGATAATGGCAAAACACCTTCCAAGTTAAATTCACCTCACCCTCAACATCTATAGACCACCGCTTCTATTCCCATGTTATTCCCCACTTGTCCCAAATTTACACTTTTATTACCCTAAAGGAATTGTGAAAGCAAAGGGTGAGCACAACTAGCTCAAGAAAGAATATCATGACTAAAGATAAATAAATTATCAATAGCCTTCAACAAAGAATAAATCGTAGATTTAGAACATATGGTAGATGTTAAAACTTTTCAACCATAGTTGCAGCAGAACAAGCAATCTATTAGAAGAGTCAAATAGACCATAAAATCTATTATCTTCTCCATGTTAAAAGTTCATCAACAATGTTTTATCCCTGTAACATTAATCAACAATTCATGTCCACAATCACGTGTATAACTCATAATCGTAATTGTAGTTCTAAATTCCTTTGCTCATCCAGGACAAAGTTAATTTTTATCACCTGAAACATCAAAGATCATGGTTATACCAAATCACAGTTCATGTTCATAATCCTACTAATAAATTCATCTTTGCACTATGGCCAAAGATATTCATCAACAAGTCATCTTTGCACTACAGGCCGAAGATATTCATTTATATCATCTTTGCACTACATGCCAAAGATAGTCAACAACAGGTCATCTTTTCATTACGAGCCAAAGATATTCATCAACAAGTCATCTTTGCACTACAGGCCAAAGATATTCATTTATATCATCTTTGCACTACATGCCAAAAATATTCAACAACAGGTCATCTTTGCATTACGAGCCAAAAATATTCATCAGAAATCATTCATCTTTGCATTACAGGCCAAAGATATTCAGTTATATCATCATTTAGGACTGAGGATGATGCAAAATATTTTAAAGAAAACGAATCCAGTGAAACAAAAGAACAAATATTAAAGATTCGTACTTTAAACAACCCAAGTTCAAAAATAACCAGAGTGGAGTAAAATTCAAGAATGAAGACCAAAACATAGATCCAATCAAAGATAGGAATCATAACAGACAATCTTGGACACAGAGAAGAAAACTTAATTTTTCTGTGAATAATGTCGTATTTGTGAATAGTGTCGTATACGTGAATAGTGCCGTATACGTGAATAGTAACTTCGACACCAAAAGATAGAAATTTCACAAAAAACATCATCATGCTTCGTGAATAGTACTCATGAATAGTAACTCGTGAATAGTAACTCGTGAATAGTAACCCCGACATGAAAAAGTTCCAAATTTGATAAAAAGTTCAAACCAATATTTTGGCATAATGATATTGAAAAAAATAATATCATTTATGAAGAAAATAATCTCCTTACCTCGAAAAAAGAATAAGTACTTCCGACCAAATAATCGGATATAGTGATAAAAGAACTTGTACCGTATAGCAATACTCGAAGTACTAAAATACTCACAAAAATACGCTCGATATATAGAGAGAGAAATAGAGAGAAAAATTCAGTTTCTGGTGTGATTTTTAATTCTAACCTAAACACCCTATTTATAGGAAAATGCTTAGAACACCAAAGTAGAAAATTTAATAAAAATATTAATATAATTACAAAATTTTCCTACGCCCACTTTTACTAATTGAACTTAGCACTTTGCACATGTTAGTGTAGCCCACAAAACACAAAAAACGTTTTTCATATTAAAAATAATTAAAACTTCCAAAAATTAATTATTTCGGAACTTCAATAATTCATAATAAATAGCCCTTTTATCAGAAAATTCGAATCTTGCGAATATTTATAGGAAATTCAATTCTCTACAACTTTGCAGAAGAAAGTTTTTCCAAATTCTAAACAGAAATTGACCGAAATCCACATACAGACGATTTTACAAGCTATAAATAAATTTCAGTCAAGAAATGGGTTCCACCGACACACAAAATATGTGTTAATCCTTTAATGCAACAAAAATATTCTTCCTCCTCATATACTCATATACCACACATTCATTGTAAAAATATCATCATTATTATATTATAATAATATAATAAAATATTATTTTATCAAAAAAGATAAAATATCAATTTTCAACAATTGTCACTTTAAAAATTTTCTCCATCTATATCCACATAAAATGAATATTTTTCTCATCATATAAATCAATAATTAATTATTCACAAATTATATTACGTAATCACAATAATGATAACCGCATAGCTTCCTGAGAAGAGGGGCTTTCCAATAAGAATTTCTCATCATCGCCAGCAATTAGGTGACCAAACCTCTTCTTAGACATAACTTTCTAGACATTGCCAATAATGTTATCTAATAATATTATTCAGATAATATGAATTATTGCTTCGATAATGGAAAATATTGTGTAGTGACAATTATTAAAATAACAGTAATATAAAATATCAACGCAAAGAATTCATCAATCAATAAAATATCGAATAAAGAATTATTCGTAACAATTATTGAGTAGTGCCTTCACGTAAGAATCAATAATTGGTGCAATACTGCAAAGCTACCGTGCAACAACGCCAGACATCAGATTTTAACCACCGGATATTCCAACAGTGTTAACGGTAATAATTACGCCGTTATTTATAAAAACTCAAATTTGTCATTTTCTTCATCCGACAGTTATTCTGTTATGGGGCCCACAAATGGTTGCGCCGTCGTATGAATATTCCCCGACAGAAAGAATATTCCACGACCAAACGAATATTCCCCGATAGAAATGAGTATTTTATAACCACTTGTGTATTTTGAAAATTTTCATATATCACCCTTAACTTTAACTTTTTATCAATTTAACCATTTATTGAATAGTAATTATAAAAAAAATTGAATACTTTTATTTCATAAAATTCGGGGTCTTACATTTTTCCTTGCTCTCATTTAATTGAATTCTTATATCATTGTCATCATCCTCATTCTTATATTATGATGAAAGTCATCTTTGGCCATAGTGCATAGATGGATTATTGATTGGTATGATTATGACCAGGGATTATTCGGTATAATCATGACCCAAAATGTTACAAATGAGGTGGTAAAAGTCTTCATTGGCCCGTAGTGCATTGATGGACAGTTGTTGGTATGATCATGACCATTTGTGATAATAATGAATATCCTTGGCCCGTAGTGCATGGATAATTTAGTGATGTGAATTATTTATTTAGCTGAGTCCCAACGATAAAATTGATGATAAACTTTTTAAATCATGAATCATGATGATATCATGCTCTACTTGACTCTTCTAATGGATTGCTTGTTCCGCTGCAGTTAAACTTGGTGTTTATTGTATTTTATCAGTTTAACACTGTTAAAGGCTAATGATAATTTATTCTGCATTATCTTAGTCATAATATTTCTTACTGAGCTAGTTGAGCTCACCCTTTTGTTTTCATTGTTCTCTTCAGGAAATGAGAATATAGCTGAGACGAGTCAGGAAATGGAGTGACGGTCCAGATAGGTGGCTATAATAGTCCTCACTATTATGTGAAATAGTGTGATAATAATTGTAATGATAACTTTATTTGAGTTTGGATACTCTCTACGAGATATTATCCGTGTTGAAACTCTCAGCTACGTTTTGTCGTACTGTATAAAAGAAGTTTGTATTTAAATTCTGTATCATGTATTTGGCGACTCAAGATGGGTGATGTATTCCTATTTTGGGGGTGTCAAAACAACTCTACGATTTCCTTCAGCTCCCCATAAAAGGCACGACTAAGCTCATTGTAACAATCTCCTTGGACACACACTCCAGAGTTCGTTGTTCTTTTATCCCGCCCATATGCCTTTGTATGAAATTCTCAACCATTTATTTTGTAACCATTGCGGCTGACTTGGTCCCTGTCTAGTCCCATAGCTCGGACTTGTCCATTAGCTGGAATCGTTGATCCTTCAGTCAAAGCCTATAAAAACTCCATCTTATTAAATGAAGTTATAGTTAATATGGAGTATATATATATGTCGTACTTAAGAAATTGAACTTAATTTGTCCTTTAGCCAAAGTGCAAATTTTTTATCACGGTTGATTTGAATATCTTTATCAGTTATGCTGAGATGCTTTTCTTTTAACTCGTCATCTTACAATCTATACAATGTTATAAACATTAACATATTGGAATGTATATTACATGTTAAAAAAAGTTAAGGGATAAATTTTCAAGTCTACATGTGTACCTCACAAATTCGTCAATCTCCTCGCAATTGAGAAGAATGTAAATATGTGCAGTATGTAATTCTTGCTCAGAGAGGAATATGCGCTTCCCTTTTCCATAAGCGCGGCCCGATACACCAAATACAGAAAGTCGAACATTTAGTTCAATATTTCCCCCATCATCATGTCTCGAGACTCGATTAGCCTTTGTCAAGACTTCATCCGAAAAATAGTCTGAGACAAACGTAGATATCTCATCGAAACTGTATGCCTCACATATCGACCCCTCGACATGAGCTCTATTCTTCACCTTTCTCTTAAGGTTTCCCATCACCCTCTCGAAAGGGTACATCTATCTATATTGAACTGGACCCCCAACACGAGCTTCATAGGGAAGATGGATTTGCAAATGTGTTGGTCGTTTTACCGATCAATATATGCGTGCAAGTATACACGGTCAACAAGTAATAAAGAGTAAGTAAAGTATCGTTCCCACGGAGAATTAACTAATAAATTTCACCAAGCATTAACCCATAACCATCTCAGTCTTATTTAAATGAATGATATTATATTTTATATTTAAACTATTAAATTAAATAAACCTAACTATTCCTAGAGTGAGACTAGATAATGAAGACCTGAGTTTACAATTTCATCTATTGAATAATTTAAATCACACACTCCCCTGTTGAGCCAAATTACTTGCACTGGATTGCTAGTCAAGACCATGAAAGTAAAGTACAACCATATCTCAATGTACCATACCCATATCAAATATAATCCCCAGTTGAAAGAATACACATGAACACCCAAATTACCTAAACCACTATATGTCTATGTGATTTACAAATAATTAGGGTTTAAGCCTAAGTTCTCAATTGACTACGAGCGATGCCTCGGTATATGTCTATCCTAAGCACAAATCATACATCCCATCACAATATAGAATATATCATCACAAACTATTAAAATCATCAGATCCAAACCCACACATCGTCTCTCAAGTCCATATGGATTATCACAGTAATTGATGGCCAATCACTTAAGCAAATATCATGAATCTAAATAGACAATCATATAGCAATCAATAAGGCTAACAATGAAATATATCAGAATAAACTAATCCATAGAATCCATTGCAATCTCAGAATAGAGTTTAAATCATAATTGAGTCGAATCTATCATCCACATATTGAATAAACACCACAAGATTACAAATAAGAATCAAAGAGAGGATAAAAGTAGAGAATTGAAGTGCAAATCTGTTCTCCTGCTCCAAGATGGAATCTCTGATGCTTCCCAATTGCTTCAAGTCTTCAATCTCATCAACCCTAGAAATAACTACTCTAATCTAATATCGAAATTAAAGAGAAGAAAACAAGTAATGATAGCTTATTGATCCCCTAAGGGGTGGTATATCTTTTCATCTGATAATAAGTCTAATATGTAAGCCCTAGTTACCCCAACACTTCAAATTTTAAAAATAAAATAAAGTCAGTAGCTTCAGTCGACTACGCGCGCGGTCACGCGAGGTCCTACTGCACCACAGGCGCGGGAGCGCCTGGTAGCATTTTTCGGCTCTGCAGGTGTGTGGTGCGGGCGCGCGTGTTTTAGCCTATATAGTCGTGCGGCTGCGGCCCCTAAATTTTACATCCTGTGCTTTGCTGTTGTTACTGCTTCTTTGACATGCTACTCTTGCATCTTTGTTCATCAATGCTCAGTTTCATTTGTCCACTCGACTCTCTTGTCATGTCATCACTGATCTCGTGCCATATACCAATGCCAAGCTATGTCATTTCCTGCACTTTTACACCAAAGGAGTTCTCACTACATATAATGCAAAATAACACGAAATACAACTAAAAACACACTAAAATGTGCTTGAGATGGGCCTAGATCTCGTGAATTGATATCCAATAAGTAGGTGTAAAACATACTTATCAAAATGCTCCATGGAGTCAAATAAACCAGGTGGGAATATTTTTTCCAGTTTATAAGTGATCTCTATGATGTTTTTTTCCAGTCATGTCCTTCTCATTTAATGTTTTTGAACATAATTCTTTGAAGAAATGACTAAGATCCGTCAAAGCATCCCATATTGGTTTATCAAGCAGATCTCAAAATGCTATAGGCATGAGTCTCTCCATGAACACATGACAGTCATGACTCTTCATCCCTTGAAATTTCCAACCCGTAACACACCTTGCAATGTTTGATGCATATTCATTTTGGTAGTTTCAGAGACTTAACCCATGTGCACACATCTTCAACTTGCTTTTTGGACAATGTGTACCTTGCATGCGGTTTGACAATCTTACCATTAGGAGATTCATAAAGTTCTAATCCAGGACGCTTACAAATATCTTTCATATCCAAACGTGCCTTATCATTATCTTTTGTCTTCCCCGTAACATTCATTACGGTGTTAAACACATTGTCGAACACATTCTTCTCAATATGCATCACATCTAGATTATGACGAATCAAATTTGTAGACCAATAAGGCAGTTCCCAAAAGATGCTTCTCCGAACCTAGTTATGAGATTCGCCAAACCCATTGATTATGTTTGTGGCATCAATCTGACCAAATGGGATGACCGGCATTCGCATCACACGATCTCGCATCTCCATTCACGACAATCGCGGTGCAGACATATCATTGTCTACTTTCCCTTTCCTAAAGTGTTCTCTATTTCTTCGAAACGGGTGATCTACTGGTAAGAACGGACGATGACAGTCAAACCAACAAGGCTTTCAACCTTTTGATAGATTGAAAGACTTTGTATGCTCCATACAATACGGACAACCCAATTTCTCGTGTGTACTCCATCCAGCTAACATACCATAAGCTGGGAAGTCACTTATTGTCCACATAACCGCTGCCCTAAGGTTAAAATTTATCTTCGTTGCAACATCCCAAGTCTGTACTCCATCCTCCCACAATACCTTCAATTCGTCTATAAGAGGTCTCAAGTAAACATCTAAGTTCTTTCCAGGACTCTTAGGACCAGGAACCACGAGTGAAAGAAATAAGTATGGTTGTTTCATAAACATCCATGGAGGCAAGTTGTACGGAGTAACAATCACATGCCAACATGAGTACAGAACAACTGAGTGGCCAAACGGGTTGAAACCATCGGTGGACAATCTAAGCCTCACATTTCTATGTTCTAATGCAAACCTAGGATGCGCTAAGTTGAATTCTTTCCAAGCCTGCCCATCTATGGGATGATTTAGTTCTCCATCTTTAGCTAGAGATTTCGCATTCCAACTCATATGTTTAGCTGTTCTTGAAGACATGTACAATCTTTTTAGCCGATGTGTTAATGGAAAATACCTTAGAATTTTAAACGGTATATTTGGTTTTTTTTGTAGTCACACCTTGTTTACTAGGCCTAAACCGGTCATGACTGCAAAACATGCACCTTGTCATGTATTCATTTTCCTTATAAAACAACATGCAATCATTGGGACATGCATCGATTTTTTGGTATCCAAGACCCAACTTCTTCACCATTTTCTTACAAAAGTAATAGTTATCAGGTAATTTCTCACCGTCAGGCAACATACTCTTAATGGCCTTCAACAATGACTCAAAACACTCATGGCTCATGTTGTGATCAGCCTTGATGTTAAGTAATGTCGCCACTGCAGACAATGTAGTGTGTTTGGTGCAACCATGCCACAATGGCTCACTACCCTCGTCTAACAACTTATAGAAGTCTTTGGCATCAGAATTCATAGGTTGCTCTCTGCTTTGTTCCCAATCAAAATCTGGCTCTGTAATATCATGAACCATTTCATTCATACGATGAGTACTACTGCCCGGATTGTGTACTGCGGTGATGCCACCATCTCTTCTCTGCCAATGTGCCCACCAACATTCTTCGTAATTTTTCATGAATCCAGACACAAGTAAATGATAGTTTACCACGTCTCTTTCCATATAATTTACATTGTTACACTTCAAACATGGACATCGTATCTTGTTCTGACCATTCACACATTCCGGATGAATATACGCATACTCCAAAAACACTTGGCAACCAGCTCTAAATTCAGCTGTAGCACCTGTGACACCCCCAAATTCCAATACTTCATTACTTCAAGATTTGGTGTTCACGTAATAAAAACATTCATATCTAACTACACAATCATAATATAATTGAATAATAAAACCTGCCCATATAGGATTACATTAATAAAAACATCATCTCCCAGGTTCTCTAACCTTTAATATAATTATTCAACTGCGGAAATTAAATTATTACATCACGTCATTATTAAAAGTCTATCATCATAACAATAAAATAAAATTACAAGTCTTCATCAGTTGTACATTTTCCCCTTTCCTTTGCTAGTTGTAGGTTTATCTACCTTCTCAACCATAACTGCAATAAGTGTATAAATAGGCAAGAGTGAGCAAACAAAGCTCACTTGAAATAAGAATAAATATCTTTACAACATTTTCCAAATAATAGGCTCAATAGAACTGAATGATATGTTCTATTAACATTTCAACATTTGCCAACTCATAGGCTAACAAGAACTGAATGATATGTTCTATTAACATTCTTAAATATACTACTGAGGGTCAAATGACCCTGAACCATGTCCACAGTTATAAGTAATCTTTCAACTTTAACTTTAACAGTCATATGCCTATAAGGACTCCACGTACTTAGGGGGATCAATCCTTCGTACAATGTATTGTGCACAACCATTTCAACGCTAAGTGTAAACCCCTAAACATAGGGTTGTTCATCTCAGTATTTAGAGTATAAGTCCGCACCAAAGAAAGTTTGGTTTGGATAAGCTTTCAAGGGTAATTGAAGTTTAATAATCATCAACTAGGGAACTAGTTGAATCAACAACGCTTGATAATGCAATAGTTGTTTAATAATAACATATCTTAGAACATTTGAGAATCATTAATGAACTGATTCTACATATCAAACTCATGCTTGAAATAACTATAGAGCATAAGCATTCAATAAATTGAATAAAATAATTAACCTTTGCTTGAACTGTAAAATAAGCTAAGGTTCGAGTCTTATAACATTAGAAAGGAAATTCCTGAACGTACATTTAACTGATAGCAAGATGGAAACTAAAAACTTGCCCAATACTGTATTAACTCATGCAAAGAATTAAAACAGTTCAATAATAGAGACGAGAGTTCAAAACTACGTTCATTATACAATAATAGAACATAAGAAACTTGCTTAACTGTAAACAAGTTAGAATGAATCAATCAATAAGAATTTCCAATAACATTAGAGTTAGAGTTTGTTCGAATGAATTCTTGGAACAATTGATTTATTCAATAACAGTTAAGATAAATAAGCTTGCTCAATCAAAAGCATAAAGTTATACAATGTAATAATAGAACTAACTCAATGTAAGTGTAGAGTTAGAAAACTTGCCTCGAGCGTAAGCTAAAATATTAAACTCACGTTCACCTATACACAATATTAAAACCACAACATCTATTAGACGTACTAATATTCACTTTTCAATATAAAACGCATTACTAGCTAAACTTATTATTTTAGCACAAGTCTTAAGCTACCATTTATATTTCAGAATTCCCAAGTGTACATCACAACACTTAACTAACGTTCATTGTATAAACTAGGTTATCACATAACGCGTTTTTGATTTACTAATCATTTTTGCAACTTTGAATTCATAATACATATAACACAACTCTGTATTAGCCTTGTTGTTACATGTTGGACACATTACCATAACCTTTAGTTAAGCTACAAAGAACGACCAAAGTCTATAGAATTAGCAGACTTTAGTGTCTGGAAATGGGCACTTTGGCGCCGCACTTAGCGCTTTTATATCGATTCGAGACGCCTCACGCCTAAGGGCCGCGCGACGTACATAACTCAATTTTTTGCAGACAGAGGTTCGACACTTTTCTTAAGCCAACTAACACGAATTTTACTCACTAAATAGTGATAATAACACGTAAGATAAATATACAACTATCATAAACATGATTGCTCACATTTACAACCAATTAGAACAATTTAACACTAACTAAAACTATTTTAATTTCTCAAAACTCATGTTTTTCATAAAAACTCAAGTTTCTTGACATTCATTCTAGAAATCATCACTGTGAATTCATTAATTGGCCAAATCACCTCATTCAAATTACGTTATGCTCGTATCTCATAGAACTAACATATACAAGCTTCAATTTATACTTTCACATACAAATTGGCCATTATAATTGATACTTACATGAGCCATATGAAAAAATATATACAAACATATACTGTCGAAATTTTCTTCTATTGTAAACCGAAATTAGCATGCAATTATTATTTAAACATACTTTCTAATCATCATAAACACATGTAATCATCATAACTAATTTGAGAATACCAATTCTAAAAATTCACAGAGTATAGCAAAACTTTTGCCGTAATTCACATATATAGACATATAAATATATATATTAGGGTTGTATAAGAAATACCTTCAACTAGTGTGATAATTTCTTGCAATTGCAGACAATTCTTCTCAATTTCTCTCAAGCTTTCTCTCAATTCTCTCAAACTTTTCTGAACTTCTTAGCTTTCTTCTCTTAGGCTTAAACTAGATAACTAACAAGTATGCGTAAAAATAAAACTGATATAATACTAATACATATACTTATTAGGATATCAGTTATAAAAATAACGTATAAGTTATAATTATATTATATTTATTATTTTATTTGTTTTATTTATACTATTTAATTTAAAAAAGTAGAAATCCCAAAAGCCATAAGGCTTGTTTGGCAAAAACCCTTTAAATATTAAGGAATTAATATATTAAGCCTTGTTTGTTAAAAACTAAATTAAACTACTTTAATTTATTTTAATAACTCCTTATAATATAGTTATTTGTCACACTATATTAATCAAGCTTTCATATTTAATTTTAATTAATTCAAATAACAATTAATTAAATAAATCCTTTAATCACATAACTCAATACAAATAATTAACCATTAAATTGAAATATCAATGTAATAATAATTTCCTTAATTCATCAACTAATTATTTAAAAAATAATTCTCCAAATAAAATTAAATCAATTAAACCAATATTTATTCAACGATAAACACATCCATTAAATATTTATATAAATCAATAAATATTTAATATTACATTTAAAATTCTGGAATGTTACAGCACCTATCTGGGCACTTGACATTCGTCGTGCCATCCAACTACGATCTGAATAGAGGTCCATGATACCACGGTACCTATGTTGACATGAATTATTGTATTCCCTTGTTAAACATTTACAATTCATCTCAATCCCATTTATGATGCTTATAAATACATATAGATGTATATGTACATATATAACATGAGTGTGCATCAAAGTTTAGGTTTCTTTTTCGTTTCATTTAAGCTTCTCAAAACTGGGCTCAAACTGGCTTGTTTCTCACTTTTTCACAAAAAACTATTTTTGACACTTTTTTATATCTCTAGTTTTGGCTACTTGTATAGTCTAAGCATGTGTATTTTAGTTTCCTAAGGTTACTTTTATCATCATCTCACTTTACTTGGTCATCTAGCCAATTTTAACCTATTAAAGCTCACTTTAGGCTCGATAATAGATCCTAACTTGATTTTCTTACTATCTTTGGTTATTGCAATGATTAGGAATCATCACAAGCATGAGTTAGCAATTTTATATGAGTTCATTATAGTCTTATAAGATCAGGCACTAAAGGTCACCCAAAATAGTCCACTTTTGGGCTTAAAATATGATTTTTCACAAGTTTAATGCTCAAAACAGTTTAGGCTTGGTTTCTTTAGCTTGTGTAGCTTACTTATGTCATATTATGATTATTGAAACTTGCCCACATGGTCCAGGTATGGGAATTCTATAGTTAGGTCTTAGTTGCCACTTAAAGCTTACTTTTAATGGCTTTTAAACATGAAATTTGGTCAATACACAACATAGACCATAACTAAGTTAAGGAACACCTTTTAAATGATATGTGTAGACAATATAGGGACTCCATACTGTCTCAAAACTTCAGTTGCAAAAATTTGCTATAATAGTTCTCATATAGGCATAGATTTGACTATAATTTCATAAACAGTCCACATATAGGCAAAAGAAACCCTTATTATTTCTTATAGTTTCTTTCAATATAAATATCAATTCATATGCTTCCTAAGTTGTTGCCGAACAAACTTACCCAAAAACAAAAAAATCTTCTTAACAATTATCCAAAACACAATTGGAAAATCCCATAATTTCAATTTCGAATTTGTTGAAATCAGTTTTTTCCTCAAGGGCTTATCATCAGTTTATTAGCAAGTATAAGACCATTGCATTACTGGGTATAATGATTATATAACACAACATCAAAATTAAAAGCAGAGAATGCTTCTGGGTAACAATTATATATACATCTACTGTATGAAAAAATAAGGGCAGTAAATATTTCCAAAACAAATTGGAAAAAAAATGGAATCTTCTAAGTAAATTGAGAAAGATAAGTGTTATGTACTCTCCTATAAGAATATAATGAGTACCTCCCGATGGAGGTGGACCGGTGGTGGCGGACTGGAGTCTCTTCCCCTTCTTCTCTTCTCCCCCTTTCTCCCTCTTCTATCTGTCTGAGCTCCCTCTTGTTTTTTCTTTGCCTCTGCTGTGTCGAGCGAATGACTGAATTTGTTAACATTAAGTTTGATCAGCGACTGCCATCAATGACCACATGCGGTCATTGATTTTTAATGACACGGACTTATCAGCGACCGCATGCGGTCGTAGATATTAAGTGGTCGCACAAAACCTTGGCGCCAACATTTTCAGGCAGATTTTTGGAGGCAAATTTATACTAGCGACTGCTCAGCGACCACATTCGGTCGCTATTAAAATATAGCGACTAGATTAAATAATTGATTAAATAAATGGCGTTTATAATATCAATGATCGATAATGCGATCAATGATAATATTGGTCATTTGTTAGGCATTTTTCTTATAGTGATACTAGTCTTAAGCATAAAGGAATAAGCTAGTCGGTAGCCTTGCCCTTGCCCTTGTCTTTCACAGAGACACTTCCCTGTTCTTCCTTAACTGAAAGGTTTTAAATAAGCAAGAATGAGCACAAATTGCCCAACAAGTAATATACAACAAGGGTAAAGAGTTTTATAACATGAGTTTGAAATATCGAAGTATTGTTTTTAAGATAGTTCAAGGTTTCAGAAAAATATCACGAATAATGAATATCAACATTTCTTGAATCAAATCCTTGGAATAAGGACGATAATTCAATATAAATCAACAGATATATATGAATTCAAAGTCTATCAATGTATCCAACTGGATAAATAATTTAAACTGAGCAGTCACTAAGGACTATTGAACATCTACTAGAATTACCAATATTAAACTGATAACCCAAAAGAATCAAGTACTATAGATGACCAGTCTACAATACTCTAAGTTATGCATAACTACACAGTAATATTCATGCGTGTGTTGGGGCTTCCAACAATAAATATTCCCCTTACCATAAGGGTTGTTAAACTCAGTTTTCAAGATTTCCGCACCAGTCAATTAGTTTGGATAGTTTTATAAACATGCATATAGTCTAGCCAAATCAAATGGCATAGACACTTTCACAATATTCAAGAACAATATCAAGTTCAACATAAATAATAGTTTTCTCAAGAGTTTAACATACTAGCTCAATTGAATGAGAAGTAATATAACTTGCATTTAAAGAGACAAAGTTTGCTTACGATAATCATTGAATAAAGTAATGCAAGGGTTTAGGATACTTGCACAATGTAAAGGATAGTTCAGATACTTGCCTTAAACATAGTTTATCCACGTTAAGAAATCAACACTTTCGAATCCTATTTATAGCGTATTATATGTACAAGATGCTCATTTGCTAACACATTCTTTAGTTAAGTTTGACATGATTCAAGTATGTACATATGGTACAAAATCAGCTTATAGGTTATTATGAAATCAACTATCTAGTTACTTTATAAGTAAATTTATAATGCTCAAGGTTAAGACCTTTTTACCCATGGACTTTCCTTATACAAGAAAAACACCATCATATTACTTAATCATCACATATATACATGCATTAGTAGGTTTTAAACCATTTTTAGCAGTATAGACATCATACAAGTTAACTGTCCAAAGATCAGATTTTAAATCATCAAACTTCTAATTTCAGATAAATGCCAATGCTTATGGCTGCTAAGCTAGGGTTTTGGAGCAATCAGACAACCCTCTAGCCAAGCCAAGACTCAGCTGCTGCCTTGTGGCTCCTGTCCGGCTTGACACACAACATTCATACATAATATATTTTGTTATGTTAAAGGTCTTTTCATGTTTCTCAAGTCAATCTAGGTTCCCCCTTTCATAATATAATTCTAAATTAAACATTTCAACAAGTTAAGGCCATTCAAGGTCATGAAACTACAAAGTCTATCATGCTTGCTCTCTAAACATACAAGGTAGTTATAAAACTCATATTTGGCATGCTTATGAGTATTCATATCATATATGTGTAATTAGCATTGTTTTGGTTTGAAAATATGCTTTATATAGTCTCAACTTGATTTCACAACTCCTAACATAATAGGTATATATGTATTATACATTAGAAAGTCTAAAAGTATCATCAAATCATGCTCATAAAAGTCAGATTCTAAAAGTAGCATGTTAACATTCATATCCAAAGTTTGTATTTTCATTAGTAAGGCTTACTAATAAGTCCAACATGTTCATGCTTCCTTACGAATCACATAAACACAAGTTAATGATTTATTCATGCATTTCTAAACCATACCTATATACTTGCAAAGTCAGTATATAACCATGGCATACATACATATCAAGTTCGTTTCCAAGTTCTAATTTCAATCTAATATATATGCTTTCGTTAATCTTGTATTCTAGTCTAAACATGCTCATATTAGGTTAATATATATACTTATATATACCCATTACACATGCTTACATGCTAGTTTAAGCTATATTAGTTAATCATCACTTAGCAGTGTTTTTAAAATGTAAGGCTCAACTCGAACTCGAGAGACCAAAGCGCATACTAAGGCTGCGCCTCGATGTTAATCCTATGCGATTAAATAATGTCCAGTTCGAGCCAAGAACTTGATGCCTTTCAAGTAACTTTAGCCCAACCACAGAAATTACATATGAATTTGATTCTAAACAGTTATATATTAGTTTAAACATACTTATATGGTCATATAACAACTATATAACCATTACCCAGCCTCATTATATCTCTGTAATGTGAAATGAACTTGCTGCTAAATGGACTCCCAATTCTTAGAATACTTGTATTCTCTCAATCTCACACTTAGCAATTATCAGACAAATTTCAAGCACACCAACTGAGAATTGAATCTGCTACTTATAGGAGAAGTTTTGGACTGGACATTTGTGTTACACAAGATTGGAGTCCATGATGTAATGGAAGGGAACAAAGGTTATTAAAGAGTTGTTTAACAACTCCATACCACCTTCCTAGCCATGATCACCTATGGTTAGCAGCTTAAAAGTTACGTAAATAGAGTACAAGTTACTGTTCATTATACTATTGTGTCACTTAATTTGGGACAAATGAAAAATCTCAGCAACAAGCTTAGCTTAATCCAATTTAGTTACTTTGTTAACCAAAAATGGGTTTTAATTTCCAAGTGTTACTATTTTAGGAGAAATTTGGGGTTATTTATATACTCACATCATATAGTCCATGTACATTAAATACAGGCAATAAAATAATGAAGTCATGTATTATTGTCCGGGTAGTTCCATAATTATTTCTACTACTCACATAACCAGATTATAACCTTATTTAATATTAATGTTTATTTAAACATTTAATTCCTTTCTCAGTTTCTAGAAAACACATATATTTAACCATTTATGTATTACAATTTCATATGAACTTATTGTACTACTTAGTAACTTATATTAACATAATGTACTCTTATCCTATGTTTTATTAATGTCACACATATAACATTAATGTTCCAATTCAGTGCTACAGTAGAAATTAACTATCTTCAATTGATCATCAAGGGCAATTGCACTAGTTTGTATCATTGATAGGCGGCAATTACCAGATTCCCTCGACAAAGTGCCAAACTAGCTTAGCTTCAAGCCAGTTTTAACATCCATCTCCATAATATTTCATCACATCATAAATTAACTATCATACTAGTTTAAGAGCGTATTCATTTCATGAAATCACATAATTATTTGCAATTAATCAACATTCTTTAATAACTATCAATTACTTGTTTGCCTTAACAATTCTTTCATTAATTAATATAGTCACTACTATCACGGTGCCACACAAGGCATTTCAACGAGTTTATTACAACTCCACATTAATCACTTTAATATAATTGAGTTAACTTGCCTCATAACACGAAATCATTTATATTCGAATAAATATTTATTCCGTTAATATATTCATAAGACATGGAAATTCTCGGGTATTACATCCTCCCCCCCTTATAAAAATTCTGTCACGAAATTGCTACACGGTTACACAAATAGATGGAGATAATCCCTCATCATCCTATCTTCTAACTCCCACGTTGCCTCCTCGACATCGTGGTTACACCAAAGTACTATTACAGAAGAAATGACTTTGTTCCTTAAAGTTTGCTCCTTCCTATCTAGAATTTGGACAGGAATATCTTCATGCGCTAAGTTCTTCTCCACTTGAATGAGTTCATAAGAAATCACGTGTTTGTAGTCAGGCTTGTATGGACACAACACAGATATGTAAAGCATGTTATGGATGTGCTCCAACTCTGGTGGTAGTATAACTTTGCACGCTACTTCGCCCACCCGCTTTAGTATCTCCAACGGTCCTATGAATCTTGGACTCAGTTTTCCTTTCTTGCCAAAACATATCTTTCCCTTCCATGGAGATACCTTCAAGAATACAAAACTGTGGACATTAAAATCTCGGTCTTGCCGATGCAAATCCGCGTACTTTTTCTGGCAATCTTGAGTTGATACTAGTTTGGCCCTTATTACTGTCACCACGTTCGCGGTTTATTGTACTAACTCTAGTCCGATTATTCTTCACTCTCCAACTTCGTCCCAACATAATGACGTTCTGCACTTCCTTTCGTAAAGAACTTCGTATGGTGGCATGCCGATACTCGTATGGTAACTATTATTATACGCAAATTCAACTAAGGGTAAATGGTCATCCCAATTTCCCTTGAAGTCCATCACGCAACTCCTAAGCATGTCCTCCAAATTTGTATTGTTCATCGCTCACTCACTGTCATCATGCATCTCGAGGATGATAAGCGATTTAACCTTAATTGTGTTCTCATCCTCTCTTGCAAGCTTTTCCAGAATTTGACGTGAAATGCGGGTCTCGGTCAGAAACAATCGATACCGGCACTCCATGTCGTGAAAAAATTTCCTTTACGTACAAATTTGCTAACTGATTTAAACTATAATGTATCTTGATTGGTATAAAATGTGCGGTCTTTGTAAGTCAATCCATGATAACCCAAATGGCATCAAAACCTTTCTGCGTGACTAGAAGTCCTACCACGAAATCCATCGTAATATACTCCCATTTCTACTCCGGTATTTCCAACGGTTGTAGTAAATCACTCGGCTGTTGATGCTCTGCTTTTACGCGTTGGCAAGTTAAACACCTACTAACGCACTCTGCGACTTCCCGTTTCAAATTGGGCCACCAAAAATGTTGCCTCAAGTCTCGGTACATCTTAGTGCTTCCCGAATGAACGGAATATGTCGTATTGTGTGCCTTATGCAAAATCTCTTCTCTTAACTAGGTTATCGCTGGTACCCACACTCTCCATTCGAATTTTAAGATATCGTCTTTATCCATTCGAAATTTCTCTTGCTCATTTTCTGAAATCCTTTTCCTGATCTTCTCATATTCTCCATCTTTCTCCTGTGCTTCCTTTACTCTATCCAACACTGTCGAACAAGCTTCCATTACAAATAACTTCTCTTCGCACCTCTCTTGGTCCCTTTACCTCTATTTCCAATTTCTCTATCTCTTTATTAACTCTTCTTGAAGTCGTCAATTGAAATAACTTCTCCTTCCTTTCCTACTTACTTAGCCACGCTTACTACTACATTCGCTTTCCTCGGGTGATAAAGAATATCGCAATCATAATCTTTGATCAACTCCAACCACCTTCTCCGACGATATTCAACTCTTTTCTCGTGAAGATATATTTGGAGACTTTTGTGGTTTGCATATATATCTCACATTTTTCTCAGTACAAATAATGCCTCTATAACTTTAACGCAAAAAATACTGCGGCTAACTCTAAGTCATGATTAGAGTATCATTTTTCGTAATCCTTCAATTGTCGTGACGCATACGCAATGACTTTTCCATGCGGCATCAGCACACATCCCAGTCCTCTATGCGATGCATACTATACACCACAAATCCTCACGTATCATTTGGTAATGATAATGCAGGCACCTCGCTTAATCTCTTCTTCAACTCTTGAAAACTCTCTTCGCATTTGTCGGTCCATACAAATTTCACCGTTTTCCTCGTCAGATTAGTCAACGGGGTCGCTATCTTAGAAAAATCTTGGATGAATCTTCGATAGTACCCAGCTAACCCTAAGAAACTTCTCACCTCCGTCGGGGTCCTCGATTGTTCCCAATTACTTACTGCTTCGACTTTTTCGGGGTCTACTGAGATTCCATTCTCATCCACCACGTGGCCTAAGAATTGAACCTTCTTCATCCAAAATTCACACTTTGTGTGACGCCCCCAAAATAGGTGTACATCATCTATTCTGAGTCGCCAAATACATGGTACAGAATACAAATACAATCTTAAATATACAACATGAGCTGTGAGTTTGAATACAAATATTGTTTACTAGAGAGTATACAAACTCAAAAGGAGTCCTCATTACTATTATTATCACACTATTTCACGAATAGTGAGGACTACTAATGCAAACATCTAGGACCATCACCTGTTCCCCGACTAGTCCCATTTACGCTTCTCATTTCCTCAAGAGAACAAAGGAAAGAAAGGGTGAGCTCAACTAGCCCAAGAAGAAATATTATGACTAAGATAATGCGTAATAAATTATCATTAGCCTTCAACAAAGATAACAACCGATAGAATATAATAGACAACAAGTTTTAGATCAAAAAGCTGCAATGGAATAAACAATCCATTAGAACAGTCAAGTAAAATATAAAATCTACTATCTTCTATGATTTAAAAAGTTTTCACTAACTTTATCACGAGACTCAACTTTTAATAAATAATCCACATCATTAACTCATCCCCGCACTACAAAGCCAAGAATATTTTTAGTATCACGACCATGAATTATCCATGCACTACAGGCCAAAGATAATCGTGTTTTCATCAATCGGTCCCGATCATGCCATAAAACAATTCATCTTTGCACCTTGGTCAAGAGAATCCATAGCCATAATCATACCAAAATCGTCCATCAATGCACTACGGGCCAATGAGGACTTTTACCACATCATTTGTAACATTACTACCATGATTACAATCAATAATCCCCGATCATAATCATACTAAGTCCATCTATGCACCACAAAGCACAGATGACTTTCAACAAAATATAAAACATGAGGATGATGACAATGATATAAGAATTCAATAAAACAAGTTCAAGAATTAATTTGTCCAGAACCAATAACGTCCAAATTGTCAACATGATAACGCTTTGTAGAGTAAAATTCAAGAATGCTCAGAAGAATATTTCCATGAAAAGATACTGGATGAAGCGCAAATATCAAGGATATTCCACTAATTTCATGAAGTATGGAAGTCAAAGTTTTAACCAACTGAGTATAATAAAGAATGGAATAACAAAGGAAATCACCATGCATACTATACTTGAATAGACAAAGTTATTCCAATGAATAGTAATTAATGTAACCGTGTCATGCGTAAAAGCACGTATATGATGTTCCAAATGTAATAATAAAGAACGAAATAATAATGTAAATCACCATGCATGTGGTACTTGCATAGACAAAGTTATTCCAATGTAATACCAATAAAGATGTAACTGGTCCGGCCAGAAACGCATGCATGAAGATATTCCAACCGAATAATAATAAAGAAGAAGCGGAATCCGTGTCCCACGTAAAAACGCACAAACAGGATATTCCAACAGAATAATAAAGAATTGAATAACATAAGAATTTCACCAAGTATAGGGTAGCCACAGATATCTGAGTTATTCCAATGTAATAATAAAGAATAGAATAACAGAAGTTCTCTTCATGGATAAGAAAGAAATAATACTCCCTATGAGTACAACAAATAATATTCCCTACCTTAAAAAAACTAGATACTAGAATAGTGAGTAGCAGACTTCTCTTCTTCTTTCTCTCTATAATTTCTCTCTATAATAATTGCTCTAAAGCTTTTGTGAATTGGTGAGAAATGAAGGAAGAATGAGCTTCTATTTATAGGAAAATATAGTTTCGATAATTTCACGTTTTGGGGCTCGAAATATTACAGTATAATACCTTCCTCTTTTTCTTCATTTTTAATTTAGTCCTGCAAGTATTATCAAACTGGCACCAACTCCCCTAATAGTAAATAATGTGAATCAATAGTAAATCATGTGACTCAATAGTTCTAATCATGTGATAAAAATAATTACAGTATAATACTTCCATCTATACCTCCATTTTTAACTTAGTCATGTAAGTATTATCAATTTTGCACCACCACCCCTAATAGTATAAAAATGTGACTCAATAGTACCCCGTTAATAGTAACTCGTGAATAGTAACTCGTGAATAGTACTCCGACACAAAAAGTGCTCCGAATACCCGAGTGAACAATATGACCTCCAGACATCAATTATCATCGAAATAAATGTCAATTTCCACTAACACTAATAAGCCCAATACAATGGAACAATCAATCTCATCTTTAATCAACACAACTTATTCATCATTAATATTATAACTCACAATATTTAACAACCAGGTCGTTCCCAGGAAAGAGGGGGCTTTTCGATAAGGATTTTTCCTTATTGGCGCCGCAATTAGGTGACCAAACCTCTCCTCGATGTAATCGCTAGACATCATCAATATTGCAAATAATAATATGAATAACTTTGTCGCCTCAATTATTGATTTAATAATAATAAATATTATGCAGATGATCTTTGTGACAATAATTGAATCAATAATATGAAAGATATGATGCGAAGATTCTTCGTAGCAATAATTGAGTATAACTGAGTGACTTCTCACGTAAACATCAATAATCAATATCGTGTGCTATTATGCAACCACGTAGACATCGTACTTTTAACACCGGTGTTTCAACAGCTTAATCTGTGAAAACTTCCGTCGTTATTTTCATAAAGTATTTTTGTCATTTTCTCAATCCGACAATAATTCTGTTGCGGGGTCCACAAATGATTGTACCGTCGTACGGATATTCTCCGACAAAAAGAATATTGTAGACACTCAATTTTCTCAGACTTCATCATTATTAACATCATGAGGATGATTCGTCTTTTAAGAGAGAACCACGAAAGACAATCCAAATCCATACCGGATACTACCTAAGAGCAAAGATCAACCCCGGATCGTGATGGGAGTAATGCTGATTTCAACCTCGGATCTAACCCCGAGACCTGTAGATACAATACCGGAACACACACCGGAGAAGATCGATTAATCTCGGAGATAACCCCAAGGTATCTAGTCTCAGTCCCAACCATGGGAATAGCCACCAACCTTGGTGATAACCCATAGGAATGAAGTTTTAGAGATAACCCCATAAATGCTAGTTTCAAATACCATCGGCTTCAATCTCGGCACTCACAACGAGATACACTGTACCAACCCGGCAATAACATCGGAAAGACAGGCACACCTCAAAGATGACAATGAGGACCTTCAACAAATGCAACAGTCCAATCTCAGCGAAGTCTGAGCAACACCTGCTTTATCGGCCCAATCCAGCGATAACACCGGTGAGGGGCAACATCGACATCTCGTCCAAACACGATGCCACATCTCGTCTCTACGCAACAATGTCCCACAAGGCTAACCAATCCCGACTAACTATTGTACGGGGTAACGGATGAAAGTTGAAGCTTGAAGACCGGAGAGCATCGTCCCATCTTCAAAGACTTTGTACAAACTCTAATCCCATGCCATCGTACACCTCTCGACAATGGTGGTCCAAAATAGGTCCTGAATACCTCAAAAACGGATGCCCGGATTGCACTTCTCAAAATCCGAGTGGACATTACAATTGCTCAATGCACGTGTATTTCTAGACAACTGACCCGACGTAATCGGGCAAGGCCGACCCGACCACCTCGGTACACCTGATGACTCACCAGCAGTACACCGCGCAGCACATATTGCCTATAAATAGAGGGCTTGGGGTGCTAATTTTTAAGAGAAAAAAGATGGGGAAACCCTGCACAATTTGCTCTGCACTTGCCATACAGTTTATTTACTCACTTTTAAACACCTGTGAGCTCATATATAGCCTCTTTTGTACCCACAAAAGCCCAGTTTTTACCCACTCTAAATATATAGAAGCCCTTTTATCAATCAGTTGTAAGACTTCTCACACACTTTAGAGTCTTTCTCTTCATCATTACACACCCTTCTACACGCTTGAGAGTCGTGTTTGCTTGCTTTTTCCCGAACTTCTCCGTGTGGTTTCATTCCAAAATGCAGATATATATATATTATATATATATATATATATTTATATATATTGACTAACATTATCGAGTTATGCCTCGATTGAGCCTGACTTCTATTCGAGAGTTTATCGCTTTTAATATATATATATATATATATATATATATATATGAACTCGTCTCATGGACTTTGTTCGATGAGCCTGAGACTTGATGCCTAGTGCGTTTATTAACTTATATATATATATATATATATATATATATATATATATATATATAATATATATCAACTGTGTGTCTGACTTTGTTCGATGAGCCTGACTTTGATGCAGTGCGTTTACTCGCTTATATATATATATATATATATATATATATATATATATATATATATATATATATATATATATTTATTTTGTCCTCGCCTCGAGTTCCTTCATGGCGCTTGATCGCTTTTACAAACTTTTACTTTTCATTTCATTCTCACAGAGTTTACTTCGTGGCGATTGAATCGTATTTATGACTTTTAATGACTTTATTTACATTTCGATCCCCATGGAGGTGCTTCATGGTTGGTGATCATGTATGTATATATATATATATATATATATATATATATATATATATATATATATATATATATATATCACTTTATATATATACTCACCTTGTTGCTTTTATACAAATTGCAATATTTTATGCACCTAGGAATCATGTGATCACAAATTAATCCCATTGGATCTAGATTCGGTTCCCGTGATGGACATTTTCAGCTGTAAGCAGCTTGTAAATTATTCTGCGATGTCTGTATTTCCTCAGATGGTTTCCATACCCACGAGGAAGTCGGCATTATTTTTGGATATATTATTTTTCATACGGATGCCTCGCATCCGTTAAATAAAATCAATTCAGCCGCTCACTTAATAAAAATGGAAGTGTAAAAGGTCTCAATTCCTATTGAGCATCAGGGTTTGAAAACCTCTTTTATAAAACATCATTGCCATATCTTGCTAAAAACTGAATTTTTACAAAAATTCAAATCATGTGTATATAGGTTCGAACGAGGCCTCGCATAACTTTCATATAACAAACATCACCCACACACACACACACACACACACACTCGGATAATAGTTTCTTGAAAAGAGGCGGTCACCGTGGTAACACGGATGTCTGTGCCTAACACCTTCCCCCCGATAACCAAGTCCCCGGACCCTAAACGAATCTCTTGGTTTCACCAATTCAGTATATCGCTGTCACATCATTGGGTCATTGTGAAAACCTTTTCTCGGTTGTGTTGGTACAACCATTTAAAAACCAATCTGGCGACTCTTAATCAGCCCCATCGTCGACATTATACATGTGGGACCTTTTTCACTTGTTTTTTCAAACAAATGTCACCTAAAATGAGAACACCAAATAACATGTAAACGAAAAGGACACCCAAAATCCCGACGCCGACAGTGGCGACTCACTGGGACTCCAAAGAAGAGGACTTAAGCCGCTACTACAATCTTTTCAAAACATTATATGCTTGTGTGTGGATGTTGCATTTACATTAGATGAATATGTACGAATGCATGTCTTGTTTGAGCTTAGTGCTTCGTGATCATATCTGCGGCAGTGATGTTAGTGCTTCAGACTATAAATCGCTTATGATATTAGTGCTTCAGACATGTCATCATTTCATACGGTGAGAGCCGCGATGTATGTGAGTGTATGTTGTGTGGTCCCTCCACAAGGAGGCCATCCTGCTTGTTTGATTCTTGGACTCGTGAGAAGACTAATTCTCCGAGGCTCGTGAAAGGCACCACCCAAATTGCTCCAAATGAAAGACCTGGATTAACTTTCCGCCTAGTAGATTGCGATGATTTGGGAACCTTCATGCCAAAAATCCGCGAGAGTAACCTAAGATAGGTCAGCTTCTGATAAACCCAAATAAAGGAAAGTCTCTTCATGCTCTCATGTTAATTACTTATAAACACAGTTACTTGTAATTTCATTCCATATATATCTCCATGTAATGAGAAATATGAAGCAATGTGTCCACATGCATGCTATAAACAGCTGACCCCCGTTTTGCAGGATAAAATTCCTAAAATGGACACATCACATAGCATGTCATTATACACCTTCCTTAAGGACTAAACTATGTCAGTCTTTCATAGGGAATCAATCGGACCTACTACCCGGTCAAAGTCCAAAAGGGCAACAGCCTACAAATAATCATGTCGCCATCCCACCGGCATCAACTTAATCTAGTTTCTAAAAAGAATTCGATGGGTTAAGCAAACAGATTACATTTATTTGTTCTATTAAAAGAATTACACCACCTACACAGTGGTCGAAATTCCAAGATATATCTTTGAGCCCTCCACACAAGGAGGAATTCCGGTCATTACCATACCAGAGCCACAGTTGGATACGACCAACAAAACTCATGATGCTGCCCATTCCACTGGAGATCCAGACAATGGTGACATCAAAAAGAAAGTCCTCCAAATGGAAGAGACCCTTCGCGCTATCAAAGGAATTGGAACACACGGGAGTGTTTCATATGCTGATCTATGTATTTTTCCTGGTGTTCACTATCCAGAAAAATTTTAAACTCCTGACTTTGAAAAATATGACGGGTTAGGGGATCCTTATACACATTTAAAAGTCTTTATTGGAGAACTGGGATCCTATGCAGAGGATGAAAAACTAAGAATGCAATTGTTCCAAAAGAGTCTAACTGGAGAAGCCCGTTCGTGGTACACAAGATTAGACAACTCCAAAATCCACAGCTGGGAAGAGCTAGCACATGCCTTCCTCACTCAATACAGTTATCAAGCTCAAATGGCTCCTGATCGGTATCAAATTACCAAGATCAAGAAACAGTCTAACGAGTCATTCAGAGTGTATGCTCAAAGGTGGAGACGCCTGGTCATTGCCAAGTTAGTCCCCGCCATGTCGTAATCGAAAATGGTCATGACATTCATAGACATACAAGAAGCTCCTTCTATGAGAGAGTTTTAGCAGCATCGGCAAACCATTTTCCTAAATGGTTAAACATGGGGAGATAGTCAAAATAGGATTGAAGTCGAAAGATTCAAGACCTAGCCGCACTCAAAGTCAAGGTTTATCACATCCAATCAGAATTATGGGAACAACCCGAGGGTCCATAAGAAGAAAGAGGAAGATGTTTCCCTGATACTACAGGGACAAAAAGGCAACCAAAGTATGCCCATTCAAAGGAGAAACTACACTCCCTTTCCAGCACAGTCTCCAAACCCTCCATTACCAAAAGGTGGAGAAGTCAAATGCCATAGAGTGTTTACACCCTTAGGGGATACCCTCGAGAACATTCTTAATCTTCTGACAACACAGAAGAAAATTACGCATCTTCTTCCACCAGCCAGTCCTAATGGACGGGGTTTCAATGCTGCTAGGAAATGTGCTTATCATGCCAGGGCACCTGGACATGATACTCAGGATTGTTGGGCCTTGAAACACAAGATCCAGGACCTAATAGATAATGGAGAGATCATAGTCACCAAACCCGATCAGCCTCATGTACAAGACAACCCTCTTCCTCAACACAAAGAAGAAGAGGTCAACATGATTAATTGGAGCAGTGGACAGAGTTCCAACTTCAGTTGTGATTCCCCCCAGACCATCAAAGACGGTGATGACATATGGGATTATGCTAAGTTCCAGTTCATAATGGAATGAAAGATGAAATTTCTCTGCAAATAAATTGAGCAATCATGAACTCGGTGACTTATCAAAGATCAAGTGACTCTAAGAATTAATCACCAGAGCATGCGAGTCTCCTACCAATCGTCATGAATATTCCTCGCTACTTTCGAAAATGAAATGCCGGAAGATAAAGTGACGAAGAGAGCAAATGCCAAAGCCTGTCGATTTCGCCAATAAATGAATTCACCTATTTGGGCCAACCCATAGAGGAAATCCTTCGTGATGTTAATCAATGAAGGAAGGATTAGTTCCTTCTACCTCCAATCAACCCTCGTTGAGACTGCAGACAACTCACGATGGAGTATGTCAATACCACTCCCGATCTCTCATGGTCACAAAGACAGAAGAATGTTGGGCACTCCGCCACCTTATTCAAAATCTAATCGACAAGGTGTGTATCAAGGCGCATGGCGAGATAACGACAACGTGTTACGCTCAAGTGAGAATGCAGGCCCTACTAAGTGGAAAAGTGTGGTAGCGATTATATCTCATCAAGTTGAAGGATTAATACTTTGCTCACAACACCGATAATTCAAATTTCAAAGGAGGAAACAATCCTTTGAAAGTGGCGCTCTGAGCCAATCAACTTGCCATACAGAGCACAATATCCTATTGTTAGCTTGCGCAAGGTTCCGTGGAATTATGGAGAAGGTGAAGGATCCACCTCACATACCACTACTGTAGTGTCGAAGGAAAATCCACTGTATATTCCCCATCAGGTGATGAACCCCACCACCAAATCAAAGGGGAAAATACCCATGGAGAAGATTGAAAAATTTCTCCACGCTGTGGGTCATAACGAAGCCTCGGTGGTTTTAAGCTTGAAGGAAGCTCCACCACAAATATCAATTTTGGACTTGGTCCTAACCTCTAAGGATCATCGGAAGGTCTTGTTAAAGGTTCTAGAAGAAGCCTATCTCCCGACATCAGTGGATACGGAAAAGTTTTAACACATGGTTGATCACATTTTCAACAACAATGTGATATCCTTCACTGATGATGACATACCATCCGAAGGGACCGGTCTTTGCAAACCGTTGCACATTGTGGTCTTATCCTCTAGATATATGGTGGCTGGAGTATTAATAGATGGAAGTTCCTCTCTGAATATCTGCCCATATGCCACTTTGGTGAAGATGAATATCAATCTCAACCGAATTCAGAGTAGTCATACTATCATCAAAGCTTTTGATGGAGCCCGCCGTAATTTGGTTGGAGTAATT
Source organism: Panax ginseng (assembly GCA_020205605.1). Taxonomy (NCBI): domain Eukaryota; kingdom Viridiplantae; phylum Streptophyta; class Magnoliopsida; order Apiales; family Araliaceae; genus Panax; species Panax ginseng. Next base: position 94,419,666 of record CM035138.1, read on the forward strand.
GAGCTGCCAATCGAAATTGGCCCTCATACATTCTGCATATCCTTCCATGTGCTCAAGATAGATTCGGGATACAACCTGCTCTTGGGACGACCATGGATCAACATGGCAAGGCGGTCCCTCCACCTTCACCACCAACAATTGAAGTACATTATCAACAATAGCTTTAGTCACGGTCAACGCTGAACCAGAGATTCCTCAGCCCGGGGACATTCCGTTCATCAATGCCAATGTAGACGTAGAACCAGTCAGTTTTCATGCTTTGGAAATAAGCAACACCCAATACCACGCTATTGGAGCACCACTGCCCGAACCCCACAATTTTGCTAAGGTGATGTCAGCCACTCAAGAAATGATGTCGTTGGGTCATAAGCCAGGACAAGGGTTGTGTAAAGATGGCCAGGGTATCCAGTACCCCATTCGATTAACCAAGCAAGTTGGAACAGCTGGATAGGCTATTCTGCCAGATCTAGTCACAGGAATCCTCATAAGCATCAACATATTCCTTCAGCTTCAACCATGTGGCGTTCGGCTTCACCTTCAAACTCTGAGTCCGCACAACCTCCAGTAAAGGTGCTAGCCAATGTCATGGCCATGTTATTTCCTAAGCCGAAACCGGTGGAGGAAAAGAAAATCGTTATTCCAGATCTCGCAATCGAAGAAGAGGAGCGTAGAATCAAGGAAAACGTTGTCCGAATAATGTCAGGCATGCGCATCATCGTCCATAATGAACATACCAATAGATACACCCCAGACGATGATTGCCCTGATGTAATGGCCATCATTCGAGATAGAGAGGATGATGACAATCCCTCCATCACTGCGGTCCACCCAAACTTTACCCTTACCAATTGGGACAACATTCCTTGCTTTGGTCGACAAGGGTAAAGCGTGCAGAAATTCTTTTCCGCCCTGTAGATACAATAATCGCTTTTTTCTCGCATGATTAGCGGTTTATTTTGCCAAGATATGCTAACATTGTGTATGATCAACGATTTCATATATACTAAGTGAAAGCATATTTTGTTTCAGGACTCTAAATTTAGATGTGTCTGTACTTGCGGATACGTTGCCTCTCCTACACAAGGATTGTACCTTTGATGTAGAGATGAACTCGGCCTTGATGGATATCCAGGATGACATTGAGGTGCCTCCAGAAATTCAAGAATGGGTCAAAGGTAAACCCAAACCCAACCTTGATCAAACCACTTCTTTCAATCTCGGAACCTTAGAAAGCCCTAAGTTAATCCAGATTGGTTCAGACCTTACCCCAAACCAATGGAATGACATGGTTACGCTATAAACCCAATTTCAGGATGTGTTTGCATGGTCTCATGAAGACATGGTGGGTTTGTCCACTGACATTGTCCTTCATCTCCTTCCCATTAAAGAGGGATTTAAGCTAGTCAAGCAAAAGCTCAGGCGATTGAAACCTTAGTGGAGTTTAAAAGTGAAAGAAGAAATGAAACAATTTCAAGCCGGCATCATCATGGTGTCTACATATCCTGAATGGATATCCAACATCGTGCCTGCACCTAAACCCGGAGGAAGGTGCGAGTTTATGCGTGATTACCGGACTTGAATAAAGCTTGCTTAAAAGGCATGCTTTTCCGTGCCATTTATCCACATTCTCATTGATAATACTCGCACAAGCATTTACATTTACTCCTTTCTTTGATTGCTTTGTGGGGTACCATCGGATCATGGTTGCATGAGGAAGATCGTGAGAAGACTGCTTTTATCACTCCTTGGGGAACTTTTTGCTATAGACGGTTGTCATTCGGCCTCATCAATGCCGGAGCTACCTATCAACGAGCTATGATGGCTCTTTTTCATGACATAATGCATAAAGAGATTGAGATCTACGTGGATGACATCATTGTCAAGTCCCGGAAGGAGGATGACCATCTAGACCATCTCATTAAGTTTGTTCAATAGGTTGCGTAAGTACAACTTGAAGTTGAATCCAGCTAAGTGCGTCTTTGGCGTCAAGTCAGGCAAGTTGCTAGGATTTCTAGTCAGCCATAAAGGGATTAAGCTGGATCCTGCGAAAATCCAAGCCATCATAAAAATGCCCATTCCTCAGACAGAGAAGGAAATACGGGGATTTTGGGAAGGATCAACTTCATCAGCAAGTTTATCTCCCAACTCACAAAGAACTCGTGAGCCAATCTTCAGGTTATTAAGGAAGAACTCCTCCATGAAATGGAATGATGAATGCCAGAATGCCTTCCTTACAATCAAGAAATAGCTAGTCAAAGCTCCTGTCTTGGTACCACCCAGGGATGATGTTCCCCTGTTCATGTATCTGTCCGTAAGTGACAATGCCATGGGCTTTATGCTGGGACAGAAAGACGATAGAGGCCAAGAACGAGCTATCTATTACCTCAACAAAAGGTTCAGCAACAGTGAACACAAGTACACTCTGATCGAGAAGACGTGTTGTGCTTTAGCATGGGGTTCCATGAGGTTACATCATTACCTACATGGTCACATAACCCATCTCATATCCCGCGTGGATCCTCTCAAGTACGTGTTCAACAAACCCATGTTGAATTGTTTATTGTCCGATGGCAGCTTGATCCTACAACAATTTGACATCGATATATGACTCAAAAGTCCATCGAGGTCAAGGAATCATGGATCAATCGTCAGCCACGACCTTCAGGGGATTTCAAACCCTTGGAAACATATTTCCCTGATGAAGGAGTAATGATAGTACAACAACACCATCAGTACGATACGCGCCAATTATGGAGGATGTATTTTGATGGAGCTATTAACATGGAAGGTTCTGAGCCGAGCAATTCTAATATCCGACACGGGAGTAGTATCCCGTGCTGCCGACAAATTTACAATTTATCGGCACCAACAATACGGTGAGTATGAAGGTCATCTCATGGGGCTAAAACTTGCCCGCTCAATGGGCATCAAGCGGTTAATCGTCCTTGAGATTCTTGAGTTGGTAATCAGACAATCCACCAGAGTCAATCAAACTAAGGAACTACATTTGCTGCCTTGCCATCGGCAGGTTTTGAAGATGGCTTTGGAGTTCGAAGAAATCTCCTTTCTACACATTCCTCGTAATAGGAATGATTTCGCGGACGCATTAGAAACTTTGGCCTCCTTAATACGCATATCAGACAAGAAACACTTGCCAAGCGTCACAATTGCCCTGAACAATGCCCCAGCCTATGGGAATTATGTTGTAGAAGTATCAGATGAGCTACCTCCCATCCAACCTCCTTGGTATCAGCATATCAAGGAATATCTGCGAGATGGATCTACACCCGCTGAGGCGAGCCTGACTGAGAAAAGGCGGATCCATCGACTTACTATGAAGTTCTACCTGAGTGGAGATGCGCTCTACAAAAGAGATGCAGGACTGGGTCTCCTCAGGTGTTTAGATAAAGATCAAGCCCAGAGGCTTATGGATGAAATCCATGGTGGAGTCTGTGGTCCCCATATGAGTGGCCCCCTCCTTGTCAAGAAAGTCCTCGTGATTGGGACATTCTTGGTCGTCTCTCAAAGTCGATTGCAACGACCACGTCAGAAGATGCTATCAGTGCCAGATTTATGGGAATGCTATACATGCCCTTCCACGGGAGCTCCACAATATGAGTTCGCCTTGGCCCTTCTCAATGTGGGGAATGGACGTTATTGGGCCCATTGAGCCTAAAGCCAGTAATGGTCCCCGATTTATCTTCACCATGATCGACTACTTCACCAAGTGGGTAGAAGCAGCCTCCTTCCCCAGGGTCACTAAACAAGTCATCATTGTTTTCATCAGAAACAATGTCGCTTTATCGATATGGACAACCGAGGGTGATTGTGTCGACAATGCCAAAACCTCAACAACAAAATGATGGAGGAATTATGCGAGATTCCACATCAAACATCTTAACTCTATTATCTATCATCCGAAGATGAATCGGTCTTTGTTGAAGTGGCTAACAAAATATCAAGAAGATTATGCAAAAGATGTCACCAACCACAAAGATTGACCTGACACTGCTGCCTCCGACTTTCTGCTAGCCTCGTAACTTCAATATTACTTTCAACCGGGCAAACCCCTACGCTTTAACCTATGGGGATGGAAGTAGTGCTCCCCATAGAAGTTGAGATGGAATCTCTCGTAGTGTTGATCGACGCTTCCGACAGTGAAAACCAATGGGTACAAGATGGTATCACCAATTGTCTCGATAGACAAAAAGCGAAACCGCGACTATCTTCCATGGTCAGTTATATCAGCAAAGGATCGCCAGATCCTACAACAAAAAAGTCCAGCTACGGCAGTTTAAACAACATGACTTGGTTTTGAAGAAGATTCTTGACAACCAAGATCAGGCTAAAGGAAAATTTTGCTCCAGCTTGATGAACTCCACCTCCTTCATGTAACGAATACTTTTGGGAAAGTACTTGTCATTGAACAGCTCTTGGAACTTCTCCCAAGACATCTTGAGTGTGTCAGTCTGGGTGCGTTTTACAGATTCCCACCAGTAATATACCTCTTCACGCAACATAAAGGTGGCAAATGGAACCTTTTGCTCCTCTGAGCATCCCAAGACATCAAATATCTTGGTGATCTGCTTTAACCATGTCTCCGCTTTAAGTGGTTCTGGCTTTCCCAAAAACTCCGGTGGTCCCAGCTCCTTGAACTGCTTAGCGGTGACCAACCGTGGGTTGCCATTGTTTCCTCCTGCATTATCAACAAAAGTGGCTTTCGCCTGATGTTGCATGAATTCTAAAAAGCTCCTAAACGTACCGTCATTCGTCAATTGATCAGTGTTGTTGTTTAAAGGAGGATTATCGCCATCCTGTTGTACATTGTCCTGATTATTGATCTGTGGAGACTCAATGGTCTCCTGTACTCCATTGCTATTCTCAACATTCTCGGATGTCATTTTCAAACACTGTCACAAAACAAGGGTTAATTAACATATCACATATTATCCCTATACTCTTACCGACCAATTAAATACCAAATAAACCGAGGTAGGTCATACTAGCGAAGGAATTCCCGCCTCTCCCTCCTAGTTCTTATCTCATATCTCACCAGTGGATCATATCCCTAAGCTTTGATACTAATCGTGATGCCCCCAAAACAGGTATACATCACCTATTCTGAGTCGCCAAATACATGGTACATAATACAAATACAATCTTAAATATACAACATGAGCTGTGAGTTTGAATACAAATATTGTTTACTAGAGAGTATACAAACTCAAAAGGAGTCCTCATTACTATTATTATCACACTATTTCATAGAATAGTGAGGACTACTAATGCAAACATCTAGGACCATCACTCTGTTCCCCGATTAGTCCCCACTCGTTCTCATTTCCTGAAGAGAGAACAAAGAAAAGAAAGGGTGAGCTCAACTAGCCCAGTAAGAAATATTATGACTAAAATAATGCAGAATAAATTATCATTAGCCTTCAACAGTATAACAACTGATAGAATATAATAGACAACAAGTTTTAGATCAAAAATCTGCGGTGAATAAACAATCCATTAGAAGAGTCAAGTAAAATATAAAATCTACTATCTTCTATGATTTAAAAAGTTTTCACCAACTTTATCACGAGACTCAAATTTTAATAAATAATCCACATCATTAACTCATCCCCACTACAAAAGCCAAGAATATTTTTAGTATCACGACCACGAATTATACATGCACTCATTCTGCCAAAGATAATCGTGTTTTTCATCAATCTATTCCCGATCATGCCATAAAACAATTCATCTTTTGCACCCTTGGCAAAGAGAATCCATAGCCATAATCATACCAAAAACTCGTCCCATCAATGCATTACGGGCCAATGAGGACTTTTACCACATCATTTGTAACATTACTATCATGATTACACCGAATAATCCTCGGTCATAATCATACCAAGTCCATCTATGCACTCAGGCCATAGATGACTTTCAACAAAATATAAACATGAGGATGACGACAATGATATAAGAATTCAATAAAACAAGTTCAAGAATTAATTTGTCCAGGAACCAATAACGTCAAAATTGTCAACAGGATACTGCTTTGTAGAGTAAAATTCAAGAATGCTCAGAAGAATATTTCCATGAAAAGATACTGGATGAAGCGCAAATATCAAGGATATTCCACTAATTTCATGGAGTATAGAAGTCAAAGTTTTAACCAACTGAGTATAATAAAGAATGGAATAACAAAGGAAATCACCATACATACGGTACTTCGCATAGACAGGTTATTCCAACAGAATAATAATTAACGGAACCAGGTCATGCGTAAAGCACAGACAGGATGTTCCAACACAATAATAAAGAACGGAATAATAATAGAAATCACCATGCATGCGGTATTTGATGAGACAAAGTTATTCCAATGTAATACCAATAAAGATTTTAACCAGTCCCATAAAACGCATGAGCATGTGATATTCCAACCGAATAATAATAAAGATTTTAACAGTCCGCGAAAACGCATGCATGTGATATTCCAATGTAATAATAATAAAGATTTTAACCAGTCCTGTAAAAACGCATGCATATACATAATATTCCAAATGAATAATAAAGAATGGAATAATAGAAGAATTTCACCAAGTATAGGGTAGCTCACAGATACACAGGTTATTCCAATGAATAATAAAGAATGGAATAATGTAAGTTCTCTTCATGGATAAGAAAGAAATAATACTCCCTACGAAGTACAACAAATAATATTCCCTACCTTAAAAAAAGCGGATACTTGGAATAGTGAGGGTAGCGTACTTCTCTTCTTCGCTCTCTCTATAATTTCTCTCTATAATAATTGCTATAAAGATTTTGTGAATTGGTGAGAAATGAAGGCAGAATGAGCTTCTATTTATAGGAAAATATGGTTTCGATAATTGTACGTTTTGGGGCTCGAAATATTACAGTATAATACCTTCCTCTTTTTCTTCATTTTTAATTTAGTCCTGCAAGTATTATCAAACTGTCACCAACTCCCCTAATAGTAAATAATGTGAATCAATAGTAAATTATGTGACTCAATAGTTCTAATCATGTGATAAAAACAATTATAGTATAGTACCTCCATCTATACCTCTATTTTTAACTTAGTCATGCAAGTATTATCAATTTTGCACCACCACCCCTAATAGTATAAGACTGTGAATCAATAGTACCCTGTGAATAGTAATTCATGAATAGTAACTCGTGAATAGTAACTTGTGAATAGTACTCCGACACGAAAAGTGCTCTGAATACCCGAGTGAACAATATAACCTCCAGACATCAATTATCATCGAAATAAATGTCAATTTTCACTAACACTAATAATCCCAATACAATGGAACAATCAATTTCATCTTTAACCAACACAACATATTCATCATTAATATTATAACTCACAATATTTAAGAACCAATCGGTCCCCTGAAGAGAGGGCTTTTCGATATGATTTCTCCTTATTGGCGAGCAATTAGGTGACCAAACCTCTCCTCGATGTAACTTCTAGACATTGTCAATATTGCAAATAATAATATAAATAACTTTGTCGTCTCAATTATTGATTTAATAATAATAAATATTATGCGATGATAATCTTTGTGATAATAATTGAATCAATAATATGAAAGATATGATGCAAGCAATTATCGTAGCAATAATTGAGTATAACCGAGTGACTTCTCACGTAAGCATCAATAATCAATCTGGTAATGCTACTATGCAACCACGAGTATTATCAGTACTTTTAACACCGTGTGTTTCAACAGCTTAACAGTAAAACTTCCGCCGTTATTTTCATAAAGTATTTTTTGTCGTTTTCTCAATCCGATAATAATTCCGCTATGGGTCCACCAATGATTGTACCATCGCATTTGATATTCCCCGATAAAAAGAATATTCCCCACCAATCTAATATTATATAACAACTTGCGTACTTTTACAAAATTTATAAATCTAACCCACAACTATAACATTATATTAAATCCACACCATAATATTTAAAAAAATTATTTTGAGAAAATTAAATATTTATTTATAAAATCTAGGGTCTCACACTTTGAAAACTTCGCATACATCTTCTCCTTTTCGTAGTGCCTCCAAAACAATCTTCGGATGTTCTATGTTCTTCCCTCTCGTCTTGAGTAGATCAAAATTTTGTCTATGAAAACTACTAAAATTTATCCAAGTATGGCTTGAAAACTCGATTCATCAAGTCCATGAATCTCACGAGCATTAGTAAAACCAAATGACATTACCAAAACTCGTAATGTCCATAACTTGAGTTCAAACGCAGCTCTTTGGTATGTCCTCATCCCGTACTTTCAGTTGGTGATATCCTGTCCGTAGGTCGATCTTCGAGAAACATTTCGCTCCCTTCAATTGATCAAATAAGTCGTCTATCCTTAGTAGCGGATATCTATTCTTGATCGTTACTCGGTTCAATTCTAGATAATCGATACAGAGCCTGTGATACCCCCAAATTCGTGTACTTCCTTCCCATAGGATTTGGTGCTCACTATCAAAATAATTACATCTAACTACCCATAATAAAGGATAAAAACATCAATTAATTTAAACAATAATCTTCCCCATTAAAGGGTTACATCATCTCATAAACAATCCTAGGTAATCTAACCTTCAATTATTACATAAGTTTATGGAATACATCATAAAAGAAAATAAGTCTTATAACATAATGCATTTAAATAAATTCTAATAATTCTTCAACACTTGGACATCTTGCCCTTTCCTTTGCTAGTAGATGGCTCATCGACTCTTTCAACTTTAGCTGCAGTGTTAATTGCAAGAGTGAGCAAACAATTGCTCATTGATATAAAGAGTAGTAATAATAACCATATGAGAATGAACAACGAATGCTGAACAATAATGAACTTGTTTTACAAATCAAAAATAGAAAACAAGTTCGACCTTTAATATCTGAGGGTCTTAAGACCACAAACTATGTCCACGGTGATTAGGTATTACTACCCCAACCTTAACAGTCAATTAGACTATACAGACCCTTCTTAACGTACTTAGGGGGATCAGCCCTTTGTACCGTGTATTATGCACAAAAATCTAAACGTTAACACGTACAAAATCCCCTATGTTAGGGTTGTTCATCTCAGTTTGAATTTAGAATTTCCATACTAAAGAGGGTTTAGCTCGGAACTAACTTATCAGTGGTTCTAGAACTTTAGAACACCATTCATAGTAGATTAGTTCAATCAATAAGAGTTTGCTTACTACTTGGAGGTTTAATATAATCAATATAGAATTGAACAAGGTTTTCAAAGTCAAAGACCGAATAACAACATTGTATAATTGAATAAACATGGCATGCAAAGTACTATATCCAAAAGAGTTAGAACAATCTCATTTGAATCGATGTATTAGAACAATATATGCTTTAAATAATAATATCAAGATTTAGAAAAGTAAAACTCGCTCGAGGTAATGAATTAGGTTACAAGAGCTTGTACAAACATATGCAAGATATATTATGTTTGCTCAATTTCAACATAAAAATTAGGAACTTATACAACGATAACATAGGAATAGAAAACTTGCATAAGTATAACATAACAACGATAAGTAAACCTTGCTAAAAAATTAAGTAGCAAAGGTTAGGGATACTTGCTCAATAAAAGATTAGGATAAGAAACTTGCCTTGTATGTAAGCTACGCAAATAACAATGTTCTCCAATTACCCTACAAATATCATTGGAATCGCAATAGCAATTAGTTGTATTAATATTAGCTTTATGGGTTTAACCCCTCATTTAGGTTATAACCTTAACTTAACATCTAACCATGTTGATTAACACCTTTAACGAATCTGAAATTACATTATAAACTAACATAAACCTCATCATTTACTTTAACTTTCATAACATCACTTTTTGATTTATTACATAACTTAATTAACAAACACTTACAAATCTACACACTTTTTGTTATAACACATTACAATATGTTGTTGTAGCCTATGTTATGTCTTAACATGATTAACATGCTTGCTAAACTAGATTAAGTCCATTAATCATGACCTACAAAGTAAAGCAAAGATCACTACTGAGGCTCGGTGGCATCTGCAAGAATCATTTCATTGAGATTTGCAGAAGGCCTACGACGTTGGTAAGCACTGCTTTACGCTTATGGTAATGGCGTAGCAATTGCGCCACACACGTATGTAAACTCATGGCAATTTCTCCTGCTACATAGTAGACACCCAATTAAACCCAAAACCACATAAATTCACAAACCTAAACATCTAAAACTCTATAATAACATAGTTAAGCATGCTATACACCATTTTAACCACATAAACAAGAATTTGAAGAATCAAAACCACAATTTTCCAAATTTCTTCAATTTTGACACTTTTAGCGAATTCGATCGCCACGAATTCGTTTCTTAATCAATTGACATTATTCAAACTACGCCGCTTTCATTTCTTAACACACTAACATAATCCAACACCAATTTACAGATTATCATATATATTAAACATGAAATTTTGTACTTTATTAACCCTTTTTTTTATAAACATACACTATTTTTTACTTTTTTCCCCTACAAACCCAAATTCATGTATTTAATCATCAAATAACACTCAAAAATGATGATTAACAGTTTATAACAACATACATACATGTATCAATCCAATATAACTATCAATTTACAATGGATAATCATAGAAACTCAAAACATAAATATTAGAAATAAAATATACCTTCAAACCCTAGTTGTATGCTAGCAAGAGATGGCGACTCTCTCTCAAAACCACTGTGATTCTTCCTTCTCTAAAATCTCTGTGTTTTCCTCTTTGTAGTTCTATTAGCTATGTAATAACCCGAGATTTTCTATATAAAATAAATAATAAATTTTGCGTATAAATTTTTTTTTATTTAATGACGAGACTAAGTGTCAAGTAAAGTGAACGATAAATGCGAATACATTTATTACTTGAAAAATTAGAAATAATTTTGGAATTATTAATTACCACAAATTATATGGTAATAAATTTCGTAAGTTTAAATGTTTTTATTAATTATTTTCCATGAAAACATGATTGAAAATAATATATGAAGTGATAATTAGATTTATATAATAAATATTTTATTATATGAATTGTTCGAATATTTAAGTTAAATATTTTAACTTGATTATTGATCTTTGTGTACGAAGAATAAGTCGTACATGAGATCCAAATCCTGGATTGGGATTGTGATCAAGAGATGAGAATAATAATATTATATTATTTATATAATGATTTTACAATTACCATAATTATGTACTTGGGTATATGTGAGACGTGTAATATTGAAAGCAATGACGGTCCAATTAGGTCATAGCATATTACCGTCTTTGAAAAACCTAATTATTAAACTCGCTTATGGGATATTTCGAGTAGTGATTGTGTATATGAAGTTACCGTGAATAAGTATATCGGTAATTAGAAGAAACCCTAATTATCGTTGTAGTATGTCGATAATTAGGACAAACCCTAATTATTATAACCCTAACCTAGGTTGAAATTAGAAACCGTAATTAATCGTGTTAGTAACATACACGATAATTAAAGAACCACTAATGGTCAATTAGAAACCCTAATTGATGACGTTGAGAAACCCTAATTTTAATTACTGGGTTTAATTTTGATGTTATTGTATAAGTGTTTTAATTTACCAAAGGATAGAAGTTAATTGGTAAAATTATAAGAATTAAATCTAGTGATTAAATATTACATTTAATTGCCTTGTAAAAGATTGCCCATACACTCTTAAACAAAGCCCAACCATCACCCATAACAAATCGTAAGCAAGAATCAAGAATTTTTGCAAAAAGGTATAAGAACACTAAACCTAGAAATCCTTTTATTCGATGTTATTTGATGCAATTGATTGTTTAAAGTTGTGTAATAGAATGTTAATTGATGATATGAGTTGATAAATCAAAGACCCATAACATCAAAGTGCACGAACTTGAAGATTTAAGCAAGTTGGAAAAAGCTAATTTCATTATTTTTCACCAAATGTCGAGGCCATAACTCTTTGCTCGATCATGAGTTTTGTTCTTCAAAAGTTGTTATGTGTAGCCTGATATGTGGTCTTTAATCTGCAAAAAGAATCAAGTCCATATCATGTATAGATTAGAAGTTTTAGATGGTCAAACATGGTTGACCGATCATGATAAACTATTTTTAGGGCGATCCAGTAATGGGGGCATTCTCGTCCACTTTTGTGCTTTAAAAGGTCTGCGCTTTTGATATGTTTTAGTGCATCGAGTTAGGAAGCCATAGGCTTTGGAATGAACTCATTCCACCTCGGATGAGGGAATTACGGTGATTGGAAGGAAATGTGTCAAATTTCTCAAAATCGAAAGTCAAGAATGGAATGTGCTATTCGGGACACTTTCGATTAGTTAATGTTTCCAAAACCTTCTGGGCTTTTGGTATGTTATAGTACACCGAATAAGCTTTCCATAGACTCAAACGGACTAAATCCGATATCGGAGGAGAGAGTTATGCATTTCAAAGTAGTAGTGTCAAAACTTCCCAACAAGTGCGGTGCAGTCCATTTGAACGGAATTTCAATGATGTGTTCGGAATTTGGAAATGGTCAAAGAATAAAAGTTGTAACCCCAAGTTAGCTTCGCGTGGGCTTAAGAATCGCTCAAAAATGTTTTAAAATGAATGAGTTATGACTATTTTAGTGGAAGAGGGTAAAGCTGAAACGAGATTAAAAACTGTTATGAACGTCCACTTTTGACGCACTGTTTGGGCTACCTAATGAACCCGAATTGGGTAATTCGTATTTTTTAAAAAATAGTCTTACATACCATGTATAACATATCCAAAAATCAGATTAATCGGAGTTATGAGCAATGCGTTAGAAAATCGCAAAGTGAGCTATTGAAAAATTAGTATAAACCAAGTCCCACATCGACTAAATTGAGAACTTCACCATTTTCTAAACCTATAAATAGAAGGGCTTGGCCTTTGTTTCATTCACCAACAATAAGGCCTCCAATTTTGAGAAAGGTTTTTGTGTGGGAGAACTTTTATAAAGATCTCCTTAGTTAAATTTTGACGTGGAAGTGCGTGATTCAATCGTGGAATTCAGTATTTAGGGTATGTTTCTTATTTAATTTTATAATGTTATTATTTTTACTTGTTAGTTAAAGTTTGAATTTTTGAAGTTTAGTTAGTGTTGTTAATAAACTAATTAGTTTACTATGTTTATTTTGGCTTGGAATTGATTATGTAAATGAGTTATTTGTGATGACTTTTAATATTTTGTGATGAATTTCATTAATTAATAATTATTAATGATATTAAAGTTATTTAATGATTATATTAAATAATTTAGTTTAAAAATAATTTTAATATTATAAAAATCATTTTAAATAAAAATAAGGTATTTAAAAATATTTTAAGTTATAAAATATAACTTTTATTTAAATGATAATTTCATTAATAATTAAATATTAATGATATTAAGATAATATTAATGATATTTAGTTTATTTAATGATTAATATTAAATAAATAGTTTAAAAATGATTTTACTTATTTAAAAACCATTTAAAGAGGATATTAAGGATTTAAAAATATTTTAAGTTATAATTAATGACTTTTAATATTTGGATAAATAGTACATTAATATTTAAATATTAATGGTAATTATTTGGGTAATATAAATGTTTTAAAAATAGTTTGAGTTATTATAAATAACTTTTATATTTTGGCAATGGTTTCATTAATAGTTTAGTATTAATTAAACTATTAATGATAATGGAATTGTTTAATGTTTAAATCATTTAATTATGATTCTGATATTTGAAAGTTATAGCCGGCCAAACTAGCTGACTTGAGAACCGATTATGAAGTTCTGAATTTGAAGAAGAACACCTATAGTAACAGTTATATCACTATAGGCCCTTTAGTGACAGATTTGAATTATTTTAAATTTTTCAATTTCTGGAAATTGCAAAAATGATTAAAAATAAGATGTCTGATATTTACAGATGTTGAGGTATAGAATAAGAGTCTTAGACTCAATATTTACCCGATAAAGCTGTCGATACGCCGACAAATGTCAGACCTTATAAAAGAAAGAAAAGACTACTGTAAGAGCATGGATGAGATATTTGAAAAATGTATAAAAATATTTCAAGTATAGAATAGGAACTAAAAGTATGATCACTGTGATTATGTGATTAGACTATGTGTCATTAATAATAATATAAATATTTACTATGTGTTAAGATATATTGTTCTAATCGAACGAATGATCCGATTATTGATAGGTTGTGATAAAGAGATAAAACCTAAGTTGAGATTTGTAATCGTGAATCGAAAAGTATCTTACCTTTGCATTTCCTTTATGCAATGGACATGAGTAAGAAATTTCAGAATTATTCTATTCCTGTACATAGATTATGTACGCTTTGATTATCAACATGTTAACTCAGATATATTTTTGTTAAGTTGATTTCTAAATGGTTATACAAGTGTCCCCACTTGGATAATCATGGCATTTATTCACATGTTGATACACTTTTGTCAATTACCCAGATATATATATATATATATATATATATAATATATATATGTTGAATTACATATTATTGTTGAGCAAGATTAAAACCTTCGGGTTTGGAACCGAGCATGTATGAACATCCCTATATGAGAAGATTTTTTACCAAGGCGGATATAGAGTGAGAGCGATGAATTTCATTCAAGTTATGTAGTATTGATCAATATAGGTACAATCTGGCCGATCGATCACCCTCCGTGCCTGTAAGTTATGACGATTTGAGGATAGAATTCCGCTAAACCTTTTCAAAATGAAAAGAATGTTCATAGTATGTTTCTTAAACCCTATTCAAGGGTAGAGCCAGAGCCAAATTTAAAGAATTTGAAAGAGAGTTGTTATGTGAATTTTTTATCAAGATGATTACTTCACAACTTTCAATTCGTTGTAGAAGTGTTATGTAAAGAGAATACTTATATTCTTTCAAATTATATATAATTGCTATTACTTGTCAAGGCACTTAAATGCTCATCCTTGCTTAAATTAAATATTTTCAGATTATGTATGAGCAACTTTGAAGGCTCGAGTACGAACAAAGGAAAAGGAAAGCTGATAGAATAAGTGTGTATTATGAGTTAATGGTTATAGTTGTATTGGTATCTATTCAAGTATTGTAAGGAATGTATTTGAAGGTCACGTACTTGGGGAAGTAAACTTTGATGTATGTAAATTAATTTCGAATGTATTATTATTTAGTATTATTCAGCTTAAAGAAATGGTATCGTGGAGAACCGGATTCGGGTTTCAAGTACCTGGATTTGGGGTCGTCACAAGCTAGGCTTAGGAAAACTCACGCAATATACACTGACTCCCTTTTCCCAACGTCACAAAAAGAAAAACCCATCAATAATCCAAAAGCCATAAATTTTGGTTACATACACCTATTCCCTCAAACTAGATTATTTTAATAATATTATATGCTTTTATGTGTCACACTCTAGTTAATTTAAATAACTTTTAGTTCATTGAATAACTTAAAATAGTAATTATAATAATTTCTATTATAATTATATTTATGAATAATAAATAAGTATATATCTAATTTAAATTATTAAATTAGACCAAAACATTATTTAATTTAATTTACTTATATTCTTAAATATTAAACACTTCAATTAATTTAATTATTTTTATTAAATTAAATCCTCAAATAATAAAATAACTATTCATTAATTTAGTTAACATACATACTCAACTAAATTATTAAATCACTATTCATCAAATATTTATTTTTCCCAATAAATAAAATATTTAAAATATTTAATTAATCAATAAATATTTAAATTAAATTACAAATTTCTCGATCGTTATATCCTTCCTCTTTAAAAGGATTCTAATCCCCGAATCACAACTTCTTCATAGGACAAATCTTTCTCAAACTGTAAGGGCTCATATTTTATAACATGTTTATAGTCATGCTTATATGGTCTCAACACCGAGACATGGAAAATATTATGGATATGCACCAATTATGGGGGTAAAACTACCTCTTATGCCACTTCACCAACGCGTCGAAGCACTTCAAAATGTCCTATAAACCTAGGGCTTAATTTCCCCTTCTTGCCAAAATGAATTTTTCCCTTCCAAGGAGATACCTTCAAGAACACATAACTACCAACATCGAATTCCCAATTTTGTCGGTGTTGGTCGACATATTTCTTTTGTCTATCCTGTGCAGATATCAATCTTGCTCGAATGACCTTGATGATTTTGATAGTTTGTTGTACCAACTCTGGACCCAATAGTTGACGTTCACCTACCTCATCCCAGCATAACAGAGTTCTGCATTTCCTGCCGTATAACACTTCATAAGGCGGCATACCAATAATTGTGTGATAACTATTATTATAAAAAAATTCAACCAACGGTAAATGATGGTCCCAATTTTCCTTGAAATCTATAATACATGCTCTGAGCATATCCTCTAGTGTCTAGATGGTTTTCTCACTATGTCCGTCTGTTTGAGGATGGTATGATGTGCTCATTCTCAACTGAGTTCCCAAACATTCTTATAATCGTTTCCAGAAATTTGATGTGAAACGTGGATCTCTGTCTGATACAATGGACACAGGCACACCATGTCTTGAAACAATTTCCTTCAAGTAAAGTTTTGCCAATCGATCTAGGTTAAATCTAATCTTGATTGGTAAGAAGTGTGTCGACTTCGTTAATCGATCAATAATCACCCAAATGGCGTCATAACCTTCCTGAGTCGTTGGAAGACCAACCACAAAATCCATTGTGATATGCTCCCATTTCCATTCTGGTATCTCCAACGGTTTCAATAATCTGCTTGGCCTTTGGTGTTCAGCTTTAACTTTCTAACACGTTAAGCATTTCGCTACATACTCAGCCACATACTTTTTCATATTCGGCCACCAAAAATGATGTCTAAGATCCTGGTACATTTTCGTACCTCCGAGTGAATCGAATATCTTGAGTTGTTCGCTTTACTCAGAATTTCCTCTTTAACTTCCGGTACAGGCGGAACCCAAATTCTCCCTTCGAATCAAAGTAACCCTTCCGAATTGATTTTGAATTTGCTTTCCTCCGCTTTAGATACTTTTTGTTTTATCTTTTCGCAGTCTCCATCTTGATATTGTGCATCCTTCACTTTATCTACCAACGTTAGACCGTTTCCTATCTGGAACAACTTCTCATCGGATTTGTCGGATATTTAATTTCCAATTCCATCTTAGCCATTTCCGACACTAACTTCTCCTGGGCTGTCAACATCATTAGTTTCTCCCGTCCCTTTCTACTTAAAGCATCAGCAAAAACATTCACCTTTCCGGGATGATAGAAAATCTCGCAGTCATAGTCTTTGATCAGCTCCAACCATCTTCTCTGCCTCATATTCAAGTCTTTTTGTGCTTTAGACTTTTATGGTCAGTATATATCTCACACCTCTCTCCATAAAGATAATGTCTCCAAATCTTCAGGGCAAATACCACCGCAGCTAACTCTAAGTCATGAGTTGGATACCCTTTCTCATAATCTTTTAATTGACGTGATGCATACACAATAACTCTGCCATTTTGCATAAGCACACAACCTAGTCCTTTATGCGATGCATTACTATACACCACAAAATACCATGTATCATCAGGTAATGATAACACATGTGTCGTACTTAACCTTTTCTTTAATTCGTGAAAACTTTCCTCACACTTCTCCTTCTAAACAAACTTAACCGCCTTCCTGGTTAAATTCATCAACGGGGTCGCGATATTGGAAAAGTCTTGAATAAATCGCCTATAGTAACCTGCCAACCCTAAGAAACTCCTTATCTCTGACGGTGTCTTCGGTTGATCCCAGTTTACTACTGCTTCAACTTTAGATGGATCTTCCGAAATTCTGTCTTTATCAATAACGTGTCCGAGAAACTGTACACGTTCCAACCAAAACTCACATTTTGAAAATTTTGCGTACAACTTCTCTTTTCTCAATGTCTCCAACGCCACTCTTAAGTGTTCAACATGTTCCTCCTTGGTCTTGGAATACACCAGGATATCATAAATAAACACCACCATAAATTTATCTAAGAATGGTTTAAACACCTTGTTCATCAAATCCATGAATATTGTAGGTGCATTAGTTAAACCAAATGACATAACCAGAAACTCGTAATGACCATATCGAGTTCTGAATGTCATCTTCTAAGACGCCTTCTAGCCTCACCTTCAACCGATGATAACCACTCCTCAAGTCTATCTTTGAAAAATACCTACTTTCCTTCAAATTGATCAAACAGTCATCGATTCTCAGAATGTAATACTTATTTTTAATCATGACCTTATTCAATTCTCTATAATCAATACAAAGCCGCATCGATCCATATTTCTTCTTAACAAACAATATCGGTGCTCCCCATGGTGATACACTCAGCTGGATATACTTCTTGTCGAGCAACTCTTGTAATTGCACCATCAACTCTTTCATCTCTACCGGGTCCATTTTGTATGGTGCCTTAGATATCTGGCCCGTTCTTGGTACTAAATCAATCACAAACTCGATTTGTTGATCTGGAGAAAGACCCGGCAATACGTCCACAAAATCTCTTATGATCAGTATCTCTTCTAACTGCGCATTCTTCTTCTATGTATCAACTATGTAGGCTAAGTATCCTACACATCCTTGTTTTAACAACTTCTTGGCTTGCATCACCATCAGACAACTTGCTTGTCGAGGTGACTTGCTGCCATAGAACACAACCTTTGATGGAGTTATAAGGTTAACACATTTTCTTTGGCAATCAATTACTGCTCCGTGATTGAATAACCAATCATTTCCTACGATAACATCAAACTCACCCAGTCTAATTGGTATCAAGTCTACCATCATTTCTTGACCCTTTATAACCACCCTACAATTCTTATATATGAATCTAACAGGAATCACTTCCCTATTTGCAATCTCTATGCTCAAAGGATAATCTAATTCTTCCTGAGGCAAATCTAAGTTCTGGGCAAATTCATCGGATATAAATAAACAAGTAGCACCCGAATCAAATAGTACATAAGCATTAATACCATTAATCTAGAATGATACCTAACACCACATCCTTAGACTAAACAAAAGATCATGCACGCATCATATATTGAAAGTTCTCACAAGAGGGTCGACTTGACCGTTGTCTTTGGTCCAAAGGATAGTCAATGCACCACCATCGTTGTTGTTTCCCTTTCCTCCACTTGCACTCCCTGATGGCTTTTTAGGGAAATCACGAGCCATGTGATCCTTCGAACTGCAGGTAAAACATGTTCCTTTCTTTGGGCTAAAATAGTTCGGTGCAATGTGTCCCTCTTGACCACAGTTGAAACACACCCGCTTTCCCTTCAAACATACCCCAGTATGGTTCTTTCCACAAATAGCACAAGCTTCAAACTTTTTCTTCTGCCGATTTCCTTGCTATCCTTCCGTAGTCGAATTCTCGTTCCACTTCCTTTTCTGATTGTTACTTCCAACGTTACTTCCACCAACCTTATTTTCATTCTCATTCTTCCTCTTCTTCTATTCTTGATTGTACTTGGTCAAGGCATCGCTTCCACCTTCTGCGATAATTGCCTTTTCTAGTACAGCCGCAAATGTATTTAACTGAAACATTGAAACCTTGCTATACATCCAGGGTTTCAATCCTTGTTCGAACCTTCTCGCCTTACGCTCATCCGTATTGACTTGATAAGTGGAACACCTTGCCAACTCGTTAAACTTCGTAGCATATTCTAGCACCGTCATGGTTCCTTGTTTCAGCTCCAGAAATTGCACCTCCAACTGATTCCGAGAACTCGCTGGAAAGTAAATTTCAAAAAATATCTCCTTAAATATATCCCACGTTATCACCTCCGCCCCAAAAATTAACCTTATTTGCTTGCCACCAAAGAGCTAGCTAGCTTCGCACTTCAACATGAACGTCGCGAACACAGTCTTCTGATCTTTGTTAACTCTAGCAACATCAAACACTTTCTCCATTTCCATGATCTAGGTTTGGGCTTCCACTGGATTCATAGACCCTTGAAACTTTGGCGATCCAACCGCTTTGAATTCCTTGAAGGTCGTAACTTGATCTTCCAGTTGATTCGCAAGTGTTCCCGTCAACAAAGTCACCAATCACTAACCAAGTTAGCGTTGGCCTCGTTGTTATTATTAGTAGACCCCTCAAGAGGTGGTTGTTGACGTGGTTGTCTTCTTCTAGAAGGCATTTTCTGTTAAAATATACGCTTATTAGTTCATTTATTCAATTCCTTGAATATTTTAAAGTTTAACTTTAAACATTCTAAGATTAAAGCTATAACACATAACCTTTCAAATAAATTTGATATTTTATTCATTCATAATGCTTTAAAACATATAAAAGAGATAGCATATCCGCTATTAACATCCACTTTCCCTGAACTAAACAAGTTTCGTGGATTACATACTCATACAACCCCTTTATTCATCTCAAAATAAGGGATTTAAAACATTATTTATTTACATAAATAACCACATATTATTATCACTCTTATTTTCTATCTGTGCATATTAAGACGTCGAGAGGCTTCTCTGCGCTCTTCCTCCATAATACGATATGCCATCCTACGATCCATCATGAACCACGGCGAGTCTTTAAATTATGGCGGGTAATAAAAGACTCGATCCTAGGCCCTATCAATCGCAGAATTAAAGGCATGATCCATTTCGTTCATTTTGGCTTTCTTCACTTAGAATTTAGCCTCAGCACGGTCTGCACGTTGAGTCGCCTTCATCCAAGCGTCCTCTGCTCTTGCACGCTTAGTTCATTCCTCTTTGAAGTCATCTTTTAATTTCTCCATGTCAGTCTTCATCTTCTCATTTACTGCCAACAGATCCTCATGTTGACCCTTAGTATGAACTAGGTTCCACTCCGTGTCTCCAAGTTTTGAGTCAAGTTCCTGAATCTCTGCATCCTTCTGCTCCATTGTAGCGTGATGCATCTCAACCAACTCCTTCAGTTCCTCTACATTATCCTGTAACTCTATGTTATGGTCGTACAAAGCATCAAACATCTCAGCCGATATGGAGTTTGGTGGAAACTCCACAGGATCCTCTTCCTCCTCTATCTCCGCAGACTATCCTCCTCGGGATCGGTCACATGCTCATCCTCCAGAATCAACTGTTCCCGCATAACGTGAATATCCCGGGTTTCGTCATATCTAGGTATCTGAGGTATCACCTCCCTAGCTGAACTGGATCCTCCTTCGTTAGACATCTTGACAACAAAATATTTTAAGTTTTACTTAACATTATCGATACTCGCGAGCACATAAGTTATTAACACATAGCACATAATGCCTTTTATTGTTTAGCTTCAATGGATGCCTTAATCCATTCCTTAAATTCCGATAAGAGTTAAACACCACTATATTTTCTAACTCCTTAAAGGTTACTTCCTAAGGTTTCCCCCACCTAAGGTTCATAACCTAAAGCTTTGATACCAACCTGTGATACCCCCAAATCCGGGTACTTCCTTCCCATAGGATTTGGTGCTCACTATCAAAATAATTACATCTAACTACCTATAATAAAGGATAAAAAATCAATTAATTTAAACAATAATCTTCCCTATTAAAGGGTTACATCATCTCATAAACAATCCCAAGTAATCTAACCTTAAATTATTACATAAGTTTGCGGAATACATCATAAAAGAAAACAAGTCTTATAACATAATGCATTTAAATATATTCTAATAATTCTTTAACACTTGGACATCTTTCCCTTTCCTTTGCTAGTAGATGGCTCATCGACTCTTTCAACTTTAGTGATAGTGTTAATTGCAAGAGTAAGCAAACAATTGCTCACTGATATAAAGAATAGTAATAATAACCATATGAGAATGAACAACGAATGCTGAAAATAATGAACTTGTTTTACGAATCAAAAATAGAAAAAAGTTTGAACTTTAATATCTGAGGGTCTTAAGACCACGAACTATGTCTACGGTGACTAGGTATTACTACCCCAACCTTAACAATCAATTAGACTATACAGACCCTTCTTAACGTACTTAGGGGGATCAGCCCTTTGTACCATGTATTGTGCACAAACATCTAAACGTTAACATGTACAAAATCCCCTATGTTAGGGTTGTTCGTCTCAGTTTGAATTTAGAATTTCCGTACTAAAGAGGGTTTAGCTCAGAACTAACTTATCAGTGATTCTAGAATTTTAGAACACCATTCATAATAGATTAGTTCAATCAATAAGAGTTTGCTTACTACTTGGAGGTTTAATATAATCAATATAGAATTGAACAAGGTTTTCAAAGTCAAAGACCGAATAACAACATTGTATAATTGAATAAACATGGTGTACATGCAAAGTGCTATATCCAAAAGAGTTAGAACAATCTCATTTGAATCGATGTATTAGAATAATATATGCTTTAAATAATAATATCAAGATTTAAAAAAGTAAAACTTGCTCGAGGTAACGAATTAGGTTACAAGAGCTTGTACAAACATATGTAAGATAGATTATGTTTGCTCAATTTCAACATAAAAATTAGGAACTTATACAATGATAACTTAGGAATAGAAAACTTGCATAAGTATAAAATAACAAGGATAAGTACACCTTGCTGAATAATTAAGTATCAAAGGTTAGGGATACTTGCTCAATAAAAGATTAGGATAAGAAACTTGCCTTGTATGTAAGCTACGCAAATAACAATGTTCTCCAATTACCCTACACATATCATTGGAATCGCAATAACAATTAGTTGTATTAATATTAGCTTTATGGGTTTAACCCCTCATTTAGGTCATAACCTTAACTTAACATCTAACCATGTTGATTAACACATTTAACGAATCTGAAATTACATTATAAATTAACATAAACCTCATCATTTACTTTTAACTTTCATAACATCACTTTTTGATTCATTACATAACTTAATTAACAAACACCAAATCTTTACACTTTGTGTTATAACACATTACAATCTGTTGTTGTAGCCTATGTTATGTCTTAACATCATTAACATGCTTGCTAAACTAGATTAAGTCCATTAATCATGACCTACAAAATAGGCAAATAAATAACCGCTTAGGCTCGTGGCACTACACCAGAATCCACATATCCAATTTGCCATAGCAGATCAACAAGATATTTGCGTATGTTTACACTACAGAGTCACTACTGCTTTCACTCGCTTACGCTTTTTTATACCATTTTTATGAGCGGAAATAATACTAATAATAATAAAAATAATATAAATATCAAGCTGAACTTACATTTATCAGAGTCTAATCCCAAGTACGCAACCTTTACTATATTCTTTACATGATATATAATACATATCATTATCTTAATATAGTCTAACTATTACAAAAGATACCATTAAACTTATTTTGTTTGATTTCCTTTTCACTTGTTCTTGTCTGAACCTTCAGGTTGATCATGCCTAGCTGAAAACATTTAATTTAAAGCAAGTATGAGCATTTGGGTGCCCAGCAAGTAATAATAATTAGAAATATAATTAGTTGAAAGAAATAAATGTTTTCTTTGTACATCACTTCTACAAATTTAATTTATAGTTGTGAAGTAAATCAACCGATAATAATAACATAACAATTCTATCTCAAATTTTTTAAACTACGTATTGACTATATATATTGGGTAGTCGACATACTATGAACATTTTTTTCAATTTTTGAAAAGGTTAGACAGAACTTCATCTGCAAACCGTCATAACTTACGGGCACGATGGTGTACATCCCATGGACCCTATATTGATCAATACTACATTGCAAGAACGATAGGATCGTTCACTCTGTCCGCCTTAGGCGCATAAAAGTTTTCCCGTGATCAGGATGTTCATACTTAGTCTGGAATCCGAACCAAAACAATTTGATTGGATACAAAAGGTTTTATCATATTCAACGGTATTTAACTGTGTTCAAATCGGTTAAATAGCTTAGACTTTACTTATATATATATATATATCAACATCTGTTTAAATATAATGATTATCCAAGTGGGACACTTGTATAACCATATTTCAAAATTAACGAACAGAATATATATATGAGTTATATAATATAATATCATGTTGATAAACAATGATCAGATATAATATATACGACAATAGGGTTAATAATCTAGTACAATAATAATATAATTCTGAATCTTCTTACTCATGTCCATTGCATAAAGAAAATGCAAAGGTAGGATACTTGTCTGGTCTGCTGCTTATAGTTACGCAACTTAGTTTTTATCTTTATAACGAAACCTATCATTAATAAGATTATTTTACTGATTAGAATAACATTCTATAACACATAGCACTGCTTATTGCAGTTAGCACATAACCTAATCACCTTGTCACACACATATTCAACAGTCATTAAATCACAAACAAACATTAATACAGTCAAAATATCTAAGTATAGATCAATTTACAAATATGCCTTTAAAATTAGCGGTTTTATCGGGTAATTATCGAGTCTAAGACTCTATCCTGTAGTTCAACATCTGTAAGTATTTTTAAATGACTTATAATAATTTTAAAACATTTATTATAATTTATCATGAATTTTCAAACAAACACAAATCATTATTAAATGGTTTAAATATTAAATAATTCAATTATCATTAATATTTAATTAATATTAAACTATTAATGAAACCATTGCCCTAAATGTTAAAGTTATTTATAATAACTCAAAATACTTTTAAAGTATTAATATTATCCTTAAATGATTTTTAAAAGAATTAAAATAATTTTAAATAATTACCATTAATATTAAAGTATTAATGTTTTATTTATCAAAATATTAAAAGTCCTTATTTATAACTTAAAATATTTTTAATTAATTTATTTCCTTTTTAAATGATTTTTAAAGTAATAAAACCATTTTAAAACTATTTATTTAATATAATTATTAAATAAATTAAATACCTTTTAATATTCCAAAATATTAAATATTTATGAAATATATTCAAAATAATTAAAAACTAATTTTCTAACTTTAAAATAATTTTTAATAATTTATTATGTATTTTTAATAATTTAAAATTATTTTTTCTATTTATTTAATTAAAATAATTAATTTCTCAAAAATATTTGTCGCTAAAGGGCCCTATAGCTTACGTAACCATCGCTATAGGTGTTATCGAAATGTTTCGCCAAACCTGTAAATTCATGGCAGTTTGCAGGGTAGGTGGTTTGACCACCCATAAATTCATGTTCGATAAGCTTCTGATTTGTCTAAAGTGTTCGTGTTGTAGTATGTGTGACACCCCAAAAATAGGTATACATCACCTATTCTGAGTCGCCAAATATATGGTACAGAATACAAATACAACCTTAAATATACAACATGAAATGTGAGTTTTAATACAAATATTGTCTTCTGTATAAAGATTCAAACTCAAAATAAGTCCTCAATACATTTATTATCACACTATTTCATAGAATAGTGAGGACTACTAATGCTATCATCCGGACCGTCACTCTGTTCCGACTAGTCCTCAAGTACGTTCTCATTTCAAGAGAACAATGAAAGCAAAAGGGTGAGCTCAACTAGCCCAGTAAGAAATATTATGTCTAAGATAATGCAGAATAAATTATCATTAGCCTTCAACAAGGTTAAACTGATAAAATATAACAAACATCAAGTTTAACTACAGCGGAACAAGCAATCCATTAGAAGAGTCAAGTAGAGAATAAAATCTATTATCTTCTATGATTTTGAAGGTTTTTCATTACTTTTATCGCTGAGACTCAGCTTAACAAATAATCCACATCATCCCTGCCCTACGGCCAAGGATATTCATTAGTATCACGACCACAAATTATTCATGCACTACGGGCCAAGGATATTCATGTATTCATCAATGGTCATGATCATGCCAACCACTGTCCATCAATGCACTACAACCAATGAGGATTTTTACCACATCATTTGTAACATTACGGTCATGATTATACCGAATAATCCCTGGTCATAATCATACCAAGTCCATCTATGCACTACAAAACCACGTAGATGACTTTCAACATATTATAAACATGAGGATGATGACAATTCAATAAAACAAGTTCAAGAATAAATTTTAAAGATTTATAAGTTAATTTATCCCGAACTCAATAACGTCCAAATTGTTAACATAATAATGCTTTGTGGAGTAAAATTCAAGAATGCTCAGAAAAATATTTCCATGAAAAGATACTGGATGAAGCGCAAATATCAAGGATATTCCACTAATTTCATGGAGTATAGAAGCCAAAACTTTAACCAACTGAGTATAATAGAATATATGAAACCGCAAATGGATTTTTGCCGCCATGCGATAATCCACGTGATGCATTATTCCAATGTAATAATAAAGAATGGAATAATGTAAGAATTCAAGAGGCGTAATCAGATGTATAAAAAGTTATTCCAATGTAATAATAGAGAATGGAACCAAAGTTATGCATAACCCAAGCATGCATGTGATATTCCAAATGTAATAATAAAGAATGGAATTGTGTCATGCGTAATCCGCATGCATGGATGTTCCAACAAAATAATAAATAATGGAACCCAGTCATGCGTAATCCGCATATAATAATAAAGAATGGAATAACAATGAATTCACTGTGCATGCGATAGACCGCATGCATAAAAAGTTATTCCAATGTAATAATAAAGAATGGAATAATGTAAGAAGTTCACCATGTATGCGGTACTTGGCATAGACAAAGTTATTCCAACATAATAATAAAGAAAGGAATAACAACCCTTACGAGTATTGAAAGAAAATAACTCTCTTCATGAATACGAAAGAATAATACCACTTACGAGTACAACAAATAATATCCCTTACCGTAAAAAGAAGAGTATTCCAATCGGTAGGGGCGAGGATATTCTTGAAGAAAACTTATACTTGCTTTTCTACGCTCAAAGCTTCTGAAAACTCTAAAGAAATACGCTTAAGATTATAGAAGAAGAATTCTCTGAATTTCTGGTGTGATTTCAATTCTAACTAAGCATCCTATTTATAGGAGAATTGAAAGGATACTATGCAATAAAATATAATATATTCTAAATATATATATATATATATATATATTATTTAAAATCTAAAAAAACAAGTAACTTTATAAAAGTATTCTGTTTTATATAAAAAGATTTTACTATGCAAAACACTATGCAGGCACTATACAACACTATGCATAATAAAATATAATATATTATATTTATAGTCTAATAAAACAAATACCTTTATAAAAGTATTCTATTTTATATAAAAAGATTTTACTATGCAAAACACTATGCATAGTAGAATATAATATATTCTATTTATAGTCTAATAAAAAGATAACTTTATAAAAGTATTCTGCTTTTATATAAAAGATTTTCTGTATTATTACATTAATAATACTAATAAACCAAAAATTATCATCATTATTATAATTCACAATATTAATCGACTGTGTCGCTCCTGTGAAAGATGGGGCTTTCAATAAGGATTTCTCCCCATCATGCGCGCAATTAGGTGACCAAACCTCTCCTCGATGTAACTTCTAGATATCGTTAATATTGCAAATAATAATATTAATAACTTTGTCATCTCAATTATTAATTTAATAATATATAAAATATTGACAATAATTGAATCAAATAATGTGAGATACTATGCATTAATTATCAGAATAATAATTGAACAAAATCGAGTGATTTCTCACGTAAGCATCAATAATCAATATCGTGTGCTACTATGCAACCACGCCAGATTCGTGTACTTTTAACACCGGTGTTTCAACAGCTTAATTCAGTAAAACTTCCGTCGTTATTTTCATAAAGTATTTTGTCGCTTTCTCAATCCGATAATAATTACATGTAGGGGTCCACCATCGATCGTGTCGTTTATACGAATATTCCTGTTAAAACGAATATTCCCCACCAATCGAATATTATATAACAACTTGCGTACTTTGAAAAATTTATAAATATTACTTATAACTATAACATTATATCAAATTCATTCCATAATATTCAAAAATGATATTTATAGAAAATTCATCTTTATTCATAAAAGTTGGGGTCTTACAGTATGCATGTAATACTACAATCCTAATCACGTTCTATGGCCATAACATAAGAAATCAGAGAGATCTGGGCTTCAGAAAACCTTGTCAGAAGCTGTTCTTCATTTTTGGGTTTTCCAAAAATGAAGAACAGTCCGAGTTGGCAACTTATGATCTTCATAACTTGCAACACATGAACTATTTTTGTGTTTTCAAGGTTTCAGTATGTAAACAACATGTAAGAGTAGAGATATAATACATAAAACGAACATAAAAATAATACAATCGCCAGATCGAGAACGACCAAACCTCATGGGAGACATTGCTTGCAAGCGTTTTTCGGGTTACCCGTAAAAAGTTCTTCATGATCTTGCATCTACTTTGTGGCCGTACCAATCGTGATCAACCAACCTGATTATTTAGTGATATAAAGGCATGACTTTGAAGTTTATGTAACATACTATAATCTTATTACAACAACAAGAACAACACAATACAAATCTGACAGATCAAGAGTCATACAAATCTTATCAGACATGATCTCAAGGCGCTTTTGGGTTACCTGCATTGCCAACCATATGTTCTTGATTGACGGTCTTTGACCACTAATAACATGCAATCCTGGTGAATGATCTGACTTGATTGTAGTTCCGAACACGATCTCCCAAAGATACAACAAGATCAAACACTTAAACAACAAAAACACATATCATACAAAGATCTATGAGGACTGACATTACGTTGTCAGAGCACAAAATAACCTTTTTCCAGTTTTTGAAAAACTTAAATTTTGAGCACTTTAATGTTATGGATCTAACATGTGCCAACCCAGATCACTTATAGACACTACATAGAACATATTACAACACATAAACACAACTTTTAACAGAAGATCAAGGGTCGAATTTTTGATTAGGGTTTTATACCTTTATGCATCAATTCTTGGTTCTGAGCTTCTAGATCTGTTATGGTGATCGTGGGGCTTGAATATGGGACTGATATGCCTTAAGATTTCGTAGGTTTTGAAAGAGAGAGGATTGGTAGCGAGCAAGTTGACCAAATGGACTTGAAAAATGAATTTTCTCTCTCTTAAATCTATATATATTCACTTGA
The DNA here is from genome assembly GCA_020205605.1 of Panax ginseng. Taxonomy (NCBI): domain Eukaryota; kingdom Viridiplantae; phylum Streptophyta; class Magnoliopsida; order Apiales; family Araliaceae; genus Panax; species Panax ginseng. Next base: position 94,448,906 of record CM035138.1, read on the forward strand.
TGCAATGTATTTGCTGAGGTTGCTGCTGATTTGCTGAGATTTTGATCACATGGGTTGGCATAAGGTTGGTAAACAACTCTCACTAGGTCAAGATCTAACATTCTAGCTTTAATAATGCAAGGGCAAAGTGGTCTTTTCCATTACAATTTTAATGGCACCTTGGTCATTTGGCAAACCCTTAGGGTTTGATCCTTAGGGTTTAACCCTAAGGTTTTGCACATTAAATTTGGAGGATTTCTAGTTAGGGTTTAAAAATAAAAATAAAATTAGTTTCTTGAAAAAATGAAATTTAGAGCTTCCTAATTACAATAAATTTTCTAATTACATAAAACATGAATATTAGGTTTAGGTTTTACTAAATACAATTAAGATTGCTAATTTAGCAATTTGGACTCCAAGTTGATAATTAGGGTTCCTAATTTAGAAATTATGGTTTCTAATAATTAAGGATTTCCCTAATTAGCGTTATATTTAATAATACCCGACATTAACCACTTTAACGCGATTACATAACTTCTTGAACTCTCATTGAGTTCCAATTAGGGTTTTTAGTTTAGTAATTAGGGTTATAATTTAAATATTAGGGTTTCTAAAATTAGGATTTCAAATATTAATTAGGGTTTCACTAATTAACATTAAATTCTATAGTACGTAACATAATTCATTTAACATAATTACATAACAGTCTCGAACTCATAATTGAGTTTCAAATTAGCGTTTCCATCTAGCAATTAGCTAATTATTATTTAAGGTTTCTAATTTTAGAAAATAGGGTTTTAAATTACTAATTAGGGTTTTCCACATAATAATTAGGGTTTTCCTAATTAAAATTAAATTCTAATAATACATATCATATACCACATAACATAATCACTAGACATATTTTAAAGTCTCATTTGACTTCAAAACTATGGTTTGTCAGTAAAATTAAGGTTTTGCATATTATAATAAAACTGCTCCCCGGATTAACCTTATACACATACCATACACATTTATAACACTAACAAATAATAATATAATATTATTATTCTCATTCCTCGATAAAAATCCAAAATTAGGGTTTGAATTCCATATCTGATTTATCTGGCATATATAGCTTTATTAATTAAGTTAAAATAATTAACTTAATTAATATAAATTAAATTCATATAATAAAATAAAATAATTATTATAATAATTCTAATAACCATTTCATATATTATTTAAATAATATAAAATCATATTTTCAGAGAAAATAATTAATAAAAACATTTCTACTATAAAATTAATTATTATAAGAATATAGTTTATAATGTGCAATAATTCTAAAATAAATTTATTTGTAAACATTCATGTAATAAATATATTTTTATTTATTACATAATTACATACGCTTTATCTTGTACAAATCCTCATCTTTAAAATAAAAAAAATTATATGCAAAATTTCTGATTTAATTATATAAAAATATCGGGTTGTTACGCAGTCTACGAACTCCGAGATCTACTATCTTGCAGACTACGATTCTGCCTCGACAGCTCTCGAGTTTTCCTGGACTCTCCTAGCGCAGACCGATTTCAGTGCGGTGCTTTCGATAATCGATTAAGATATATGTGACGCCCCCAAAATAGGTATACATCACCCATCTTGAGTCGCCAGATACATGGTATAGAATTCAAATACAACTTAATAATACAACTATCGTGTACAATACGACAAAACATAAACTGTGAGTTTGAATACAAATATTGTCTACTAGAGAGTATACAAACTCAAAAGAAGTCCTCATTACAATTATTATCACACTATTTCACGTATATGGTGAGGACTACTAATGCACCATCTAGGACCATCACTCGCTCCCCGACTCGTTCTAGCTATATTCTCATTTCAAGAAGAGACGGTGAAAGAAAAGGTGAGCTCAACTAGCCCAAAGAAGAAATATTATGACTAAGATAATGCGTAATAAATTATCATTAGCCTTAAACAATGTTAAACCGATACAATATAACAAACATCAAGTTTAATCGCATCGGAACAAGCAATCCATTAAAAGAGTCAAGTAGAAATAAAATCTACTATCTTTTATGATTTAAAAGGTTTTTCATCACTTTTATCACGGGACTCAAATTTTAATAAATAATCCACATCATCGAATCACCCATGACTACTACCAAGGATATTCTTTAGTATCATCGACCACAATTATCCATGCACTTCACGCGCCAAGAATATTTGTGTATTCATTAATGGTCATGATCATGCCAACAATCGTCCATCAATGCACTACGGGCCAATGAGAAATTTTACCACATCATTTGTAACATTACGGTCATGATTACAATCAATAATCCTCGGTCATAATCATACCAAGTCCATCTATGCACTTTCAAATACGATGACTTTCAAAAACATAAACATGAGGATGATGACAATGATATAAGAATTCAATAAAACAAGTTCAAGAATTAATTTATCCAGAACCAATAACGCTCAAATTGTCAACATGATAACGCTTTATAGAGTAAAATTCAAGAATGCTCGTAAGAATATTTCCATGAAAGATATTTGGATGAAGCGCAAATATCAAGGATATTCCACTAATTTCATGGAGTATAGAAGTCAAAACTTTAACCAACCGAGTATAATAAGGAATGGAATAACAAAAGAAATCACTAGGCATGCAATAGACCAATTGCAGGTTTATTCCAACGAATAATAATTAACGAGAACCAGTCCGTCGTAAAATGCATGCAGAGCGGTGATATTCTAACAAAATAATAAAAACGCAATCAGTCCGGCGTAAACGCATGCATGTAAGAATATTCCAACAAAATAATAAAGATTTAAATCGGTCCCATGTAAAAACACACAGACAAGATATTCCAATGTAATAATAAAGACGGAATCGGTCCATATAAAAAACGCATTGCATGTGATATATTCTAACAGAATAATAACGAATGGAATAACAGAATAATTTCACCAAGTATAGGGTAGCCCGCGTATACAAGTTATTCCAACCGAATAATAAATAATAGAATAACAGAAGTTCTCTTCATGAATACAAAAGAAATAATATCCCTTACGAGTACAACAAATAATATTCCCTACCTTAAGAAGAAGAGTACTAGATATATAAGTAGTGAAGTAGCAAAATACTTTTCTTCTTTCTCTCTATAACTTTCTCTCTCTAGAGTTTCAGTGAATTCGTAAGAAAATAATGAAGGAATGAGCTTCTATTTATAGAAGAATTGAAGGGATACTGTTTAGTCCGTGTGCACCGAATGCTTTCACAGATGAATTATTTAGCAGTGGCGTGTATATGCTAGGCCATGAATTTTCAAGCATTATCAGTACAGAACAAAACAAGTTATATATGTATAATTAATCACATGGTAATTACACACCCACACCAATATTATATATATAATAACATATAATAACTGTACTCTTTTCACACCACCCATGGCTAGACTTTCTTCCCCCATCCATATCAATGCTCCACCAAAACCCACTAACATATAAATATATATCAATCACCACTTTCTTAATTCCCCCACCCGACATCTCTCTTTCTTTTATTTTCTTTCCCTACCCCACATGTCAACTTTATATATATATAATATATATAAATATCAATCATATATATATATATATATATATATATATATATATATATATATATATATATATATAATAATGAAACAAAACTGAGATAACTTTTCACGTAAGCATCAATAATCAATACTGTAGCTACTATGCAACCACGCCATTCATCGTATTTTTTAACACCGGTGTTTCAAACAGATTAATTCAGTAAAACTTCCGCCGTTATTTTCATAAAGTATTTTTGTCATTTTCTCAATCCGATAATAATTCTATTGTGGGTCCACCAATAATTGTGTGTGGTTGTATTTAATATTCCTGTTAAAACGAATATTCCCAGACCAATCGAATATTATATAACAACTTGCAGTATTTTGCAAAATTTATAAATATTACCTACAACTATAACATTATATCAATTTCACTCCATAATATTCAAAATAATATTTATAGAAAATTCATCTTTATTCAAAAGTTGGGGTTTTACAACCTCCCTTCTTATGAAATTTAGCCCTCGAAATTAGAAATCGATACTGGTATATCAAGAGGTAAGGATACCTTGATTTCATTTCAGATTCTAACTCCCAAGTCATTTCCTCAAGATCGTGGTTTCTCCACAAAACTTTCACTTGAGGTATAACCTTGGAGCGTAGAATATGTTCCTTCTTATCCAAGATTTGAACATGAACCTCTTCATACGTCAAATCTTCCGCTATTTCATCTGGTTCTAACTCAATAATGTGGTTCGGGTCTTCCACATATTTACATAACATGGATATGTGAAAAACGTTATGAACACGAGACATACTTGGCAGAAAAGCTTAGTCCATAGCCACGCTCCTACTCGATTGAGGATTAAAAATGGGCCAATGAATCAAGGATTGAGCTTTCCTCTCTTTCCAAATCTCGTAACTCCTTTCCATGGAGCAACTTGTAATAACACATGATCTCCTATATTAAATTCCACGTCCTTTCGATGAAGATCAGCATAACTCTTTTGTTGATCTTGTGAGATTTTTATACGTTGTCGGATCGTTTGAATCTTTTCTGTAGTCATACGTACCAACTCCAGTCCCAACAACGTTGCTTCACCTACCTCATCCCAGCATACTGGAGAACGACACTTTCTTCCATACAACGCCTCGAATGGAGCCATGCCAATGCTTGCTTGATAACTGTTGTTGTAAGAAAACTCCACCAACGGTAAGAACTTGTCCCAACTTCCCTTGAAGTCAAGGACACAGAGTCTTAATAAATCTTCTAGAGTTTGAATAGTCCTCTCTGATTGTCCTTCCGTTTGAGGATGATATGCCGAACTAAATCGTATATCCGTGCCCATAGCTTTTTGTAAACTAACCCAAAATCGTGAAGTGAATCTTGGGTCTCGATCAGAAACTATGGATACTGGCATACCATGCAATCTTACAACCTCGTTTATGTATATATGAGCAAGATGTTCAAGTGTATAAGTTTCTCGTATTGGTAAAAAAATGAGCAGATTTGGTCAATCTATCAACAATGACCCAAATTGCATCAATGCCTTGAGAAACCTTGGGAAGACCAGTAACGAAATCCATGGTAATGTGCTCCCACTTCCATTCTAGAATTTCAAGTGGTTGCAATGGACCTTTTGGTACTTGATGCTCCGCCTTGACACATTGACAAGTTAGACACCTTGAGATAAACAATGCTATCTCTCTCTTTATATTGCTCCACCAAAATGTATGACGAAGATCATGATACATTTTGGTACTCCCAGGATGGATTGCAAACGGTGTGTTGTCAGCGCCCATCATGATTTTATACTTTAACTTTCGTGGTCGTTAGGAACACAAAGTCTGGAGTTGACTCGAAGTATTCCTTCTTCATCGATTCTTGCTTCTGGCATAACACCTTCTTGCACTTTCTTCCTCATACACATCAGCTCCAGGTCTGTAGCTTGAGCAGCTTTAACTTTATCAATTAAAGTCGGTTCTACTCGTATATTCACCATCATCACATGGGTCCCTGGAGTCTTTAACTCTATCTCCATCCTTTGTAAGTCACACAAAATGGGCTTTTGTGTTGTCAATATTGCACTCATACCCGCATATGATCTTCTACTCAATGCATCAGCTACCACGTTCGCTTTTCCAGGATGGTATTGGATGGTATGATCATAATCTTTCAATAGTTCAAGCCAACGTCATTGTCGTATGTTGAGTTCCTTTTGAGTGAAGAAATATTTGATGCTTTTATGATCCGTAAAGATCTCCACTTTCTCCCCATACAAGTAATGCCTCCAAATCTTTAGTGCAAGAAGATAATAGGCGCCAACTCTAGATCATGAGTAGGATAATTCCTCTCATATTCTTTGAGTTGTCGTGAGAGGCATAGGCTATGACTTTCCCATGTTGAATGAGAACACATCCTAACCCTTTTCCCGGCTACATCACTTGTAGATGACAAATCCCTCCAACCCGGATGGTATTGTCGTAATAAAAATTTGAAATGAGTCTCCTCTCGAGTTCTTGAAAACTTTTCTCACATTCTTCGCCTCCAACCGAACTTTGTATCTTTCCGAGTCACTTGAGTTAGTGGAGTAGCGATTCGAGAAAACCCTTCTACGAATCTCGATAATAACCAATTTAAGCCGAGAAAGCTACGTGCTTTCTGGTCATCGATTTAGGTTGCTCCCGACTTTGAATAGCTTCAATGTTTGCTTGGGTCAATGATATTCCATGACTTGATACCACGTGCCCAAGGAATGCTACTTCCTCAAGCCAGAACTCGCATTTCTTCAACTTGGCATAAAGCTTATACTCACGAAGCTTTTGGAGTATCAGCCTTAAGTGTTGCTCATGATCTTCACGGCTTTTGGAATAAATAAGGATGTCATCAATAAAGACGACCACAAAGTGATCTAAATATTCCTTGAATACTCGGTTCATCATATCCATGAAGGCAGCAGGAGCATTATTCAATCTAAAAGACATGACTAGGAATTCATAATGCCTGTACCGAGTTCTGAAAGCTGTCTTTGGAATGTCATCGGTTCTAATCTTCAATTGGTGGTACCCGGAACGAAGATCAATCTTTGAAAAGAATTTGGCGCCTTGCAACTGGTCAAACAGGTCATCAATACGTGATAATGGGTACCTATTTTTGATGGTGACATGATTCAACTCCCGATAATCAATACAAAGTCGCATACTCCCATCGTTTTTCTTCACGAATAGAACAGGAGCACCCCAAGGAGAAGTACTAGGATGAATAAATCCAATATCTAACAATTCCTGCAGTTGAGTCTTTAACTCCTGAAGTTCAATAGGAGCCATTCGATATGGGGCTTTGGAAATGGGTTTTGTACCAGGTTCAAGGTCGATACAAAATTCAATTTTACGCTACGGGGTAGGCGGGAAGTTCTTCGTGAATACGTCAAGAAATTCATTAACAATAGAAATATCATTCAAAACCGATTTATTTTTTGTTTAGATCTCGACGTGGGCTAAGAAAGCTTGACATCCGTTTTTCAATAAACGAATAGCTTTATGGCTTGAGCTGACCGTGATTGATTTTAATGGTTTGGTCGCTTGAATTCGCATAAAAGGTTGATTAGGAATATGAAAGCTAACAACCTTACGAAAATAATCAATTTTAGCATGATGAGTAGTTAACCAATCAATCCCTAGAATCACATTAAATGCAAGTATTTTCAATGAAATAAGATCAACAGGTAATGTGAGGGTACCGATTTGAACCAAACAAGACTTATAAATAGTGGATGTAATGAAGGTTTCTCCCAACAGAGTTTCAACAGACAAGTCAAAATCTAATTTCTCCAGAGTCAAATTTAATCGTTGAGCGCAAGTAGGAGAAATAAAAGAATGGGTAGAACCGGTATCAAATAAAGTATAGACTTCGCTAGAGTTTATGATAAGCTTACCCATGATGACCTTGTTCGGGTTCCTTACTTTCTAGGAGGTCACAACAAACGCTCTCCCTTGCACTACCGGCTTTGACTTTTTTGGGACGACTTTTGGTGCCTCCATCCTGGCTGAACTTGTCTTTGTTGAACGACAAAATCGGGCTAAGTGACCTTCTCTTCCACAATTATAACATGTTTTGGACGGCATTGCGCAGTTTGGACTGATGTGTCCCTCCCCTCCGCATTTGAAGCATATGATAGGTTGTCGTTCTCCTTCTTTAACAACGGGTGCTGGTGCTGACGTCCTTCCATCATTGTTGAATCTCCTTTTCTTGAAATGTTCATTTTTACTGTCTTGGCCATGATTACCACCGAAGTGGTTACTATTTCTGGCATGTTGATTCCCTCCACGTTTGTTGTCACCGTTTCGATGACTGATACCACTGGTATTTTCATGCTGCCGGCTGCTTTCTCTTGGTTGCGTTGACTCATTACCACGCTCCAATAACTGAGCCCTATTTACAACATCTGAGTACAAACACAGTTTATGAGAAATAAGATATTGACGTATCTCCAGTTTCAAACCTCTTAAAAACATTCGCATCATTCGCTCCTCATTATCGACCAAATGGGATGAAAACCGGGATAACTCCGCAAATTTAGCCTCGTATTGCTACACGGTCATATTGTTTTGTTCCAATTTGATAAACTCCACTTCTTTCATGTGACGAATACTCTCAGGAAAGTACTTGTCGTTGAATAGCTCTTGGAATTTCTCCCAAGACATCTTGAGTGCGTCAGGCTGGGTACGTTTTACAGATTCCCGCCAGTAATCTACCTCTTCACGCAACATGAAGGTGGCGAAGGGAACCTTTTGCTCCTCAGAGCATCCCAAGACATCAAATATCTTGGTGATCTCCTTTATCCATGCTTCATCTTTAAGTGGTTTTGGCTCTCCAATAAACTCCGGTGGTCCCACTCCTTGAATCATTGCTTAGCGGTGACTGTCCGAGAGTTTCGAAGTTTCACCTACATTTTGGTCGGGGAGCATTCTCACCGATGTTGGATGAATTATATAAAGCCTCTAAACAATCCATCATTCATCATATGGTCCGTGTTGTTGTTTGCATGAGGATTGTCGCCTTTCTGATGAACATTATCCTGATTATTGATATGTGGAGACTCAACGGCCTCTTGTGCTCCATTGCTATTCTCAACATTCTCGGATGTCATTTTCGAGATCTCGCCACAAAACAAGGGTTAGTTGACATGTAACATATTATCTCTAAACTCTGACCAACCAATTTAAATACAAAATAAATTTAAATAGGTCATACTAGCGAAGGAATTCCCCGTCTCTCCCCTCCTAGTTCTAGTCTCACATCTTAGCCAGGGATCATATCCTTAAGCTTTGATACCAACTGTGATGCCCCCAAAATAAGTTTACATCACCCATCTTGAGTCACCAGATACATGGTACAGAATTCAAATACAACTTAATAATACAACTGTCGTGTACAATACGACAAAACATAAACTGTGAGTTTGAATACAAATATTGTCTACTAGAGAGTATACAAACTCAAAAGGAGTCCTCATTACAATTATTATCACACTATTTCACAGAATAGTGAGGACTACTAATGCACCATCTAGGACCATCACTCCGTTCCCCGACTCGTTTCAGCTATATTCTCATTTCCTGAAGAGAACAGTGAAAGAAAGGGTGAGCTCAACTAGCCCAGTAAGAAATATTATGACTAAGATAATGCAGAATAAATTATCATTAGCCTTAAACAGTGTTAAACTGATACAATATAACAAACATCAAGTTTAACTGCAGCGGAACAAGCAATCCATTAAAAGAGTCAAGTAGAGAATAAAATCTACTATCTTTTATGATTTAAAAGGTTTTTCATCACTTTTATCATTGGACTCAAATTTTAATAAATAATCCACATCATCGAATCACCCATGCACTACTACCAAGGATATTATTTAGTATCACGACCACAATTATCCATGCACTACGGGCCAAGAATATTTGTGTATTCATTAATGGTCATGATCATGCCAACAACTGTCCATCAATGCACTACGGGCCAATGAGGACTTTTACCACATCATTTATAACATTACTACCATGATTACACCGAATAATCCCTCGTCATAATCATACCAAGTCCATCTATGCACTACTGGCCACAAATGACTTTCAAAAATATAAACATGAGGATGATGACAATGATATAAGAATTCAATAAAACAAGTTCAAGAATTACTTTATCCAGGAACCAATAACGTCCAAATTGTCAACATGATACCGCTTTGTAGAGTAAAATTCAAGAATGCTCGTAAGAATATTTCCATGAAAAGATCTTTGGATGAAGCGCAAATATCAAGGATATTCCACTAATTTCATGGAGTATAGAAGTCAAAACTTTAACCAACCGAGTATAATAAGGAATGGAATAACAAAAGAAATCACTAGGAATGCGATAGATCAAGACAGGCGAGTTATATTCAAACATAATAATAATTAACGGAACCAGTCCGACGTAAAATACATGCATGTGATATTCCAACAAAATAATAATGACATGAATCAGTCCTACAGTAAAGCGTATGAGACGTGATATTCCAATGAATAATAAAGACGGAATCAGTCCGATGTAAAACGCATGCATGTGAAATTCCAAATGTAATAATAAAGATGCGAATCAGTCCCAAGAAATGCATGTAGCGTGTGATATTCTAATGTAATAATAACGAATGGAATAACGTAAGAATTTTACCAAGTATAGGTTACCTGCAGATACAAAGTTATTCCAACCTAAATAATAAATAATGGAATAATGTAAGTTCTCTTCATGAATACAAAAGAAATAATACCCTTACGAGAACAACAAATAATATTCCCTACCTTAAGAAGAAGAGTCTTCGATATATAAGTAGTGAAGTAGCGAGAATACTTTTCTTCTTTCTCTCTATAACTTTCTCTCTCTAGAGTTTCAAAGAATTAAATAAGAAAATAATGAAGGAATGAGCTTCTATTTATAGAAGAATTGAAGGGATACTGTTTAGTTCGTGTGCACCAAATGCTTTCATAGATGAATTATTTAGCAGTGGCGTGTGAATGCTAGGCCATGAATTTTCAAGCATTATCAGTAAAGAACAAAACAAGTTATATATGTATTATTAATCACATGGTAATTACACACCCACACCAATATTATATATATATATATAACAACATATAATAATTGTACTCTTTTCACACCACCCATGGCTATACTTTCTTCCCCCATCCATATCAATGCTCCACCAAAACCCACTAACATATAAATATATATCAAGCACCACTTTCTTAATTCCCCCACCCGACATCTCTCTTTCTTTTTTTTTTCTTTCCCCTACCCCCACATGTCAACTTTACATATATATAATATATATAAACTAGTAATTGCCCGTGCCTGAAGGCACGACATAACAAAAAAATAGATTAAAATTCGAAAAATACTACATCTTTGCAACCTAAAATAACTTACAATCAGACATAACAATTATCATAATTCACCATACCACCACAATAATTAATACAAACTCGCTACTAATTTCTAACTACCAAAACATCAAGCTAGTCGCTACTAATTTTAAGAAATTTCGGTAGAGTTTCCTTCAAAAATAGATATCTGAAAAAATCTAAACATGTCTACAAAACTTACAATCATCAATACATATCCAAACCACCAAAACAACCATCATTCCATACCCAAAATCATCATAACCATGTATAATTAGTTAATTTTACAAAAGACAGAACACAAAAAATACACACATACATAAATTAATACATACTCAATCATCAACACATATCCAACCACCAAAACATCAAGCTAGTCGCTACTAATTTCAAGAAATTTCGGCATAGTTTTCTTTAAAAATAGATATACAGAAAAATCTAAACTTGTCTACAAAACTTACAATCATCAATACATATCCAATCTAAATCTATGTTAAATCCTAAAACAAACAAATTAAAACAAATCTTTTAAAACTATATTAAACCCATAAAAGTGCCTATAAATCATCTATAAAAATGGATACCCAAAAATAAAACTTACATCACGGTACACCTTTACTTGAGTATCTAGTTTTGGCCTCCAACTTTGCAAATCCTAAGGGTCAAAATCATTAAATAAAACTATGTTAGATATACATGTGAATGAGGAAATAAAAAAAAGAGTAAGAATGCCATTTTCCAAAACCATTAATAAGGCTTAGTCAAAATGTTAAAGAGTCAAAAATATATCTTGCAACCTGAGACAAATTATTACACAGAAGATAATATTGATATATATTAAATCAAATTCTACCACTCTTTAAACAATATCCCCAAATCGTTTCATCTTAAATTCACTTTATTTTAGATGCAACCTACATGAAATTACCAAATAACATGTTTTTCCCTTCCCTTCCTCCAAATCAATTTTTTGTTGTATTCTATGATTCTAGTTTTCTAGAAAACATAGTAAACAATTTGGAAACAGTTATTTTGGAAACAGTTATTTTGAAAATGATAGTAATTACCCAATTTCAGAAAGACATTAAGAACAAAAAACTAAAAGTGGAGAGCAAAGCCAAAGAATATAGTATAAATATTAAAATAGACCTCTACGTCATGGCATATGGCAAGTTACCCACATAAAGCCTGTCAGCTTCAATTTCATCATCGTCATCATAATTTCACCTGGTTGGATGAGTTCGACTATGTCAAATGCAGCAGAGGCACAAAAGAGGGGAGAGGGAGATAGGAGGGGAAAGTAGGGAAATAGTTGGGCGGAACGGTGGTGCCTGCGATGAAAAATGGTCACTGGTAAAAATGGAAGCTTTTACTAAGGGATTTCACTTAGATATAACTTATGCTCAAGTAATTTGGGATGGATAAAATCCTTAATTTCCATGTACTTTTAAAATTGGACATTGCTCATCAACTCTCTGTTTATAATTACTCCCACTACTAAATCAACACTCCCCAGTTACTTATTAACCATAAAAGAGAATAAACACAAAAGAAAAACATTACCTAGCAGGGAAAAATCCTTCCTTCAAGAATAAAGTCACTACTATAGCAAAACTATGTAATCTATGTGTGAGTACGTGTGTGTGAAAGAGATTAGCAGTGAAAATACAACATTACAAAGTTACTAAACAGAATTTAGGAAAAACCCAAATTCTTAATCACCCATAAGAGTGAGTGAAATTTTTACCAGGGTCAGAACAGCGGAAGGTGAATTTGATGAGAAGGGGAAGGGAACTCATGTGATCGATCCATCCAACTTTTTTGATTTGTAGCCCTAATTAGTTTAATGCTCTGTTCTATTTTGTTCGAATGTGGGCTGGGAGGAAGAAAAGTAGTAGCTTCAGTTTTTACGACCGGAAGAGAGAGAATGTGGGATTTATTTGGGCGGGATTTTTTTTTGTATGATGAAATGTGAACCTTTAGATTAAGTTAGAAAAATTGAGATTCAATCTGAGCCGTTATTGTGGTTTTTCAAATTTTAAAGTGAAAATAGATTCAAATTTGGTTGTGTTTTATTATATAGATATCAATCATATATATATATATATATATATATATATATATATATAATGAAACAAAACTGAGATAACTTTTCACGTAAGCATCAATAATCAATACCGTGTGCTACTATGCAACCACGCCAGACATCGTACTTTTAACACCGTGTGTTTCAACAGCTTAACGGTAAAACTTCCGCCGTTATTTTCATAAAGTATTTTTGTCATTTTCTCAATCCGACAATAATTTCATTGTGAGGTCCACCAATGATTGTGACGTTGTATTTAATATTCCCTATTATTAAAACGAATATTCCCAAACCAATCGAATATTATATAACAACTTGCGTAGTTTGCAAAATTTATAAATATTACCCACAACTATAACATTATATCAATTTCACTCCATAATATTCAAAAATAATATTTATAGAAAATTCATCTTTATTAAAAAAGTTGGGGTTTTACAATATCTATTACATCATAAGATCAACCTAACATGCTTGATCTTTCAATGTTTATAGTCCTTGTACATCATTTCTTTTTCAGGACTTTACAAAACTATCTTGCTTATGTAGGATCAACCTAACATACTTGATCAATTCATTCTAAGTCCTTGTACACATATTTCTATTATCTATCAAAGGACTTTACAGCTTTTCTTAATGCAAGCATACTTGCATATTCATTCATATATATCATAATCAAATCATATATAAATAGGAATAACATTCACATGCTTATTCCTGACAACTTAGTATAGAAAACAACTACAACTACATTATTACAATTATCGTGCAAAATACGACAACACATATGCTGTGAGTTTAAATATATATAGTGTCTTCTAGACAGTATTCAAACTCAAATAAGTCCTCATTACAATTATTGATACACTATTTTACAAAATAGTGAGTACTGCTAAAACAACTAACTTAGAACATCACTCCATACCCCGACTAGTTCCCGCTATACTCTCGCCTCCTAAGAAAAAAAATGGAACAAAAAGGAAAAGGGTGAGCTCAACTAGCCCAGTAAAGAATATTATAACTAAGATAATGTACAACAAATTATCGTTAGCCATCAATAAATTAGATAAAATATAATGGACAACAAGTTTTAGATCAATATTCACAGCAAAAATAATAATTCATTAGAAGAGTTAAGTAGAGAATGAAATCTACTATCTTCTATGATTTAAAGTCCATCATCAATATTTTATCCATGTAACATCAATCAATACACATCTTGAATCAAATATTCATCTTTGCACTACGGGCCAAAGATATTCATTCGTATCACCAGTTGGTCATGTTCATCTTAACACATGTTCATCTTTGCACTACGGGCCAAAAATATTCAGCAGATAATCATTCATCTTTGCACTACAGGCCAAAGATATTCAATTATATCATCATTTAGGACTGATGATGATGGAAAATATTTTAAAGAAATGAATCCAGTGAGATAAAAGGACAAAGATTAAGGATTCGTACTTTAGATAATCCAAGTTCAAAAATACTCCGTAATAAACCATAGTGGAGTAAAATTCAAGAATGAAAATCAAAACATGGATACAATCAAAGATAGTAACCATAATAAACATCTTGGACAAAGAAGAGAAAATTTCATTTTTTTGTGAATAGTGTCGTATTTATGAATAGTGATGTATACGTGAATAGTAACCCCGACACAAAAAAGTAGAAATTTCATAAGAAAAATCATACTTCGTGAATAGTACCGTATTCGTGAATAGTGTCGTATACGTGAATAGTGTCGTATACATGAATAGTAACCTCGACATAAAATGGTAAAAATCTCATAATAAAATTCATACCAATATTTCGACATAATGATATTAAACGAAATAACATCATTTACGAAGAGAATAACATTCCTTACCTCAAAAAAATAGTACTTCTAGCTGAAATATCGGATATAACGCTGAAGGAAACTTGCACTGAATAGCAACTCTCAAAGTATCTAAATACTCACAAAATACACTCGATATTATAGAGAGAGAAAACTTCTGATTCTGGTGTGATTTTCAATTCTAACTAAGAACCCTATTTATAAGAAAATGTCAGAACGCCAAAGCAGACTAAATTAAATAAAATAATATTTTCAAAAATTTATACGTACACCTCCTTGACCAAATTATCAGTACACAAAAAGTGGGGCCAACCAAATTCGGCATTTTTCCATAACAACCAAAAGTGGGGCCCACCCATATTTTTAATAAAAATATTTATTTCCGAAACTTCAATAATTCATAATAAATATCCCTTTTATCAGATAAATACAAATTTTATTTCCTTTCCATAGGAAATTTAATTCTCTACAACTTTGTAGAAGAAAGTTTTTACAAATTCCAAACAGAAAATGACCGAAATCCACATCCGGCTGATTTTTAATACCTCCATTCGACAAAAAATACTTGATAAAATTCCTCAAAGATTAATTCCTTCATTTATATCCACATAAAATAAATATTTCCTTATCATATAAATCAATAATTAATTATTCATAAATAATATTACGTAATCACAATAATGACAACCAAAGTGTTCCCGTGAAAGAGGGGATTTCGATATAGATTTCTCTCATCGCACGCAATTAGGTGACCAAACCCTTTCCTGATGTAAACTTTCTTAGACATTGCCAATAATTCTATCTAATAATATTATTCAAATAATATGAATTATTGATCCGATAATGGAAAATATTATGCAAAGGACAATTATTGAAACAACAATAATATAAATTTTAACGTAGCAATTATTAAATCAATAAAATAAAATATTGAACAGTAATTACTGTAACAATTATTGAGTAGTGCCTTCTTACGTAAGAATCAATAATCTAAAAAAATATTGTATAATATCGTGCTATCGCAATTTGCAACCACGCCAGACACTTCTATTTTAACCACCGGGTATTTCAACAAAGGTTAATTCAGAATAATTACGCCGTTATTTATAAAAAAAAACTTAAACTTGTCTTTTTTTCATTCGATCGTTCTTCGTTATAGGGCCCACAAATGGCTGCGCCATCGTACGAATATTCTCCGACAGCAAAAATATTTCACGACCAAACGAATATTCCCCGACAACAATGAATATTTTATAACCACTTACTTATTTTGCAAAATTTGCACATTTCACTCATAATCCAAATTAACACCTTATTATTCACAATAATAATTAGAGAAAATTCAATTTTATTAATAACAAGTTAGGGTCTTACAACCTCCTTAATAAAATATATAATAATATAATATAATTATACTACCTCTTTAAATATTTGGAACCTATAAAATTAGTTCTCTTACTCATATACCCAAGTACACCCCTCTATTTTCCTTCCAAAATTTATCACAAAATCTAAACCTCACTACATTCTTACGTCCCTCCTCTGTCCAAGAAGGTTGTAAGTCTTGTTAAACCTGTGTACTCAAACAGAAAATTAAGTTAAAAAAATAAGAATAAAAAACAAAGTATACCGATAAATAGTACCTCATGTTCTTAAAGACTTCTAAATTGAGCGAGCTTATTAAGAATCAATACAACCTGCAAAATATTTTTAAAATCTCGTTCAATCTTAAATCGCATTAGTACAGTATCATTCAAACATAGCAAACGACAACTTTTAATTTTAATAATACATCTATTACTGAAATTTCTTCAAGCTTGAAAATACAAATATTGATCCAATTTCGAGAAGCTGAAGCTTTTATATTTTACCCTCATCTTCAAATTACATGGTTGTAAGTTATACGTTACAAAAATTCACTCAACATTTCCAAGCCACACTCTATGCACTCAACCTTTCCAAAACATTAACAAAATTTTCACTTGGCACAATCATATATAGACATACAAATAGATATATCATTACATATTTAAATGGGTAACCCAAGTGAAAAATTATGTCTAACCAAAAGTATAAAATAAAGTACAACAATTACGAATTAAGTATTGTAAAACATATACACTAAATAGATATACTTAACTCATTCAAAATCTATATCACAATAAGTTTAAGACATAATTCTTGGTAGTTTATTCAATAACCACCAACGAACCATCACATTCAAGCAAAGACCAGTCAAAAAAATTACTATATTCCAAAAAATTATAGAATTACACATGACTCATATATTGGTTTAACCCATAAATCAATCAGAAACCATAATGTAAAATATTATATATATATATATATATATATATATATATATATATATATATTACAGATTTATATATTATATAATATTTATATATTTACATACTATGTAAGTATATTATGTATAATATATAATAGATAATATAATATAATACATATATAGAGTTATATTATCTATCTTACATCTTAGATATATAATATAATATAATAATATAGTAATATAATAATATAATAATATAATAATATGATATGATATGATATAATATGATATGACATGACATGATATGATATGATACGATATGATATACCACCTCCTTAATATAATATAATTATACAACAGAACCTATAAAATTAGCTCTCATACTCCTATACCTAAGTACACCCCTCTATTTCCCTTCCTAAATTTATCACAAAATCTAAACCTCACTACATTCTTACGTCCCTTCTCTGTCCAAGAAAGTTGCAACTCTTATTAAACATGTGTTCTCAAACAGAAAATTAAGTTTTAAAAATAAGAAAAAAGAACAAAATATACCGATAAATAGTACCTCATGTTCGTAAAGACTTCTAAATTGAGCAAGCATGTTAAGAATCAACACAACGTGCAAAATATTTTTAAAATCCCGTTCAAACTTAAATCGCATTAGTACAATATCATTCAAATATAGCAAACAACAATTTCTAATTTTAATAATACATTTGTTACTAAAATTTCTTCAAGCTTGAAAATACCAATATTGATCCAATTTCGAGAAGCTGAAGCTTCTATATTTTACCTCCATCTTCAGATTATATGGTTGTAAGTTGTACGTTACAAAAATTCATTCAACTTTTCCAAGTCACAATCTATGCACTCAACCTTTCCATTCCAAGACATTAACAAAAATTTCACTTGGCACAACCATATATAGACATACAATTAGATATATTAATACATATTCAAATGGGTGCCCCAAGTGAAAATTTATGTCTAACCAAAAGTATAAAATAAAGTAAACTAATTAATAATTAAGTACTGTAAAAAAATAACACTAAATGGATATACTTAATTCATTTAAAATCCATATCACAATAAGTTTAAGACATAATTCTTGGTAGTTTATTCAATAACCACCAACGAATCATCACATTCAAGTAAGACCAATAAAAAAAATTACTATATTCCAAAAAAAGTATAAAATTACATATGACTCATATATTGGTTGACCCGTGCATCTTAAAGCCCTTCAGAGTGAGCCTCATATCTAACGGTAACATCTCTCCAACATATAGTTGTAGGATCTTTGCCCTCAATTCCTCCAATTTAATGTGCAACACTAAGGTCATGTTATCCAAGTTTATAATCTCAAGGCTCCTACTCTTCATATTTAATAAATTTAGTCACATATTTATTTATTTAGAGTTAAATTATTTATACATAACTTAAAATAAAAATTCACGTAGAGTCCACATATTAGTTAATAAAAATTGGACACATCAATTAATATGTGGACTTTACGTATAGAAATATTAAAAAATGATGTGAGATAAAAAAAAAACTGTTGTGAATGCTCTAATAGTCCCAACTCCAATTTTTTAACACAAACAAGGAACTCCAAGTTTTTTTTCTTTTTTCTCAACAGATTAGGTTTCCTTTTGAATACCTTATATTATAAATTTGGATAGTAATCAATACTTGTATATAAAGACAGCAAAAGCGATCCCAATTTAGAGTCGTCTCTTAATCAATTTGAGTCAATTTCCTTCAATTTACTAAGTTATTAACCGATTTGTCTAATCTCTTCCTCTTCTCCTCCTCATAACTTCAGTTTCTTCCCCGCGAAATCGATTCCCCACACTTTTTCTTTTGTTCCACCCCTCTTCCTCTTACTCTTTAAGTTCCACTTCCACAGAGTTCCACTTCCCCTCTCCCTCTTTCATTTCTTCCACTTCATATATATATATATATATATATATATATATATATATATATATATATATATATATCTCAGATATTCGTATGTTTATGTGGATTTATTGGCTTTATATTATGTTAAAATTTACTCTTTTGTTACAAATCAGGACATCCTTCGTCCCTCTCTTTCCTTAACCACACTCGATTTTGATTTTGTGGGCTCAAAATCGCTCGATCGATCCAATTTATTCGATTTCAAGAACATATCAGGTAATTGATGATTATTTCCTTCGTTTTATTGAATTTTTTTGATTTAATTTGTAGGGTTTTTCGATCCGATTTATTCGATTTTTAGAACAAATCAGGTAATTGTTGATTATTTCCTTTGTTTTATTGAAATTTTTTGAGGTTTTCCCTTTTATTTTTGAATGAAATTTAGTTTTAGTTTTTGAAGAAATTTGACTTTTTTGTTGGTGAAATCTGAAATTATAAATAATCATCTCTGAAGAAGTTCTGCTTTATCAATGCTTTATTCTATCCTTACTCTACTCTTTATACATGCAACATTAAGACCCGACATGTTGATGTGGGCATTGGACTTCCTTTCCTTCTTGAACTCAAATAATAATCTGGGGGACAAGTAAATAAAGGAAAACTAAATCTGAAAGATTGAAATACTTTCTAGCAATTTGAATGCCAATGGATTTTTAAAATACCAGAGAGACACAATGTGACTGAAGCACATTGTTGCATAGATTTTATGATATGCACAGTTATGTATGCAACTCTTCCAGGTTTTCTGAAGGAGATGATTATGGAACCCGGTGTCTATTTGTCAGGGGTGTGATTTGTAGGGCATTGAAATTTGTCAGTGGGGAACATAGTATAGATTCTTGAAATACGAGTTGGTAGTCCGGTGTGATTTGTAGGGCATTGAATTTTGTCAGTGGGGAACGTACTATAGATTCTTGAAGTATCATTTGGTAGTCCAGGTAATTACTTGGTTGTTTTGTCATATTCTTTACGGCCAATTTTTCCTCAATTATTATACCATACCATTGTGAATGTAGAATTAGTAATTAAATAGTGGTTGAACCATTGTGAATGTACCTCTCTTTCCCGAACCACACTCGATTTCGATTTTGTGGGCTCAAAATCGCTCGATCGATCCAATTTATTCGATTTCAAGAACATATCAGGTAATTGATGATTATTTCCTTTGTTTTATTGTAATTTTTTGATTTAATTTGTAGGGTTTTTCTATCCGATTCTGGAAGATAGTTCTGAAGAAACTTCAAAGCAAAGATGATATTTTTAATCATTTTCTGTATACCTCACTATCACATAAATGATTAAGTACTTCAGTTTAGCTTCAAGCACACGATTTACACACACAAGGGAAGCATTATTTTCTCTTAAAAAAGTTACGAATTATGATATTTTTTTACTTTGAAGATTTATTGGAAGTTTGGGAAAAATTTGGTCACCACTCTACTTGAACCTCGTAATTTATCACATTTGATATTAATTTTCTGCACATTTGCAACATACTTTTTAGGAACATAAAAGCGTCATTGTATTAAAAAGGATTCTTTCTCCAATTGTCTATTCTTGTATTAAAAGCGTCATTTGCAACCTTTCCATTCCAAGACATTAACAAAAATTTCACTTGGCACAACCATATATAGACATACAATTAGATATATTAATACATATTCAAATGGGTGCCCCAAGTGAAAATTTATGTCTAACCAAAAGTATAAAATAAAGTAAACTAATTAAGAATTAAGTACTGTAAAAAAATAACACTAAATGGATATACTTAATTCATTTAAAATCCATATCACAATAAGTTTAAGACATAATTCTTGGTAGTTTATTCAATAACCACCAACGAATCATCACATTCAAGTAAGACCAATAAAAAAAATTACTATATTCCAAAAAAAGTATAAAATTACATATGACTCATATATTGGTTGACCCGTGCATCTTAAAGCCCTTCAGTGTGAGCCTCATATCTAACGGTAACATCTCTCCAACATATAGCCGTAGGAGCTTTGCCCCCAATTTCTCCAATTTAATGTACAACACTAAGGTCATGTTATCCAAGTTTATAATCTCAAGGCTCCTACTCTTCATATTTAATAAATTTAGTCACATATTTATTTATTTAGAGTGAAATTATTTATACATAACTTAAAATAAAAATTCACGTAGAGTCCACATATTAGTTAATAAAAATTGGACACATCAATTAATATGTGGACTTTACGTATAGAAATATTAAAAAATGATGTGAAAATATCGACTTCTTTAAAATAATCTCATGTTATATTTGTTTTATCTAAAATTATGTTATATTTGTTTTATCTAAAATTATTTAAAGTGTTAAATAAAAATTAATTTGTAGGACTAGTATACTCTTACTAGTAATAACAAAGTAATCTTATTCTCAGTAGTGTGAATATAGATGGATAGGATATATCAATCATTTAAAAAAAACTAAAGATTAATTTTGTCCACAAAATTTAAATCTGGTAGGAATTATGATATTTGATTGGACATGATATTAAATAGTTCCCTATTTCAAGTTATTTTGTCATCCATATACTAGAGCATTCAAAACAGTTTTTCCAATAGACTCTCTATCCCCACATTTGAAGAATATATCAATAAATCTGTATCCAACATTTTCCTTATCCTTATATAATTTTCTATTTTAATCCCTATATATGATTTGACTCCTCAGTGTAAGGGAATCAAAATAATGTTCCCTATTTATGTAAAATGATATTTCACACCCTATTTATTGCGATTTTATGTTTGTTAAAGGATCTTATCTCATTAATTGCTTATTTGGGTATGCCTATCAAATTCACTCATTTTTATTTTTTAAACAGAGGATTTACAGAAGAAAGATAACTATAAAAAAATTTAAAAATCAGTCAAATTTTGATTTTGATCATTTTTGTAAAAAATATTACTACTAATTATAAATTTTATTATTTTATAATTAAAATAATATTGTTTTAGTTCTCATAAACACATAATGATCGTTGCACATTTTGATTTCTAGCAATATTTATTTTTAAATTAAAATAATTGTAATTTTTAAATTCAAACAACAATTACTTTTAAATAAAAAATAGTTATAACGTTCAAAACATGATTTGACTATTGGAACTTTCAAATTTTAACTTTTAAATTTTAAATTTCAAAATTTAATATTTAAGGAATCAATATTAGGAACATGTTGGGTACATATTGAAAAAATTGAAACCCTATCCTACAGAATGATCCATTAGCACTGTAGAGTAGGGATAGAGATAAAAAAACTGTTGTGAATGCTCTAATAGTCCCAACTCCAATTTTTAACACAAACAAGGAACTCCAAGTTTTTTTTTCTTTTTTCTCAACAGATTAGGTTTCCTTTTGAATACCTTATATTATAAATTTGGATAGTAATCAATACTTGTATATAAAGACAGCAAAAGCGATCCCAATTTAGAGTCGTCTCTTAATCAATTTGAGTCAATTTCCTTCAATTTACTGAGTTATTAACCGATTTGTCTAATCTCTTCCTCTTCTCCTCCTCATAACTTCAGTTTCTTCCCCGCGAAATCGATTCCCCACACTTTTTCTTTTGTTCCACCCCTCTTCCTCTTACTCTTTAAGTTCCACTTCCACAGAGTTCCACTTCCCCCTCTCCCTCTTTCATTTCTTCCACTTCTATATATATATATATCTGTATATTCGTATGTTTATTTGGATTTATTGGCTTTATATTATGTTAAAATTTACTCTTTTGTTACAAATCTGACATCCTTCGTCCCTCTCTTTCCCGAACCACACTCGATTTTGATTTTGTGGGCTCAAAATCGCTCGATCGATCCAATTTATTCGATTTCAAGAACATATCAGGTAATTGATGATTATTTCCTTCGTTTTATTGAATTTTTTTGATTTAATTTGTAGGGTTTTTCGATCCGATTTATTCGATTTTGAGAACAAATCAGGTAATTGTTGATTATTTCCTTTGTTTTATTGAAATTTTATGAGGTTTTCCCTTTTATTTTTGAATGAAATTTAGTTTTAGTTTTTGAAGAAATTTAACTTTTTTGTTGGTGAAATCTGAAATTATAAATAATCATCTCTGAAGAAGTTCTGCTTTTTCAATGCTTTATTCTATCCTTACTCTACTCTTTATACATGCAACATTAAGACCCGACATGTTGATGTGGGCATTGGACTTCCTTTCCTTCTTGAACTCAAATAATAATCTGGGGGACAAGTAAATAAAGGAAAACTAAATCTGAAAGATTGAAATACTTTCTAGCAATTTGAATGCCAATGGATTTTTAAAATACTAGAGAGACACAATGTGACTGAAGCACATTGTTGCATAGATTTTATGATATGCACAGTTATGTATGCAACTCTTCCAGGTTTTCTGAAGGAGATGATTATGGAACCCGTGTCTATTTGCTGTGGTGTGATTTGTAGGGCATTGAAATTTGTCGATGGGAACATAGTATAGATTCTTGAAATACTGAGTTGGTAGTCCGGCAGTGATTTGTAGGGCATTGAATTTTGTCAGTGGGGAACGTACTATAGATTCTTGAAGTATCATTTGGTAGTCCAGGTAATTACTTGGTTGTTTTGTCATATTCTTTACGGCCAATTTTCCCTCAATTATTACACCATACCATTGTGAATGTAGAATCAGTAATTAAATAGTGGTTGAACCATTGTGAATGTACCTCTCTTTCCCGAACCACACTCGATTTCGATTTTGTGGGCTCAAAATCGCTCGATCGATCCAATTTATTCGATTTCAAGAACATATTAGGTAATTGATGATTATTTCCTTTGTTTTATTGTAATTTTTTGATTTAATTTATAGGGTTTTTCTATCCGATTCTGGAAGATAGTTATGAAGAAACTTCAAAGCAAAGATGATATTTTTATTCATTTTCTGTATACCTCACTATCACATAAATGATTAAGTACTTCAGTTTAGCTTCAAGCACACAATTTACACACACAAAGGAAGCATTATTTTCTCTTAAAAAAGTTACGAATTATGATATTTTTTTACTTTGAAGATTTATTGGAAGTTTGGGAAAAAATTTGGTCACCACTCTACTTGAACCTGTAATTTATCACATTTGGATATTAATTTTCTACACATTTGCAACATACTTTTTAGGAACTTAAAAGCGTCATTGTATTAAAAAGGATTCTTGCTCCAATTGTCTATCTTGCCAGATGGAACACTTACCCATGATAGTTCTTATGTTAGGGAAAATGCATGGGATGATGAAGTTGAGACTTCACAGGATGATGTAAAAGATATTGTAAACCAGGATGGGAGGTTGAATACAGTAGAAAAGAAACCTATACAAGATTTGGGAATCTCAGGTTAGTTTTTGAGAGTGGGTTTTGTTCTTAACTTTATGTGAATTTTTTTTGTCTATTTGACCACATATTAGTAGTAATAAACTATTAATGACTGTAAAAGATGAACACCACAACCTATGCCATTTCATAATCTCAGTACATTGGTATTGGGAAGATTAATAGGTAAAATTATTTTGGTCATTCACTTTTTTTCTTTAATGTTATATCTAGCATATAAAATGGGATTATGATCTTGAGAAACTTTTCAAATTGGCAAGCGAATAGTTGATTTTATATTTGGCCGAGCAAGATCATTCAACAAGGTATGTACCAACCGTAATCAAATTTTTGCAAAGTTTTAATTAATTCTTGGTGATCTTATTTGTTTGTGAAGTCTACTTGGGATATAGTTTGAAAAATTAGTCGAGCTATTTATTCATTTAAAGAGCGATACCTTATACTATAATTGAAAGTAGAGGGCAGATATTTATGAAGACCATTGATACTGTTGACAAGGAGGGTATTCCCTTACATTGTGTGCTTCTTTTACAAATAATGTTAACTACTGCTGTTTTTTTTAATTCTGTTTTTAGCAATTACAGTTAAATATTGTTTACCATTTATGAGATGGTGGAGTTTGTTTCAAATATAGCATTTTCTCTGTTAATTGTTTGTTATTTGTCTTGGATTGATCTTCATTCTCAGTCTGGAGCTTCGAAAACTTGAGAAAAGAAATCTAAAAGTTTATTGGAGCCTTTTTAATTATTTTTTACACTAAATTTTAGCATTGTTCTAATATTAGATAAAATGCCCGGAACTATAGACCAATGTTACTACCATATGATTGCAACCCAAGTTGAATTCATTACAATGAAGAAAAGAAATGGGGGGAAAATAAAAAATGATACAAGTGATCTAATGCTACATTTCCCTTGGCAGTATGGCTAATTGGCTATGATGCTACTTGCAATTTCATGAAGACCTCAAAACTCAAAAATTATTAGAATACACTTCTAGCATTTGGTTTCATCAGCGCCTCAAGAAGTTTGTACGTCCACTAATCTAGCATTCCTGTCAAGTAACAATGTATGTGTCGGGGTTACCAAGTCAAATCATCAATTGGATTGAAGAAAATACACGAGAAACAAGAATATTAAAAGAAGAGAACAAGGTTAGTAATGAGTATATACTTTATACTTCACAAAATCAACATGCATCTGATATATGCATGTTGACAGATATTAAATATGCAATTGAAATAATTTCACTAACCTTCTGTTTTGGTAAATAGTGTAACTGCTTGAGATTAGACCTGACAATATAGTTGGTTAACTGTCGGGTCAACCCATATTAACTGGAACCAAATGGGTTGGTTAACTATATTTATTTATTTGGGTTGGTTATAGTTCCAACCCGGGTAACCATTTTTCGACCTATATTTTATTCCAAATCCAAATCAAAAGTTCTTATGATCTTATCAGCAAACCCACCTACCCTACCCCTACCCCCGCACCCTACCCCACCCACTCCACCCTACCCCTATCCCCATACCACCCACCCCGCCCCACCCTACCACACCACCCCACACCACCCTACTCCATCCACCCCACCCTACTCCCACTCCACCCTACCCTACCCACCCTACCCCCCTACCCCCACCAAACCTCCACCCCACCCACCCTACCCCCATTTCACACCACCCACCCCTACCCCACCTACTCCACCCACCCTACCCTACCCTACCACCCACCTACCCCTACTTAGAAGACCCCAACTTTTTGAATAAAGATTAAATTTTCTCGAAATATATTTTTGAATATTATGGTGTGGATTTGATATAATGTTATAGTTGTGGGTAATATTTACAAATTTTGCAAAGTACACAAGTTGTTATATAATATTCGATTGGTCGGGGAATATTCGTTTTAACAAGGAATATTCGTACAATGGCACAATCATTGGTGGACCCCCACAACGGAATTATTATCGGATTGAGAAAACGACAAAAATACTTTATTAAAATAACGGCGGAAGTTTTACCGTTAAGTGTTGAAACACCCGGTGTTAAAAGTACAAGAATACGCTGCGGGTTGCATAGTAGCAGACACGGTATTGATTATTGATACTTACGTGAGAAGTCACTCAGTTATACTCAATTATTGCTACAGTAATTTCTGCATCATAACTATCATATTATGGATTCAATTATGGTCAGTATCATCTGCATAAAATGTTTTTTTATTAAATCAATACTTGAGACGATAAAGTTATTCATATTATAAACTGCAATATTTACAATGTCTAGAAGTTCTGTTAAGGAGAGGTTTGGTCACCTAATTGCGCGCCAATATGGAGAAATCCTTATTGGAAACCCCCTCTTTTCTGGGAACGACCTGGTTGATAAATATTGTGAGTTATAATATTAATGATGAATGTTGTTCGGAGTTGAATTTGGAGACGTGGACGTGATATTTGAGTCCGAAACGACCAAATTAGTAAAAATAGTCTATAAACACAAAATTTTCTGGGATTCACTATTTGGTCAAAAATCAACAGTTGACTTTTTTCTCGAAAAGTCAAACTTCAAAATTTCAAAATTTATATTTTTGATAAAAATAGTTTCATTATGTTGGAATTGTTTGTGTTAGTGAAAATCGACATTTATTCGATGATAATTGATGTTCAGGGTTATATCGATAAATCGGGTAATTTATCTGGATAAATGTGCAAGTAATTGCTACTAATTCACATGCTTATATAACTATTTGTTCACATATGTGTACTATTGAATCACATTATTTACTATTAGGGGAGTTGGTGCAAGATTGATAATACTTGCATGACTAAGTTAAAAATGGAGGTATAGATGGAGGTATTATACTGTAATTCGTATTTTTCACATGATTATACTATTGATTCACATGATTGAACTATTGATTCACATTATTTACTATTAGGGGAGTTGGTGCGAGATTGATAATACTTGCAGGACTAAATTAAAAATGAAAGAAAAGTTGGAGATATTGTACTGTAATTTTCGAGCCCCAAAACGTGCAATTATCGAAACTATATTTTTCTATAAATAGAAGCTCATTCTTCCTTCATTTCTCACCAATTCACAAAAGCTTTAGAGCGATTATTATAGAGAGAAATTATAGAAAGAAGAAGAGAAGTCTGCTACCTCACTATTTCAGTATCCAGTTTTTCTAAAGGTAGGGAGTATTATTTCTTTCTTATCTATGAAGAGAACTTATGTTATTCCATTCTTTATTATTCTGTTGGAATAACCTGTATACGCGGGCTACCCTATAATTGATGAAATTCTTCTGTTGTTCCATTCTTTAGCATTCTGTTGGAACATCCTGTCTGTGCGCTCTACGCCGGACTGGTTCCGTCTTTATTATTTTGTTGGAATATCCTGTCTATGCGTTTTACGCCGGACCTGATTCCGTCTTTATTATTCTGTTGGAATATCATGTCTGTGCATTTTACGCCGGACCTGATTCCGTCTTAATGATTCTGTTGGAATATCCTGTCTCTGCGTTCTCACGCCGGACTGATTCCGCCTTTTTATTATTACTGCTGAAATATCCTCATCATACATGCGTTTTATGCCGACTTTATTCCGCCTTTATTATTACATTTAGAATATCACATGCTCAATGCTTTTACGCCGGACCTGATTCCGTTATTTATTATTCTGTTAGAATAACCTACATGTGCGGTCTATCGCATGCCTGGTGATTTCTTTTGTTATTCCATTCCTTATTATACTCAGTTGGTTAAAGTTTTAACTTCTATACTCCATGAAATTAGTGGAATATCCTTGATATTTGCACTTCATCCAGTATCTTTTCATGGAAATATTCTTCTGAGCATTCTTGAATTTTACTCTATAAAGCAGTATCATGTTGACAATTTGGACGTTATTAGTTCCTGGATAAAATAATTCTTGAACTTGTTTTATTGAATTCTTATATCATTGTCATCATCCTCATGTTTATATTTTGTTGAAAGTCATCTGTGGCCTATAGTGCATAGATGGACTTGGTATGATTATGACCAGGGATTATTTGGTGTAATAATGACCGTAATGTTACAAATGATGTGGTAAAAGTCCTAATGGGCCCGTAGTGCATTGATGGACAGTTGTTGGCATGATCATGACCATTATTGAATACACAAATATTCTTGGCCCGTAGTGCATGGATAATTGTGGTCGTGATACTAAAGAATATCATTGGCCGTAGTGAAGGGGTGATTCGATGATGTGGATTATTTATTAAAAGCGGAGTCCCAAATAAAAAGTGATGAAAACCTTTTAAATCATAAAAGATAGTAGATTTTATTCTCTACTAGACTCTTTTAATGGATTGCTTGTTCACCGCTAGCTTTAAACTTGATGGTTGTTATATTGTATCAGTTTAACATTGTTGAAGGCTAACGATAATATATTCTGCATTATCTTAGTCATAATATTTCCTACTGGGCTAGTTGAGCTCACCCTTTTACTTTTATTGTTCTCTTCAGGAAATGAGAACGTAGTAGGGACTAGTCGGGAAACGGAGTGACGGACCAGATGATAGCATTAGTAGTCCTCATTATTCTATAAAATAGTGTGATAATAATTATAATGAGGACTCCTTTTGAGTTTGTATAATCTCTAGTATACAATATTTGTATTCAAACTCACAGCTTATGTTTTGTCGTATTGTACACGACAGTTGTATTATTAAGTTGTATTTGAATTCTGTACCATGTATTTGACGATTCAGAATAGGTGATGTATACCTGTTTTGGGGGCGTCATAGTTGGTATCAAAGCTTAGGGATATGATCCCTGGCTAAGATGTGAGACTAGAACTAGGAGGGGAGAGACGGGGAATTCCTTCGCTACTATGACCTACCTAAGTTTATTTGGTATTTAATTGGTCAGTCAGAGTGTAGGGATAATATGTTTCATGTCAATTAACCCTTGTTTTGTGGTAGTATTTGAAAATGGCATCCGAGAATGTTGAGAACATCAATAGAGCACAAGAGACCGTTGAGTCTCCACAGATCAATAACCAGGACAATGTGCATCAAGAAGGCGACAATCCTCATGCAAACAACAACACTGACCAAATGATGAATGATGGAATGTTCCGAGGCTTCATGCAATTCATGCAACATCAGGCGAGAACGGCTTCTGTCCAAAATACAGGTGGAAACACTGGCAACTCTCGGATGGTCACCGCCAAACAGTTCAAGGAGCTGGGACCACCGGAGTTTATTGGAGGGCCAAAACCACTTAAGGCAGAAAAATGGATAAAGCAGATAACTAAGATATTTGATGTCTTGGGATGCTCCGAGGAGCAAAAGGTTCCCTTCGCCACCTTCATGTTGCGTGAAGAGGCAGATTACTGGTGGGAGTCTGTAAAACGTACCCAACCTGACGCACTCAAGATGTCTTGGGAGAAGTTCCAAGAGCTATTCAACGACAAGTACTTTCCCGAAAGTATTCGTCACATGAAGGAGGTGGAGTTTATCAAATTGGAACAAAACAATATGACCGTGTCGCAATACGAGGCTAAATTTGTGGAGTTATCCCGGTTTGCATCCCATTTGCTCGATAATGAGGAACGAATGACGTGAATGTTTTTTAAGAGGTTTGAAATCGGAGATACGTCAATATCTTATTTCTCATAAACTGTGTTTGTACTCAGATGTTGTAAATAGGGCTCAATTATTAGAGCGCGGTAACGAGTCAACGTAACCAAGGGAAAGCAGCCAGCAGCATGAAAATACCAGTGGTAACAGTCATCGAAACGGTGACAACAAGTGTGGAGGGAATCCACATGCTAGAAATGGTAACCATTTCGGTGGTAATCATAGCCAAGACAATAAGAATGGACATTTCAAGAAGAGGAGATTCAACAATGATGGAAAGACGTCAGCACCAACACCCATTGTCAAGGAAGGAGAACGACCACCTATCATATGCTTTAAATACGGAGTGGAGGGACACATCAGTCCAAACTGCGCGATGCCATCCAAAGCATGTTATAATTGTGGAAGAGAAGGTCACTTAGCTCAATTTTGTCGTTCACTGAAGACAAATTCAGCTAGGATGGAGGCACCAAAGGCCGTCCCAAAAAATTCAAAGCCGGTAGTGCAAGGGAGAGCGTTTGTTGTGACCTCCCAAAAAGCAAGGAACCTGAACGAGGTTATCACGGGTAAGCTTATCATAAACTCTAGTGAATTCTATACCTTATTTGATATCGGTTCTACCCATTCTTTTATTTCTCCTACTTGCGCTCAACGTTTAAATTTGACTTAGGAGAAATTAGACTTTGACTTATCTGTTGAAACTCCATTAGGAGAAACCTTCATTACATCCACTGTTTATAAGTCTTGTTTGATTCAAATCGGTAACCGCATGTTACCTGTCGATCTTATCTCCTTAAAAATACTTACATTTGACGTGATTCTAGGGATTGATTGGTTAACTACTCATCATGCTAAAATTGATTGTTTTCGTAAGGATGTTAGTTTTCATATTCCTAATAAACCTATTATGCGAATTCAAGCGACCAAACCATTAAAATCAATCACGGTCATCTCAAGCCATAAAGCTATTCGTTTATTGAAAAACGGATGTCAAGCTTTCTTAGCTCATGTCACAGATTTAAACAAAAATACGTCAGATTTGAAGGATATTTCTATTGTTAATAAATTTCCTGACGTATTCCCCGAAGAACTTTCGGGCCTACCCCAGAGCGTGAAATTGAATTTTGTATCGACCTTGAACCCTAAGACAAAACCCATTTCCAAAGCCCCATATCGAATGGCTCCTATTGAACTTCGAGGAGTTAAAGACCCAATTGCGTGAATTGTTAGACATTGGTTTCATTAGGTCCCAAGACGTCTCCTTGGGGTGCTCCCGTTCTATTCGTGAAGAAGAAAGATGGAAGTATGCGACTTTGTATTGATTATCGGGGAGTTGAATCATGTCACAATCAAAAATAGGTACCTATTTCCACGTATTGATGACCTCGCTGATCGATTACAAGGAGCACAACTTTTTCAAAGATCGATCTTAGCTCTAGATATCATCACCGAAGGTTAAAATCGAGGATATTCCAAAGATCGCCTTGAAACTGGGATGCGAGCATTATGAATTCTTAATCATGTCTTTTGGATTGACTAATGCTCCTGCTGCCTTCATGGATATGATGAACCGAGTATTCAAGGAATATTTGGATCACTTTGTGGTCGTCTTTATTGATGACATCCTTATTTATTCCAAAAGCCATGAAGATCATGAGAAACACTTGAGGCTGATACTCCAAAAGCTTCGTGAATATAAGCTTTATGCCAAGTTAAAGAAATGTGAGTTCTGTCTTGAGGAAGTAGCATTCCTTGGGCACGTAGTATCAAGTCATGGAATATCCGTTGACCTGGCAAAGATTGAAGTTATTCAAAGCTGGGAGCAACCCAAATCAGTGACCGAAGTACGTAGCTTTCTCTATTTAGCTAGTTATTATCGGAGATTCGTGGAAGGATTTTCTCGAATCGCTACTCCATTAACACAGCTGATTCAAAAAGATACAAAGTTCAGTTGGAGTGAGGAATGTGAGAAGAGTTTTCAAGAACTCAAAAGGAGACTCATTTCAGCACCTGTTCTGAAAATACCATCTGGTTCGGAGGGATTTGTCATCTACAATGATGCTTCGGGCAAAGGGTTAGGATGTGTTCTCATGTAACATGGGAAAGTCATAGCCTATACCTCAAGACAACTCAAAGAATATGAGAGGAATTATCCTACTCATAATCTAGAGTTGGCAGCTGTTGTCTTCGCACTTAAAATTTGGAGGCATTACTTGTATGGAGAGAAAGTGGAGATCTTTACGGATCATAAAAGCCTCAAATATTTCTTCACTCAAAAGGAACTCAACATGCGACAACGACGTTGGCTTGAACTGTTGAAAGATTATAAACATACCATCTAATACCATCCTGGAAAAGCAAACGTGGTAGCTGATGCATTGAATAGAAGATCATATGTGGGTACGAGTGCAATATTCATAACACAAAAGCCCATTTTGTGTGACTTGCAAAGGATGGAGATAGAGTTAAAGACTCCAGGGACCCATGTGATAATGGAAAATATACGAGTAGAACCAACTTTAATTGATAAAGTTAAAGTTGCTCAAGTTACAGATCCGGAGTTGATGCGTATGAGGAAGAAAGTGCAAGAAGGTGTTATGCCGGAAGCAAGAATCGATGAAGAAGGAATACTTCGAGTCAACCCTAGACTTTGTGTTCCTAACGACCTTGATTTAAAGTATAAAATCATGATGGAGGTGCACAACACACCGTTTGCAATCCATCCTGGGAGTACCAAAATGTATCGTGATCTTTATCATACATTTTGGTGGAGCAATATGAAGAGAGAGATAGCG
Source organism: Panax ginseng (assembly GCA_020205605.1). Classification (NCBI taxonomy): domain Eukaryota; kingdom Viridiplantae; phylum Streptophyta; class Magnoliopsida; order Apiales; family Araliaceae; genus Panax; species Panax ginseng. The sequence continues at coordinate 94,481,903 of CM035138.1, forward strand.
CTATTTATCTCAAGGTGTCTAATTTATCAATGAGTTAAAGCGGAGCATCAAGTACCAAAAGGTCCATTGCAACCACTTGAAATTCCAGAATGGAAGTGGGAGCACATTACCATGGATTTCGTTACTGTTCTTCCCAAAGTTTCTCAAGGCATAGATGCGATTTGGGTCATTGTTGATAGATTGACCAAGTCTGCTCATTTCTTACCGATACGAGAAACTTATACACTTGAACGTCTTGCTCGTATGTACATAAACGAGGTTGTAAGATTGCATGGTATGCCAGTATCCATAGTTTCTGATCAAGACCCAAGATTCACTTCAAGATTTTGGGTTAGTTTGCAAAAAGCTATGGGCACGAATTTACGATTTAGCTCGGCATATCATCCTCGGGACCAGACGACGGAAGTCGGAGAGACGATTCAAACTCTTGAAGATCTATTAAGACTCTGTGTCCTTGACTTCAAGGGAAGTTGGGACAAGTTCTTACCATTGGTGGAGTTTTCCTAAAATAACAGTTATCAAGTAAGTATTGGCATGGCTCCATTCGAGGCGTTGTATGGAAGAAAGTGTCGTTCTCCAGTATGCTGGGTTGAGGTGGGTGAAGCAACGTTGTTGGGACCATAGTTGGGTAAGTGTACTATTGAATCACATTATTTACTATTAGGGGAGTTGGTGCAAGATTGATAATACTTGCATGACTAAGTTAAAAATGGAGGTATAGATGGAGGTACTATACTGTAATTCATATTTTTCACATGATTATACTATTGATTCACATGATTGAACTATTGATTCACATTATTTACTATTAGGGGAGTTGGTGCAAGATTGATAATACTTGCAGGACTAAATTAAAAATGAAAGAAAAGTTGGAGATATTGTACTGTAATTTTCGAGCCCCAAAACGTGCAATTATCGAAACTATAGTTTTCTATAAATAGAAGCTCATTCTTCCTTCATTTCTCACCAATTCACAAAAGCTTTAGAGCGATTATTATAGAGAGAAATTATAGAAAGAAGAAGAGAAGTCTCGCTACCTCACTATTTCAAAGATCCCAGCTTTTTCTAAAGGTAGGGATTATTATTTCTTTCTTATCTATGAAGAGAACTTATGTTATTCCATTCTTTATTATTACTCGTTGGAATAACTTTGATATCTGTGAGCTACCCTATACTTGGTGAAATTCTTCTATTGTTCCATTCTTTATCATTCGTTGGAACATCCATGCATGCGTTCTCTACGCCGGACTGGGTTCCGCTCTTTATTATTCTCGTTGAAATATCTTATCTCGTACATGCGTTTCTGCCGGACCGATTCTGTCTTTATTATTCTATTGGAATATCACATGCATGCGTTTTACAATCGAACTGGTTCCGTCTTTGTTATTATTACATTTGGAATATCCCATGCTCATACGCTTTCTGGCCGACTGGTTCCGATCTTTATTATTCATTGGAATATCACATCACATGCATTTTATGCGGACTGGTTCCGTTATTTATTATTCTCGTTGGAATTACATGCGTCTGCGGTTACATCGCATGCATGGTGATTTCTTTTGTTATTTCATTCCTTATTATACTCAGTTGGTTAAAGTTTTAACTTCTATACTCCATGAAATTAGTGGAATATCCTTGATATTTGCACTTCATCCAGTATCTTTTTATGGAAATATTCTTCTGAGCATTCTTGAATTTTACTCTACAAAGCAGTATCATGTTGACAATTTGGACGTTATTAGTTCCTAGATAAAATAATTCTTGAACTTGTTTTATTGAATTCTTATATCATTGTCATCATCCTCATGTTTATATTTTGTTGAAAGTCATATGTGGCCTATAGTGCATAGATGGACTTGATATGATTATGACCAGAGATTATTCGGTGTAATCATTACCGTAATGTTACAAATGATGTGGTAAAAGTCCTAATTGGCCCGTAGTGCATTGATGGACAGTTGTTGGCATGATCATGACCATTATTGAATACACAAATATTCTTGGCTCGTAGAGCATGGATAATTGTGGTCGTGATACTAAAGAATATCCTTGGCCGTAGTGCAGGGGTGATTCAATGATGTGGATTATTTATTTAGCTGAGTCCCAGCGATAAAAGTGATGAAAAACCTTTTAAATCATAAAAGATAGTAGATTTTATTCTCTACTTAACTCTTGTAATGGATTGCTTGTTCCGCTGCAGTTAAACTTGATGGTTATTATATTGTATCAGTTTAACACTGTTGAAGGCTAACGATAATATATTCTGCATTATCATAGTCATAATATTTCCTACTGGGCTAGTTGAGCTCATCCTTTTACTTTTATTTTTCTCTTCAGGAAATGAGAACGTAGCAGGGAATAGTCGGGGAGGCGAGTGACGGGCGATATGATAGCATTAGTAGTCCCTCACTATTACGTGAAATAGTGTGATAATAATTGTAATGAGGACTCCTTTTGAGTTTGTATAATCTCTAGTATACAATATTTGTATTCAAACTCACAACTTATGTTTTGTCGTATTGTACACATGATTTGTATTATTAAGTTGTATTTGAATCATATCTATGTATTTGATGACTCGAGAATAGGTGATGTATACTGCTTTTGCAGGCGTCACACCTACCCCACCCCACCCCACCCCCCACCCCACCCCACCCCACCCCACCCTACCCCACCCACCCCACCCACCCCACCCCTACCTTACCCTACCCCACCCTACCCCTACCCAAAAAAAATAATATTATGTGATTATGTATACCCCTACCCCTATCCCCTACCCCACCCACCCTACCCCCTACCCCTACCCGCACCCCACCCACCCCCACCTCCACCCCCACCTCCACCTCACCATATTAACAAGTACTGTATTACTTTTGTTAAATATAACAACAATTCAATGTTGACCACAATCAGCTCATGCAAACAAAAGCGAGGTTAACGTGATCATTATTAGAGCCAGATCTCCTGTTGAAATGTTTAGCAAAGATTAATAATTTTTAATATGGAACTATAACCATATTAAAATGGTTAATATGGTTAATATGATTTTTAACCATAATCATATGGTTCCAACCCACATTATTCATATTAAAAATGGTTAATATGGTTTTAGTTCTTAAATTATTGGTTAACCATATTTTAAAAACCAAAACCAACCCATAACCATAATTTGCCATGTCTACTTGAGATGTTTTTTTGGTTTATGTATGGTTGGGTAGTGCATTTTAAGTGTTTGATACAATGAGTCTGATAAAATATTTATGGATAGATATGCTCACAACGTTGCCTGTAAGGAATAATGTTAGAGAACGCGTAGACATGTTAAGACGGAGCATGAAAGAGAGGATTGTAACAAGCTTAGGTGTGTTCATTATCAACAATTTGTTTTGAATTCGTTGCCAAGTTTACGTCATGCAACATAACTAATTATAGTCGCGACTACATATAAGAAATTTATGTAAAAAGCAAATATATATATGTCATGTGTTTGCCTTTGTTTCCAATAATAGTTCTATGCATTGTTGTGGTGCTCAAAGTTCATGAATCATATTCCTTCAATTATTTGCTAGAGTATGAATTTTTTCCCTACTTCAATGTTGAAAGTACTATTAAACATGTGCTATGAAAGAATTTATGTCTCCTTAAAAGACTACATTTTGTTGTCTTTACTTAATTTTGATGAATTTGCTTTAGGAAAGTGAATCTCTTAATTTTATGATAAAGTAATTCAACTAATTTACATTCAGTGTGTACTTCGAGTGTTTTTTTGACATAAATATCGAACAAATTATTAAATTCATTACTCAAACTAACTCGTACATTACACGGGCTACCAACTAGTTATATTAATTTGAAAAAGAAAGAAAAAGGTAAACCAGATATTAGTGCAATCATGTTTGTGCAATCATGTTTGTGCTTTTACTTATATGGTTGATAGATGATTGAGCAGAAACGGTTAAAATCGAGTAACTGAATTGAATTGTATTTTTAAACCAAAATAATTCAGTTATTCGGTCATTTTGTAAAATAGAAATAATATTTCAATATTTGGGTACAGTAACAATTTGTAAATTGATTTAACCGGTTAACCTGAATAACAATTTAAGAAATAAAATTTTAGTATTCGATTGTTATTGAATTTACAAATTCAGTTCAATTATAATTGAATGCATAATCATATCCTAATATTATCTACCTTTATTATAAAGGATAAGGGAATGAAAAGCGATTAAGATTAAGGTAAATGTGTAATACATTATAGTTATAAATTTTAATTTATTAACGGTTATTTCAATCCGTCCCTTCGTATTTTCCCTATTGAAAGATATAATGAAAATAAAAATCTCATCAGCCTCTCTAACCTATCACCTATGAAGCCAAAAGCACAGGAGTCAATTTCACAGAATGGAACAACATGCATACAAGTTAATGAATTTATAACCATCTAATTGAAAACCAAGAAAAATGAAAGCCACAAAATCATTTCTATTGGCATAGTTTCCACACATATCACAAGTTCATTAGCACATAAATATAGAACAATAGAAAAAGTTTACAATTATATACATCAATATATTGAAACTATTTTTGGTTTTCACTCTGACGGTTGATTTTAACTTAAAATGTACTGGGAATGAACTGCATGAGGTAGTACAATTTGGATCCATTACTTTTGTTTGAGAGCAGACAACCATTCTTAAACTGTGTTCTCGATTCACAGGCACATAAATAAGCACAGGGCTACAGATTGAACATCACTTGTAGAGTTTTTCCACAGTATCCTTTAAGCGCTGAACATCAGCACCAATTACTTCAGACGCCTTTTTCCCATTCTGGAAGAAGTGGAGTGTCGGCTGCAGCAAAAGAAAATTTTCACTATCACAGATGACTCAACAACATATCAAGTAGAAGTAAAGCAAATGCAAGAGCCGGCCAATACAATTTGCCAAGATCATACAGTAGGTAAATCAATTACTGAACTCAACAACCAGATCAAGACAGACTATCGCAATGTCATGCATAAATCACTACGCAGAGGAACCCAACAACAAAATGGTAATTCCTATCTTCACTAGCATTTGGTGCAGGATGCAAGTAAAAGGAAATTTGGGTTTTCCTTTCTTTTGCCAAGTAGAGTAAGGTTCTTCACAAGTCATGGTGGATTAGATTTTGGAATTAAATTGGGTACTTTTTGTAATTTATGAACAATTGGCGATTATTTCTAGTATTCAGGTCATTTTGACCATTAATTGTCTTGGTTAATCTTAGGCATTTTAATTGGAGAATATGCTAGGAGTCAAAGTCCTGGTAGAACTAGGTTATTGATTATCCGTCCTACATATAAGTGACCATATAGAGTATGAAAGAAAGTTCCTCGGCGCAACTCAAAAGAAAAAAAAAACTCCTCATTTTTCCCTTTTTAGTTCCATACATGGATCTATCTTTAAATAGATGTAGCTTTAGGAATTGGAACGATTGATAAGTTGACAACTATATCTGATAAACTACATCACAGAACTCAGAAGCATCTCAAACACTAGAACAGACACCAATTTGGCATTGTTCCATTCTTTTTATTCCTAGATTTATTGACATTATCTATTTTCTACATTGGATGAGTACAACCTATTGCATCATGCAAAAGTTTAATTCAAAGCTTGCACTAGAAAACACGATTTTGTTAGTACACACAAATGTATGCATCCATACAAGACAGAACAAAAATTAAACACGCGTCACTGAGACGTGAATAGACATCAACTTCCTCAATGCTAGTATACATGACTTAAACCAAATATAAAATTTTGACACCTAAAGACTCAACATCTTTTATTCCAAACTAGTTGGGGTAGGCCAGATATAAAATTTTGACAATACATACCACAGAGTGAATGTCTAGCTTGCTTAATGCACTTCCGAGGCCCTTCTGTAAAATAGATAAACAAAAGATATGTCAACTATCAACAACAATACAAGACTTTTATCCTAGACTAGTTTGGGTAGGCAGAAAATGAATCCTATATGTAAGAGCAAGGCAAGGAGAAAAATAATACACATAAAGCATATAAAAGTTAGAAAAGAATAAATAAATAATAGAAATAGATGGAAATAATAAAAAACAAATACACCCATATACAGAAACATATATATAAAGCTAAAATGAAAAAAGAAAAAAGAAGAGGAAAAGAGAGACAAAACAAAACAAAAAGGTGGATATCCCCAACAAGTATCCGGTAGGATATATACTAGCACAAAATTTTCTCAACTAAGAAATTTGTCTTACATGATCGATGTCAACCTTATATGTGGTAACATAAGGGTACTTCAAACTCAACTGCCCAATAATAGGAGATAATAACCTACCTGCACAAGATAGAATATACAATAGACAACTATTAAATAGAACTCTGTCATGAATAATTACATAAACATGCAACTAGGGGAAATATGTCAAAACCTATTATATTAGAAGTTAGAAATAAACTGATAAATAACTCAGAAACTTACATGGAGAACACCAAACGGCAGTGAAGTAAAATATTGCTGGCAGTGATTCATCTCGAAATGCAAATTCAGACTAATGTCTGAGCTACTTGAAAACCTTCTAGTAACTCAAAAAATCAGAAACAAATAATATCAATAAAATGGAAGAGTCTATGTATACCTTGAACCTTGCGAGTGAACTATTAAACTGCTCTTCAGACTCGATCACCACAACATTTGATGGACCTGGAAAAAATAACTGTCTTAGCAAGCAATAAAGAGCAGCGTCTTGATGTAAAACAAAGTAATGACGTAGACATTATGACATAAACTGACAAAGAGTCACAACCAACAGATCCTAAATGGCTTCATGTTGCAACAAGATACATTTAATACAGTAAAAACATGAGCAAAACTGACAAGATCGCAGCATGTAAAAACTTTCTGAATATATAGGATACTAGATTTGTCAGATATGTCAGTAGCAAACACAAAGTCAACTTACTCTAGCAATGTGATTAACTTAATTAGCCAAATACATTTAACCATGCTACCTAACAACTTTTAGTGAGCGACAAGCCCTCCAAAACAGTTAGATCTTCATATACAAGTGATCAACGAGTCAGATTTTACATGTAATTGTAGTTGTAGTGGGGTTGATATTTGCATTCACCTTTCATCTGGACCAAAAAAACTGACCAATTTCTTTCCAGAACCTGCATTAACCTCGATATAATCACTAAAAGACTAATTTAATTAGCTATGCATAAGGTTCTTTTGAAGTTCGGCAACCTATTAAAATGAAAAGACCCAAAAAAGCCAGTTAAATTCAGAATGTTATGCCTTTTATCCTTTTCCTTTTTCTATTTTTTTTTTCTTGTTGAGTACTAACATGCATTACTCTATGCAAATCAAATCCTAATAATTCACAAAATACTCACTTCTAAGTACTTCTGTTTCATATAATTTCCCAATAAAGTAACTACATTCAATCTTACCCTAATTATTTACTATTTTTTTAATAATCAAAATTTACCCTTTTTATGTTGTTATCCAGACAACAAAAGCTTAACTATGTAGAAGTAACAACCTCAGCAGCAGTCTTTCACTATTTCACTAAAGTATCCGACTTCTAGGTATTTCTAGTGCATTACAATATGCATTCAATCTTACCCTAAATACACCTTTCAACTACACACAGCACAATCATGAAGGCCTAACAACACGTGACATTCTGCAAGTTACATAGCATTTCATTAAAAAAATGCAATCTTTTTATTTTTTTCCTTTCAAGACTCGGAATTTAATACATTCCATGGTCAGGAAATTCAAAGTTTTCCTATATAATATTCCAAAAATCACTTAAAACAAAATTTTGATCAGCAAAATACCAACATTAACACCAACCAATTTCCTTGCAATTATTTCAAAAGACATCATCACCTCAATACACCTCAAAATGTCTATTTTAGCAAAACTATTAAGACAAAAAACTTTTATTTATTATGAGAAGTCATATACTTTCCAATTCTAAGCTAAAGTGTTCAATATTTTTGTTACAAATTTAAGTCCAAGCTGTAATGTTCGAAGAAAAAAAAAATACTAAGATTGGTAGAACTTCAACAAAAACTAAGATAAACAATAAACAAGCATAATAACGATGTAACTAACTTCTTTTTTCAATTTGATTCTTTTGGGGCTGCTAAGCTATAAATTGAAAATATTATCACAATCAAATATCAACTAGAGACTCTAAATTTGACACAACAACAATATGAAAAAAAAAAACCATATACAAATATACTTGAGGAATTGGAGGAAAAGTTGCGACTGAAAAGGGGAGAAAATTGAAACATGGAAACAACGGGATTGTTAAACCATGAAAAATATGGTTTATTATAATTATTATTTGTAGAAGATGATTGTGGGACTGTGCTCGGAGAATACATTGCTAAACCTAGGGTTCTTCCGTTTAGTGATGAAATTGAAGCAGCGCCGACTGGTAGTGGTCTAATATTACGAATTAGACGACAAACTAAATAAATTTCGCTCATTTTCGCCGTATGGCCACGGTTTTGGTTGAGCTTAAACCCATTGGCGCTTCCACAGGGGTTGGGGTTTCTTTGCTCAAAACTTTGGACTCCTTTATAAGGCTTTGTTTGCCTAATTTAAAGAGGTTCATACATAAAATTTATAAATACTGTTATTTCACTTTTATCCCGGGTTAAATGTTTTTTAGGTCACTGTACTATAGGTCGACTTACAAACGGGTCACTGAACTTTTTTTCTTACAGTCAACTCACTGAACTTGTATTTATTAACAAAACGTTAGAAAATCCGTTAAATCTGTTGACTTTTAACGAAAATCTCCACATCAGCAGCTGAGTTGGAAAAAAGAAGCTTATGTGTCAATAATTTTTATGTAATTCTTTACAAATAATAATACTCCCTCCGTCTCAAATTAATTGCTCAGTTTTGACTTTTTAAAGTCAAATTGACCATTTTTAAAACTAATCTTTTTACTATTTTTGCTAAAATATAGGTGAAAAGATTATAACCAAAAGAAAGTATATACAATTTATTACTAACCCCAATTTTTATAATTTTAGAAATATATTTATATATGCTTAATTATTAATTCTAAAAATAGTCAATTTGACTTAAAAAAGTTAAAACTGAGCAATTAATTTGGGGCGGAGGGAGTATAAATTAGAAAAGTTTTTCAAAAATATAAGAAAATAAATAAATAATATATTTAAATATTTTTGTAATTAATATTAAATGAATTTTTGTTTAATTATTTACAAATATAATAATATAAATTAGAAAAGTTGGTCAAAAAAACAAAAATAAATGAAAAATATATTTAATTATTTTTTAATTAATATCAAATAAATTTTATTTAATTTTTAACAAATATAATAATATAAATTAAAAAAATTTCCAAAAAATAAGAAAATAAATGAAATATATATTTAATTATTTATATATCATTTAATAAAAACAAAAAAAGAAATACTAAAATTCAAAATCAATACAGGTAATAGATTTATAAAAATTAATCTCGACCTCACCCAAATTTGTTGCAAATGATAAGGTCTTGACCTTTCAAATTTCTTCCATTTATCCATCACAAACAAAAATATTCATTTTTATCAAATTCAAATCTAGATTTACATGTGCTCTAGCTTGTTTTCATCCAGAAATTCTTCGCGGGGAGGGGCAACGGAGGCAGAGGTCGAGCGGTGGCGGTGGCGAATCTGAGTTGAGGGTTTGGATTTGGGTGGAGGATCTGGGTTGGGGTTTGGCAGTCACTCTCTTTAAATCCGGTGGCCGAGCAAAAGAGAAACAATGACGATGAAATAGGCGGAGGTGTAAGGCTATTGCGAAAACGGTGAAACGACCTGGCAGACGACGAAGACGATGATGAATCTCTCCCTCCTCTCCTCAAACGCATGCCGACGGACTTTTATGTTGGACTGTTTTCCAGGTTCAAATCTATTATGGCTTTTTATGGTACACTGATTAGCTTTTGAATATTCTGTAGAATGGAGATAGCCGAACGTTTCCTGATGTGAATCCCAAGATTACAGATGAGATGGAAAAATCTAAGATTTGGAAGATGACTGAAATTAATGAACAAGCTCAACTTCGTTCCTTGAGACTTCCTGATAGCTTATTATTAGTAAGAGAATGTATCTTAGCGGAGGTGGTTCGACGATGAGTAGGTGGTTGCGAGTATGCAGGCGTAAGAATTAAGGAAATTAGGAAAACGGTGAAATTTGCAGTCATCGTATTAGTTTTGAAATGAAAATGAACCATGGGTTCATTAATTTTTTCAGATTAATTAATTTCAATTGTTCAAGTTAGATTATAATTCAAGTGAATTATGTTATATTTAGTTAATTATTATGTCTATTGGTAATTTATTATAGACATGTGTGTGTGTTCTTGGTTTGTCAGTGTGCGAGTGTTATTGGTTTGTTAGTGTGTGTTAGTGTGTGTTTGAGTTCTTGACATATTTTTTAATTTGTATTATTATATTTATAAAGAATTAAATAAAATTCTTTTGATATTAATTACAAAAATATTTAAATATTTAAATTTATTTGACATTTTAATGAATTATCATCAAATTGCCTCAATTATAATTTTAATGTCCGAATTTGAATTTTTTAATTTTAATTTTTTTAATTTTTAATTTTATAATTTTCTCAATTATATTTATTATTAATTATATAAAAAATATTTTCTATTAATTATAAAAATAATTAAATAACTCTTTATTTTTTCTTATTTTTGGCAAACTTTTCTAATTTATATTATTATATTTGTAAAGAATTAAATAAAAATTCAATTGATATTAATTATAAAATAATTGAATATATATTTCATTTATTTTCTTATTTTTTTGGCAAACTTTTTTGATTTATATTATTATATTTGTAAAAATTAATAAAAATTAATTTGATATTAATTATAAAATAATTAAATATATATTTCATTTATTTTCTTATTTTTTGACAAATTTTTCTAATTTATATTATTATATTTGTAAAGAATTAAATAAAAAATTATTTGATATTAATTACAAAATAATTGAATATATTTTTCATTTATTTTCTTATTTTTTTACTAGCTTTTCTAATTTATATTATTTCATTTGTAAATTTTCCTCCATTTCCACATAATGAAAGCCAATAGGACTGATATATGCCACATCAGAAATTTTTACACGTCATCAGCTTATGTGTCAAATTCCGTCCAAAGTCAACAATCTTAACGGAATTATAAACTTTTTGTTGGTAAATACAAGTTCAGTGAGTTGACTGTAAGAAAAAAAAATTCAGTGACCCATTTGTAAGTCGACCTATCGTACAGTGGCTTATAAAGCATTTAACCCCTTTTATCCCTGAAAATAATATTTATTTTTAAAAAAATTATACGAGGAAAATCTTAGAAAAATTTACCTAGACCGGTAATAACTTATTTTAAAATAACTTAAATTTAAAATTTAAGTTGACTTACAAGTTAGTTTAAGTTGTTACTTATAAGTAAAAATGTTCGACAATAATTTAACTTATAAGTCAAAAATAAGTTAAAAACAAGTTGTGAATGTGTTCGGTTAATAATAAATTATAAGTTAAAAATAAAATATAAAGATTACTAAAAAAGATATTAATAAAAAGATACATTGATTCAATAACAAAATAAAAGATAGACAAAATGAGCATTACATTTGGTCAAACCAACTTATTAAGAAGAAAAATTCTAGGGGGACGAGAAGTGATGATCGGTCTAGCGACCGGTCCAATTTTTTTTTTTTACTCTCAAAAAATTATTAATATTTATTCTAATTGGATTTTTTTACAGAATTCAATGATTTTATTACAATTTGATTACATATAAAAACTAGGGTCGCATAGACGGTATATATTTGTAATTTAGATACATGTAAAAAATAAGGTTTAGTATTTTGGGTTTAGGGTTATGACGCCCCCAAAATAGGTATACATCACCCAATCTGAGTCGCCAAATACATGGTACAGAATTCAAATACAAACTTAATTAATACAACTGTCGTGTAAAATACGACAAAACATAACTGAGTTTTTACACGAATATTGTCTCATAAACAATATCCAAACTCAAATTCAATCCTCATTATATTTATTATCACACTAAATAGTGAGGACTACTAAAACAACCATCTCGGACCGTCACTCCATTCCCCGCCTGGTCCCGACTACGTTCTCATTTCCTAAAGAGAACAATGAAAGCAAAAGGGTGAGTTCAACTAGCCCAGTAAGAAATATTATGACTAAGATAATGCAAAATAAATTATCGTTATCCTTCAACAATGTTAAACTGATAAAATATAATAACCATCAAGTGTAACTGCAGCGGAACAAGCAATCCATTAGAAGAGTCAAGTAGATCATGATATACTATCTTCTATGATTTAAAAAGTTTTACTACATCATTTGTAACATTACAGGTCATGATTATACCGAATGATCCCTAGTCATAATCATACCTATCAACAGTCCATCTATACACTACGGGCCAAAGATGACTTTCATAACAATATAAACATGAGGATGATGACAATGATATATGAATTCAATTAAATGAAAACAAATGATAAATTTTTAAAGATTTATAATTTAATTTATCCAAAATTCAAAAACATTCAAATTGTCAACATGATACTGCTTTGTGGAGTAAAATTCAAGAATAATATTGTATCAAAAATGATTTGGACCAAAAAGAAATCAATTTTTATCATGAATAGTACCCTGGGTGAATAGTACCCTAGTGAATAGTACTTCGGGAATAGTACCCCGTGAATAGTACTTGTAACGCCCCTGAATCCGGGTCCTCTGAAATTGGTTTGGTCATCACGATAAAATACAAACATCCACCTCTAAACAACATACGATAACTAAAATGTGAAAAATAATAAACGTACGTCGTTCATTCAAAAGGTGTTACTAGTCCCAAGATTCGATAACCTTAATACAATCTTACAAACATACCCTAAAATAATAATTAGGGTTCACATTACATAACAGTAATTTAAACTAGACATATCGCAAAGTCTGCTCCTGGCGACTATCCTACATCTTTCCTTTATCCTTGTCCTTTTCTGAGGTCTCGGGCTTAGCTGCAATATAATTCATGATATAGCAAGGATGAGCAACAAGTTTGCTCAACAAGTTTAAATACAACAATAAGGATATATCATGATGAATGAAAAATATCTGACAAATGAATTCAACAATATGAATATCTGAAGGATTCAACAATATGAATATTAGAAGCAAAGATAATGATTGCTTTTAGAATAACTGTTAGTCAAGTAGACTTTGAACTATAACACTCCAATGAAATCAATAGCTAATTGACCCTTTGGTTACTGCCTACAGAATAAGTACTTGAGGGGATCAACCTCGCGTATACCATGTATATGCATAACATTTAAATCTGCTCTTTGTATCTTATATTAGATACGTGGTACTCCCCTATCATAGAAAGGGTGTTCTTTCAGTCTAAGAATCCTTATCATCAATTGATTTGGATAGCTTTTATAAAACTTCATATTCTTGTCTGACCGAACAAAGGCTCAGACTCTATCTGACACAGTTCAAGAATTATAGAACTTTAAATGAAGTACATGTCCAAGACTGTATGAACTCAAGTGCACTAAGTGCGAATATCAATAATATCGATGTGGAATAATTGTAAGGTAATTAAACCACTTAATAACATGCTTAGAAATAAGATTCAAGCTTAAATGAATAACTTTTAATTCAACAATAACCTGCTCAATACAATATGAGTAGGCTAGGAAACTTCCACAAACTCAAAGTTGTGTAAGTTAGGAAACTTGTAATGCAATAATGTTCGGATACTTACTCAAGTAAAAGAGTAAGAATTTAAGGAACTTGCTCAATATAAATTTGAGTAAAGTTAGGGAATTTGCTCAATAAAAGTAGGGTTCAAGGAAGCTTGCACAACGTAAAGGATAATTTAGATACTTACTCAAATAAAAGAGTAAGAATTAAGAAACTTGCCTGTTTGCTCAGCTACAATAAAATCTAGCTTTAATTACTTGCGTTGAAACGATCTAACGTTATCAAGTCGATCATTTCAATTAGTATGTGTAAACTAGTATGTGTTTACACTAACAACAATCAAGTCATCACATTGCATGCTACTCAACACATTATATGGCATATTGGTTATATATTACAAGGTAAAGAAATCATATAAGCATGCCTTAAATTTCAAAACCAAAAACAGAATCTGGGAAAACTGCAGGATGGTAGCAATTGCTTTTTGGTCTGGAGGCTTAGGGGGATCACAAGAATCACGTTGTCCTTAGGCGAACACAAGGTTAAACTGCTGCTCTCCTAACTTCAGTCTAACTCTAACCTACACCTATACATACATGCTAGAGTTTCACAAATAACACATGATCATACTTGAGTTCATTACCACAAGTTTAACTTATAATTTATATGTCATTAAAACATAAAAGGTCATGTAATCATCATGGTTTGTGACTTGGTTATACAATACTCAGTAGTCATGCTTGTATATAGACAACACATGTATACTTTACTCACATAGTTCATATTCTAGAAATTTCCTTTTCTTTATGACTATGTGTGCCTAAGTGAAAACCATACCTTAACCAAACGATGCTCATGTCAATATGTCTATAGGCATAATGAATCCTAATACACATGTTTGCGTAGTCATAACATACTTTACTCATTACTTGATGACATTAGTTTCTCATTCTAACTTTCTTTGAATTTAACATTAAGTCAACTTAGCATATACAAGGTATCTTAACATGTAACTCTCATGCATTTACAACATATATTAAAGCCACATGCATGCTCAAATGGTCAAATCTTATAAGATAAAGGTCTTGGTCAAGTTCACTTTGAACAACCTTAAGTTTCTTATCTTTGAAATAGTCTTAACTTTCAATCATGTATGCTAGTATATTCAATTACTTTAGTCTTGCATTTCATATCAATATAACCCATATTATATTACTCATAAAGTCAGAATGCTCACATGATAGGTTCGTGACAAAGTTCACTCTTGAAATCACAAATCTCATTTCAAGACCACAAGTGTTGTGTCCATTATAGGTACTAACATGGTTATACTTGTGCATACTATGTGACGCCCCCAAAATAGGTATACAACACCCATTTTGAGTCGCCAAATACATGGTACAGAAATCAAACTGCAACTTCAATAATACAATTATCGTGCAAAATACGACAACACATATTGTGAGTTTAAATACAAATATTGTTTTCTAGACAATATCCACACTCAAATAAGTCCTCGTTACAATTATTCAAACACTATTTTACAGAAATATTGAGGATTTGCTAAAACATCTTTCTAGAACCATCACTTCACTCCCACTAGTTCTCGCTATGTTCTCACCTCCCGAGAAAAATGAAACAAAAGGAAAAGGGTGAGCTCAACTAGCCCAAGAAAGAATATTATGACTAAGATAATATACAACAAATTATCGTTAGTCTTCAACGGGAAAAATCCGATAAAATATAATAGCCAACAAGTTTTAGATCAACAATGCGGTGAAATAGCAATCCATTAGAAGAGTCAAGTAGAGAATGAGTTCTACTATCTTCTAAGATTTAAAAGTCCATCATCAATATTTTATCCTCAGAACAACAATCAATATACATCTTTAATCAAATATTCATCTTTTGCACTACAGAGCCAAAGATATTCATTTGTATCACCACCAGTTGGTCATGTTCATCTCAACACTGCTCATCTTTGCACTACGGGCCAAAGATATTCATCGATTAATCATTTATATTTGCACTACTGGTAGGAGATATTTAGTAATATCATCATTTAGGGTGAGGATGATGAAAAATATTTTAAAGAAAAGCGAATCCGATTGAAACGGAAGGACAAATAGTAGGGATTCAGTATAATAGTTTATCAAAGATCAATAATACTTCATAAATACCAATTTTGAAGCGAAATTCAAAAATAAAGATCAAAACATGGATACAATCAAAGATAGTAACCATAATAGACATCTTGGACAAAATGAAGAAAATTTTATTTTTCTTGAATAGTGTCGTATTCGTGAATAGTCTTGAGTATCGTGAATAGTAACCCAGACACAAAAAGTTCTAAATTTGATAAAATTCAGATCAATACTTGGCATAATGATATTGAAGAAATAATATCATATATGAAAAAAATAACATCCTTACCTCAAAATATCGATTACTTTCGATCGGAATATCGGTATAAAATTTGAAGGAAACTTGCACCGATGAATAGAAACTCACAAAATATCTAAATACTCACAAAATACACTCAATAATCTAGAGAGAGAAAGAGAGAAAACTTGTTTCTGGTGTGATTTTCAATTCTAACTTAGCCCTCTATTTATAGAAAAATGTTAGCAGACTTGACCTGCAACCTGATGGCTTTACCTGCTATTATTCCCACCCACCACATTTGAAATAACTTCAACACATTTCTTCACCAACCACAAGTGGGGCCCACTCAATTCTAGAATTTTCCACCAAAATCATTTATAAACCTAATTTCTGAATCAGTCACCTCTTAAAATTCATAACAAATCATACGTTCATTTTTAACGGTTCAAAATTTGTGGACATATACTCAACTTATATATGTATAACATATTCAAAAATTACAACGATCTAACGGTCGGATTAAAAATTATAACTCACACAATATATCTCAAAAACACTGGTTTAATTTTTAATACATTCATTCCGACAAAATACTGATAAAACACCTCAACATTAACTCCTTCATTTTTAACCACAATAAATATATCCAACATTTATATCCACATAAAATAAATATTTCCTTATCATATGAATCAATAATTAATTATTCACAAATAATATTACAGAATCACATTTATGACAACCAGTTCCCTCAGAAAGAGGGGCTTTCAATAAAATTTCTCCTTATTAAGCGCACAATTAGGTGACCAAACCTCTCCTTGATGTAACTTTTTAGACATTGTCAATAATGCTATCTAATAATATTATTCAAATAATATGAATTATTGATCTAATAATGAAAAATTTGTCGCGGTGACAATTATTGAAACAACAATAATATAAAATATCAACGCAGAGAATTATTGAATCAATAAAATAAAATATTGAGCAAAGAACTCACCGTAACAATTATTGAGTAGTGTCTTCTTACGTAAGGATCAATAATTCATCAATCTTTGTGCATCCACGCGTATTCATCGTATTTTAACCACCGGGTATTCCAACAGTGTTAACGGTAACAACTACGCCATTATTTATAAAAACTCAAACTTGTCGTTTTCTTCATCCGATAGTTATTCCATTATGGGGCCCACAATGACTGCGCCGTCGTACGAATATTCCCCAACAACAAGAATATTCCACGACCAAACGAATATTCCCCGACAACAATGATTATTTTATAACCACTTGCATATTTTGCAAAATTTGCACATTTCACCCATAACTAGAGAATTATATTAAATTAATACCTTATTATTCACAAATATAATTAGAGGAAATTCGATTTTATTTGTAATAAGTTGGGGTCTTACAACCTCCCCTCCTTATGAAATTTCGTCCTCGAAATTGACATGCGTACCTGGTGTTTCGAAAAGGTGAGGATACCTCGATTTCATTTCTAATTCCAACTCCCAGGTCATTTCTTCAATAGCATGGTTTCTCCATAAAACCTTAACTTGTTGTATAGCTTTGGTGCGTAGGACATGCTCTTTCCTATCCAAGATCTTAACAGGTACTTCTTCGTACGTTAAATCTTCGGTTATCTCGTCTGGTTCTAACACAATAATATGGTTCGGGTCTTTCACATATTTACGAAGCATGGATATGTGAAAAACATTATGAACACGAGATATACTTGGAGGTAATGCGAGTCTATAGGCCACCTTTCCTATTCGGTCAAGAATCTCAAATGGACCAACAAATCGTGGATTGAGCTTTCCTCTCTTCCCAAATCTTGTAACTCCCTTCCATGGTACAACACGTAACAATACATGATCCCCAATATTAAATTCCACGTCTTTTCGATGAAGATCCGCATAACTCTTTTGTTGATCTTGTGCCGTTTGTATACGTTGTCGAATCATTTGGATCTTTTCTGTAGTCATGCGTACTAATTTTGGTCCCAACAACGTTGCTTCTCCCACCTCGTCCCAGCATATTGGAGAACGACACTTTCGTCCATACAACGCCTCAAATGGAGCCATGCCTATACTTGCTTGATAACTATTGTTGTAGGAGAATTCCACCAGTGGCAAATACTTATTCCAACTTCCTTTAAAATCTAGGACACAAAGTCTTAATAGATCTTCAAGGGTTTGAATAGTCCTCTCTGATTGTCCGTCCGTTTGAGGATGGTATGCCGAACTGAATCGTAAATCCGTGCCCATAGCTTTCTGCAAGCTAACCCAAAATCTTGAAGTGAATCTTGGGTCATGATCCGAAACTATGGATACTGGCATGCCATGCAATCTCACAATCTCATTCACGTATATGCGAGAAAGACATTCAAGGGAATAAGTCTCACATATCGGTAAGAAATGGGCAGACTTGGTTAATCTATCAACAATAACCCAAATTGCATCTATGCCTTGAGAAACTTTGGGAAGACCTGTAACGAAATCCATAGTAATGTGTTCCCACTTTCATTTCGGAATCTCAAGTGGTTGTAATGGACCCTTTGGCACTTGATGCTCCGCCTTTACACGTTAACAAGTTAAACACCTCGAGATAAACTTCGCGATCTCTCTCTTCATATTGTTCTACCAAAATGTATGTCGAATATCATGATACATTTTGGTACTCCTGAGATGGATTACAAAGCGGGGGTGTTGTGTGCCTCCATCATGATTCTATGCTTCAAGTCGAATCGTTAGGAACACAAAGTCCGGAGTTGAATCTAAGTATTCCTTCTTCATCGATTCTCACTTACGAATAGCTCCTTCTTGCACTTTCTTCTTCATACGTGTATCGGCTCCGGTTCGTAGCTTGAGCGGCTTTAACTTTATCGATTAAAGTCGGTTCTACTCAGATATTCTCCATCATTATGTGGGTCCCCTGAGTCTTTAATTCTACCTCCATCCTTTGCAAGTCATACTGAAATGGGCCTTTGCATTAACAATATCGCTTTCGTACTTTCGCATATGATCTTCTACTCGAATGCGTCGACTACTCGTTCGCTTTTCGAGGATGATATTGAATAGTGTGATTGTAATCTTTCAATAGTTCAAGCCAACGTCGTTGCCGCATGTTGAGTTCTTTTTGGGTGAAGAAATATTTGAGGCTTTTATGGTCCGTATAAATCTCCACTTTCTCCCCATACAAGAAGTGTCTCCAAATTTTCAACGCGAATACGACTGCTGCCAACTATAGATCATGAGTAGGATAATTCCTCTCATATTCTTTGAGTTGTCGTGAGGCATAGGCTATGACTTTCCCATGTTGCATGAGAACGCATCCTAACCCTTTGCCTAAAGCATCGCTGTATATAACAAATACATCCGTATCAGATGGTATTGCCAGAACAGGTGCCGAAATGAGTCTCCTCTTGAGCTCTTGGAAACTCTTTTCGCATTCCTCGCTCTATACAAATTTTGTATCTTTTCGAGTCAACTGAGTTAACGGAGTAGCGATTCGAGAAAATCCTTCCACGAATCTCCGATAATAACCAGCTAAGCCCAAAAAGCTACGCACTTCGGTCACCGACTTTGGTTGCTCCCAACTTTGTACTGCTTCAATCTTCACGGGTGGATGAGATACTCCATGTTTTGACACCACGTGCCCAAGGAATGCTACTTCCTCAAGCCAGAACTCGCATTTCTTCTGCTTGGCATAAAGTTTGTTTTCACGAAGCCTTTCAAGTATCAACTTCAAATGGTGCTCATGATCTTCACGGCTTTTGGAATAGATAAGGATGTCATCAATAAAGACAACAACAAACTGATCCAAATATTCCTTGAATACAGGGTTCCTCATATCCATGAAAGCAGCAGGAGCATTAGTTAATCCAAAAGACATGACTAAGAATTCATAATGCCCGTCTCGGAGTTCTCAAGGCGCTTTGGAATATCCTCGCTTTTAATCTTGGTGATGATATCCGAATCGAAGATCGATCTTTGAAAAGAATTGTGCTCCTTGCAACCGGGTCGAACAGGTCATCAATGCGAGGTAGCGGATACCTATTCTTGATGGTGACATGGTTTAATTCTCGGTAGTCAATACAAAGTCGCATACTCCCGCCTTTTTTTTCTTTACGAATAAAACAGGAGCACCCCAAGGAGATGTACTAGGACGAATGAAACCTATGTCTAACAATTCCTGTAGTTGGACTTTTAACTCCTGAAGTTCAATAGGAGCCATTCGATATGGGGTTTTAGAAATAGGTTTTGTACGGCTCAAGGTCAATAAAGAATTCAACATCACGTTCGGGGGTGAGCCAAGGAAGTTCTTCGAAATACATCGAAAATTCTCTAAGCAATGTAAATATTATTCAAATCTGACTTGTCTTTGTTCAAATCCATAACATGGGCTAAGAAAGCTTGACATCCGTTTTTCAATAAACGAATAGCTTTATGGCTTGATATGATAGTGACTGATTTTAGTGGTTTAGTTGTTTTAATTCGTATGACAGGTTGGTTAGGAATATGAAAACTAACAACCTTACGAAAACAATCAATTTTGGCATGATGAGTGGTTAACCAATCAATTCCTAAAATCACATCAAAAGCAAGTATCTTTAAAGATATAAGATCAACAGGTAATGGGATAGTGCCAACTTGGATCATGCAAGATTTATAAACTGTAGATGTAACGAAGGTTTCACACAACAGAGTTTCAACAGATAAGTCAAAGTCCAATTTCTTCGAAGTCAAGTTTAAACGTTGAGCACAAGTAGGAGAGATAAAAGAATGGGTAGAACCGATATCTAGTAAGGTATAAACTTCGCAAGAGTTCAAGATTAGCTTACCCGTAATCACCTCGTTTGGGTTCCTCGCGTTTTAGCCAGTCACGACAAACGCTCTTCTAGGAACTGCTGATTTTGGCTTATCCGGGATAGCCCTTGGAGTCACCATCCCCGTTGAACTTGGTTTTGCTACAGAATAATCCCGAGCTATGTGGCATTCCTTTCCACAGTTGTAACATACCTTGGATTGTTGTGGACAGTTTGGGCTGATATGTCCTTCTTTCCCGCATTTGTAACATCTAACTGACGGTCGTTCTCCTCCCCTAGAATTTGTTGTTGGTCTTTGTCTTCTTTATTGATGTCTTCCCGTCATTGTTGAATCTCCTCTTTACGAAATTTCCACTTGACTCACCTCTCCTATTATCATGGCCGATGACCACCCGAGTGGTTACCGCTTTGTTCGTATTTTTCCTCCTCGTTGGTTATCGCTTCTCGATAATCTATTGTCCACCCTTGATGACCACAGTTGTGGTCCCTCGGTTGAACATACTCATTATCTCGCTCTAATAATTGAGCCATGTTTACAACATCTGAATATAAAGAAAATTTATGAGATATAAGATATTTTCGAATCTCGGGCTTTAGACCTCTCAGAAACATCCTCGTCATTCGTTCCTCATTTTCGACCAAATGAGGTGCAAACTCGATAACTCTACAAACTTTGCCTCGTCTTTGGGACACCGCCATGTTGTTTTGTTCGGTCGATAAACTCCACCTCCTTCATATGATTTAATACTTTCGTGAAAGTACTTGTCATTGAATAGTTTCTAAAATGTTTCCCAAGACATGCTTTGAGTCGATTTGGTGGTACGCTTCATGAGACTCCCACCAGTAGTCTACTTCACCGCGGAACATAAAGGTGGCGAATGGAACCTTCAGTTCCTCCGTGCATCCCAATACATCGAATATCTTGGTAATTTGCTTGACCCACGTTTCTGCCATGATTGGATCCGGCTTTCCCTTAAATTTTGGTGGTCCCAACTCCTTGAACTGCTTGGCTGTGACAAGTCGCAGATTGCTATCATTTCCACCGTGATTTTTGTGCACGAGTCTCCTCGTCTGTTTTGCATGAACCGCAAAAGCTCTTAAACATTCCATCATTCATCGTTTGCTCGGTAGTGTTGTTTACGGAGGAATATTGCCTTCCCATTGCCGTTCTCTGGTTTTGTAACTAAAAGGTTGTTCCACGCCCTCATACACTCTATTGTTAACGTTCTCAGCGGCCATTCTTAAATACTGCCATAAAATAAGGGTTAATTAAATAAATTAACATATGACATAATATCTCTATATTATGACTGACCAACAAATAAGCTTAGATAAGACACACTAGCGAAGGATTTACTCATCTCTCCCCTCCTAGTTCTATTCCTCGATCTCTGCCAGAGACCATATCCCTAAGCTTTGATACAAACTATGACGCCCCCAAAATAGGTATACAACACCCATTCTGAGTCGCCAAATACATGGTACAGAAAGTAAACTACAACTTCAATAATACAATTATCGTGCAGAATACGACAACACATATTGTGAGTTTAAATACAAATATTGTTTTCTAGACAATATCCACACTCAAATAAGTCCTCGTTACAATTATTCAAACACTATTTTACAGAAATATTGAGGACTGCTAAAACATCTTTCTAGAACCATCACTCCGTACCCCGACTAGTTCCTGCTATGTTCTCACCTCCTGAGAAAAATGAAACAAAAGGAAAAGGGTGAGCTCAACTAGCCCAGTAAAGAATATTATGACTAAGATAATATACAACAAATTATCGTTAGTCTTCAACAGGGAAAAATCCGATAAAATATAATAGCCAACAAGTTTTAGATCAACAACTGCAGCGGAAATAGCAATCCATTAGAAGAGTCAAGTAGAGAATGAGTTCTACTATCTTCTAAGATTTAAAAGTCCATCATCAATATTTTATCCCTGTAACAACAATCAATATACATCTTTAATCAAATATTCATCTTTGCCTACAGCCAAAGATATTCATTTGTATCACCATTGGTCATGTTCATCTCAACACCTGTTCATCTTTGCACTACGGGCCAAAGATATTCATCAGTTAATCATTTATATTTGCACTACAGGCCGGAGATATTTAGTAATATCATCATTTAGGACTGAGGATGATGAAAAATATTTTAAAGAAAACGAATCCATTGAAACGGAAGGACAAATAGTAGGATTCGGTATAACGCTTTATCAAAGATCAATAATACTTCATAAATACCAATTTTGAAGCGTAATTCAAAAATAAAGATCAAAACATGGATACAATCAAAGATAGTAACCATAATAGACATCTTGGACAAAATGAAGAAAATTTTATTTTTCTATGAATAGTGTCAATTCGTGAATAGTCATAGTACGTGAATAGTAACCCCTTACACACAAAAGTTCCAAATTTGATAAAAAATTCAGATCAATACTTCGGCATAATGATATTGAAGAAATAATATCATATATGAAGAAAATAACATCCCTTACCTCAAAATATCAGTACTTCTGATCGGAATATCGGTATAAGGCTGAAGGAAACTTGCACTGATGAATAGAAACTCACAAAATATCTAAATACTCACAAAATACACTCAATAATCTAGAGAGAGAAAGAGAGAAAACTTGTTTCTGGTGTGATTTTCAATTCTAACTTAGCCCTCTATTTATAGAAAAATGTTAGCAGACTTAACTCAAAACCCGATGGCTTTTACCGCTATTATTCCCACCCACCACATTTGAAATAACTTCAACACATTTCTTCACCAACCACAAGTGGGGCCCACTCAATTCTAGAATTTTCCACCAAAATCATTTATAAACCTAATTTCTGAATCAGTCACCTCTTAAAATTCATAACAAATCATACGTTCATTTTTAACGGTTCAAAATTTGTGGACATATACTCAACTTATATATGTATAACATATTCAAAATTACAACGATCTAACTATTTGATTAAAAATTATAACTCACACAATATATCTCAAAACACTTTGGTTTAATTTTTAATACATTCATTCAAAAAAATACTGATAAAACACCTCAACATTAACTCCTTCATTTTTAACCACAATAAATATATCCAACATTTATATCCACATAAAATAAATATTTCCTTATCATATGAATCAATAATTAATTATTCACAAATAATATTACAGAATCACATTTATGACAACCAAGCCGTTCCCAGGAAAGAGGGGGCTTTCCAATAAGAATTTCTCCTTATTGGCGCACAATTAGGTGACCAAACCTCTCCTTGACAGAACTTTCTAGACATTGTCAATAATGCTATCTAATAATATTATTCAAATAATATGAATTATTGATCTAATAATGAGAAATATCGTGCACAAAGGACAATTATTGAAACAACAATAATATAAAATATCAACGCAAAGAATTATTGAATCAATAAAATAAAATATTGAACAAGAACTCACCGTAACAATTATTGAGTAGTGTCTTCTTACGTAAGGATCAATAATTCATCAATACTTGCATCATCCACGCGTATTCATCGTATTTTAACCACCGTATTCCAACAGTGTTAATTCAGAATAACTACGCCATTATTTATAAAAACTCAAACTTGTCGCTTTCTTCATCCGACGCTTATTACATTATGGGGCCCACAAATTATCTTCGCGCTTATCGCATTTAATATTCCCTCGACAACAAGAATATTCACACGACCAAACGAATATTCCCAAACAACAATGATTATTTTATAACCACTTGCATATTTTGCAAAATTTGCACATTTCACCCATAACTAGAGAATTATATCAAATTAATACCTTATTATTCACAAATATAATTAGAGGAAATTTGATTTTATTTATAATAAGTTGGGGTCTTACATACTACATGCACATGCTTATTTATGTGTGCTGCAACAGTTTACATGCTTGCTCTAACCATATACTGTTAGTACCCAGTAGGCACAATAGATCTAGAAGGGGGGGTTGAATAGATCCATTTTATTTCAAATACTTTTCTCTATTATTTTGTATAGCTATTAAATTAGCATATGACAAACATAAGAATCTTTTCAAGCACATCAGAATAAGTAAAAGATCCCCTTCATTGATATATTCATAATCATACATACATTGTTCGTAGAGTAAGTTTAGTTGTAAGTAGTTAAAACATACATAGCAGTTATAGCAGTTATAGTACATAATGTAAATGACAAAATGTAAAAGACACAAGGGGTTTTAAGTGGTTCGGAGACTCAAGCTCCTAATCCACTCTTCTACTTTCAACTAGCAGGATTTCTACTAAGGAAGGGCAGCACCCTGAATCACTAAGATTCCTTCAAGGCCAACAACCTTGGGACTTTAGTTCACTAAGAACTCTTCAAGGCCAGCAGCCTTGGGACTCCTCTAGTTCCCTAGGAACTCTTCAAGCCCAGCAGGCTTGGAACTTCGTTTAGTCCCTCCGGATAAGGACCCTTCTGGCCCTGGCTTTATTTAGTCCCTTCGAACAAGGACCCCTCAGGCCCTGACTTTTGTTGTTTGTTTATTGGTTTGTTGTAGTTGGTGCTGAGCTGCTAAGATGTCTTCATGCTCTGAACATCTTCTATACTTAGCATCTTGGCGTGATCATCCTTGAAGTGCAGTTGAGTGTTGAATGATGTTCAGCTTCTTTAGCTATTCAACCACTTCGAATGATCCCTTGATGAATGCCTTGAAGATCTTTCCTCTTGATACATGATGGCTGCACATGATAGGTTTCCAAGATGACTGTAAGTTCTTCTTCTTGGTACTTAGAAACTTTCTCATGTTTACTACCATGATGACGTTTACGATCTCCCTTCTTGATACTTGATGTCTTCTCATGATGGACTTGCTAAGATGACTGTAAGCTCTTCTCTATTGTACTTAGAGTCTTCCCCTGATGGAAACCAAGATGATATGATGCTCTTCTTTCTCTCAGCAGTTCAGAACACTCTTCTTGCAGTAGAACTCTTACTTCTACTTCTTCTTTTTCATGAATCTGAGTGTTCTTGGTGGATCGTAGAGTGAGCCTTCGGACTCACTATCTTACATGGTTTAGTATAGTCCACCTTCTCTCCAAACTCGGCAACTCCAGCAACCCTCGATCTTTCAAACTCTTCCTATTTTATACTCTTTTCCAATCCTTACGTTGGAAAGTAGCCGTTGAAGGCTATTCAAATATCTTCACAGATCTTGAGTTGACAGAGGTAGACTGCTGATGTGATATGTCATACTTTATCTGACATTGCAGTCTAATGTTTCACCTACCCATCAGAGATGTCACTTTAGTGTCTTGAGCAGGTTGAAGACTTTATTATCTCCTTCTTATTTCTCGATCAGAGGTTGTCCTTTTGCATCGATGCTCTCAATAAGCTTTTGTCCGAATACCATCCTTTAGATTGAACCGTTGCCAATGCTTCAATCTTCGATTGTTCAAACTCTACAATTCTGATGCATGTTTTCGAGGACCTGATCGTAGTGACTTGTTGAGTGTTGCTCATTGACTGGTAGAGTTAAAACTACGATCTTGAAGAGTGTTGATTGGATCTCCAATGTAGTACACCTCTTCCTTCTATTGTGCAGTGCTTCAACACTTCTGTTTACTTCGACTATTCTCAGAGACTGATGGCCTAACTCCTTGCTCTGGTCCCCTCTGAATAGCAAGACACTTAAGATTTATGGCGCGTCCAACTCGCTTTCTCCTTCTGATCTCCCGTTCACTTATCATCAATGGAATGACCCTACGCTTAATCACTTTAACCTTGTTCTTTCGAGATTAACCAGTATCTCGGTTCACTTTCCCTCAGTTCTTTCTTTGTTTAGCAAACACTACGATCTCGGTTGCTTCCAAGATCGTTGTCTTCTGTTCACTTGATGACTCATCGCACTTCTGCGACTTTCCTTAGTCGATTCATCAAGTCTTCTTATGATAATCTTGTGGAAGACTTCATCTCGAATGGCCTTACAACTCAATCTTGATACTGATTGGGTTGGTGCTTAGATCTTCTGTTAGCTTGCATGCAATTCGTTGAGTGCTTTCTGGTTCCCTTCAGGTAGGATGTATCTTTGCATTGCCAACTAGAGGATTAGTTCCTTTGGATATTCTGGGAGTGCTCATTAGTTGAGAATCGTACTTGTTCTACGATTCTGCCTATGCATTATGAACACTTCTGTTGAGGTCGTAGTTCTGCACTCTACGATTCATCTTTGGCTGTGCAAACACTACGATCCTGGGATTAGATCTTGACACTTTACGATTTCTACCTTGTGCTTGTTGTCTTCATCTGATCTTGCTCGACTACGATCTCTGCATGTAATCAATAGACTCTACGAACTCAGAGTGTAGTCTACGATCCTTGGCATGGCTTCGGCATTAGTAAACTCTACGATCTCGAGTGTGGTCTAAGATCCTTGACTTGGCTTCGGCATCGGTAGACTCTACGACTCCGAGTGTAGTCTACGTTCTCGACTTAGCTTTCGGATGTTGTTCTATTTCGTGAGCGAAATGTCTCACGATTCTACGAACATGACTTCCTCAGCACACTACAATCCCGAGGAAGCTCTTCTCGATATACCACGATCCTTCATCATTTTTCCTGGGAGTCTACGAACTCCGAGATCTACTATCTTGCAGACTATGATTCTGCCTCGATAGCTCTCGAGTTATCCTTGACTCTCCTGACAGATTACGATCTTTGGTGCAGTACTCGATGATCAGACAAGCCTATCTATTACATCATAATATTAACCTAACATGCTTGATCTTTCTATATTTATAGTCCTTTTACATCGTTTCTTTTTAAGGACTTTACAAAGTTGTTTTGCTTATGTAGGATCAACCTAACATACTTGATCAATTCATTCTAAGTCCTTGTACACATGTTTCTATTATCTATCAAAGGACTTTTATGACTTTTCTTAATGCAAGCTTACTTCAGATATTATTCATATTATTCATTCATATATATATATATATATATATATCATAATCAAATCATATTTAAATAGGAATATCATTCACATGCTTATTCCTGACAATCTCCCCCTATTTGATTATAACAAAAACAATAAGGGCATATGCATGTTATGAATGAATCCTATATACAGTGAGCAGATGTATTTCTAAAACAGATAATCATGAAAGTCATTTATAAAGATGTCGTAAATTATACATAAAGACACTTTACATCCTGGATCCAGAACACACCTAACTAGTTAGAGATGTACCTATTTGGCTCCGTGTGTGTTTCCAGGATGTCTGATTATCAACTACTCATCTATTTCTTCTTCATGCTCTTGTTCCCCCTGGGATGATGACATTTTGTCTTTGCTTTGCTCCCCTTTAGCATCTTTCTGAACATCCTCCCCCTCAGACTCTGCGATCATGTGATCAACATCTTTTGGCTCCCCCTCAGATGATGATTCTTTTTCTGCAGCTGCTGACTTCTTCTTTGACTCCTTCTCTCTTATCCCTCAGCTCTTCTTTGAGTGCCTCTTTCTCCTTTTCTTTCTATGCCTCTTTTTCTCCCCCTTTTTGTCATTAATCATTTGAGAGAGCTGCTCCATGTTGGACATAAGCTGATCCATTAGGTAGGAGGAGTTGACAACTTCAAACTTGAGTTCCTGTTGGCCTAGCTCAAGTTGCACTGAGAAAGACTACTTCAGGTCGTCAATCTTGTTAGAGAGGGCTTGGATCTACTCTTCATTGGCCTTCTGAACTCGGAGAGCTTCTGCCTTTTGATCTTGTATGGCCTTCTGATAGATGTTATCTCTCTCTTAGAGTTTGAGAGATATATTAGCCATAGTAGTTTGAAGTTTATTCTGAAGTGAATTATCTCCTTTTACTGTCAGCTTCTGTGACTCTTCAGTGAGTAGAGATATTTTCTCACTTAGTTCATTAGAACTCTTCAGTAGTTCCTACTCCAAAATAGTTTGATCCTCTTGCTGGGCAGCTTTGGGTTGAGCATTGGATTGGACTCTACGATTTTCATTCTTGGACAGATTTTTGAAAGCTTGAAGAATCTGAATAATCGTTGAGTACCAATTGCTGGTTGAGGATGACGGAATGTCAGAGAGCAGTGACTGGGCTGTTGGAAGCTTCTGACTTTGAATTTGATCAGTCTCAGCAGTAGAGTGGCCAGACTCTACGATTATCTCCTTTATCATGTTCCTTCTTCCTTCAGAGTCCACTCTACGATCGTAGGGGATATAATGATTGCCAGACTGTCGATAGACTTTGAAGTGTGGCTGGTCTTTGATTGTTTTGGTTGCAAACTTCTTCACCCTTGGGAAGTTCTGAGCCACCAGCTCCATGCTTGGAAAGTGAGAGAAGCACCAGCTAAGATAGCTTCTATCTCCTTCAGTATAGGGCTTTAGCCATGGCATCCACTGGAAGAACCATCTCATCAGCAAGTCGTCAGGATTGTAGAGAATGGTCGAGCAGTCTAGCTCCATGTTGTTCCAGTTTTTAGCTATGTCAAAGGTAGTCATTCTTACTACCTTGAGCTGCTCATTTCCATAGTTAACCCATCTATCTGGTGGAGCATCTGGTAGTTCATTTGAGACTTCCACCACTATTCTTCTATTAAATCTTGCCGGTGAGAGAACTGGATAATCTTCTTGTTCTTCTGCTTCCTGTGTTGCAGAATCAGAATCTCTTTCAATCTCTTCTCTCTCAGAGCCTGAACCATCTTGATCATTTCCAGCAAAGAATCCTTCTTGTCGATTTCATTCTCGTAACTTTCTTCAAAGAAGATCTTCTTCTCGATTCATTTTCTTCATTTCTAGTCCTATCCTCAGCACTTTCTTTCTGTGATACAGACTCATCATCACTTAATTCAATGGGGGAATTTGATTGATCACTTCTCCTTTTGGAGGAAAATTTGGCTTGCAGTCTGTATCTCTTCCTTCTTCTTGGAGGTTCAGCTATGGGAGAGTCAGACTCTTCTTTTTCTTCAGACTTGGAAGCCTCTGGTTCATCAGAAGAACTTCCTTTAGGTTTAGCAAGGGCATGGGCACGTTCTTATTCGTTTGAGATAGCATTGTCTGACCCATTATCTAGGCTTGTTGGGGCAGTTGCATTTGAGGATTGAGTTTGGTCATCTTGAATCTCTTCTTCATTTACGGAGTGACTACTCTGAGAATTAGCCATAGGGCTTGAACATTCTTTTTCTTTATCAGCAAATACTGAACCATCACCTTCATTGCTGGATTTAGTTTGAGAGGACTCAGCCTTGACACCAGTCTCCTTTTCTTCTGCTGACTCTACGTCCTTCTCTTTTGTAGATGTACTATTTTGGGAAGTTGAGGCTGATTTATTTTCCACCTTAGCTTTCTTGCTGAATGGCCCTTGAAGTGGCCTGTTGCTTCTCCTCTTTGTTTTTTCAGCAGTTAGGGCTCTTTCCTCTTCAACCTTGCCTTTGATGGACAAACTTCTTGGTGGGGCCTTGGTTTTCTTCACACCTCTTGATTTTTTTTTGGCTGGTGTGATTGTTGTTGGTACAGGATTATCAGATTTAGAGTTTTCTGCCTCTTCTGCTTTTCTCTTCTTTGCAGAGGCCCTGTTGTTGCCTGCAGTAATCAGCCTTCTGTTCTCCTTAGGGTTCTTCTCCAATTCACAAATAATTGTGGAGACATTACTCTGTGAACATTCAAAGGCTCTCCCTCATCATCCTTGATCTTCCCACCTAGCTTCTTCCTCATCACAATACTCAGCAGTCTGCCATGAAACACCTTAGTCAGGGATTTTTAAGTGGACTTCTTCATCTCAGCTTTTTTCTACCCATTTGGAGATTTAATCGAACAAGATATCTCCAAATTTGATTTGTTTCTTCAGAACTATTGCTGACATTATCTTCAGCTGTTGGTTAAGCACTGTGTCATGTGCAGTGTCCTTACATAGTATGCATTTTCCAACTATTTCAGCAAGGAACTCTTACTCTTCAGGAAACTCCTTCTTCTTCATATCTTTCAGACTAGGGTTTCTTTGGTACCCCATAACCTCCTTTGTTTGTTCAGTATTGACATCATCAAGGTTCTTTAGCCCTTGGTTAGGAAAACCTAGGCATTAATTGAGGTCAGAAGATTTCAACTTTAGATACTAACCTTTGACCTTGGTAAATAGGGTTCTGGAGTTTATGGAGGCGTTTGAGTATAACTCTTTTACCAGGTCTACATATACTCGAGTGTTAGTCTCAAGACATTCTGAGAATCCAGCTTTCCTCACAAGTTCAAGAATGTCTCTGAACTTCTTTTCGGATTTCTCGAATGACTTGGTTTCGAGCTGAATGCCAGTGATTACTCGCCAGTTTTCCATTTAAGTAGTTCAAAGAATGTGGGTATTTGATTCGGAGAGGTTTATAAGAGATGGCTGATTGTGAGTTGATAAAGCTGTTAGAGTGTTAATCTGTTCTGGCTCTTGAGAGGATTTTAGGGTTTGAAAATGGGAGGGAGAAAGGTTCGATAACTTTTGATAACTGTCTGCAGATTTGAAATTGTCTTTATGGTAGTTCCTTCTAACTCTTCATAGCCAGTGATGTGTCAACTGATCATTGGTTGCACGATGCCCAGTAATGAGATGTAACTCCCCATAACTTTTTAGTTAGATACTTCGTTTTAGAAGAGTAGACGTTTAGACGACGTGGCTTTGACTGTTGATCTTTTGATTCGTAGAGTAGCATGGTAAGGCGGCTATGGACTCTATGATTTCCTTTGTTGACTCAACGATCAACTTTTGAGAGATGCTGCAGTGGATGGCTTTGACTTCTATCCTCATTTTGATACAGCATAGCTTGATTACTGATATACTCGAACTTATCTCCTCATTTTGAATGATTGAGAAATTGTCTCATTTTCCAAGCTCCTTGTGAACTGGAGTACCCTTTGGTAGAACTACGATCGTCTAGTTGTCTTCTACGATCGTTGAGGTTACACTGCGATCGTGGAGTTCTCTTCAACCTTGACTCTACGATCGTTGACTGACTTGGTCCTTAAGATGAATTTGATCAAGCAATTCTTCTGGGACAAGGTAGCTCAGGAAGGGCAACCTCTTAGAGTGAGCTAAGGGCCAGGTTTGTCCCTGAGGCGCTTTCCAGATGAAATGCTATAGAAGTGATTTGCAATGACATCTCATTCGACCTTTTCTGATGGGGAGGTCCTCTACCAACTTTGGACAATTGCATTTGCTATAATCGTGGTGTCCTCCTTCTTCTACACTGCGATCAGATGTTTGATCGTAGGCACTCCACGATTTTGAGTTGGGTGGCTGAAAGGTTATCAGTAGTACATTTTGAGACGTTCCTACTGACTATGGATCTTCATTTGGTTCATTGGTCACAAAGTTTTGGGACTTTATAGCTGGTACATTTCCTCATAGTATAACTCAGTGTTTTTATTTCTCAACAGATCACTGCTCCCCATGGTTGAAGCTGTCTTCCCGGATAGATGTGATTCCCTTTGCTTTAGACTCATTTAAAGGCAACCCTGCATATCTCCTTCTGACTGGAATCATCATTATCACATAAATCTCCTTGTATCGTAGGCATGGGTATCTTCAAGACTGATCACTCTATGATCTTTTGTCAGCACTACGATCGTAGTCTCCTTTGACAGTTGTGTTTGTGAAGGTCTGCTTCCACGATGAGTTCCTCTAGACTGATGCTTGATGATCCTTTGTTGTGAGCTTCCTTGAGAACTCTTCTCATATAACATTATTTGCTTGCTCTTGAGCACATAGGATCCTTTAGTTGACTGGCCTGCTTCCATACACAGATTAGCAGCCATGTGAGCTCCATTATGGTTAGCTCAGAGGGTCTTCAAGGATAGGCTTAGACATATAGTAACTTTATCAGAATCATCTCCTAATGTAAATTCCTTAGCCTTCCTCATTGTTTGAGTCTTCTCGATCAAGTCTTCGCTTCAAAGATTCTTTAGTGTGGTCGAATTCCACCAAGTACTTGCAGGTTTAAGTATATTTCTATTTTTGGTACCCATAATTAAATGGGTCCTGCTAGGTTAGTTTTCTAACCCCTATTCCTCTTATTTGGATAATCATCACATTTATCACCAACATCATATTCATGCATAGGACTAGTTTTAGATAATAAATTTTGATATGTATGATGGTGAGTGTGTGTAAGATTTGACATTTAATAACACACTCTTTATCTTTGATGGTTTCATCATTTGCTGGGTTATGTTCACAATGTTTAAGTGTTCACAAAGTGAGAATCAACTCTACGATTAAGAGTATCTAGTTGATTCATGGAGGTGATCAGTTTCTACACATCATCAAGATACTCTTGTAGAACTGATCATACTCTGAGTGTTATCAAACACTTAGAACAAGGATTTATACATACATACTAACCCACCAGCAAAGATTACTTCACATAAAATTAATTTGACATGTGATGCTCTTATGACCCATTTCAGATTTCCTTCAAGATGTCATCTTCATCCTAAAACTTGGATGGAGAGAAAGCTTATAGACATTTGAGTTTCCATCCTCGTGGTACTTTCTCTCTCACCTTTTTAGGTAGATTATGACTTCGACAGCACATCAATTATGGTTCATAAAAAGGTGCTTTTATGATGAACACATGTAATAGTGAGGAATCGTACCTTTTTACTGTCAGTCTCTTAATAGTCATTTATCATAGATATACTGAGTTTAGGCATTGATGTGCATAGCTTCACATTTGTTCCTGACAGCTTGTTGCTCGTGTTGACCTTTAATCAATCAGTCATGGTCTTGAAGATTTAGGCCAAGAAAATCTCAACATTAAGATCTTTGACATCCTTTAGTTTACAAAGTTTGCACCCAGCTGCTGGTTGGCCAGACATAAGTTTGAGAAGATCTTCTTTCTTCTCTTGATAAGCATTTCTTAGCATGTATTGCCTCTTCATCTTTCAGACTGGTGGATGTTTGACTCTTTGTCATTGATGTCTCTTGAGCTCTCTCGTCTGGTCTTCAGACTACAAGATTGACTGCAGGCTGGGATTGGTCTTGTTGATGTAGCAATTAAGAACATGGACCAATCTGAGTAGCTTCAGGTGTATATACACATTTACCTATACACAGTATTTCCAACGTGTGAGCTCATCTGCATATAACAAGTTACTTACTACTAAACTAAGTTTAGAACAATGTTTGTGCCTGGGATCAGACTCAAAGTGATTAGCTTTTGAATATAGCATGAGAACCTGCTTTGATACCAATTGTTAGTTCTCAGTAGGCACAATAGATCTAGAAGGAGGGCTGAATAGATCCTTTTTATTTCAAATACTTTTCTCTATTATTTTGTATAGCTATTAAATTAGCATATGAAAAAAATAAGAATCTTTTCAAGCACAACAGAATAAGTAAAAGATCCCCTTCATTGATATATTCATTGTAACGCCCCCAAATTCAGGTACTTGAAACCCGAACTCGGTGCTTTAAGATACCATTTCTATGAGTGGAATAATACTAATAATAATAACAATAATATGAATATCAAACTTATCTTACATTTATCAGAGTCTAATCCCAAGTACGCAACCTTTACTACATTCTTTACATGATATATAATACATATCATTATCTTAATACAGTCTAACTATTACAAAAGATACCATTAAACATATATATATACTGTTTGCTTTCCTTTTCACTTGTTCATGTCTGAACCTTCGGGTTGATCATGCCTAGCTGAAAACATTTAATTTAAAGCAAGAATGAGCATTTGGGTGCCTAGCAAGTAATAACAATTATAATTATATTTAGCTGAAAGAATTAAATGTTTTCTTTGTACATCACTTCTACAACGAATTTATAGTTGTGAAGTAAACTGAACCGATAATAATAACATATAATTATTTAATATAATTATAATAATTCTAGAAATCATTTCATATATTATTTAAATAATATATAATTATATTTTCATAAAAACAATTAATAAAAACATTTTTACTATAAAATTAATTATTAAAAGAATAAACTTTATAATAGTCAATAATTCTAAATTCGCAAAATTTGACGTTCGTCTATCAATTATCTGGTTGATCTTCCCGCGATTGGTATTCCGTTCTGCATAGTTTGATCGTCCATATTAATTCGCAAAATTCTGTATCGGGTCTGGTTGTCTTCCTGCTTTGTTGACAGGTTCTTCTGTCCGTGTATTTCATTTTCGTCTCCTTAGCGGCATTATCACAATTTATTCTTTATTCTAAGCCTTACCGTATACTTAATATCATATAACACGAAATTCTATATTTATCATGTACTTAAAATATTATATATTTTGAAAATTTGGTTTTCTGCATTAGCCAATACTCATATAATTAACTACTATCTTTACACCAATTTATTTCATTAATCCCATATAAATTCATACTCATATCACTTGACATACCATAGCACATATTACTTTAATCATCCCCTATCCCTTTGTGACTCAAAAGTCGGGAATCACTGCCACAACTTATACAAAATTTAAAAAATATTACCTTATACAAACATACCTATCATATACATAACATAGAATCATACATATTCAAGTAATACTAGTACTACTTATTTCTTACGCCTCCACTAAGGATCAATTGCTTAGAAATATGTCTATTACCATTATCCTCAATAATCCATTCACACCTAACTACACCTAGTTCGTCCAACTTACCATACATTATGAGTTTAAGAACTCACCACAAATATATGAGTTTAAGAACTCGTCATTGACCACATATTCTTTAACTATACTTTTACCTATCACCATACTATCGCTTCGTGGTCCCAAGATTATACTTTTCAAAACAACCACCTCATTGAGGTAGCTTTCAATGTGAGCCTCTATTTCAGCTATTGGCTTTGATATTGGCTCGATTATGGAGATCGATTTCTTCTTTACGACCTGAGGGTATTCTAATCCTTTTTCTATCTGACATCTACACACAAACTATCTTGATTATCACTTAATATATACACACAACAATTAATAGTTTTATATAAGTTATCTTTTATTTGATTTGACGATGAGCTTATTCAATTCATCTTCCTTTTTAAACTCTATATGAGTTATTTATATTTTCAACGTTTCCCTCTGTTCCAAGGTTATAGCCTGAGGTCTAGCCCACCTAAGGATTTTAACCCTAAGCTCTGATACCATGTTGTAATGCCCCCAAATTCAGGTACTTGAAACCCGAACTCGGTGCTTTACGATACCATTTCTATGAGCGGAATAATACTAATAATAATAACAATAATATGAATATCAAACTTATCTTACATTTATCAGAGTCTAGTCCCAAGTACGCAACATTTACTACATTCTTTACATGATATATAATATATATCATTATCTTAATACAGTCTAACTATTACAAAAGATACCATTAAACATATATATATACTGTTTGCTTTCCTTTTCACTTGTTCCTGTCTGAACCTTCGGGTTGATCATGCCTAGCTGAAAATATTTAATTTAAAGCAAGAATGAGCATTTGGGTGCCCATCAAGTAATAACAATTATAATTATGTTTAGCTGAAAGAATTAAATGTTTTCTTTGTACATCACTTCTACAACGAATTTATAGTTGAGAAGTAAACTGAACCGATAATAATAACATAACAATTCTATCTCAAATTTTTGAAACTACGTATTGACTATATGTATAGGGTAGTCGACATACTATGAACATTGTTTTAAATTTTCGATAAGGTTAGACAGAACTTCATTTGCAAACCGTCATAGCTTACGGGCACGAGGGTGTACATCCCATGGACCCTGTATTGATCAATACTACATTACAAGAACGATAGGATCGTTCACTCTGTCCACCTTGGGCGCATAAAAGTTTTTTGGTGATCGGGATGTTCATACTTAGACTAGAATCCAAACCAAAATAATTTAATTAGATACAAAAAGGTTTTAACTTATTCAACGATATTTCTGAATATGTGTCTAGTGGTCAAGTAGTCAAATAATTAGCTTAGATATATATATATATATATATATATATATATATATATATATATATATATATCATGTGTTTAACTACAATGATTATCCAAGTGGGGACACTTGTGTAACCATATATAGAAATTAACAAACATAATATATATATCTGAATTACCATATACTAAAATGTTGATAAACAATGACCGGATATAGAATATATCATAATAGGGTTAATAATATAGCATAATAATAATATAATTCTGAAACTTCTTACTCATGTCCATTGCATAAAGGAAATGCAAAGGTAAGATATTTTCCTGATGCACTGCTTACAGTTCGTAACTTAGTTCTATCTTTTATACCGAAACCTATCATTAATAAGATCATTTGATCGATTAGAATAACATACTATAACACATAGCAGATCGCTTATTGCGATAATATCACATAACCTAATCACATTGTCACATATGTTTAACAACCATCAATCACAAATAAACACAATCTAATCAAATTATCTAAGTCCAGATCAATTTACAAATATGCTTGCATTATCGAATTTAATTTTATCGGGTAATTATCGAGTCTAAGACTATCCCGTTGTTCAATATCCGTAAGTATCACCATATTATTTTTTAGATGACTTATAATAATTTTTAAACATTTATTATAATTTATCATAAATTTTCAAACACCTAATCATTATTAAATGATTTAAATATTAAATAATTCTATTATCATTAATATTTAATTAATATTAAACTATTAATGAAACCATTGCCAAAATATTAAAGTTATTTATAATAACTCAAAATATTTTTAAAGTATTAATATTACCCTTAAATGATTTTTAAAAGAATTAAAATCATTTTTAAATAATTATCATTAATATTAAAGTATTAATGCATTATTTATCAAAATATTAAAAGTCATTAATTATAACTTAAAATATTTTTAATTCATTTATATCCTTTTGAAAGATAAAACCATTTTAAAACTATTTATTTAATATAATTATTAAATAAACTTAATATCATTTATTATTAAATTAATATCATTAATATTAAATTATTAATGAAATTATCCTTTAAATGTTAAAAGTTATATTTTATAACTTAAAATATCTTTAAACACTTTATTTTCATTTAAAATGATTATTATAATATTAAAATCATTTTAAACTACTTTATTTAATATAATTATTAAATAACCTTAATATCATTAATAATAATTAATTAATAAAATTTACCTTTAAATATTGAAAGTTATATTTTATAACTTAAAATATTGTTAAACTATTTATTTTCATTTAAAATGATTTTTCTAATATTAAAATCATTTTTAAACTAATTTATTTAATATAATTATTAAATAAATCTAATATCATTAATATTAAAATATTAATATTTTTTTATGACAAAATATCTAAAGTTATATTTATAACTTAACATATTTTTATAACCTTTAAATTATTTTTCTATAATTTTTAAATCATTAATTCTATTTTTCATAATTTATTTAATATATTCAATAAATAACTTAATTATCATTAATATTAATTAATTAATGAAATTCATCACAAAATATTAAAAGTTACATTTATAACTTAAAAATATTTTAAAACACTTTATTCTTATTTAAAATAATTTTTATAACATTAAAATCATTTTTCTCTAATTTATTTAATACACTAATTAAATAAATTAAATATCATTAAAATTCAAATAATTATAAATATTAATGAAAAATGTCCCAAATAATTAAAAGTTATTTTTCATAATTTAAAATAAAATTTAAAACCATTTTTGTAATTTTTATAATTTATTTTCTATTTTTAATCATTTTTCAGAAATTCAGAAAATTAAAATAATTAAATCCGTCGTTGTAGTCTTTAGCGATCCTTTCTGTCACTGTTGGTGTTCTTGAGCCTCAAGAACACTGACAGGCCAGTTACCAACATACTAAGTTTGACCAGCTTTAAATTACAATCTGATCAAGTTCTGGGCTAACTTAAGCTTTTACATAGTAGTTCACATGTTATAATACAGTTATCAAGTATCAACTTTCTCAAACAACAACACAACAAAGTGATTTGGCCAACCAAACTCATCGTCAGACAACTTCTGGGTTTTCCCAGAAACCCAGGTATCCGAGTGGGCACATTCATGTTCAAATTAGTTGCGATTACGATCATGATTTTGGGGTTTTGAGGTTCATAATTGTATTATACATGACAAGGAACAACAAAAATCTTTATCTCGCCTAACAACAATA
Source organism: Panax ginseng (assembly GCA_020205605.1). Classification (NCBI taxonomy): domain Eukaryota; kingdom Viridiplantae; phylum Streptophyta; class Magnoliopsida; order Apiales; family Araliaceae; genus Panax; species Panax ginseng. Next base: position 94,521,202 of record CM035138.1, read on the forward strand.
ACATAACAATCTATGACACGGTCAAACATGGTCAGGAAGCTGTTCTTCAAGTTTTCTGGAAATTCCCAGAATTGCCGAATCAGTCCTAGTGGCCTACTTTGACAACTTGCTACATTCGATCTGTTGTTTATTTACACGATATAAAGACAATGATCTAAATTCAAGACAACAGACTATACTTTTATCACAACAACAATAACAAAACAATAACAACAAGCAAGATCTAGAAGGATGAACAAGCTGTCAGAGCGTTCTGGGCTGCCCAGATTCATACTCAGTCATGGTCGATCAACGACCTTTGACCAACAATAACTTTCGATCTAGACATCCAATGACAGTGATTCCACTTTCAGATTAAAGACAACATGGCAAAGCTACATATAAAGCTTAAAACAACTTAAACCATAAACATACCAAGATATACGACCACTGACATTCCTTGTCAGACCACCAAAAACAAAATTTCCAGATTTGCAAAAATACTAGATCCGAGCTTATAGATGTTACTGATCCAACATCTATCAACCCAGATCACTTAATGACACTCTAAACAACTTATTCTAACAGAAAAACATAACTTTTAACAGAGGATCAAGATCTAATTTTTCAACTAGGGTTTATACCTTTAAAATGAGATTTCTGATTCGAGCTTCGATCTTTTATGGATTTCGTGGGGGTTGTCTAAGGACCCATTTACCTTAATATTTTCGTGGGTTTTAGAGAGAGAGTTGGTTGAGTGAATGTGTGACCAAATGAGCAAATGTGAGGACTTTCTCTCTCCAATCTTTATATATAACTTTAGATGCAATGAATTGGGCTAGCATATCGGTGATCGATTGATGAAATTTAATATCACAAAGTCAACAATTTAGGTCACCAACTCTTTATTTGCTAGTCTACAAGTTAGCCTAATAATAAAATGCACAAATGGTATTTTAGTCTTTTACTTTCAAAATTAATGGCATTATGGTAAAATTGAAAACCTTTAGGGTTTAACCCTTGTGGGTTTAACCCTAAGGTTTTTCTAAAAAGGATTTCTAGAATTTTATTTATGGTTTAAATAAAAAAAATTTAGTTTCCTAAAAATTGCAATTTAGAGATTACTAATTATATTTAGTTTTTAATTATATAACTTGAATATTTTGGTTTTAAAGTCCACTAATTAGTATTTAACCTGATAATTTAGCAATTATGGTTTTCCATTTAGTAATTAGGGTTTTCCATAATTACTAATTAGGGTTTGTAAAAAAAATTAAAATTTATATTAGTTTCTAATTTTTTCAAATTAGGGTTTCTTAATCAATTAGGTTTCCCTAATTTGAGTTAACACTCTTAACTAATTAGGTTTAATTACACTAATTAGCATTACACTTCCCAATTTAGCTTATTAGGGTTACCCTTTTCAAATTAGGGTTTATAAATTTAGATATTAGGGTTTCTAGAAATTAATATTTCTAAATATTAATTAGGGTTTACCTAATTAATCATAAAATCATATAATACTTAACCTAAATCATTTCACACAATTACATAACCATTTTTAACTCAAATTGAGTTTTAAAATAGGGTTTTCAAATTTAGAAATTAGGTTTCTCAATTTAAATTAGGATTTTTAATTAATTTGGTTTTCTAAGTATAATTAGGGCTTTACCTAATTACTTTAAATTCGTAATACACGATAATTCGCATAACCCAGTTGAATTTCATTTCAAATTCATAAGGTAAACAAATTAATGCTAGGGTTTTGGTCATGATACAACATAATTGAACAACCATTATCATTATATATCATACTTAATGATAGATCGAAAAATCAAAATATAATTAATATTATATTATTATTCTTATTCCTTGATAAAAATCAAAAATTAGGGTTTGGATTCCATATCCGATTTATTCTTCATATATAACCTTAATAATTAAGTTAAAATAAATAACTTAATTAATCTTGTATAAATTCATATAATAAAATAAATAATTATTATAATAATTCTAAAATCATTTCATATATTATTTAAATAATATATAATTATATTTTCATAAAAAAATAATAAAAAAATATTTTTACTATAAATTAATTATTAAAAGAATAAACTTTATAATAATCAATAATTAAAAATAAATTTATATGTAAAACATTCATGTAATAAATATATTTTTATTTATTACAATAATTACATACACACATTATCTTGTACAAATCCTCATCTTTAAAATAATAATAAAAAAATTTATATGCAAAATTTCTGATTTAATTATATAAAAATATCGAGTTGTTACATTCACCCTCCCTTATAAAGATTTCGTCCCCGGAATCACCGTTTTAAAACCTATACATACACGGGTACATAGCATACACAATCATTGCGATTAGATCTCGATCAAAATTGATCGAACTGATCTTTAATTATTCAGCAAAAAGCTTATCTATCTTATTAAACGGAAATTTGATTTCTAAGAGAACTCAAATTCCTCCTTCAAAATAATTTATAAAATAATTTAATATATATATATAAGAAATAAAAATGGTTTGAGTAATACCTGGAGATGCATCCCCGATTGCTACAGTTTCTTGAACGGTCATGTTGAAGACGCTTGCGGTTGATTCAGTTGGTTTAATTGTTGATGTTGGTCCCGTTGTCGCCAGTCTCCTGCTGCCTTTTCCGGTATTCGCATTCCTTACCTACCTTCTCCTTCTTGGACAGTCTTTCACCTTATACTCCATTGATCCATACTTAAAACACACAAACTTTCCCTTTATCTCCATTCCTTTTATCGTATAGGTGACAATACTATCTTTTGCCCCTCCGTTATCCTAGTTATCACAAACGCAACAATGTGTCACCGATCTTCCGAATCTCGGCAATCGATGGCTCTTGAAGTCTTTGACGCTCGCTCTATCGATTATCCGGTCGATCTTCCCGCGATTGGTATTCCGCTCGCATAGTTTGATCGTCCATATTATATTAGCAAAATTTCAGACGGGTTTGGTTGTCTTCCTTCTTTGTTGACATATTCTTCTTTCCTTGGTTTTTCATTTTCGCCTCTCTTGGCGGCATTATCATAATTTATTCTTACATTCTAAGCCTTATCGTATACTTAATATCATATAACACGAAAATTTCTATATTTATCATGTACTTAAAATATTAGATTTTTAAAATTTTGGTTTACTAAATTAACCAATGTTCGATATAATTAATTACTATCTTTATACCAACTTATTTCATTAATCCCATATAAATTCATATTCATACCACTTGACATACCATAGCACATATTACTTTAAACATCCCCTATCCTTTTGTGACTCAAAAGTCTGGAATCAACGCCACAACTTATATAAAATTTGAAAAATATTACCTTATACAAACATACCTATCATATACATACACATAGAATCATACATATTCAAGTAATACTAGTACTACTTATTTCTTACGCCTCCACTAAGGATCAATTGCTTAGAAATATGTCTATTCCATTATCCTCAATAATCCATTCACACCTAACTACACCTAGTTCGTCTAACTTACCATACATTATGAGTTTAAGAACTCACCACAAATATATGAGTAAGAACTCACATATTCATATTCTTTAACTATACTTTACCTATCGCTATACCATCGCTTTTGGGTCCCAGATTATACTTTTCAAATCAACCACCTCATTGAGGTAGCTTTCAATGTGAGCCTCTATTTCAGCTATTGGCTTTGATATTGGCTCGATTATGGAGATCGATTTCTTCTTTACGACCTGAGGGTATTCTAACCCTTTTTCTATCTGACATCTACACACAAACTATCTTGATTATCACTTAATATATACACACAACAATTAATAGTTTTATATAAGTTATCTTTTATTTGATTTGATGATGAATTTATTCAATTCATCTCCTTTTAAACTCTATATGAGTTATTTATATTTTCAACGCTTTCCTCTATTCTAAGGTTATAGCCTAAGGTCTAACCCACCTAAGGTTTTTAACCCTAAGCTCGATACCATGTTGTAACGCCCCAAATTCGTAAGTACTTGAAACCCAAACTCAAATTGCTTTTACGATACCATTTCTATGAGCGAATAATACTAATAATAATAACAATAATATGAATATCAAACTTATCTTACATTTATCAAAGTCTAATCCCAAGTACGCAACCTTTACTACATTCTTTACATGATGTATAATATATATCATTATCTTAATACAGTCTAACTATTACAAAAGATACCATTAAACATATATATATTTGCTTTGCTTTCCTTTTCACTTGTTCTTGTCTGAACCTTCGAGTTGATCATGCCTAGCTGAAAATATTTAATTTAAAGCAAGAATGAGCATTTGGGTGCCCATCAAGTAATAACAATTATAATTATGTTTAGCTGAAAGAATTAAATATTTTCTTTGTACATCACTTCTACAACGAATTTATAGTTTTGAAGTAAACTGAACCGATAATAATAACATAACAATTCTATCTCAAATTTTTGAAACTACGTATAGACTATATATATAGGGTAGTCGACATACTATGAACATTGTTTTAAATTTTTGATAAGGTTAGACAGAACTTCATTTGCAAACCGTCATAGCTTACGGGCACGAGGGTGTACATCCCATGGACCTCAGATTGATCAATACTACATTACAAGAACGATATTATCGTTTCACTCTGTCTCCTTTGGGATAAAAGTTTTCCGTGATCGGGATGTTCATACTTAGACTAGAATCCAAACCAAAATAATTTAATTGGATACAAAAAGGTTTTAACTTATTCAACGATATTTCGAATTTGTGTCTAGTCGGGTCAAATAACTTAGGCGATTTTATATATATATATATATATATATATATATATATATATATATATATATATATATATATCTTCAACATGTGTTTAACTACAATGATTATCCAAGTGGGGACACTTGTATAACCATATATAGAAATTAACGAACATAATATATATATCCTAATTACCATATACTAAAATGTTGATAAACAATGATCTGATATAGAATATATCACAATAGGTTTAATAATATAGCATAATAATAATATAATTCTCAAACTTCTTACTCATGTCCATCAGATAAAGGAAATGCAAAGGTAAGATATTTGCACTCGATGCACTCGCTTACGCTTCGTAATTTAGTTCTATCTTTATATACAAACCTATCATTAATAAGATCATTTGATCGATTAGAATAACATACTATAACACATAGCATCGCTTATTGCAACAAATCACATAACCTAATCACATTGTCACATATGTTTAACAACCCATCAATCACAAATAAACACAATCTAATCAAATTATCTAAGTCCAGATCAATTTCTCAAAATACGCTTGCATATCGACGACTTTATCGAGTAATTATCGAGTCTAAGACTCTCATCCTGTTGTTCAATATCCGTAAGTATCACCATATTATTTTTTAATGACTTATAATAATTTTTAAACATTTATTATAATTTATCATAAATTTTCAAACATCTAATCATTATTAAATGATTTAAATATTAAATAATTCTATTATCATTAATATTTAATTAATATTAAACTATTAATGAAACCATTGCCAAAATATTAAAGTTATTTATAATAACTCAAAATACTTTTAAAGTATTAATATTACCCTTAAATGATTTTTAAAAGAATTAAAATCATTTTTAAATAATTATCATTAATATTAAAGTATTAATGCATTATTTATCAAAATATTAAAAGTCATTAATTATAACTTAAAATATTTTTAATTCATTTATATCCTTTTTGAATGATAAAACCATTTTAAAACTATTTATTTAATATAATTATTAAATAAACTTAATATCATTTATTATTAAATTAATATCATTAATATTAAATTATTAATGAAATTATCCTTTAAATGTTAAAAGTTATATTTTATAACTTAAAATATCTTTAAACACTTTATTTTCATTTAAAAAGATTATTATAATATTAAAATCATTTTAAAACTACTTTATTTAATATAATTATTAAATAACCTTAATATCATTAATAATAATTAATTAATAAAATTTACCTTTAAATATTGAAAGTTATATTTTATAACTTAAAATATTGTTAAACTATTTATTTTCATTTAAAATGATTTTTCTAATATTAAAATCATTTTTAAACTAATTTATTTAATATAATTATTAAATAAATCTAATATCATTAATATTAAAATATTAATATTTTTTATGACAAAATATCTAAAGTTATATTTATAACTTAACATATTTTTATAACCTTTAAATTATTTTTCTATAATTTTTAAATCATTAATTCTATTTTTCATAATTTATTTAATATATTCAATAAATAACTTAATTATCATTAATATTAATTAATTAATGAAATTCATCACAAAATATTAAAAGTTACATTTATAACTTAAAAATATTTTAAAACACTTTATTCTTATTTAAAATAATTTTTATAACATTAAAATCATTTTTCTCTAATTTATTTAATACACTAATTAAATAAATTAAATATCATTAAAATTCAAATAATTATAAATATTAATGAAAAATGTCCCAAATAATTAAAAGTTATTTTTCATAATTTAAAATAAAATTTAAAACCATTTTTGTAATTTTTATAATTTATTTTCTATTTTTAATCATTTTTCAGAAATTCAGAAAATTAAAATAATTAAATCAAATCATTGTAGTCTTTAGCGAATTCTTTCATCCTTCGTTGGTGTTCTTGAGCCTCAAGAACAACGGCGACAGCCGATTACTAACATACTAAGTTTGACCAGCTTTAAATTACAATCTGATCAAGTTCTGGGCTAACTTAAGCTTTTACATAGTAGTTCACATGTTATAATACAGTTATCAAGTATCAACTTTCTCAAACAACAACACAACAAAGTGATTTGGCCAACCAAACTCATCGTCAGACAACTTCTGGGTTTTCCCAGAAACCCAGGTATCCGAGTGGGCACATTCATGTTCGAATTAGTTGTAGTTCTGATCATGCTTTTGGGGGTTTTGAGGTTCATAATTGTAGTATACATGACAAGGAACAACAAAAAATCTTTATCTCAGTCTAACAACAATAACATAACAATCTATGACACGGTCAAACATGGTCAGGAAGCTGTTCTTCAAGTTTTCTGGAAATTCCCAGAAATGCCGAATCAGTCCAAGTGGCCTACTTTGACAACTTGCTACATTCGATCTGTTGTTTATTTACACGATATAAAGACAATGATCTAAATTCAAGACAACAGACTATACTTTTATCACAACAACAATAACAAAACAATAACAACAAGCAAGATCTAGAAGGATGAACAAGTCGTCAGAGTTACGCGTCGCCTGGGTCACCAGATTCATACTTTCGGCCACGGTCGATCAACGACCTTTGACCAACAATAACTTTCGATCTAGACATCCAATGACAGTGATTCCACTTTCAGATTAAAGACAACATGGCAGGCTACACATATAAAGCTTAAAATAACTTAAACCATAAACATACCAAGATATACGACCACTGACATTCCTTGTTAGACCACCAAAAACAAAATTTCCAAATTTGCAAAAATACTAGATCCGAGCTTATAGATGTTACTGATCCAACATCTATCAACCCAGATCACTTAATGACACTCTAAACAACATATTCTAACAGAAAAACATAACTTTTAACTGAGGATCAAGATCGAATTTTTCAACTAGGGTTTATACCTTTATGCTTTGATTTCTGATTCTGAGCTTCTTGATCTGTTATGGAATTCGTGGGGCTTATCTAAGGGACTGATATACCTTAATATTTTCGTGGGTTTTTAGTGAGAGAGAGTTGGTTGAGTGAATGTGTATGAATGAGCTTAAATGTGACACTTTCTCTCTCCAATCCTTTATATATAAGCTTTAGATGCAATGAATTGGCTGGCTATTGACTGATTCCTGGAAATTTAATATCACAAAGTCAACAATTTAGGTCACCAACTCTTTATTTGGTTAGATACACAAGCAAGCCTAATAAAAAATGTGACAAAGGGTATTTTAGTCTTTTTACTTGAAAAATTAAGGGCATTTTGGGCAATTGGCAAACCCTTAGGGTTTGACCCTTAGGGTTTAACCCTAAGCTTTTCCAAAAATAAATTTCTAGGATTTTATTTAGGGTTTAAATAAAAATAAATATTAGATGCAATTTAGAGATTACTAATTATATTTAGTTTTCTAATTACATAACTTGAATATTTTGGTTTTAAAGTCCACTGATTATACTTAACCTCGATAATTTAGCAATTAGGGTTTATAATTAGTAAATAGGTTTTATAATTACTAATTAGGGTTTGCACAAAAATAAAAATAATATTAATTTCTAATTTTACCAAATTAGGGTTTCTTAATCAATTAGGTTTCTAATTACTTAACACTTTGCTAATTAGGTTTAAGAGACACTAATTAGCATTACACTTCCCAATTTAGCAATTAGGGTTTACCCTAATCAAATTAGGGTTTATAAAATAAATATTAGTGTTTCTAGAAATTAATATTTCTAAATATTAATTAGGGTATACCTAATTAATCATAAAATCATATAATACTTAACCTTAATCGTAATCACACTTCTAATTTAGCCTTAGAACTCAAATTAAATTTTTTCTAAATAGGGGCTTTACCTAATTTAGTAATTAGGGTTCTCAATTAATTAGGATTTTTAATTAATTAGATTTTCTAAGTGTTTTACCTAATTACTTTAAATTCTGTAATACACGACATAATTGAACCACCATTAACAAGCCACACATATACAGTACATATTCATAGCACTGAAAAATCAAAATATAATTAATATTATATTATTATTCTTATTCCTTGATCAAAATCCAAAATTAGGGTTTGGATTCCATATCTAATTTATTCTTCATATATAACATTATTAATTAAGTTAAAATAATTAACTTAATTAATCTTGCATAAATTCATATAATAAAATAAATAATTATTATAATAATTCTAGAAATCATTTCATATATTATTTAAATAATATATAATTATATTTTCATAAAAAATAATTAATAAAAACATTTTTACTATAAAATTAATTATTAGAAGAATAAACTTTATAATAGTCAATAATTCTAAAATAAAATTATTTGTAAACATTCATGTAATAAATATATTTTTATTTATTACATAATTACATACACACATTATCTTGTACAAATCCTCATCTTTAAAATAATAATAAAAAAATTTATATGCAAAATTTCTGATTTAATTATATAAAAATATCGGGTTGTTACATTCATAATCATACATAGATTGTTCGTAGAGTAAGTTTAGTTGTAAGCAGTTAAAACATACATAGCAGTTATAGTACATAATATAAATGACATGATGTAAAAGACACAAGGGTTTTAAGTGGTTCGTAGACTCAAGCTCCTAATCCACTCTTCTCGCTTTCAACTAGCGTAATTTCCACTAAGGAAGGGCGACACCACGAATCACTAAGATTCCTTCAAGACAAAGAACCTTGGGACTTCGATTCACTAAGAACTCTTCAAGGCCAAAGAACCTTTGGACTCTCTAGTTCCCTAGGAACTCTTCAAGCCAAAGCAGCTTGGAACTTCATTTAGTCCCTCCCACAAGGACCCGTCCTGCCCCGCTTCATTTAGTCCTTCAACAAGGACCCTCGTGCCTCTCGGCTTTTGTTGTTTGTTTGTTGGTTTGTTGAGTTGGTGCCGAGTTGCTAAGATGTCTTCATGCTCAACATCTTCTATACTTAGCGACTTAGGCGTGATCATCCTTGAAGTGCAAATGAGTGTTGCTCGATGTTCAAATTTCTTCGCCATTTCAACCACTTTGATGATCCTTGATGACTTCCTTAAAGATCTTTCCTCTTGATACATGATGGTCGCATATGATAGGTTTCCAAGATGATCAGAAGTTCTTCTTCTTATTACTTAGAAACTTTCTCATGTTTGCTACCATGATGACGTTTGCGATCTCCCTTCTCGATACTTGATGTCTTCTCATGATGGACTTGCTAAGATGATCAGTAGCTCTTCTCTATTGTACTTAGAGTCTTCCTCCGATGGACACCAAGATGACATGATGCTCTTTCTTCTCTCAGCTTGTAACACTCTTCTTGTAGTAGAACTCTCACTTCTACTTCTTCCTTTTCATGAATCTGAGTATTCTTGGTGGATCGTAGAGTGAGCCTTCGGACTCACTATCTTACATGGTTTAGTACAGTCCCCCTTCTCTCCAAACTCGACAACTCCAGCAACCCTCGATCTTTGAAGCTCTTCCTGTTTTATACTCTTTCCCAATCCTTCCATTGGAAAGTAGCCGTTGAAGGCTATTCAAATATCTTCACAGATCTCGAGTTGACAGAGGTAGACTGCTGATGTGACATGTCATACTTTATCTGACATTGCAGTCTACTGTTTCACCTACCCATCAGAGATGTCACTTTAGTGTCTTGGGAAGGTTGAAGACTTTATTATCTCCTTCTGATTTCTCGATCAGAGGTTGTCCTTTTGCATCGATGCTCTCAATAAGCTTTTGTCCGAATACCATCCTTCAGATTGAACCGTTGCCAATGCTTCAATCTTCAGTTGTTCGAACTCTATAATTTTGATGCATGTCTTCGAGGACCTGATCGTAGTGTCTTGTTGAGTGTTGCTCATTGACTAGTAAAGTTAACACTACGATCTTGAAGAGTGTTGATTGGATCTCCAAAGTAGTACACGGTAATTATTGGCCAAATAATTAATCAATAGAATCAAAACATGATAAACAATCCACTTCAACATAAATAATTAGAATGAGTGAATAACTAATTTATAGTCATAAAAGTTCAATTGAAATCTTAATTAAAGAATTAGTTCATCACGAAATAAAACCATTAATTGTTGACAAATCATCCTTAAAGAATTACAAATTGAAAATAAGGAGAGAGAAGAAGAAACTCAGAGCCAATCCTTAATCTCCAAGTAATCTTGTGTAGCCTTCAATGGAAGAACTCGTTGAATCCTCCTAAGAATAAAAAATCCCCCTTTATTTCAAAGACTTAGTTTCTTTTTATAGCCTCCCCGCAATCCTCCTCCAATTAGGTTTTACATTAGCTCCCAATAGCCAAGTCAAGTCCAACCAAAAGTCAAACGCTACTTAATCCAATCAAGGTCACCAAGGCTCAAAGACCTTTTGTGGCCAGGTAGTAGTAATTTCAAGCTTCCTACCGACTTCTCTAAAATTACTAGATTGCCATTAAATGCTTGAATTTCCCATAATTGCCCCTCCAGCTTCCAAATCTGCAAAATAAGATATAAACACAATAAAAATGCTACTAAATAACTTAAGAATGCAATAATTTAAGTCTAAATATATCCAATTTATGAGTATACTACCCATTCATCAAATACCCCAAAACTTAAATCGTCAAAGTGTCCTCATGCGACAAAACATAAGATCACAAAACAAAACTAAACATCATGCAAATGCAAACTATTTATATTTATATGTTCGTAATTCAAGCAATTCAAGAGCTCACGTAGATCCATATGCCTCAGAAAATCACGTAAACATGCTAATTCATCATGGAAAAGCAGATCAACAATATCCCAACAATCAACGGATCTAAATCATTATTATCGATATTAATGCGGTGTGTCCACGACCATGCTAACCCATGAAAGACAAAAATATGAGAGATAATAACTTTCTTAGTAAGCATCATACAGTGTAAACTTGAGAACTCATCGAATATACTTGTTTCAACTGAACTCAAACACTTACCCGAATTCAAAAATCAAAATGGAATACTTATGCTTTTCTTTTCATCAAATATACTTTTTTTTTCTTTTTTTTTGATAAACATAAATGACTGTGCAATGTCTCATCCCATTAGGCTAACAGTGTTACCCCTTAGCGAGCTTTCGACCAACGACTCCCAGACCATATAAGACCTTAGGGCGCTAGGTTTTAAGATACCCTTCTAAGCGCATTTGCTCAAGTAACACAGTGCCCCAAACAAGACTAGTCACCTTGTATATTATTATTTTATTTTTTATTTTTTTTGTTTTCTTTTAGATGGTTGGTGAGTGCGTTTTACGCTCCCTCTCACGCTTGTGTTTATGGGGAGTGGTTCTCCTCAACCCACCACAAGACTCAACATTTTTTTTTTTATATTCCAAATGTTTTCCCCCAAACTCGAGTTTATGCATGAATTTAGTCTCCTCTAGTTATTCAAATTGTTCTTCCATATCACTAGCAATCCTCCTTTAGAACTCTATTATCTAACCATTTAAACTATCATAGCCAACATGGTCGTTTTTTCAAAGTGCCTTCCTATAATATCAATATCAAAGATAAAGATCCAATTCATGTCAAGAAAATCATATCACTGAATCAACAATCCTTACTAGACTTGTTCATGCAATTCTACTTTCATCATTGGCCCCAGATATACGCACTATCAAAAAAAACTGGAATTAACATGCAATCCTAAATGCAACTTTACTAATAATCAATCCACAAACTAATAACAGACTACAACTTTTAAAAATAAAGCTTAACCACCCCCAAACTAATCTAGAGCAATGTCCTCATGCGAAAAATAAGGCAAAATAAAATGAGGACTTCCCCGACGAACTTATTCCTCCTCAGTGGAGCATCATCGCCCTCGCCATCTCTTGATCCAAGGGGAAATATCGGCAGAATCTGGAGCCATTGGGAAATGGCTAAGTGGAACGCCTTGGATGGGTTTGATGGTCGCATTCTGCAAAAGAAATTGGTCAACTAAAACTTGAAAATCACGCCTTGACGTCTCCGATAAGCGCATTTCGGGACTCAATGTTGTAAAACCAAATTGCCTATCTCCTTACCGGATGACCTTCGGGGACCACACCTCGATGAGTCATTGCCGAGGGGCCGTAAGTAGGTGGAGCCCGAGGTGGTGGGGCTTGTGTAGACGTAATTTGGGGATAATGAAACCCATTCCCTAGGGTGATTAGCTCCACCCCACCACACTTTATAACGACGGATCAAGTTGTGGTCCAACACGGCATAGGAGTTTGAATCATCTCGTCCCGATTTCCATTTGACCCCAAACTTAGCATATAAGACGCAGATCGGTGATTTTATGTGGTAACCTCCCCCTGGTCCCACCGCGAGATGCGTGGAGCATAGATTGTCAATAAGATGGCCGACATAAATTCTTAGGCCTCAGATGATGGAGTATAATAGCACAACTTTCTTTCTTGGTGACGTGGCTCACATGTGTGCAGGGCATCAATTTAGCGCAAATGAAGGCATACCATGCCTTTCCATATAGACTAAGGTGAGACAATGGGAAAGTCATGCCGCCACGCCATGCATAGACCAAGTAGTGCCCACTGACACAGCCCCTAATAATCTTTTCATAGTCCGCCCATCACTCACTAAAGCGAGCATATTCATCATGAAGGCCCTATAAGGGTAGTTGATAGCACCCATTTATATCCTCCTCGCCAATTCCACGGTTTTACCTCTGACAAATACCCCATAATGGTCATGCTCGGGCAAGTTGGCGTAGAATTCTTTGACAACTGCAATCACTGCTAGGTCAGGCTGTGCGGTGAGGGAGAACCAGTTACGTTCAGCAATCATCACTGCTATTTCTCCATCCTTGGTTTGATCGGGACGGAGACCACGTTCGGGGACTAGTGAACGGGTGGCCATGCGGCTGTAGCGTTCTTGAGCCACGACACTAACAAAACGCCTGCTGTCAAATTTTAGAGGTGAAATTGAAGCGGCCCCTGACCCCGCGCCTCGTTGACGATTGGACGCCATATAGAGAATTCTGCAAATAAAAACATACTCATATTTTAGCTTTAAAAGAATTCACGGTTGGATAAATATGTGCATAGCGCATTCCCGAACCAGATAAAAAATATCGGTATTGTGAGTACTGTGTGGGGTGAGGCATGAAACTGGCAAGTATTTAAGTTGCACATGATTATTGACTCAGACAATTTGTCAAACACATAGGCAGCAACTAAGAACTTGTTTACAACCATTACTAATTCCCTATCTATTCATGCCATGCATTTAGCATGCACTAACCTCGTGTGTAGGAGTACGCCAAACAAAGAATGCGTTATCTATGTGCTCTATTGATTTTCCAGATGAAAAGAATAATGAATGAAGAAAATCTTGATTCGCAATAGTTTAAATACACATCAAGTTATACCTTTGCTACCTTTAAAGAATTTGGGGAGTAGAATTCGCACACAAGAAGCGCATAACCAATGTGGAACGGCAATTGACGCTTGGTAGATGTGTGAAGAAATATTATCCAAAGTTCAACGACCTTGTGATATGGAGAGGAGAGAGGTGTGACTGACCATGATGCCTGCGCCAAGGTAAAGGAAGTTGGGCTAGAAGGACACTACGAGGTTTAAAGTATCAAGGTTTAACCCGACCCGGTTTTACTGCATGGGCGCTGGGCGTCAGTTTGGTCAGGTGCCTGGCGAAAGTAGCCGGGATCCTTAGGAATGGGGCGCCAAGGAACAGAATGAAATGGTCTACAATGTAGCTTGCAGACACATGGAAAATTTTAAGAATTAGTCTAGCAAAATCTTATTCTTCACTACTAAAAGATAAAAGTAAAAATAAGAAAATTTTAAATCTAAAAAAAAAAAAAAATCAAATAACGAGAAAAAATTATAGAACTTAATGGGTTGCCTCCCAAGAAGCGCTTGGTTTACAAATAATCACCCGACTTTTCTCGTGTTGTTCATTTGTCCACTGGCTCTGAGAGGTATCGACCGTAGCTTGACGCTCGATTGGTCCACTCCAATAATGTTTCAGACGCTGACCATCGACCTTGAATGTACGCCTTGAGTTCGGTTCCTCAACCTCAATGTTTCCGTATGGAGTGACAGATATAACTACAAATGGCCTAGACCACCTGGATTTTAATTTTCCTTAAACAGACGCAAGCATGAGTTGAATAAAGATTTGGTGGCCTTGGTTCAAATGTTCTCTCAAGAATTTTTTATCGTGCTGCTTTGACTTTCTCCTCAGTAGTGCTTAGCATTTTCGTAGGCATTGAACCGGAATTCATCCATCTCGCTCAACCGCAGTAACCTTTTCTCCCACCGCTTCTAGATCAAAGTTTAGTTTCCGAATGGCCCAAAGCAGCAATCGTGTTTTAACTCGAATTTAAGATGACACGCCTTTCTAAATACCATTCTGTACGGGACATGCCGATCGGATTTTTGTACGCTGTTCGATAGGCCCATAGAGCGTCGTCAAGACGCAATGCCCAATCTTTTCGTGACGGATTGACTACTTTTTCCAGGATCCTCTTAACTTCCCGATTCGACACCTCTGCTTGGCCATTGGTTTGTGGGTGATATGCAACTGCAATTTTGTGATTTAACTCCATACTTTTAAAGCAATTTGGTGAACTTCTTGTTACGTAAGTAAGTTCCTCATCACTTATTATAGCCCTTGGTGTCCCAAATCTGGTAAAATGTTCTTCTTTAAAAATCGGATGACAACGTTGGCATCATTCGTGGGTAACGCTGCTTCTACCCATTTGGAAACATAATCGACTGCTAACAAGATGTAATGATTATTAAGAGAAGATGGAAATGGTCCCATAAAATCGATTCCCCACACGTCGAATAGTTCCACCTCTAGAATTGTGTTAAGTGGCATTTCATTGCGCTTGGAGATATTACCTACGCGCTGGCATCGATCGCATTTCAAAGACAAAGAGATAAGCATCTTTGAATAAAGAAGGCCGTAAAAATCCCGATTGTAGTACTTTGGTCATTGCTCGATCACCGTAATAATGACCTCCGTAATCGAGGAGTGGCAAGGCCTAATATACTCGTCCATTTCTTCATGAGGTACACAACGCCTTATCATTTGATCTCGCATACATGCTTTAAATGTAAATGGTTCATCCCAATAGTATTGCTTCACATCGTGGAGAAACTTCTTTTCGTTGTTGTGAGGTCAAATCCGCAGCAGAACACTTTGGCAACCACATAGTTGACATAGTCAAGATACCAAGGCAATATGGTAGTTACCCTAATGTTGCTCTCATCCGAAATTTTTCATTATTAATCACTAAGTTGTCTTCTTTCTCTGCTCCTCTTTATTTTCTAACCGAGATGATGATCCGCCACTTGGTTTTCTCAGACCTTTCCGTCCCGGATCTCCGTATCAAATTCTTGTAACAACAAAGACCCACCATATTAATCGTGGTTTAGCATCTTTCTTTTCAATCGATATTTAATAATCGAATGATCAAGTAGACAATTACCTTAGTGCCGAGGAGATAAGCTCAAATTGTCAAAAGCAAACACCACCGCAAGTAAATCTTTTTCGGTTGTTGTGTAGTTCAAATTGGGCATCCGCAATGTCTTACTAGAGTAGTAGATAGTATGAAAAATCTTATCATGACGTTGTCCCAATACGGCTCCCACCGCGTAATCACTGGTGTCGCACATCAATTCGAATGGTAAAGACCAATCGGGCGCTACAATGATTGGTGCAGAGACCAATTTTTTCTTTAATACCTCAAATGCCTCGATGCATGTCTGATCCATCTTAAACGGTACATCTTTCTCCAAGAGTGAGCATAGGGGTTTCGAAATCTTTGAAAAATCTTTAATAAAGCGTCTATAGAACCCTGCATGTCCCAAGAAGCTCCGAATGCCTTGTACAGATGATGGATGAGGTAGTTTCTCAATTGTATCAATCTTCGCTCTATCCACCTCCAATCCGGATGCGAAAACCTTATGTCCCAGAATAACCCCTTCTTGTACCATAAAATGACATTTTTCCCGCTTAAGCAAAGAGTTAGTCTCCACACATCTTTTAACACCAAGATCGATTCTTCAAACACGAGTCAAAACTATCACCGAACACGGAGAAATCATCCATGAACACCTCTAAATTCATGCTCGACCATATCGGAGAAGATTTCCATCATACAACGTTGAAAGGTTGTTTGGCGATTATTACAAAACCAAAAGACATACACCGAATGCAAACGTCATCAGTATGGACATGTGAACGTGGTCTTTTCTTAATCTTCCTATATGGCAATTTGATTGTACCTGAATATCCATCTAACAGATAGTAGAATTGATGTCCCGCTAACTCCGTCCCAACATCCGATCAATGAACGGCAAGGGAAAGTGATCCTTGTGTGTGGCTTTATTCAACTTATGGTAATCCATACATACTCTCCAAATTGTAATGTTAGTCGGGATGAGCTCATGCGCTTCGCTTTTTACCACACCATGCCCCTTTTTCTAAGACACACACGTGATGTGACTTACCCATGAACCGTCTCGAGATTGGGTAAATAATACCTGCAATCCAACCATTTTATAATTTCCTTCTTCACCACATCTTTCATAATGGGATTTAACCTTCTTTGCATCTCAATGGTTGGTTTTGATCCTCTTCCATTAAAATCTTATGCATACGTAAAGATGGGCTAATACCTCGAATGTCCGCTATAGTCCACCCAATCACGATTTGAACTCGCATGTAACTCGTAGCAATTTTTCTTTTTGGGTGTCGCTTAACGTTGTCGAAACAATAACTGGTAGAGTCGAATCTTTCCCTAGATAAGCATATTCAAGATGAGAGGGAGTGGCTTTAATTCCAACACCGGTGGGCTCTTCTATCGAGGGTTTGCACTTTTTACCTTCCGCTTTGGGCCTATCAAGGGTGTCGAATGGTTGATTACTTTTCCGGTAGAATGATGGTGTGTCTAGCCATTTGACCTGCTCATTGTCCGCATCAGCACTATCGTTGTCTGTTCTAAACAACATGGATTCTATCGGATCCTCTGAGTAATTACCGCAAATCTTGTGATTAACTATCTCCTCCATTAAATCCACCCACAAACACTCACCTTTTTCCTTCGGATAAGACATTGCTTTAAACACATTAAAAGTGACCTGTTGATCATCAACTCTCATCGCCAATTCTCCTTTTTTGCGCCGATTAACGCTTCTCCCCTGTTGCTAAGAATGGTCGTCCGAGAATGATGGGAAGTTCCAGATCCGCTTCACAATCCAAGATAACGAAGTCTCATTGAAAGATGAATTTATCCACCCTTACTAATACGTCTTCAACGATACCTCGTGGATATGTAACTGATCGGTCTGCCAACAGTAAACTGATATTTGTCGGTTTTGGTGCTTGGAGCCCGAATTGACGGTAGACTGATAATGGCATCAAATTAATACTGGCCCCCAAATCACACAGTGCTTTCCCCGAAAATTGATTACCAATGTCGCATGGAATAGAAAAGCTACCTGGATCTTTCAACTTAGGAGGTAACTTGTTCTGAATAATTGCGCTACATTCTTCGGTTAGCGCCACTGTTTCAAAATCCCCCAGTTTCCTTTTCTTTGATAGCACATCCTTCATGAACTTAGCGTAACTCGGCATTTGTTCTAAAGCTTCGGCGAATGGGATGTTGATATGCAATTTTTTAAAAATATCCAAAAATCTTGAAAACTGCTTATCTAACTTGGATTTCTGAAATCTCTGCGGATATGGTATGGGTGGCATTGTTGTAGATGACCCTGCATTTTCCTCTCCTATTTCCTCTTTATCTTTCCTTGCTTTCACAACTTCTTCTATTTCTACCGTCATATGTTATCCCCTTTTCCTTATCTTTAATCGCTTGCAACTCCTTCCCACTTCAGAAGATTATCGCTTATAAAGGGCTCATTTCTGCCGGATTTATTTCAGATCACCGGGAGCGCTTCCTAGTGGACGGGTATTCAATGCATGTGCTATTTGCCCCAATTGATTTTCCAGATTCTTTAACGATGCCCCATGACTTTGCAAAGTAAGATCTAATTGATTCAATTTCTTATCTTGTTCCTCGTTCTTTTTGTCAGAGGCTCTAATGAATTTTTCCAAGGCTGCTTCCCAACTTGATATCCTCTCTGGTTGTTGAGGTTGATTTTGGAATCCTGAGGTGTGTTGTTGTCTAGGTGGTTGAGTTACAGCTTGATTGTTACTCCATGAGAACCCTGGATGATTCTTCCAACCTGGATTATAAGCATTTTGAGTCGGATACGGTTGAGTTGAGCGATTATAATTTCCTACGAACTGTGCTGATTCCGAATTTATGGCACATTGATCCGTAGCATGACCCCCAAAGACACAACTCACAAACCATCGCTACCTCATCGTGTGGCTTGTGGGACGCCATATTTCTATATGCTTAGCTATTGCGCAATACTTGTCTTTGTTAATCATCGCAAAGCGCCCACTTCATACTTTCCCGATGCTTTTGGATGGTTGGTCCTCGTCATGGGCCAATCGATAGTTGTTGGTGGCCATTGTTTCTAACAATTGATACGCCTCATCAAAATTTTTGGACATGATCGCCCTCCTGTCAACACATCAATACTAGACCTCGTGGATGCGCGCAAACCATCATAAAATATCCCTAATTGCATCCATCATGGATTCCATGATGAGGGCACTTACGGAGCATATCCTTAAACCTTTCCCACGCCTCATATAACGATTCTGACTCAAGTTGTGCGAAAGTATGAATGTCGTTCCGTAGTTTTGCCGACTTAGCTGGTGGGAAGAACTTAGCTAAAATTTTTTGAGCTAAGTCATCCCATGTGGTGATTGAACCAGAGGCAAGGAGTGTAACCACTTTGCTTTTATCTTTTAAAGTAAACGGAACATCCTCAACCTTATAGCGCCTTCCGATACATTGTTAAATTTGAAGGTATCGCAAACTTCCAAGAAACTCAAGATATGTTCATTAGGATCGCCTCATCGAATTACCCCAAACGCATATATTCTCAGAAGATCCGAATTGATCCTGCTTTATCTCAAACTATTCGCATTGATTGCTTGCCTCTCTTAATACTTGATCAGAATCGTGACATTTGGCGTATGTAATCCCTAAGTGATTTCGCTCGCTTCTCCGCCATGTTCACGTAGTATTTCTGGGTTGCCGCTTCTTCTTCCAAATGTATAACCTCACTATTCAATCTGCACCGTTCGGAACTTCTTCTCAAGGTTGTCTCAGATAATCGTAAGAAGTTCCTTTCTAGCTTTCGATCTAGTGTGCATACACGAATTCCTCGCCAATCCAAGAAGAAAGATTGAGTAGCGCTCAAATTAAAACCAAATTGATTATAACTAATATGAAATTAATCTTAATAAAATTCCCTAATTCGCGCCTAAAAACTTGTTGATCGATTTCGTTAATCAATGAAAAACACGCAAGTATACGCTAATAACAAGTAATAAAGTAATAAGTTGAGTATCGTTCTACACTTGGGAATTCTAATTAATAAATCCCAACTACTAATACTATATCAATTCAATTTTATTCAAACAATGATAAATTATGATTTTCTCTCAATTATTAACTCAAAATTAAACACTTAAAAGATATTGTACTAAGATAAGCGAATAACTAAGCTAATACTTGAGTGAATGACTTCCGATAGGTAAATATTAAGACTTCAATATCCCCAATTATGAACTATAAATCAATTATCTAATCATCCCAATTATTATGTCTCAATTGAATTAATAACAGAATTCTCAAATGCCAAAAGCCCTCTTCCAAGTGATCAATCGACTTCTATTTAATCCAGATTAATCTTGCTATATTCCTATGCAAAACAATTGAATTAAACTCTTTCCAATCCCAATTCCTTATATGTTACATGCGGTGAATGAGATATTTCCATTCAATTCACAAACCTAATTATTTACCGTAAAATAACTAAGTCACATGTTATCATGTCCAGTTCTAACCCTAGAATTCCTTTCCCAATTCCTTCTAGAGTAACACGGTAATTATTGGCCAAATAATTAATCAATAGAATCAAAACATGATAAACAATCCACTTCAACATAAATAATTAGAATGAGTGAATAACTAATTTATAGTCATAAAAAGTTCAATTGAAATCTTAATTAAAGAATTAGTTCATCACGGAAATAAAAACCATTAATTGTTGACAAATCATCCTTAAAGAATTACAAATTGAAAATAAGAAGAGAAAGAAGAAACTCTGTAGCCAATCCTTAATCTCCAAGTAATCTTGTGTAGCCTTCAATGGAAGAACTCGTTGAATCCTCCTAAGAATAAAAAATCCCCCCTTTTATTTCAGCACTTAGTTTCTTTTTATAGCCTCCCGCAATCCTCCTCCAATTAGGTTTTACATTAGCTCCCAATAGCCAAGTCAAGTCCAACCAAAAGTCAAACGCGCTAATCCAATCAAGGTCACCAGGCTCAAGACCTTTGGCAACAGTAGGTAGTGTAATTTCCAAATTCTCCTGCCACGACTTCTAAAATTACCAGATTGCCATTAAATGCTTGAATTTCCCATAATTGCCCCTCCAGCTTCCAAATCTGCAAAATAAGATATAAACACAATAAAAATGCTACTAAATAACTTAAGAATGCAATAATTTAAGTCTAAATATATCCAATTTATGAGTATACTACCCATTCATCACTCGCTTTCTCCTTTTTATCTCTAGTTCACTTATCATCAATGGACTGACCCTACGCTTAATCACTTTAGCCTTGTTCTTCAGAGATTAACCAGTATCTCGGTTCACTTTCCATCAGTTCTTTCTTTGTTTGGCAAACACTACGATCTCAGTTTCTTCCAAGATCATTGTCTTCTATTCACTTGACAGCTACTGCACTTGCTGGCTTTCCTTAGTCAGTTACTGAAGTCTTCTTATGATAATCTTGTGGAAGACTTCATCTCGAATGGCTTTACGACTCAATCTTGATGCTGATTGGGTTGGTGCTTAGATCTTCTATTAGCTTGTATGCCATTCGTTAAGTGCTCTCTGGTTCCCTTCAGGTAGGATGTATCTTTACATTGCCAACCAGAGGCTTAGTTCCTTTGGATATTCTGGGAGTGCTCATTAGTTGAGAATCGTACTTGCTCTACGATTTTGCCTATGCATTGTGAACACTTCTATTGAGGTCGTAGTTCTGCACTCTACGATTCAGCTTCGGCTGTGCAGACACTACGATCCTGGGATCAGATCTTGACACTTTACGGTTTCTACCTTGTGCTTGTTGTCTTCATCTGATCTTGCTTGACTACGATCTATGCATGTAATCAATAGACTTTACGAACACAGAGTGTAGTCTACGATCCTTGGCATGGCTTCAGCATCAGTAGACTCTACGATCTCGAGTGTGGTCTATGATCCTTGACTTGGATTTGGCATCGGTAGACTCTACGACTCCGAGTGTAGTCTACGTTTCTGAGTTAGCTTTGGCAGATGTTCGGTCGGCTCATAGGCAGGCTGTCTCTACGATTCTGAACATGACTTTCTCAGCACACTACGATCCCGAGGAAGCTCTTCTCGATATACCACGATCCTTCATCGTTTCTCCTAGCAGTCTACGAACTCTAAGATCTACTATCTTGTAGACTACGATTCTGCCTCGATAGCTCTCGAGTTATCCTTGACTCTCTGGCGGACTCACGATCTCAGTACAATGACTCGACGATCGCATGCCTATCTATTACATCATAAGATCAACCTAACATGCTTGATCTTTCTATATTTATAGTCCTTGTACATCACTTCTTTTTAAGGACTTTACAAAGCTGTTTTGCTTATGTAGGATCAACCTAACATACTTGATCAATTCATTCCAAGTCATTGTACACATGTTTCTATTATCTATCAAAGGACTTTACAGCTTTTCTTAATGCAAACATACTTGCATATTATTCATTCATATATATATATATATATAATAATCAAATCATATGTAAATAGGAATATCATTCACATGCTTATTCCTGACATATACTAACAAGTTAACACAACAAAATACTCCAATGTAAAATATCGTATTTGATATAGATCAAGTAGCTTGCACTGCACACTACTAGTACAATTAGAGCGCGATTCTTGCCATACACATCAAAGACAATGAAGCGTAGACTCTATTTGCAGAGCCTTAACCAATTTGGTTTCACTTGCTTCAAACATGTTTCAAACCATCATTTGAGAGTTCAAACATGTAAGTAAACTTCTTAAACACATTATAGTATGCTATTTCACTTTGACTAACAAAGAATTTCAAGTAATTCTCAAGAATTTGACAAACCCAACTAAGAACAAAAGCTTAGGATTTATACCTTTTGAAGCTTAATAGACTTCCTACACTTTGAATATGTTTCTATGATATGCTCAGCAACTTAAGACTCTCAAACTAAGACTTAACAAACAACAAAAATTGAATTTGAAGCTTGTACATATAGAAGAAGCTTAGACTAGGTAATCATATTGCATCAAGGTTGGATTCATGGTGCAAAGAAACAATACATTGGTTAATCAAGAGTTGATCAACCACTCTTACCAACCATTTACTTAGCAAATGATCACCTATTCAATAACCTTTTTGGAAAATACATTATTTAGCTTCAAGTCACTATTCATGTACTATAATGACACTCATTTTGGGACAAAGAAATAATTCTTAGCATTTGCACAATAAAATGCAATAATGTAATGCAACACTTGGTTAAAACCATATATACACATAATATAAACTTTGGTTATATAATATGTACACATAATTCATTTCATACAACATAGGTTATAATGATTTAAAGAGCATACAATGTATTTCCCAATTACAAGATATCAAGTAGTGCACATACATATAATTCATGTACATTTTCAATTACCATGACTGTTATTATTATAATAACTAATGAAATCATTATTAATTTAACAATTGATATTATTACATGTCAATAGGGTATACATGAATGTTTACCCACACACTCCACATCATATAACAATATTATTATGCAACTCACATGAATGAAAATAATTCTTACTATATAGCCTATATATATATATATAATATAGACATATTAATGTGCCACATTGTATTATATAAAATATATAATAAACTACCATATAATAAAGGTTTACTATATTGCACAAATTAATTAAGTACACATAAAATCATTTTATAAATTATTAATCTTTTACACATTAATTATTATCCATTCAATAATAATTATTAACACATTATCAATTAATTACTCATAATTGAAATTAATTAATATGTTCAACTCTTGCTACTATATTCAAATAAATTGAATATTTAATTATAAAGAATCCTATCAATTCTTGATATCAAACTCTTAGGGTTAGTCCACTAATTTAAATAACTATTAGTGACTCCCTTAATCATTTCATAAATTTACATAACCACATAAGGTTTAAATAAACTCACAAAGCTAACTCATTAAAATTAAATCACATATTTAATTAATAAGGAGTTTCAAATTCGTGGACGTTACATCCCTTCCCCCTTATAAAAATTCCATCCTCGGAATTGAAAAAATAAGGTTGCTCAAATAAAAATGGATAATTCACTCTCATTTTCTCTTCTAGCTCCCACGTAGCTTCTTCTACTGCGTGGTTCCTCCTGAGAATATTAACGGAATGGATAATCTTATTCCTCAACTTCTGTTTCTTCCTATCTAGTATTTGGACAGGAACTTCCTCGTATGATAAGTCTTTCTCGACTTGGATTGGTTCATAGGAGATAACGTGCTTGTAGTCTTGTTTATACGGCCGCAACACTTACACATGAAACACGTTGTGAATGTGCTCAAGTTCAGGAGGTAATTCTACCTCGTACGCTACTTCACCGACTCGCCTCAAAATCTCAAACGGTCCTATGAACCTAGGGCTCAACTTGCCCTTCTTCCAAAAATGAATCTTCCCTTTCCAGGGAGATATTTTCAAAAATGCATAGCTTCCTAATTCAAAATCTCTCTTCTTGCGATGTAGGTCCGTATACTTCTTCTGGCGATCTTTAGCTGCTACTAGTCGGGCTCTTATCACCTTGACGATTTCTACCGTCTGTTGTACCAATTCTTGGCCTAACAGTTGATGTTCTCCAACTTCGTCCCAGCATAAGGGCATTCTAAATTTCCTCCCATACAGTGCTTCGTACGGTGGCATTCCAATATTGGCGTGATAACTATTGTTATACGCGAACTCTACTAATGGAAGGTGATCCTCCTAACTACCCTTGAAGTCCATCACACAAGCTCAGAGCATGTCTTCAAGTGTTTGAATTATCCTCTCACTTTGTCCATCGGTCTGCGGATGATACGCGGTACTCATTCGCAATTGTGTCCCCATTCTTTCTTATAGACTCTTCCAGAAGTTTGACGTGAATCGCAGATCTCTATCTGACACAATAGATACCGGCACCCCATGCCTCGAGATAATTTCTTTGACATATAATTTGGCTAACTGGTCCAAACTATACTTAATATTAATCGGCAAAAAGTGAGCCGACTTAGTAAGACGATCTACAATCACCCATATGGCGTCGTGCCCTTTCTGCGTTGCTGGAAGTCCTACCATGAAGTCCATTGTGATGTGCTCCCATTTCCATTCTGGAATCTCTAATGGTTGTAATAACCCGTTTGGTTGTTGGTGCTCTGCCTTGACCCTTTTACAAGTTAGACATCTACTTATGCATTCTGCAACCTCTCTCTTCATGTTTGGCCACCAGAAGTGGTGACGCAAATCTTGGTACATCTTCGTGCTTCCTGGGTGTATCAAATATCTCGTACTGTGCGCTTCTTGAAAAATCTATTCTCTTAGTTCTGGTACTAACGGTACCCAAATTCTTCCTTCAAATCTTAGCAGTCCAGTGCTATCAACCTTAAATTTCAATTCATCACCTTCAGTCAATCTCTTCTTGATGTTATTGCAATCTTCATCATTTTCTTGTGCCTCTTTAACCTTATTTAATAAAGTCGGGCTCGCTGTCACCATAAATAATTGATCGCCGGTCTCCATCAGATACCTAATTTCCAAGTCTAG
The DNA here is from genome assembly GCA_020205605.1 of Panax ginseng. Lineage (NCBI taxonomy): Eukaryota > Viridiplantae > Streptophyta > Magnoliopsida > Apiales > Araliaceae > Panax > Panax ginseng. Next base: position 94,547,114 of record CM035138.1, read on the forward strand.
TCATTCGAAATCTTTCACCAATTCTTCTTGGATGGTCAACTTTAATGACTTCTCTCTGCCTTTTCTGCTCAAGGCATCTGCCACTACATTTGCTTTGCCTGGATGGTACATAATTTCACAATCATAATCTTTGATCAATTCTAACCATCGGCGCTGCCTCATGTTTAACTCTCTCTGCGTGAAGATATACTTCAGACTCTTGTGAACCGTATATATCTCACACTTTTCGCCATACAGATAAAACCTCCAAATCTTTAAGGCAAAAACTACCGCTGCTAACTCCAGGTTATGAGTCGGATATCCCTTCTCATAATCTTTCAACTGACGTGAAGCGTACGCAATGACCCTGCCATGTTGCATCAGTACACAACCAAGTCCCTTGTGTGACGCATCACTATAGACTATAAACCCTCTCGTGTTGTCTGGTAAGGACAACACAGGTGCTTGACTAAGCCTCTTCTTTAATTCTAGGAAACTTTCCTCGCACTTCTCCGTCCAAACGAACTTAACTGTCTTTCTGGTAAGATTGGTCAACGGCGATGCTAATTTCAAAAAATCCCGAATAAATCTTCGATAGTATCCCGCCAATCATAAGAAACTCCGGATTTCTGTCGGCGTCTTTGGCTGCTCCCAATTGATAACGGCTTCTACCTTCGTTGGATCCACCAAAACACCATTTTTGTTGATAACGTGCCCTAAAAACTGCAATCTCTGCAACAAAAACTTACACTTGGAGAATTTTGCGTACAACTTCTCCCTCCTTAATGTCTCCAACACTATCCGAAGATGCTCGGCGTATTCTTCCTTCGTCTCTGAATACACTAGGATGTCATCTATGAATACGACAACAAACTTATCCAAATACTGTTTGAACACTGTTCATCAAATCCATAAATATCGGCCAAGATTCGCGCAAATCCAAATGACATTACCAGAAACTCAAAGTGTCCATACCGAGTTCTGAATGTCGTCTTTGGAATGTCTTCCGGCCTCACTTTCAGTTGGTGATAACCGATTCTCAAGTCAATCTTTGAAAAGACCTTTTCCCCCTTCAACTAATCAAATAAATCGTTTATCCTGGGCAACAGGTACTTATTCTTAATGGTGACCTTGTTCAACTCTCGGTAGTCGATACAAAGTCTTATCGACCCATCTTTCTTCTTTACGAATAAGACTTGTGCTCTACACGGTGATACGCTCGGTCGAATGTATCCCTTATCTAATAACTCTTGTAATTAAGCCATCAATTCTTTCATCTCTACTGGTGCCATACGATACGGCGCTTTATATACTGGTGTTGTCCTTGGTTCCAAATCAATGACAAACTCAATCTCTCTTTCCGGTGGCAATCCCGAAATCTTATCTGGGAAGACATCAACGAAATCCCTTACTATAGATATCTGACTCAGTTCACCCTCGACTCGTCGAGTATCAATTATGTGAGCTAAATAACCTATACAACCCTTCCTTAGCAATCTCTGAACTTGCACCATCGTCAGATAATGAGATTGTCTCGGTGATTTACTACCATAAAATACCACCTTTAACTTATTCGGAGTCTGAAGGTGTACACACTTCTTCTTACCATTTATAACTGCTCTATGAACCGATAACCAATCCATTCCAAGGATTACATCGAACTCCCCCAAACAAATTTGTATCAAATCCACTCTGAGCTTAAATCCTCGTAATTCAGCAAAACAATTCATATGAATGTATTCTATGGAAATAATTTCCTTGTTTGCCACTTTTACGTTCATAGGTTGTTCAAATCTCTCACAGGGTAAGTCTAACTGTTTAGCAAATTCTTCAGAAACAAAAGAGCAGGTAGCACTCGAATCAAATAACATGTATGCATTTATATCATTGATCGGAATGATACCTGACACCACGTCCTTAGATTCTCCTGTACGGTTATGTTGAACGTTCGTGCCGTTGGTTTGTTAGCTTGACTGGTTGGCCCTCCAATGTTTAGCCCATTATTGTTGTTGTTGCGGTTGCCCCTAGCTGCATCACCCTTTTTCTTCGGGCAGTCCTTGATTTGATGGTTTGTGGCTCCACACGAGAAACATCCTCCCTTCTGCTTATTCAGACACTAAGGAGCCATGTGCACCAATTGTCCGCAACGATAATAAACACTCTTTCCCTTCATGCACTCCTTCGAGTGATTCCTCCCACAGTTGTTGCACTTCATACTTTTCTTAGCCTCCCCTCCGGACTTATTGCCTCTAGAGGATTGGCTCTCTGTCCATTTACGCTTGTTTGCTCCGCTGCTTCCCCCTTTCTGACCGTCCTGACCGGTCTTCTTCTCTTGTTTGAATCGAGCGATGGCTTCATTGCCTCCTTCAGCCATGATAGCCCTTTCTAAGAGATCAGAGTAAGTCTTAATCTTTAATACAGCCACTGCTTTCTGCACCCATGGTTTTAGTCCTAATTCGAACCTCTTTGCCTTCCTGGCCTCTGTGTCAACTTGATGTGACGTGAATCGGGCCAACTCATTAAATCTTGCCGCGTACTCTGCGGCAGTCATACTACCTTGCTTTAGTTCCAGAAACTTAACTTCCATTTCCTGTTGCGTATTCTTTGAGAAGTAATTCTCAAGGAATAACTCCTTAAATCTATCCCAAGGAATAACTCCTTCGTCTGCTCGGCCCTTATTGGCTTTCCACGAATAATTAGCTTTGCCCTTCATCATGAAACTGGCAAAACTCATCTTCTGTGCTTCGGCCACTCGTACGACCTCAAACACCTTCTCTATTTCTTCTATCCATGTCTGGGCTTCAATTGGGTCCAAGGTTCCCCGGAACTCCGGTGGTCCTACCAATTTAAAGTCCTTAAAGTTAGCCAAGTGTCATCACCGGTCATTTGGCGGGTCCGCTTTTTGCATTGCCTCAGTTAATAGGTTAACGAAGTTCTGCATTGGATCAACATTTTCCCCTCCACCATTGTTAACGGATCTTTCCTCCCTCTAATTCCGTTGAAGTCTCCTAGGCGGCATGATCTGAGGAAAGGAAGAAACAATTAGGCTTTATGTGATATGTTATCCATGTTAGCATTAAGAAGTTTAAGACATCTATCAATCATTTTTGATTTAAATAAACCACTTCAATATCAAAATAAAACTCAATGGATTTCCCCAACCCATCACTTACATACTCTACTTGAGTTTTCTTACTAAGGTTATAACCTAGGTTTCGCATTCTTAACGTTCATAACCTAGGCTTTGATACCAACCTGTGATGCCCCTGAATCTGGGTCCTCTGACCCCGATTCAGTCATTACGATAAAATACAAACATCCACCTCTAAACAACATACGATAACTAAAATGCGGAAAATAATAAACGTACGTCGTTCATTCAAAAGGTGTTACTAGTCCCAAGATTCGATAACCTTAATACAATCTTACAAACATACCCTAAAATAATAATTAAGGTTCACATTACATAACAGTAATTTAAACTAGACATATCGCAAAGTCTGCTCCTGGCGACTATCCTACATCTTTCCTTTACCCTTGTCCTTTTAAAGAGGTCTCGCTTAGTCGCAATATAATTCATGATATAGCAAGGATGAGCAGCAAGTTTGTTCAACACGTTTAGATACAACAATAAGGATATATCATGATGAATGGAAAATATCTGACAAATGAATTCAATAATATGAATATCTGAAGGATTCAACTATATGAATAGTAGAAGCAAAGATAATGATTGCTTTTAGAATAACTGCTAGTCAAGTAGACTTTGAACTATAACACTCCAATGAAATCAATAGCTAATTGACCCTTTGGTTACTGGCTACAGAATAAGTACTTGAGGGGATCAGCCTCGCGTACACCATGTATATGCATAACATTTAAATCTGCTCTTTGTATCTTATATTAGATACCTGGTACTCCCCTATCATAGAAAGGGTGTTCTTTCTATCTAAGAATCCTTACCATAAATTGGTTTGGATAACTTTTATAAAACTTCATATTCTTGTCTAACCAAACAAAGGTTCAGACTCTTTCTGACACAGTTCAAGAATTATAAAACTTTAAATGAAGTACAAGTCCAATACTATACGAACTCAAGTGCACTAAGTGCGAATATCAATAATATCAATGTGGAATAATTGTAAGGTAATTAAACCACTTAATAGCATGCTTGGAAATAAGATTCAAGCTTAAATGAATAAGTTTTAATTCAACAATAACCTACTCAATACAATATGAATAGGCTAGGAAACTTCCACAAACTCAAAGTTGTGTAAGTTAGGAAACTTGTAATGCAATAATGTTCGGATACTTACTAGAGTAAAAGAGTAAGAATTTAAGGAACTTGCTCAATATAAATTTGAGTAAAGTTAGGGAACTTGCTCAATAAAAGTAGGGTTCAAGGAAACTTGCACAACATAAAGGATAATTTAGATACTTACTCAAATAAAAGAGTAAGAATTAAGAAACTTGTCTGTTTGCTCAGCTACAATAAAATCTAGCTTTAATTACTTGCGTTGAAAAGACCTAACGTTATCAAGTTGATCATTTCAATTAGTATGTGTAAACTAGTATGTGTTTACACTAACAACAATCAAGTCATCACATAGCATGCTACTCAACACATTATATGGCATATTGGTCATATATTACAAGGTAAAGAAATCATATAAGCATGTTTAAATTTCAGAACCAAAAATGTAATATGGGAAAAGCTGCAGATTGGTGCCAATTTGAGCCTAGTCTAGAAGCTTAGGGACTCACAAGAATCGAAGCTATCCTTGGCCGCACTCAAGATTAATCTGCTTTGCTCCTCGACTTCAAATTCAACTCTAACCTACACCTATACATACATATTAAGATACATACATGCTAGAGTTTCACATATAACATATGATCATACTTGAGTTCATTACCACAAGTTTAACTTATAATTTATATGTCATTAAAACATAAAATGTCATGTAATCATCATGCTTTATGACTTGGTTATACAATACTCAGTAGTCATGCTTGTATATAGACACCACATGTATACTTTACTCACATAGTTCATATTCTAGAAATTTCCTTTTCTTTATGACTATGTATGCCTAAGTGAAAACCATACCTTAACTAAACGATGCTCATGTCAATATGTCTATAGGCATAATGAATCCTAATACACATGCTTGCATAGTCATAACATACTTTACTCATTACTTGATGACATTAGCTTTCTCATTCTAACTTTCTTTGAATTTAACACTAAGTCAACTTAGCATATACAAGGCATCTTAATATATAACTTGTAACATTCCAGAATTTTAAAGTGTAATATTAAATATTTATTGAATTATATAAGTATTTAATGGATATGTTTATTGTTGAATAAATAATTGTTCAATTTGAGTTGATGTGGTTTAGTTAATTATTTATGAATAAATAATTAAATATTAAATATTATTTATAATATTAAATATTTATTGAATTATATAAGTATTTAATGGATATGTTTATTGTTGAATAAATAATTGTTCAATTTGAGTTGATGTGGTTTAGTTAATTATTTGTTGAATAAATAATTAAGGAGCTAAGAAAATTAATTGTTATGAGATTATATACCAATTTAATTTAATAAGTAAGCTAGAGAGCTTATAGTGATTTAAATAAATTATAATATTGTAAATGGGAAATTGTAATTTAAAATGATAGTTGGTTGAATAAATTATAATTATAAAGGAAATTATAATTATGAGATAATGATTTATGTGTGAAAGTAATTTAATAGATTAGTATTTGAATTAATTAAATTGATTATTTAATTAAATAAAAGTGTGACTAATAACCTTGCTATAAAGGAGTTACCAAAATAAATTAAAGGACTTTAATTTGGTTTTGGCCAAACAAGTCTTAATGCATATTAAGTCTTTAATCTAACAGTGTTTAATCAAACAAGGTATAAGGATTAATCCATTTGTTTTAGTTAGACTTACCAAACAAGGCATAGGGATTAATGGGTTATTTTATTAAGATTAGCCAAACAAGCCTTATGGCTTTTAAATTTCAAAACTTACATAACTGATATCTAGAGTTATATTATATAATTAATATATATTATTACTATATACGTTATATTTTCTAGTACGTATGTTAGAGAAAAGAAAGAACTCAGTTGAAAAAAAAGAGAAGAAGAAAAAGAAAATACAGAGAGAAAAGTTGTGAGAACTTAGAGAAATTGAGAAAAGAATTGGGGAAAAGAAGATTGTAATCATAACTATTTTCTTCTAAACTCTAGAGAATCATCTTCTTAATCAAAGGTAGGATATTAATCCTTGTATTTTATTTTTCTTAAAAGTTTAGTTTTCTTCTCCAAAAAGTTCTCTGTAATAATTATGGATGATGAATTTCTTGTGTATATAGCTTTAGATGATGATTGTTGTTGTAAAACTGTTTTGTTGAGATTATATATGATTATAATCAATTACTTTATGTATGTATGTAAATTGTGAAGAAATATATCACAGTGAGTTCATATGAAAATATATATATGAATATGACTAAGTTTAAAGTGGAAATTAAGGTTTTATTTGTTGTTAAACTGATAAATTGATTATTGAGTTTGATAAAGTATGTATAATCATAACTATGGTGTTTTGAATTTACTGTTTTGATTGAAAAACAAAATCACAGTGTTGATTTCCATTGAAAATATCAAAAATGGAGTTTTTGCCAAAAACATTGAAATTGGGTGTTGTATATTTGATGTTTATGTTAATTTATGAGTAGAAACATGTTAGAAGTTCTTGAATTATGTCTACATGAAGTTTTTGTAAGAATTGCATGTGAATTAGTCTGTTAGAAACGAGCTTGTAGGCCAAATTAGCTTTTTCTTGTATTGTTGCCAAGTCATCAATGACATTAGAGTTTCAAGAAGTACATGCCTTCAAAGAAGATAATCGTTCATGCGATTGCGCGGCTTCAGAGTATATTCACCGCATCATAATAATTATCACTTACCTTGCAGCACACCCCCATAGTGTAAATCGTATGCGTATTGAACGCGCGAAGTTAAGGTATCGGTCCGACAAAGGTACTTTCTGTACACGAAATTTTAAGAAACAATATGTGATGATAGTAAGACTGTAAAATATAGATTTTAGTATTTCTATACTATGAATAATTATGTTATTAAGGATTAACTTGTGTTATAATTTGATTATGTGATTAAATAATCAAACCTACATGATGAATGTATTAGTTATGTGATAATGACTAACTATGTCACGATGACATATGTATGTAGGATATTGTGATTCAAATTGATTCGGTTTAGTCTACGAGCAAGGCAAGTTTTCTAATCCTTTGTCTAATCACGATTATTCTATAGTATAGTGTTATTGGTCTTATTCAACTACTCTTTAGTCTATGTTCATTGAATTCCAAATTATCTTGAAAGCTTATCCAAACCAAACTTCCTTTGGTGCGGACTTGTACTCTAAATACTGAGATGAACAACTCTTTTAATAGAGGTTTACGCTTAGCGTTGAAATGGTTGTGCACAATACATTGTACGAAGGGTTGATCCCCTAAATACGTGGAGTCCATATAGTCTTATGACTGTTAAAGTTAAAGTTAAAAGATAACTTATAACTGTGGACATGATTTGTGGTCATTAGACCCTCAGTGAATGTTATAATTTTCAGAAAGTTAATAGAATATATTGTTCAGTTCTATTGAGCCTAATATTGGCAATTGATGTAAAAGTTTAAAGATTTATTTATTATTATTTCAAGTGGGCCTTGTTTGCTCACTCTTGCCTGTAAAATTTCTTACAGCTAAAGTTGAAACTGGTGACGTACCTAGCACCAGTAAGGGAAAAAGAAAGATGAACAAGTACTGAAGACTTGTAATAGATTGGATAGTTTTATTATCAGACTTTAGTTTAAAGATTGTAATGAAGTTTATTAAATTTCCGCATTTGAATGATTGTTGTTAAAGGTTAGATAACCTGGGAGATTTTTATTTAAGTTTTATCTTGTATGGGCAGGTTTTTATTATTCAATTTATTATAATTGGGTAGTTAGAAATGAATGTTTTGATTAAGTGAACACCAAGTCTTGAGGAAATGAAGTACCAGAATTTGGGGGTGTCATATAACTCTCATGCATTTACAACATATATTAAAGCCATATGAATGTTCAAATGGTTATATCATATAAGATAAAGGTATTGGTCAAGTTCACTTTAAACAACCTTAAGTTTCTTATCTTTTAAATAGTCTTAACTTTTAATCATGTATGCTAGTGTATTCAATTACTTTAGTCTTGAATTTCATGTCAATATAACCCATATTATATTACTCATAAAGTCAGAATGCTCACATGATAGGTTCGTGACAAAGTTCACTCTTGAAATCACAAATCTCATTTCAAGACCACAAGTGTTGTGTCCATTATAGGTACTAACATGGTTATACTTGTTAATACTACATGCACATGCTTATTTGTGTGTGCTACAACAGTTTACATGCTTGCTCTAACCATATACTAACAAGTTAGCACAATGTAAACCTAACAAAAATATCGTAGTGTGCAGGACTAGTGCAACTATCTTTGCACCCTAATACAATTAATTAGCATTGCTTGTTGTGCTGCCTCAAGATCGAGACGATAAGAAGGACTATGTTTGCAGAGCCTTACCAACTTGGTTTCACTTGCTTCAAACATGTTCCAAACCATCATTTGAGAGTTCAAACATGTAAGTAAACTTCTTAAACACATTATAGCCTGCTAATTCACTTTGACTAACAAAGAATTTTAAGTAATTCTCAAGAATTTGACAAACCCAACTAAGAACAAAAGCTTGCTACTATATTCAAATAAATTGAATATTTAATTATTAAGAATCCTATCAATTCTTGATATCAAACTCTTAGGGTTAGTCCACTAATTTAAATAACTATTAGTGACTCCCTTTAATCATTTCATAAATTCACATAACCACATAAGGTTTAAATAAACTCACAAAGCTAATTCATTAAAATTAAATCACATATTTAATTAATAAGGAGTTTCAAATTCGTGGAAGTTACAGTACTCCGACATGAAAAAGTTCAAACTTATCAAGAATGCTTAAAATAATATTTCCATGAAAAGATACTGGATGAAACACAAATTTCAGGGATATTCTACTAATTTCATGGAGTATAGAAGCCAAAACTTAACAAAATGAGTGTAGAATTCGAAATCTAAAACGAAATAATATTACTTATATACTACAGAGTATGGAAGAAAATATTATTCCTTATGAGTATTGAACAAAAATAATATCCCTTACCTTAAAAAGAGATTACTTCTGGCTGTTGAGCGGGGATATTCTTGAAGAAAACTTGAACTATTTTCTACGCTCAAAGCTTCCTTAAACTCTAAAGAAATACGCTCAATATTATAGAAGTAGAATTCTCTGATTCTGATGTGATTTTCAATTCTAAACTAAGCATCCTATTTATAGGAGAATGGAAAGGATACTATTTAAATAAATCAGGGGTGAACAATATTTTTTTTCTTTTCTCACGGACGAAATGACTGAAAGGTTCGCGGATGAAATGAATTTGCAAACTTCTGGTTTCACAATTCCCTTACACACATGTAAGTTATATATATATATATATATATATCATAATCACACACACACACAAATTATATACACACCCACACACATTACCCACTTTAAACTCCCTCCCTTATACATAACCTTCCCCCCCCTATTTCCATTTTTATCCCACATGTGGGCCCCACTGTAACACCCCGATTTTTACAAAATGAAAGTATTCAATTTTTTGATAATTGTTATTCTATTTAATAAATGGTTAAATTGATAAAAGGTTAAAGTTAAGGGGGATATGTGAAAATTCAAGTAAGCAAGTGGTTATTATCACGGTATCATCTTCATAATATTTATTATTATTAAATCAATAATTGAGACGACAAAGTTATTCATATTATTATTTGCAATATCGACGATGTCTCGAAAGTTCTGTCGAGGAGAGGTTTGGTCACCTAATTGCGCGCCAATTGGGAGAAATCCTTATCGGAAAACCCCCTCTTTCTTGGGAATGATCTGGTTGTTAAATATTGTGAGTTATAATATTAATGATGAATAAGTTTGTGTTGATTAAAGATGAAATTGATATTTCCATTATGTTGGGATTATTAGTGTTAGTGGAAATTGACATTTATTTCGATAAGGTTATATTGACCTATCGGGTAATTAATCGGATAAATGAGCAATTAATTGCTATTAATTCACATTTTTATAACTATTTGTTCACATGTATGTACTATTAATTCACATGCATGTACTATTAGGGGAGGTGGTGCAAGATTGATAATACTTGCATGACTAAATTAAAAATGGAGGTATAGATGAAGGTATTATACTGTAACTATTTTTTCACATGTATAGAACTATTGATTCACATGACTGAACTATTGATTCACATGATGTACTATTAGGGGAAGTGGTGCAAGTTTGATAATACTTATAGAACTAAATTAAAAATGGAGGAAAAGATGAAGGTATTATACTATAATATTTTGAGCCCCAAAACATTTAATTATTGAAACTATATTTTCCTATAAATAGAAGCTCATTCTTCTTTCATTCTCACCAATTCACTAAGACTCACAAGAGCAATTATAGAGAGAGAAGCTAAAGAGGGAGTGTGACGGCCCTGAATCCGAGGTCCCGAATCACCGCCTATCCGGTTCGATCATTCTAACACTATTACTATATTTGCGGAAGATATAAACATAAATTGTTTATACATTAAACTTACACACTTTTCCCTAAGGTCGAGTAACCTTAACTTAATACACATTTTATAACTTACTTGACTTACAATAACATTATATACATTACTATTACAATTCTAACTACACACGTAAACTAAAGCTGGAACTGTCTTTAATCTTTCCTTGTATCCGACGCGTTCATCTTAATCTACAATGTTTATCATGATATAGCAAGGGTGAACATAAGGATTGCCAGCAAGTTTAAATTCAATAATATAACGATATATCATGATTGAAAGAGTCTGAATAATAAGCTGACTATAATTCAACAATATAATCGTGAACTACCAGAAACAAATTTATGACTGAGCAAGTATTATACATGAAAAAATATATCTTAACCAACTGGTAATGAAGGTGATCAGCCTTTCATACCTGAATTATACATGCAATATGTACAGAGTACAATTCATGGCAACCAGCAATGATTAACCATGAGCTTATCCGAATGAAACACTCTTAATAGAGTTAAGTAAAACAAACTTGCCTGAACCGTTGATTACCACAACCCAATTTATAACGCTTTATCCGAAGACCTAATATTAGTAATATAGATCTCCAATATTAGAATAATATCATCACAATATAATACTTTAATATATATATATATATATATATATATATAGAATAACCTAAATACATAACACATAACCCTATCAGTCTATAACACATATAAGACTCGGTATTAAGTCAAACTATTTCAGTCTAACTTGAATTCGACACAATTCTAACATCCCGACGGTCTAGTCGGACAAAAGTTTGAGTTTAAGTTCAATTAAACTCTGCCTAACACTTAACAATTATCTAAGATAATTTATTAACAATCAAAATAATTTTCATAAGTTCGTAATAATTTTTAAATAATTATTACTATTTATCTTGATTTTTCAATCATTAAAAATGTATTTAAATGAATTAAATACCACATAATTCTTTGATCATTAATATTTATTTATTATCAAATATTAATGAAATACATGACATAATATTATAATATATTTATAATGTCACAAAGTATTTTTAATACTTTAAAATCACCTTTATATGATTTTTAAACACTTAAATCCATTATCTCGATTATTGCTTTTAATATTAAAATATTAATATTTTCATGACAAAATATCAAAAGTTATATTTTATAACTTCAAATATTTTTCTAACACTTCAATCATTTTATATGATTTTTAAAACATTAATTTATTTTTCCATAATTTATTTAATATAGTTATTAAATAAACTAATTATCATTAATATTGATTAATTAATGAATTTCATCCTAAAATATTAAAAGTCACTAATAATAACTTAAAATATTTTCTTTTACCATAATATAATTTTTCATGAATTAAATCCATTTTTAAATAATTTATTTAATATTACAATTAAATAAATAAATACCTTTTATATTCCAAAAATAATAAATATTTATGAAATATATTCAAATAGTTTAAAACTATTTTTCGGACTTTAAAATAATTTTTCGTAATTTATTTAGTATTTTTAATAATTAAAATCTATTTATTCAATTTTTAAATAATTTTCTAAAATCGAAAATTAAATATATTAAAAATCGTCATTAAAGGGCTTATAGCTTACAGAATTCGTCGCTATAGGTGTTCTTGGCACGTTTTTGAGCATTTCCAGAAACGCATGTCAGTGTTCGAGGTTGGTGGTTTGACCAGTCCTAACTCGTATCTCTTGATGTAACTAGGTATGGTTTTGGGTCAATGTTATAGTGTTGATGCAATACTACAACCTTAAAGAAACATCAAGGCCATCCAACACCAAATCAGTGAGATATAATGCATCAAAGTCTTGTCAGAGACTGTTCTTCATTTTTTGGGTTACCCAGAAATGAAGAACAGCTCAAGGTGACACTTTTGAAGCTTTGTAACTTTGATTCTGATAATTATTTCTGTGATCTAAAAGTTCATACATGACGTTTACATGACAAGGTATAATTCTATTACATCATATCATAATAACATCAACACATATGTAAGATCAAGGCCGGTCAATCTCTGATAGAAAACTCGACTGATGAAGATCTGGGTTACCCAGAATCTTCATCCGGCGTGATGGTCAACGCTATTTTGACCAAGGATTTCTATGATTCTGTTACTAATTTTGGTGATCTAAAGGCATGAGTATGTATTCCTTATACCTGTCTACAACATATAACCAACAACATGACCAAAACAACAAACATCAGCAGACCAGAGGCTTTGAAGATCTTGTCAGACTTTCTGGGAAATTTCTGGGTTGCCCAGAACTGGCTTTCCGTGAACGGTCAATTGATTTTGACCACATATAACTTCTAATCTACACATGATATGAACTTGTTTCCAGTTCCAGATCATAGTACACATGACAGACTACATATTTATAACTTAAAACAACTCAAATCAAAAACAGAAAGAGATCTATGTCCACTGACATTTGACTGTCGGGCCATATTTCAACATTTTGCCAGATTTCTAAAATCATCAAATTCGAGCATTTTGATGTTATGGATCTGGGATTTAACAACCCAGATCACTAAAAGACACCTTATTACTCAACTTTAAACAATAAATTACTACATATAACATCAAATCATATAATTTCTAAAATTTAGGGTTTATACCACTTTTAAGGCTTGATCTTGATTGCTGACCGATTGATCAATGATCACGCAACCAACCTTTAGTGATCCCAAAGAACTCAAGCAACAATTATAAGAGATTGAAGAGAGAGAAATGGCCTTTTCATTTTTCATTTTGTCCAAGTCCTTCTCTATATATTTTCAAGGGACTTAGAGTGAGAAAGAGTGAGAAACTAAAGCCATGATCATTTCATAGCAATCTTAGATCAGATCACAAGGTCAGAATCAAGATCAAGCCTTAAAAGTGGTATAAACCCTAAATTTTAGAAATTATATGATTTGATGTTATATGTAGATGATGTTGGTCCTGTGATCGCCAAAGTTCCGCCGCTTTTCCCCATGTTCACGCTTTCTGCTTCCATCCTCCTTTTCAGACAATCCTTCACCTTATGCTCCTTTGATCCGCACAGAAAACACCCATTAACAGTTCTAGGATTTGGGCAGTTGAGAGAGATATGGCCCTCCTGCCCACACTTAAAACATACAAATTTACCTTTTAGACATTCCCCCAAATGGTTCTTCCCACAGCTTTCACATTGCACCACTTGCTTCTTCTTTGTACCTTCCTACTTCACCTTCATACCCCCAAAGTTGTTTCCCTTCCTCTTTTTATTCCTATTCCCCCTGTTTGTTTCCACCTTCCCAGCTCCCTCAACCTCACCCTTGTTCCTTCTTTCGTTGTTGTAGAGGCTCATGGCCTCACTCCCCTCCTCAGCAATAATAGCTTTCTCCATGAGTGTTGCAAACGTAGGGATTTGCAACACTCCCACCTTGTTGTAGAGCTAGGGTTTTAATCCCAGCTCAAACCTTCTAGCTTTCCTAGCCTCCGTATCAACTTGATGCGGAGCAAACCTAGCCAACTCATTAAACTTAGCGGATTCTTCGACACCGCCATATATTCTCCTGCTTTTAATTCCGTAAATTTTACCTCCATCCTAGCCTCGCATACTAGATGAAAAATAGTTTTCAAAAATAAAGTTTTAAACCTTTCCTTAGTATTCTCTTAAAGTAGTATGCACACAAGTCAATCATGTTTGATGATAAAGCATATACTTTGTAACAATCTTATTCATTTATTAATAAAAAGTATTAGATAATTAAAGCCTTTAATAAATTAATACTTTTTATTAATAAATGAATAAGATTGTTACAAAAGTATATGCTTTATCATCAAACATGATCGGCTTTGTGCATACTACTACTTTCAATCTCCCACTGCACTAAAGTCAATCGCCATGGTATCTCATACCCTTCTTCTCTAAGTGACGATTATCTTGTTGTTGGATAAGCTTTAGTTAATGGATATGTAATGTTGTTTTTGAGAGTCTACTATCTCTATAGTGATTTCCCATCTTTCAATGATTCCTATAATCAAGTGAAAGTGCCACAACACATGTTTAGATCCAAGATGAAACTTAGGAACTATTCCTAGTTCTGTAATGAACTTTTCATCCAAACAATCAACTTGCAGCTTCATTTATAGCTATATACTTTGTCTTTATCATTAAACCAGCAACTCTTTCCTGTTTTGGAACCTTTCCAATTCACTGCACCACTGTTTAAGGTAACACTTTACCTTAAAGTGGATTTTCTGTCGTCTTGGTCTGTCTGAAAAACTTGAGTCTGTTAAGCCCTCTAGTTTTAATTCAGACCCACCATGAATATCATCATATCCTTAGTGTCGGTAAAGTAATTTAAGATATTTTTCACTGTCTCACAGTGAACTTCTCCAGAATATGACTGATCAATATTAGGTATCGTACATTTCATTGCATACATGATAGTTACTCATGCGATCTCTCTCTTTGGAGTCTATAGGGACTATTAAGAGAGATACACTCCATGGCTCATCAACATGAGACATCTCTTGGAGTTTTCCATGCTAAACAACTTTAGCATCAAATGAATATACGTTTCTTGGGTTAAGTCAAGCATCCTCTTAAATCTATCTATATAGATTTTTATCCCCAATTAAGATACTCTTCCCAAATCATTCATGGAGGAAAGTTTAGATAACTTTATCTTTACTGATTCTAGTATTGGCATGTCATTCCTTATCCGTATTATATCAACATATAGTACTAGGAATGTCACGACGCTCCCACTGACCCTTTTGTACACACTAGGTACATTCTTATTTTTGATAAAATCAAACTCTTTTGATTATTTCATCAAAACGAATGTTCCATTTTGAGAAACTTGCTTCAATTCATTTCTCTGAGTGTCTACAACTCTTACCTCATCGTATGTAACTGGATCATCATTTGTTTATGATACGTACCTCATCATCATCATCATCCATGATGAATCCATACCTCCTAGGTATCTTCGGTACTATTCCAGATTTACGATTCAGTTGTGGTACAATAGGTCTATCTACAGGTTCCTCTTATTTGACTTATAGTGTTTTGTGGTTCTTGAACTCTTCAAGATCTATTATCCTCCCACTAGCCCCTTCAATGATAAACACCTTTATCTTAGAAGTAAGCAAGTTTTGCAACAAACACCTTTTGCTAAGTAAGATTATAGAATATATACCCTAAACTTACTTTAGGATGTCCCACAAATATGTACTTGTCAAATCTTGTCCCAAGCTTATCCTTTGAAACCTTTGCACATAAGTTGGACAACCCCTTATCTTAACATACTTAAGATTAGGAATCCTCCATGTCCATAACTTTTATGAAGTCTTGGGGCCAAATTTTGAGGTTACCTTTTTCGTAGATATGCAACCATTTCTAAAACATTATCCCAGAAGGATACTGGAATGTCGGTAAAATCATTATGGACCGCACCATGTCCAACAAGGTACGATTTTTTCTTTCAGATACATCAATCAATTATTGCGTATCATGAGGCGTCCATTATGAGAAAACCATTTGAGATGATCTAGAAACTTATTGCACAAATATTTATTCTTTGATCTAATCAAAGAATCTTAATACTTTGCCAATTTGTTTCACTTTTGAATTCTTTGAACCTTTCAAATAATTCATACTTATATTTCAGCAAATACATACATTCAACTCTTTGAATGATCATCTCCTTTTCTTATACTAGTTTGTTCAATTTGTAAAATATATTTTTCACGTAAGTCAAGTATACAAAATCCATTAAGTAATATTTTTGTTCTATACAAAACATTATTATTATAAATAGAACAACAATTGTTCTTAATTATAATACCAAATTTCATTGTCCAACAACAAAATAAAAATAATGTTTCTAACGAGAACTGGAATACAATAACAACTTATTGACTTAATAGATTTGCCCGTAGGCTATGCTAAACTATAAGTTTCTATGGCTAATGCAGCAACCTTTTCTTCATTTCCCACACATAGGATTACTTATCTATGTTCAGCTTTCCACTTCTGCTTGGTCCCTTCATAAATCTATATTTATGATAACCAAAGTCGGTATCCAATACCCAAGTAGAACCTTGACTTAAAGAAAAATTTATTTCAATCATAACAAATTTGTATTTATAACCGAAACTTCACTAAGCTTCTTTGGTTAGCCTCTGCAAGATGCTTCTCGCAGTTTCTTTCCAGTGTCCAGGCTTATTGCAGTGGAAGCAAACTCCTTTGCTATCCATATCAGTTTTGTTCTTATTATCCTTTGTTTACGCCTTTCTGTTTACCTTCTTAGAATCGTTCTTCTTTTCAAAAGATCATTTGGCCCCTACCAGTAAGACTTGGTTTTTCTTGGTTGGAAATTGACTCTTAATATTTTTCAACATGTTAAGCAAATCAGCGAGGCTGATCTTTAGCCTTTCCATATGAAAAATTCACAACAATTGTGAAAGGAGTCCGGGAGTGAGTGCAAGATCAAATCTTAGCTCAACTCTCCATCCATGACAAAACTTGTTGTCCTAATTAATCAATCAAATTAATTATGTTAAGGACATGTGTCTGTACTGTAGTGTCATTGGTCATTCTAGATCGGAAGAGCTCCTTAGATATCTGATATTTATTAGTCATATTTTCCTCACCATCAACTACTTGACGTACATGAGTATAGTAGAAGCATCCATAGTTTCATGCTGACGCTGAAGCTCGTTACTCATGGATGCGAGCATGATGCATTGAGCCAACTGTGCATCATCTTACCACTTTCTAAAAGTAGCAACATCTTCCTCAGAGGCATTGTCTGCAACCATTGCAGGGATAGGCGTATTAAGGACATAAGATAGCTTTTCAGCCATGAGAACTATTCTCAATTCCTTAACCAATCCGTTTAATACGGTCCGGTTAAATAACATCTAATATGCTTCGCAGTGATAGTAATTTAGATATTGTAAAATTTTGTAAATGAATTTATAATTAACAATATTTTAACATACATTCTTTTATTAATTACCAAAATAAATTAGGTCTTGTTTTAAATTGCTATCTCCCACTATTTTCTTCAAACTATATTAGCCTCACTTATATAGTTCGGCAAAATCTAATTAAAGATATTCTAGTGAGAATAAGGATCCCATTTCAAATGTATACAGCCTTGTGGTGACACAACAAACTATATATAAATAAATAGGTAGACAACTCTTGTCAATTACATCAACTATGCAACTCCTTGTATTTTCCCTCTTAGATTATTTTGATCAAGTGGTGGCACATCCGAATCAAAATTATCCAAGTTAAGTCCAACCTAGCACTCCATATATTCAAAAAAGAAAAATATTATCCTTGTGGTGACACAACAAAACAATATTGTTCAAAAGCATCAAATGTGATAAATAAACATCTTAAATACGTAATACTTGCCTTGTGGTGACACAACAAACTCATATTAAATATTTAATACTCTATTAATTTTTATCATGCTAGAAGGCGACGTTCGATATTCTAAATATCTTTGAACGCTTAGGACTTAATATAAAATATTTGAGGGGTTTATTATTAATATGTCTCATCTTGTTTAGCGCGCATGCACTTATACATATAAAATACGCGTCATATTAATGAACATGCGAAGCATGTTTGCATAATATAATATATATATATATATATATATATAGTATAAGCATGCACATATAGAATACTATATTCTACCCGGATTGATTATGGACTTTTATTCTAGTTTGGTTCACTAGAGCTACCAAGTGAACCAAAAGGTCAAACCCTAGGGGTGCAAGAATTAATATTTAAATATAAGTATTACATTTAAACCCGGGCTCCATTACAAATGGGTCTTCAAGCGCTCCTTGCTCTTTGATCTCCAATTCTTTAAAATTAATTCTAACTATTCCTATTACAAAACTATTTTAAAATAAATAGAAACCTTGATCAGCAGTCAAGGGGAAGTACATAGGAGGGAGATAGAATTTACATTAAGAAAAATTAGAGAAGACGAGGTACGCAGACCCCATTTAATAAAACTCATACATTCAAGCATCCAACTAAAATAAAATCCAATCACATTGGTCAATAGTCCATAATCAATCCCATTTATTATCATACATGTCATCATATGCATCAATAAATAACATTCATCTCATGAATAATAAAACATTCAATATATATATTGATATCATTTAATGGACAAATTTAGTTAGTATAAAATCTAATTTTGAATCAAAATAAACTCCTTTATTTTAATCCAAATTTAAATTAAAATAAAACTAATTTATTTTAATTTATCCAATTTTGAATAAAATAAACTATTTTATTTTAATCAAAATCTTTAATCAAAATAAACTCCTTTATTTTAATTAATTATGGAATCCAATTCCAAGTAAAAATTAAAAAATAAACTCCTTTATTAAAGGAAACGCGAATTCACTTTTCTATTCACAAATAAACTCATTTATTTTGAATAATATGAAATCTTATTTCATATCTAAATAAACTCCTTTATTTAAAGAAATACGGATTCTCTTTCCTATTCACAAATAAACTCTTTTATTTTGAATAATATGAAATCTTATTTCATATCTAAATAAACTCCTTTATTTAAAGAAAGATGGATTCACTTTCCTATTCACAAATAAAATCTTTTATTTTGAATAATATGAAATCTTATTTCATATTTAAATAAACTCTTTTATTTAAGGAAATACAGATTCTTTTTCCTATTCACAAATAAACTCTTTTATTTAAGGAAACATAGAATCCAATTTCAACTCTAATTAGTTATATGGAATTCAATTCCAACTCTAATTAGTTAGATGAAATCTAATTTTAAAATTAAAATAAACACTTTTATTTTAATAATAAAATAAACATTTTATTTTAAAATTAAAATAAAATTTTATTTTAATTATAAAATAATTGAGAATATTACATATATATATATATATATATATATATATATATATATATATAGAGCCTTCCATAGCAATCCTATTCTTTGTGAGAATCATAACAACCCTTTTTAGGCCAGTTGATAAATTGATGCATGATTGAGATGAGTCTTAATATTTGATAAGCCAGCACAGCTTGTACCGGCTTTTATTTTAATATAAACACCCTACATGGTCAACATCTTGTCAGTACATTTAAAAGAAACGAATTTTATTATTAAAAAACAAAAACACCATAAAACGCGACTTATGCAAAATTTGTCTTTTTTAACGCATAATAGTAACTCCTATATATATATTACTGTGTTTTACGGCTGTTAAAAAAAAAAAAAAAAAATTCAACCGGGACAAACTCTTACGGCTGTTAAAAAATAATAATAATAATAAATAATTCCAAACCGGCACAACCTCTTACGGCTGTTAAAAAAAAAAAAAAAAAATCCAATACAAACCGGCACAACCTCTTACGGCTTGCACAAAAGTTCTTTATTTGCTATTCCAAATAAAATATTTGTTATTTTTTATAACTCTTTCATTTAATAACAAATAAAGAATTATAATTCAAATAAAAAATAATATCCTATTTTATAAAAATATATTTTTATAATTTTTTATTTGCTATTTTTATAAAAATATTTTATATTCTTTATTTGTTATAAAATATTTTTATAACAAATAGCAAATAAAAATAGCAAATATTTTATATTCTTTATTTGTTATAAAATATTTTGTATTCTTTATTTTTTATAAAATATTTTTATAACAAATAGCAAATAAAAATAGCAAATATTTTATATTCTTTATTTGTTATAAAATATTTTATATTCTTTATTTGTTATAAAATATTTTTATAACAAATAGCAAATAAAAATAGCAAATATTTTATATTCTTTATTTGTTATAAAATATTTTATATTCTTTATTTGTTATAAAATATTTTTATAACAAATAGCAAATAAAATAGCAAATATTTTATATTCTTTATTTGTTATAAAATATTTTTTTTTTTATAAAATATTTTTTTAAAAATAGCAAATAAAAAATTATAAAAATATATTTTTATAAAATAGGATATTATTTTTTATTTGAATTATAATTCTTTATTTGTTATTAAATGAAAGAGTTATAAAAAATAACAAATATTTTATTTGGAATAACAAATAAAGAACTTTTGTGCAAGTCGTAAGAGGTTGTGCCGGTTTGGATTGGATATTTTATTTTTATTTTTTGTACAAGCCGTAAGAGGTTGTGCCGGTTTGGAATTTTTTTTTTTTTTTTTTTTTTTTTTTTAACAGCCGTAAGAGCTTGTCCCGGTTGAATTTTTTTTTTTTTTTTTTTAACAGCCGTAAAGCACAATATATATATATATAGGAGTTATCATTATGTTAAAAAAGACACAAATAAGATAAGTCATATTTACCGGTGTTTTTTTTAATAATAAAAATTCGTTTCTTTTAAATGTACTGACAAGATGTTGACCATGTAGGGTGTTTATATTAAAATAAAAGCCGGTACAAGCTGTGCCGGCTTATCAAATATTAAGACTCATCTCAGTCATGCGATCAATTTATCAACGGTCCAAAAAGGGGTTGTTGCACAGTTCTCACAGCAACCGGTTGCTATGGAAGGGCTCCCTATATATATATATATATATATATATATATATATATATATATATATATTAACCGTGTTAATCCTCATTCAAGTGCCTTTAATTTCCTTGATTTCCGTGTGCAGAATGTAATCAAAAAGCATATTACCGTAGCAAATATATATTAACGTAACATGATAAGCATCTGACTACATAAGAATTCCTGAAACATATATATAATATATATAATATATATTAACACGAAAATCATGAAACTTTTATTCAAGAGAATCACTAGGACGCAGATTCGGTAAAAAAAATCGGCCACCTTTTTTTTTTTTTTTTTTTATAATAAATTTTATACAACAAATTATGCCCAATTAAATTGTTCTAAACACATATCAACATACATATCAAATTAAAATAATTAATAATTTGCATAAAGGTTTTGGCTCTGATGCCACTGTTAGGTTTGAAATATTCATGAACACAATCAAATTGCACAAAATATGCGGAAACGTGAAAAATCAGAGTTTTAAAATTTTACAAACCATATACCCGGATCACCCTTTATGCACAATTATTAATTAAACGAAAAAGAAAGAACAAGAATCATACCCTTGAAGATCTGAGCTTCCTCAGGTACAAGATCTCTAATTTTTCAATTTTTTTTTATATACAACAAAATTATTGAAAAATTAGAGATCTTGTACCTGAGGAAGCTCAGATCATCAATGGTATGATTCTTGTTCTTTCTTTTTCGTTTAATTAATAATTGTGCATAAAATATTAATTTATTAAAGGCTTTAATTATCTACATGATGCTGTTTTATAATATGTGATAAACCCATAGTTTTAAGCAATGCTTTTAGAATAATGATGATGATCATTCTAATGAGAACTAAATTCTTAGAAAGCTTAAAACTAAAATAGTTTCCAATCGTTGGATTACTAAATTGGGGATTAGTGAATCCGGATAGATTGATACATACGTTGCTTACTCATTGGATGAGGATGATTGATCTCATGATTATTTGTGTGGAGACACTAAAGCAAGTATGTAGGTGCTTATTAGAGAATAAGTTCACTGAACGTGGCTCGCTAAGGAATACCTAATGGAGTTTTACTTGCCTGTCAATAGGAATTCCTGTAGTGATAGTAGTACAAGTGATCCTTGGACTTGAGATCATCATAGTATCTTGTGTATGATGAGTTATACTTTGACTTATTCCTTAAGACCCTTAGGGTATATCAAAGGGTATGCTTGGGTATAATAAGTTATACATGGAGATAATGTATGATCAATAAAGAATCTACCACTTCTAGTAAAAGAAGAGAAATGTCCTATGTGATTCGATAAATGACAACCCAGTAGTCCTTGGCTAAGGCATGATGACATTAGAAAGGAGTTTCTAATTTGCATTATTTGGAGTTGTGCATTTAAGAGTCGAAATACATATAATTAAATAAAATAAGACTTGACAGTAATTCCATGTCTTATATTTAATTGGGACATTGTATGGTGGAAGGATTGAATTGTACGGTAACTATTTACTCAAAGGTTCTTTTATGATTAATGTTGAAATCTATATTATCTGAAAAGTCGTTGATCGCTGCTAGAGGCTTATCCTATTGTAGAATAAATATTATTTATTTAAATAAATTATTAGTTTAATTTATTTATTTAAATAAGATTAAAATTGATCTAATTGATTTATTCATAACCGGTTTAATATGGAGAACCTAAAGGGTCACACCATAAAAGGAAGAATAATTATTTAAGAAGTTAATGACATAATCGTAATAATAAGTTAAGTATATTTAATTTAATCTATGGTGATAGAATAAATTAAATAGCTTAATATTTATTATTTAATATTTTGAAAATATTAAATATAAATTAATAAGAGGAGTCTTATTATTATTATTACTATTATTATTATTTAATTCCTAAAGGAGTTTGAGAATTAATTAATAAAAGTACTCTCAAATATCCTAATAGGATTAGGAGACAAATTAATTAAAAGAGTTTAATTAATTATCCCTAATAAGATTAGGGAGCTTAATTAATTAAAAGAATTTAATTAATTAAATAAAACCCAATTCCTTAATTGTTAAGGAGGGTTGCCCACATCTATAAATAAGATGAGTCTTATTATGGGTAGAAGGTTGTTGACTTTAACAACATACGTAATTCCAATAGTTGGGAGAGTACGTCTTTTCTATAGAGATAGAAAATTAGGATTTTGCCAAACACCCATCTTCTTGAATTCTTCTTTTTCCTTGGTGGATCACCTCTAGAGGCCAAACATTTGGGTGGCTAACGTTGATCAAAGGAAGGAACCAAACCCGGTGGATTCAAGTTGAACGCGAAAAGGATTGGAGGTGAACTTGTACCTGAGGAAGCTCGGATCTTCAAGGGTATGATTCTTGTTCTTTCTTTTTCGTTTAATTAATAATTGTGCATAAAGGGTGATCCGGGTATATGGTTTGTAAAATTTTAAAACTCTGATTTTCCACGTTTCCGCATATTTTGTGCAATTTGATTGCGTTCATGAATATTTCAAACCTAACAACTACACCTTCTCCTGCCCTCGTCTGATTCGCTTCCCACCAAAAATTTTCCTCACCCTTCATCATGTAGGTGGCAAAAGCGATCTTTTGCCCCTCAGCTACCCTAGCTATAACGAACGCCTTTTCGATTTTCTTAACCCAAGTTTGGACTTCTATAGGGTCAATTGTACCTCTAAATTCGGGCGGTCCTGCAGACTTGAAGTCCTTAAAGTTTGCCAAGCGGTTGTCTGGCTGGTTCCTTGCGGCTGGAATTCCTTGTTGCATACCCTGAGCTACCATATTTGTAAAGTGCTGCATAGGATCTGGTTGTTGTCCCCAGCGTTGTTAACAGATTCTTCTGCCCTTCGATTTTTAGTTTGACGTCTTGGAGGCATTATCTGATTAAATAAAACATAATTTAACTTATATTCTAAACCTTATCATATAAGTTTAATATATTAAACTTATTTCATTACTTAAACATAGATTCATACTCATTCAACGATTTCAAAATACTTTACATATCGCAGCACATACTGCTTTAAACATTAGCTATCCCTTTGTGACTACAAAAGTCGGGATTTACAAACTTGATCATTACAAAAGTTGAGAACATAACCTTACATAGACATACTAAGCAAATATTACATTAAACACATGCACCTACACAACAGAACCTATACTACCTATTTATTACACCTTTTCCTTGGACAACTTTTCGCCTGATGACCTTCTATTCCACAATTAAAATGCAGACACATCAAGCGTTGGATTGGGACAAAGAGGAGAGAAATGTCCTTCCGTCTCAAGAATTGCAAAAAACATATTGTAATACGGTTTTAAAAAAAGACAAAAGATAATAAAATAATATAATTAGATAATAGAAGTGTAACTAATAATTATTTATACATGTCATTCAAGTTTAACAAATTCTTAATTTTAAAAAGGACTCTTTTACCTAATAACCTATTTTGCAAAGGATTTACATATATTTAAACAACTAGAGAGAGAGAAAACGTAAAATTTATTTGGCTTTGAGTCTTTAATGAGCAGTGAAGAAGAAAAAAAGAAAATTCAATAAGGTAAAACCTGAAATCCTTATTTTTTTATTATGAGATGATATTTGCCTTATATATATATATATATATATATATATATATATATGGTTAATTTTGTAATCAATTTTTATAATAATTAACTACGAATTTATTTAAAACTTAAGATTTATGTGCATAATATTCGAATAAAGAGTATGATTGTGTTATAATATTGTATTGTAATAATTCTATTTGTCTTAATTTTATATTTAGGATTTGTTCGTTTTTTAATTTCGTGTTTTGCAATATCGAGGTAAGTGGCTTTCTGAACTATTTAGTGTTTTTAAGATTATCGTTACTTTTAAGTATGTCTTATTAATTATTCGGATGCCTAAATGTACAGTTTCAAAATTTGTTATATTTTATTTAAGGCTTCCATTTAAATTAAATTGTTATGTTCTTTTATTTCAAAATTCGGATCAAGTATTTATTTTTGAACTGTGAATGAGATTATATGATTTTGAACTGTGAAAAAAATATCGTTTATATTATCGATAATATTGAGAAAAGATTTTGAAATCCTCAGTCTGACTATGTATAGAACCCGTTATTGATTACGTTTAGTTCCGGAGCTAATATAGGACCTACTAAGGCGCACACCTTTTAGATACCCTTCGGGGAGCGTGCATTTTTATAGATACCTTAGTAGGGTGCGTATCATAACGTTATCGAACTTTTGGGCAAAGGTGTTCGAGGCTATCAGAACCTTAGTCGCTAAAGCTGTGGATTAAAAGATTTATGATATACATTGAAATCATTTTTGAATTGTTTTAGTTTTGAAAGCTTTTGTACTATTGTTATTGAACAAAAAATTATTTCGAAAAAGTATTTTGCAAATTTTACTTGATTCGGCTAGATATAGAGAATTGCTACTTGCTGGGCTTCATCGCTCACCCCCTTACAGATTTTTGCAGGTCCCATCGTTGAAAGCTGAGCCTTTATTTGATACGCTTGGAATAGCTGGAGTTTAGTTTTAGATGTTTTCTTTTGTTGATGAATTTTGATAAAACTCTTATTTTTGAGGAGCTGCGTCTCCATTATTTGAATGTGGTATTTATTAGTATTTCATTTGGATTGATTTAAAATATATTTATTGTTGGGTTTTAAGTTAAGATTATTGTTAAGTTGTTGTTTTTTTGGGCTGCGCGTTATTGATATTGTTGCCTTGCGGGCCTATGGGCTTGCGACATGTAGCACTTCGGGCCTATATCGGGTTCGGGGTGTTACACAGGTGGTATCAAAGAAGTGGCCCCTCACAATGTGTTAGGTTGAAAAACCTACTTATTTCCTGGGGAGTGATTTTGGGAGTTAGCTGTGGGTAAGAGTATTGACTAAATTTAATGATTTTAAAATTAAATAGAGAATAAGGTAAGAAATCTATGTTTTGTTTGACATTTGGTACTCGAGGCTAATTGGGTATTTTATTTTATTCGTTATTAGTTTTGTACAGTGTTGTTGAGTGGGGATTTCTTTTTGTAGGGAAAATGCTGCCTAGAAGAAGCAACCCTACTAAAACTAATTTTAGCGCTAATGGTCCGACTCACCGGGGCTACTACTTTAGCTTCAATTTAGTGCGTAACCAACAACTTCAGGCAACGTGGCATGGTAGCGAAATTCAAGCGATTGAATCCGCCAATCTTTGAAGGGGCTAAGGACCCTTCTATAGTTGAGAAGTGGATTCAAGAAATGGAGAAGGCGTTTGATTTGCTAGGGAGTAGTGACGCTAATAAGGTGACATTGGCAGTTTACCAGTTTCAGGGTAGGGCGTATGATTGGTGGCTTATGGAGAAACGAAAGCATGAAAGGAATCCTGAACCCTACACATGGACCATGTTGAAGGAGGCATGTACTAACAAATACTTTCCTAGAAAAATTCGGGCATAAAAGGAGAGAGAATTTATTAGGCTCGAACAAGGGAGCAAGACAGTTGCTCAATATGAAGCTGAATTCGCAAAGCTTGCCAAGTATGCTCCGACCTTGGTGGCAAATGAGGCAGCGAAAGCGCGAAGGTTGGAGGATGGATTACGGGCTGACATAAGACATGGTGTGGCGTCTTTTGAGCTGCCCACATATGATGCGGTGCTCAATAAGGCGTTAGTGATCGAGAAGGGCTTAGCAAAAATGGAGAAAGGGAAGAACAATAAGAGGGACGAACCATCTGGGGAAGAGTCCAGTCATAGAGGACCTATAAAGAAGTTGAATACGTAAACCACTAAGTTTAGAGGAAACCAATGGAATCAAGAGAACAAACTGAAGTGTTCGAGGTGTGGTAGAAACCACCTAGATAAGGAATGTCGTTGGAATACGGGAGCGTGTTTTCATTGTGGAGATTTCGGTCATAGGATTGCACAATGCCCCAAGAACCCTCCACCGAAAAGAGATGAAAAAGAGGAAGAAATAACATTGGCAAGCCTAGGACCAAATCGAGGACGTGTGTTTCAGCTGTCAGGCAACCAAAATTAAAGTATGAAACTCTTTTATTAATTGCATTTAGTAATTAGATAATGAATTTCTTGATTATGTCAAATTGGTATTTTTCTTTAGATGTTATTTTTGAAATTTGGAGGACCAAATTCTTTTAAGGTGGGTAGAATGTAATACCCAGTTTAAAAAAAAGATAAAAGATAATAAAATAATATAATTAGATAATAGAAGTGGAACTAATAATTATTTATAAATATCTAAAACCTATAAGGATAAGAAAAGTCATTCAAGTTTAACAAATTCTTAATTTTAAAAAGGACTCTTTTACCTAGTAACCTATTTTGCAAAGGATTTACATATATTTAAACAACTAGAGAGAGAGAAGAACGTAAAAATTTATTTGGCTTTGGAGTACTGCAGAACAGTGAAGAAGAAAAAAAGAAAATTCAATAAGGTAAAACTAAAACCCTTATTTTTTATTATGAGATGATATTTGCCTTATATATATATATGGTTAATTTTGTAATCAATTTTTATAATAATTAACTACGAATTTATTTCAAACTTAAGATTTATGTGCATAATATTCGAATAAAGAGTATGATTGTGTTATAATATTGTATTCTAATAATTATATTTGTCTTAATTTATATTTAGGATTTGTTCGTTTTTAATTTCGTATTTTGCAATATCGAGGTAAGTGGCTTTCTGAACTATTTAGTGTTTTTAATATTATCGTTACTTTTAAGTATGTCTTATTAATTATTCGGAAGCCTAAATGTACAGTTCCAAAATTCGTTATATTTTATTTAAGGCTTCCATTTAAATTAAATTGTTATGTTCTTTTATTTCAAAATTCGGATCAAGTATTTATTTTTGAACTGTGAATGAGATTATATGATTTTGAACTGTGAAAAAAATATCGTTTATATTATCGATAATATTGAGAAAAGATTTTGAAATCCTCAATCTGACTATGTA
This sequence comes from Panax ginseng, assembly GCA_020205605.1. NCBI lineage: Eukaryota > Viridiplantae > Streptophyta > Magnoliopsida > Apiales > Araliaceae > Panax > Panax ginseng. Next base: position 94,575,525 of record CM035138.1, read on the forward strand.
TAGAACCCGTTATTGATTACGTTTAGTTTCGGAGCTAATATAGGACCTACTAAGGCGCACACCTTTTAGATGCCCTTCGGGGAGCATGCATTTTTATAGATACCTTAGTAGGGTGCGTATCATAATGTTATCGAACTTTTGGGCTGTGTTACAGGGCTATTGTAACCTTAGTCGCTAAAGCTGTGGATTAAAAGATTTATGATATACATTGAAATCATTTTTGAATTGTTTTAGTTTTGAAAGCTTTTGTACTATTGTTATTGAATAAAAAATTATTTCAAAAAAGTATTTTGCAAATTGTACTTGATTCGGCTAGATAGAGAGGATTGCTACTTGCTGGGCTTCATCGCTCACCCCTTACAGATTTTTGCAGGTCCCATCGTTGAAAGCTGAGCCTTTATTTAATACGCTTGGAATAGCTGGAGTTTAGTTTTAGATGTTTTCTTTTGTTGATGAATTTTGATAAAACTCTTAGTTTTGAGGAGCTGCGTCTCCATTATTTGAATGTGGTATTTATTAGTATTTCATTTGGATTGATTAAAATATATTTATTGTTGGGTTTTAAGTTAAGATTATTGTTAAGTTGTTATTTTTTTGGGCTGCGCGTTATTGATATTGTTGCCTTGCGGGCCTATGGGCTTGCGGCATGTAGCACTTTGGGCCTATATCGGGTTCGGGGTGTTACACATATTCCCCTTTTTTGCATAAACCTTCATGTTTCTTGTCACAATTTTCACACCTTTCTATTCGATTAATTTTTCCTTGGTTGTTATCAGGATTTCCTATATCACGGTCTTTCATCTTTCTTTTCCCCTTCTTGCTCGGAGTTGCGCATGCTTTGTTTCTATTAATGCTTTCCGTAGTTGGCTATGTAGTAGTTTTTCTATTTCCCACAACTTTTCCAAAGAGGAAACCTGGTCCCGTAGATTTTGTACTTCAGTTGATGCTTGATCAGCTCCAACTTCAGTGTCTGAATCACTTTCTGTCAGTTCCACCATTTCCGGATCTGGTATTACGTTTTCCACGATAACCACCTCATCGAGGTTGCCTTCACTTTGAGCCTTTATTTCAGCTATTGGCTTTGATATTGGCTCCTTCTTTACGATCTAAGGGTATCCTAATCCTTTTTCACCTGACATCTGCTCACATGAATTATCCTGATTAGCATATAATATTTACACATAACAAACAATAATTTTGTATAGGTTATATTTTATTTTGGTTGACAATGAATTTATCTGATTCAACTCTTTTTAAACTCTATATGAGTTGTTTATAGTTTCAACGTTTCCCTCTGTTCTAAGGTTATAGCCTAAGGTCTATCCCACCTAAGGTTTCAAACCCTATAGCTCTGATACCATTCTATGATGCTCCCAAATTCAGGTACTTGAAACCCGAACTCAGTGCTTCACGATACCATATCTATGAGCGGAATAATACTAATAATAATAACAATAACATATATTATCAAATTTAATTTACATAATATAAGAGTTTTCAATCCCAAGTACTAAACCTTTAAACATTCATTACATTACATGATAATTAATATATATCATCATTATCCTAATAAAGTCTAGTTATTACAAAAGATAACATTATCATTCATTTAGCGACCTTCCCTTTCCCTTTGTTCTTGGCAGAGCCTGCAGGTTGTTCATACTTAGCTGAAAACATTTAAATTAAGCAAGGATGAGCATTTGAGTGCTCAGAAAGTAATAGCAACAATAACATTTAGTTGAATGAATTAAATGTTTTCTTTGAACGATACTTCTACAACGAATCAACAGTTGTGAAGTAAGCTGAACCAATAATAAATAACATATCATTTCGATTTCAAAATTTTGAAACTACATATTGACTATAAATGAGGATCATTTGACAGACTATGAACATTGTTTTCTATTTTCGAAAAGGTTAAACAGAACTTCATCTGTAAACCTTCATGACTTACGGGCACGGGGGGTGATCAGCCTGTTATGCCCTGTATTGATCAATACTACATCATAGGACAATATTTTCGTCCAACATTTCCGCCTTAGGCGCATAAAAGTTTCCCATATTTGGGATGTTCATATCAGTCTGAATCCGAACCAAAATAATTCAGTTGGATAATAATAAAGTTCTTATATTGTTCAACAACAATTTTAAGTTAGTGTTTAGCCAGATCAAATAGCTTAGACGGCTTTTAATTCAAGTTGTACATACTGGACACCGATAAGTATGTATCAACATGTGATAAAATATAATGATTATCCAAGTGAGGACACTTGTATAACCAAGTTTAGAAATTAACGAACATAATATATTTCTTGATCTACAATAACAGAATTAAGGAACTTGTACAACAGATTATAATTTAATAACTCACTTATACAGAATCATTGCATAAGTACATACAAAGGTTGAAATATTTTGACTAATGAAAAGAATAGTTCAGATATTATCTTACGCATGTCCATTGCATAAAGTAAATGCAAAGGGTTAGATACTTGCCTTGTCTGCTGCTTACACAACTTAGATTTATCTTTTATATCAAGCCCTATCATTAAATAGATCATTCATTTGATTAGAATAACATATGATATCATATTATACTGCTATTTGCAGTCAGCACATAACATAATCACATTGTCATATAAGTTTAACCACCATTGAATCACAAATAAACATTTATCAAGTCAACTATCTAAGTCTAGATCAATTTCTGAAATATGTCGGTATATTGACAACTTTATCGGGTAATTATCGAGTCTAAGACTCTAATCTGTAACTTAGTATCAGTCATATTATTTTTAAATGACTTATAATAATTTTTAAACATTTATTATAATTTATCATGAATTTTCAAACATTGGAATCATTATTAAATGATTTAAATATTAAGTAATTTCATTATCATTAACATTTAATTAATATTAAACTATTAATGAAACCTTTGCCAAAATATTAAAGTTATTTATAATAACTTAGAATATTTTTAAAGTATTAATATTACCCTTAAATGATTTTTAAAATATTTAAAATTATTTTTAAATAATTATCATTAATATTAAAGTATTAATGTATTATTTATCAAAATATTAAAAGTCATTAAGTATAACTTAATAATATTTTAATTCATTTATATCCTTTTTAAATGATTTTTAAATTAAAACTATTTTTAAACTATTTATTTAATACAATTATTAAATAAATTTAATATTATTAATAATCATTAATATTAAATTATTAATGAAATTATCCTTTAAATATTAAAAGTTATATTTTATAACTTAAAATATTTTTAAACTATTTATTTTCATATAAAATGATTTTTCTAATTATAAAATCATTTTAATTAATTTATTTAATATAATTACTAATTAAATCTAATAGCATTAATATTAAATAATTAATGAAATATGTCTTAAAATATTAAAAGTTATATTTTATAACTTCAAATATTATTAAATACCTTTTATAATTTAAAATAATTTTTAACATAATAAAATAATTTTTAATCAATTTATTTAATGCATTTATTAAATAAATAAAATATAAATAATATCCAAATAATTATTAATATTTATGAAAAATATGTCAAATTATTAAAAGTTAATTTTATAACTTAAAATAATTTTTAAAACAATTTTTGGAATTTTTAATAATTAATTTCTATTTTTAAATGATTTTTGGAAAATAAATTAAATAAAATTATTAAATCCGTCGCTATAGCCTTTAGCGATGAAAGCGTCATAGTAGGTGTTCTTGAGCCCTCAAGAACATTCATAAAGACAGATTTAAGTGACCTACTTTGACCAAGCATTAAACACTGATCCTATTGTTTCTAGGCAAGCTAATGATTAGAGGTTGTAGTTCTATTATCAGATTACACGATCCAACAACAAACATGGACAAAAAGCATAAAACCAGAGAAATCTAGGCCCATAAAGTAGCTGTCAGAGCTGTTCTTCATTTCTGGGTTACCCAGAAATGAAGAACAGTTCGACTGTCCATTTTTGGGCTTCCACAACTTGATATCCTGTTGATGTTTAAGTGTTTTAAGGCTTTCAGGTTCTAGACCACATGTAGTACTATAGGTCTATCACAAAACATCAACATAAAAACAACACATCAAACCAATATGGACCAGTCAAAGTACTGGTCAGAAACTGCTTATGAAGGTTTCTGGGTTACCCAGAAACTTCATCCGGCAGTTTCGTCCACACCACTTTGACCACTGATTACTTTGATTCAGAGAAGGATATAAAGATTCTAGAGGCATGGTCATGTAGCCTACACTTCAAACAACAACATTATCACAATAACAAAGTCTAACACGTAAAAACAAGCAAGATCTAAACGCATGAACATGCTGTCAGACTTTCTGGGCACGTTCTGGGTTACCCAGAAACGTTCGGTCAAGGCCGGTCAACGTGGTTTGACCACTAATAACTTTCAACCAGCTTATGATCTGACTCTGATTCCAGTTTCAGATCAAAGATCTCATGGCATATGTGAACCCCAGATTTTATAAATAAAGATTTAATTTTCTTGAAATATTTTTTTTAATATTATGGTGTGGATTTGAGATAGTGTTATAGTTGTGGGTAGTATTTATAAATTTTGCAAAGTATGCAAGTTGTTGTATAATATTCGAATGGTTTCAGGGAATATCCGCATTTACTAAGACAATCATTAGTGGACCTATTAACGGAATTATTGCATTTGATTGAGAAAACGACAAAATATTTTATGAAAATGACGGCGGAAGTTTTACCGTTAACTGTTGAAACACCCGATGTTAAAAATACAGTAATGCGCGTGATTGCATAGTAGCACACGATATTGATTATTGATGCTTACGTTATAAGTCACTCAGTTTTATTTTATTGGTATTATTAATGTAATAAAACAGAAAAACTTTTTATATATAAAACAGAATAGTTTTATAAAGTTATTCTATAAATAGAATATATTATATTCTATTACACATAGTGTCTGCATAGTATTTTGCATAGTAAAATATTTTTATATAAAAATGTAATACTTTTATAAATTTATACTGCTTTTATTAGACAATAATTAGAATATATTATATTTTATTATGCATAGTATTTGCATAGTGCCTGCATAGAGTTTGCATAATAAAATCTTTTATAAAGTTATTCGTTTTATTAGATTATAAATAGAATATATTATATTTTATTTAAAAGATTTTGCTTTAAATATGGACTGTCAGATTAAAGTAAATCAATCTGGACCGTTCATGAGTTAGTTACTATGCAGTCCATTTTTTTATAAATAGAAGCTCATTCCTTCATTATTTCTTACGAATTCACTGAAACTCTAGAGAGAGAAACTATAGAGAGAGTTCATCTTCTATAATCTTGAGCGTATTTCTTTAGTGTTTAAGAAAGCTTTGAGCGAGTGCAAGTTTTCTTCGAGTATATCCTCGACCTATTAGTCGGAGTACTCTTCTTTCAAATGTAGGGAATATTATTTGTTGTACTCGTAGGGAGTATTATTTCTTTCTTATTCATGAAGAGAAATTCTGTTATTCCATTCTTTATTATTCTGTTGGAATAACCTGTATACACGGGCTACCCTATACTTGGTGACATTCTTCTATTATTCCGTCTTTATTATTCTGTTGGAATATCCCGTCTGTACGTTTTACGCCGGACCTGATTCCGTCTTTACTATTCTGTGAAATATCCTGTTTGTGCGTTTCTACCGGACTCGGTTCCGCCTTTATTATTATTACATTGGAATATCCCGTCTACATGGCGTTTTTACGCCGGACCGATTCAAAATCCCTTATTAGTGTTACTGTTGGAATAACTCGTCTGTCTAAGTACCGCATGCATGGTTATTTCATTGTTATTCTATTCTTTATTATTCTCACTGAACATCCCGCTTGGCATAATTTACGCTGACGACTGGTTCGCGATATTATTATTCTGTTAGAATAACTTTGTCTATCTGCCAATCACCGCATGTATGGTGATTTCTTTATTATTCCATTCTTTATTATTTCGTTGGAACATCCCTGCTGCGTGCTTTACGCATGACCTGGTTCCGTTATTATTATTTTGTTGGAATAACCTGTCTATTCAAAGTACCGCATGCATGGTGATTTCTTTTTTTATTCCATTCTTTATTATACTCAGTTGGTTAAAGTTTTGACTTCTAAACTCCATGAAATTAGTGGAATATCCTTGATATTTGCGCTTCATCCAAGGTATCTTTTCATGGAAATATTCTTCTGAGCATTCTTGAATTTTACTCTACAAAGCAGTATCATGTTGACAATTTGGACGTTATTGGTTCTTGGACAAATTAATTCTTGAACTTGTTTTATTGAATTCTTATATCATTGTAATCATCCTCATGTTTATATTTTGTTGAAAGTTATCTGTGGCCTGTAGTGCATAGATGGACTTGGTATGATTATGACCAGGGATTATTCGGTGTAACCATTACCGTAATGTTACAAATGATGTGGAAAAAGTTCTCATTGGTCGTAGTGCATTGATGGACGAGTTTTGGTATGATTATGGCTATGGATTCTCTTTGGTAGTAGTGCAAAGATGAATTTTTTATGGCATGATCGGAACCGTTGATGAAAACACAATTATCTTTAGCCAGTAGTGCATGGATAATTAAGTGGTCGTGATACTAAAGAATATCCTTGGCCATAGTATGCGGGGTGATTCGATGATGGGGAATATTTATTAAGTTTGAGTCTCAAATGATAATAAAGGATGAAAAACCTTTTAAATCATAAAAGATAGTAGATTTTATTTTCTACTTGACTCTTTTAATGGATTGCTTGTTCCGCTGCAGTTAAACTTGATGTCTATTATATTTTATCAGTTTAAAATTGTTGGAGACTAATGATAATTTATTCTTCATTATCTTAGTCATAATATTTTTCTTACTGGGCTAGTTGAGCTCACCCTTCCTTTCACTGTTCTCTTCAAAAAATGAGAATATAGCTGGGACGAGTCGGGGAACGGAGTGATGGTCCAGAGGATAGCATTAGTAGTCCTCACTATTCTGAGAAATAGTGTGATACTATTTGTAATGAGGACTCCTTTTGAGTTTGTATTCTCTCTAGTAGACAATATTTGTATTCAAACTCACAGTATATGTTTTGTCGTATTGTACACGACAGTTGTATTAGTAAGTTGTATTTGAATTCTGTACCATGTATCTGGCGACCCAAGATGGGTGATGTATACCTAAATTTGGGGGCGTCAACAGGTATCAAAGCTTAGGATATGATCCTGGCTAAGATGTGAGACAAGAACTTGGAGGGAGAGACGGGGAATTCTTTCATAGTATGACCTACCTAAGTTTATTTGGTATTTAATTGGTCACCATCATAGTATAGGGATAATATGTGATATGTTAATTAACCCTTGTTTTGTGACAAGTTTGAAAATGGCATATGAAAATGCCGAGATAAGCAATGAAGCACATGAGACCGTTAAGTCACCTCAACCAAAAGGTAACGACCAACAACACGATAATAATCATACCTATGGCAACGGCCATCTAATAATGATAACCATCGTGGGGAAATTATCATGCCAAGAATGGTAACCACTTGATTGGTAATTATGGCTAAGATAATAGAAGTGGAAATTTCAAGAAGAGAAGGTCATTTAGCTCGATTTTGTCGTATAATGAAGTTAAGTCCAGCTGGGACGGTGGTACCAAAGGCGGATACGGACAAAACAAAGTTGGTGGTTTTAGGAAGAACGTTTTTCGTGACTTCTCAAAAAGCGAGTGACGCGAACAAAGTTAGCACGTGTTAGTTAATTATAATTCTTACGAAGTCTATATCTTATTAGATACCGGTTCTACCTATTCTTTTATCTCTCTTGCTTGTGCTCAACGTTTAAATTTAACCCCAGAGAAGTTAGACTTTGACTTATTGGTTGAAACTTCGATATTAGAAACCTTCGTTACATCCACTATTTATAAATCTTGTTTAATTCAAATTGACACTTTCGCGTTACTTGTCAATCTTATCTCTTTGAAAATACTTGCCTTTGATGCGATTTTCGAAAACGATTGGTTAACTAGTCATCATGCTTTTCGTAAGGTTGTTAGCTTTCATACTCCTAAACAACCTGTTATGCGAATTCAAAGTAACCAAACCACTAAAGTCAATCATTGTCATATCAAGCCATAAGTAAAGATCCCCGGTCCTTTCGTTGTTGACTTCCTTGTGTGGAATGAACCGCCGGACTTTACTCTCAGGCGTATTACCGTGAATGACGATGACAAGTTGATAAGTATCAATGTGACGTGTTACCCAAGTCTTGGATGAGAGTCACAGTTTTGAATGATATTTCTATTGTTAATAAATTTTCTGACTTATTCTTGAAGACTTCTTAGCCTACCCTAGAATGTGAAATCGAATTTTGTATTGACCCCAGTACAAAACCCATTTCTTAAACCCTCAAATATTTCTTCAACCAAAATGAACGTATAATGCGCCAAAGACTTTGACTCAAGCTGTTGAAGATTACGATCGTACCATTCAATACCACCGTGGGAAAGCGAACGTGGTAGCTGACGCGTTGAGTAGAAGATCATATGCGTTTACAAGTACGAATATACGAACCCCCGTGAAGATAACGAATATACGAGTAGAATCGACTTTAATCGATAAAGTTAAAGCCGCTCAAGCTACATACCTGTCTGTGCATTTTACGCCGGACCTGATTCCGTCCTTATTAGTGTTCTGTTGGAATAACCTGTCTATGCGAAGTACCACATACATGGTGATTTCTGTTGTTATTCTATTCTTTATTATTCTGTTGGAACATCCTCGCTTGGTCTTAATTTACGACTTTGACACGGTTCCGTTATTATTATTCTCATTAGATTAACTCAGTATATGTGAAGTACCGCATGTATTGTGATTTCTGTTATTATTCCGTTCTTTATTATTCTGTTGGAACATCCTCTCTGTGCTTTACGCATGACCTGGTTCCGTTATTATTATTCTGTTGGAATAACCTGTCTATTCAAAGTACCGCATGCATGGTGATTTCTTTTTTTTATTCCATTCTTTATTATACTCAGTTGGTTAAAGTTTTGACTTCTAAACTCCATGAAATTAGTGGAATATCCTTGATATTTGTGCTTCATCCAGTATCTTTTCATGGAAATATTCTTCCGAGCATTCTTGAATTTTACTCTACAAAGTAGTATCATGTTAACAATTTGGACGTTATTGGTTCTTGGACAAATTAATTCTTGAACTTGTTTTATTGAATTCTTATATCATTGTAATCATCCTCATGTTTATATTTTGTTGAAAGTTATTTGTGGCCTGTAGTGCGTAGATGTACTTGGTATGATTATGACCAGGGATTATTCGGTGTAACCATTACCGTACTGTTAAAAATGATGTGGAAAAAGTTCTCATTGGCCGTAGTGCATTGATGGACAGTTTTAGGTATGATTATGGCTATGGATTCTCTTTGGCCGTAGTGCAAAGATGAATTGTTTTATGGCATGATCAGGACCGTTGATGAAAACACAATTATCTTTAGCCGTAGTGCATGGATAATTCGTGGTCGTGATACTAAAGAATATCCTTGGTCGTAGTTCAGGGGTGATTCGATGATGTGGAATATTTATTAAAATTCGAGCCTCAAATGATAATATGATGATGAAAAACCTTTTAAATCATAAAAGATAGTAGATTTTATTTTCTACTTGACTCTTTTAATGGATTGCTTGTTCATTGCAGCTTAAACTTGATGTCTATTATATTTTATCAATTTAACATTGTTGGAGACTAATGTTAATTTATTCTTCATTATCTTAGTCATAATATTTTTCTTACTAGGCTAGTTGAGCTCACCCTTCCTTTCACTGTTCTCTTCAGAAAATGAGAATATAGCTGGGACGAGTCGGGGAACGGAGTGATGGTCCAGAGGATAGCATTAGTAGTCCTCACTATTCTGAGAAATAGTGTGATACTATTTGTAATGAGGACTCCTTTTGAGTTTGTATACTCTCTAGTAGACAATATTTGTATTCAAACTCACAGTTTATGTTTTGTCGTATTATACACGACAGTTGTATTAGTAAGTTGTATTTGAATTCTGTACCATGTATCTGGCGACCCAAGATGGGTGATGTATACCTAAATTTGGGGGCGTCATAGTTGGTATCAAATCTTAGGGATATGATCCCTGGCTAAGATGTGAGACAAGAACTTGGAGGGGAGAGACGGGGAATTCCTTCGCTAGTATGACCTACCTAAGTTTATTTGGTATTTAATTGGTCAGTCATAGTATAGGGATAATATGTGATATGTTAATTAACCCTTGTTTTGTGACAGTGTTTGAAAATGGCATATGAAAATGCCGAGATAAGCAATGAAGCACATGAGACCGTTAAGTCAGCTCAACCAAAAGGTAACGACCAACAACACGATAATAATCATACCGGTGGCAACGGCCATCGGAATAATGATAACCATCGTGGGGGAAATTATCATGCCAAGAATGGTAACCACTTCGGTGGTAATTATGGCTAAGATAATAGAAGTGGAAATTTCAAGAAGAGAAGGTCATTTAGCTCGATTTTGTCGTATAATGAAGTTAAGTCCAGCTGGGACGGTGGTACCAAAGGCGGATACGGACAAAACAAAGTTGGTGGTTTTAGGAAGAACGTTTTTCGTGACTTCTCAAAAAGCGAGTGACGCGAACAAAGTTAGCACGTGTTAGTTAATTATAATTCTTACGAAGTCTATATCTTATTAGATACCGGTTCTACCTATTCTTTTATCTCTCTTGCTTGTGCTCAACGTTTAAATTTAACCCCAGAGAAGTTAGACTTTGACTTATTGGTTGAAACTTCGATATTAGAAACCTTCGTTACATCCACTATTTATAAATCTTGTTTAATTCAAATTGACACTTTCGCGTTACTTTGTCAATCTTATCTCTTTGAAAATACTTGCCTTTGATGCGATTTTCGAAAACGATTGGTTAACTAGTCATCATGCTTTTAAGTAAGGTTGTTAGCTTTCATACTCCTAAACAACCTGTTATGCGAATTCAAAGTAACCAAACCACTAAAGTCAATCATTGTCATATCAAGCCATAAGTAAAGATCCCCGGTCCTTTCGTTGTTGACTTCCTTGTGTGGAATGAACCGAAGCCAGACTTTCTGTAGGCGACGCTGTGAATGACGATGACAAGTTGATAAGTATCAATGTGACGTGTTACCCAAGTCTTGGATGAGAGTCACAGTTTTGAATGATATTTCTATTGTTAATAAATTTTCTGACTTATTCTTGAAGACTTCTTAGCCTACCCTAGAATGTGAAATCGAATTTTGTATTGACCCCAGTACAAAACCCATTTCTTAAACCCTCAAATATTTCTTCAACCAAAATGAACGTATAATGCGCCAAAGACTTTGACTCAAGCTGTTGAAGATTACGATCGTACCATTCAATACCACCGTGGGAAAGCGAACGTGGTAGCTGACGCGTTGAGTAGAAGATCATATGCGTTTACAAGTACGAATATACGAACCCCCGTGAAGATAACGAATATACGAGTAGAATCGACTTTAATCGATAAAGTTAAAGCCGCTCAAGCTACATATACCGTTCTCACAGCATTTTACGCCGGACTGATTCCGCCCCTTATTAGTGTTCTGCTTTGAATAACTTTGTTTATGCTGAAGTACCACATACATGGTGATTTACATTTGTTATTCTATTCTTTATTATTCTGGTTGGAACATCCCGCTTGGGGTAATTTCACTTTGACTCGGTTCCGTTATTATTATTCTGTTAGATTAACCTGTATATGTGAAGTACCGCATGTATTGTGATTTCTGTTATTATTCCGTTCTTTATTATTCTGTTGGAACATCCTCTCTGTGCTTTACGCATGACCTGGTTCCGTTATTATTATTCTGTTGGAATAACCTGTCTATTCAAAGTACCGCATGCATGGTGATTTCTTTTTTTTATTCCATTCTTTATTATACTCAGTTGGTTAAAGTTTTGACTTCTAAACTCCATGAAATTAGTGGAATATCCTTGATATTTGTGCTTCATCCAGTATCTTTTCATGGAAATATTCTTCCGAGCATTCTTGAATTTTACTCTACAAAGTAGTATCATGTTAACAATTTGGACGTTATTGGTTCTTGGACAAATTAATTCTTGAACTTGTTTTATTGAATTCTTATATCATTGTAATCATCCTCATGTTTATATTTTGTTGAAAGTTATTTGTGGCACAGAGTGCGTAGATGTACTTGGTATGATTATGACCGTGGATTATTCTATTGTAACCATTACCGCATCATTAAAAATGATGTGGAAAAAGTTCTCATTGGTCGTAGTGCATTGATGGACGCTTTTAGGTATGATTATGGCTATGGATTCTCTTTGGTCAGTAGTGCAAAGATGAATTGTTTTATGGCATGATCGGGGATCATTGATGAAAACACAATTATCTTTAGTCAGTAGTGCATGGATAATTCGTGGTCGTGATACTAAAGAATATCCTTGGTCGTAGTTCAGGGGTGATTCGATGATGTGGAATATTTATTAAGTCGAGCCTCGTGATATAAATGATGAAAAACCTTTTAAATCATAAAAGATAGTAGATTTTATTTTCTACTTGACTCTTTTAATGGATTGCTTGTTCCGCTGCAGTTAAACTTGATGTCTATTATATTTTATCAATTTAACATTGTTGGAGACTAATGTTAATTTATTCTTCATTATCTTAGTCATAATATTTTTCTTACTAGGCTAGTTGAGCTCACCCTTCCTTTCACTGTTCTCTTCAGAAAATGAGAATATAGCTGGGACGAGTCGGGGAACGGAGTGATGGTCCAGAGGATAGCATTAGTAGTCCTCACTATTCTGAGAAATAGTGTGATACTATTTGTAATGAGGACTCCTTTTGAGTTTGTATACTCTCTAGTAGACAATATTTGTATTCAAACTCACGATTTATGTTTTGTCGTATTATACACGGCATAACTGTATTAATAAGTTGTATTTGAATTCTGTACCATGTATCTGGCGACCCAAGATGGGTGATGTATACCTAAATTTGGGGGCGTCATAGTTGGTATCAAATCTTAGGGATATGATCCCTGGCTAAGATGTGAGACAAGAACTTGGAGGGAGAGACGGGGAATTCCTTCGCTAGTATGACCTACCTAAGTTTATTTGGTATTTAATTGGTCAGCATAGTATAGGGATAATATGTGATATGTTAATTAACCCTTGTTTTGTGACAGTGTTTGAAAATGGCATATGAAAATGCCGAGATAAGCAATGAAGCACATGAGACCGTTAAGTCAGCTCAACCAAAAGGTAACGACCAACAACACGATAATAATCATACCGGTGGCAACGGCCATCGGAATAATGATAACCATCGTGGGGGAAATTATCATGCCAAGAATGGTAACCACTTCGGTGGTAATTATGGCTAAGATAATAGAAGTGGAAATTTCAAGAAGAGAAGGTCATTTAGCTCGATTTTGTCGTATAATGAAGTTAAGTCCAGCTGGGACGGTGGTACCAAAGGCGGATACGGACAAAATAAAGTTGGTGGTTTCAGGAAGAACGTTTTTCGTGACTTCTCAAAAAGCGAGTGACACGAACAAAGTTAGCACGTGTTAGTTAATTATAAATTCTTACGAAGTCTATATCTTATTAGATACCTGGTTCTACTTTATTCTTTTATCTCTCTTGCTTGTGCTCAACGTTTAAATTTAACCCCAGAGAAGTTAGACTTTGACTTATTGGTTGAAACTTCGATATTAGAAACCTTCGTTACATCCACTATTTATAAATCTTGTTTAATTCAAATTGACACTTTCGCGTTACTTGTCAATCTTATCTCTTTGAAAATACTTGCCTTTGATGCGATTTTCGAAAACGATTGGTTAACTAGTCATCATGCTTTTCGTAAGGTTGTTAGCTTTCATACTCCTAAATAACCTGTTATGCGAATTCAAAGTAACCAAACCACTAAAGTCAATCATTGCCATATCAAGCCATAAGTAAAGATCCCCGGTCCTTTCGTTGTTGACTTCCTTGTATGGAATGAACCGCCGACTTTTACAGAGGCGATTTACCGTGAATGACGATGACAAGTTGATAAGTATCAATGTGACGTGTTACCCAAGTCTTGGATGAGAGTCACAGCTTTTGAATGATATTTCTATTGTTAATAAATTTTCTCGACTTATTCTTGAAGACTTCTTAGCCTACCCTAGAACGTGAAATCGAATTTTGTATTGACCCCAAAGATAAAACCCATTTCTTAAACCCTCAAATATTTCTTCAACCAAAATGAACGTATAATGCGCCAAAGACGTTGACTCAAGCTGTTGAAGATTACGATCGTACCATTCAATACCACCGTGGGAAAGCGAACGTGGTAGCTGACGCGTTGAGTAGAAGATCATATGCGTTTACAAGTGCGAATATACGAACCCCCGTGAAGATAACGAATATACGAGTAGAATCGACTTTAATCGATAAAGTTAAAGCCGCTCAAGCTACATACCTGTCTGTGCATTTTACGCCGGACCTGATTCCGTCCTTATTAGTGTTCTGTTGGAATAACCTGTCTATGCGAAGTACCACATACATGGTGATTTCTGTTGTTATTCTATTCTTTATTATTTTGTTGGAACATCCAGCTTGTGCAAATTTCTTTGACACAGTTCCGTTATTATTATTCTCATTAGATTAACTCAGATATGTGAAGTACCGCATGTATGGTGATTTCATTATTATTCCGTTCTTTATTATTACGTTGGATATCCTCACATGCATACTTTTACGCATGACCGGTTCTCATTATTATTATTCATTGGAATAACCTTGTCTATTCAAAGTACCGCATGCATGGTGATTTCTTTTTTTTATTCCATTCTTTATTATACTCAGTTGGTTAAAGTTTTGACTTCTAAACTCCATGAAATTAGTGGAATATCCTTGATATTTGCGCTTCATCCAGTATCTTTTCATGGAAATATTCTTCTGAGCATTCTTGAATTTTACTCTACAAAGCAGTATCATGTTGACAATTTGGACGTTATTGGTTCTTGGACAAATTAATTCTTGAACTTGTTTTATTGAATTCTTATATCATTGTAATCATCCTCATGTTTATATTTTGTTGAAAGTTATTTGTGGCCTGTAGTGCATAGATGTACTTGGTATGATTATGACCAGGGATTATTCGGTGTAACCATTACCGTACTGTTAAAAATGATGTGGAAAAAGTTCTCATTGGCCGTAGTGCATTGATGGACAGTTTTAGGTATGATTATGGCTATGGATTCTCTTTGGCCGTAGTGCAAAGATGAATTGTTTTATGGCATGATCAGGACCGTTGATGAAAACACAATTATCTTTAGCCGTAGTGCATGGATAATTCGTGGTCGTGATACTAAAGAATATCCTTGGCCGTAGTTCAGGGGTGATGTATACTTAAATTTGGGGGCGTCACAGTTGGTATCAAATCTTAGGGATATGATCCCTGGCTAAGATGTGAGACAAGAACTTGGAGGGGAGAGACGGGGAATTCCTTCGCTAGTATGACCTACCTAAGTTTATTTGGTATTTAATTGGTCGGTCATAGTATAGGGATAATATGTGATATGTTAATTAACCCTTGTTTTGTGACAGTGTTTGAAAATGGCATATGAAAATGCCGAGATAAGCAATGAAGCACATGAGACCGTTAAGTCAGCTCAACCAAAAGGTAACGACTAATAACACGATAATAATCATACCCTAAGGCAACGGCCATCTAACAATTATAACCATCGTGGGGGAAATTATCATGCCAAGAATGGTAACCACTTCGGTGGTAATTATGGCTAAGATAATAGAAGTGGAAATTTCAAGAAGAGAAGGTCATTTAGCTCGATTTTGTCGTATAATGAAGTTAAGTCCAGTTGGGACGGTGGTACCAAAGGCGGATACGGATAAAACAAAGTTGGTGGTTTCAGGAAGAACGTTTTTCGTGACTTCTCAAAAAGCGAGTGACGCGAACAAAGTTAGCACGCGTTAGTTAATTATAAATTCTTACGAAGTCTATATCTTATTAGATACCGGTTCTACCTATTCTTTTATCTCTCTTGCTTGTGCTCAACGTTTAAATTTAACCCCAGAGAAGTTAGACTTTGACTTATTGGTTGAAACTTCGATATTAGAAACCTTCGTTACATCCACTATTTATAAATCTTGTTTAATTCAAATTGACACTTTCGCGTTACTTGTCAATCTTATCTCTTTGAAAATACTTGCCTTTGATGCGATTTTCGAAAACGATTGGTTAACTAGTCATCATGCTTTTAAATAAGGTTGTTAGCTTTCATACTCTAAACAACTTTGTTATGCGAATTCAAAGTAACCAAACCACTAAAGTCAATCATTGTCATATCAAGCCATAAGTAAAGATCCTCGGTCCTTTCGTTGTTGACTTCCTTGTGTGGAATGAACCGAAGCCAGACTTTCTGTAGGCGACGCTGTGAATGACGATGACATGTTGATAAGTATCAATGTGACGTGTTACCCAAGTCTTGGATGAGAGTCACAGTTTTGAATGATATTTCTATTGTTAATAAATTTTCTGACTTATTCTTGAAGACTTCTTAGCCTACCCTAGAACGTGAAATCGAATTTTGTATTGACCCCAGTACAAAACCCATTTCTTAAACCCTCAAATATTTCTTCAACCAAAATGAACGTATAATGCGCCAAAGACGTTGACTCAAGCCGTTGAAGATTACGATCGTAACAATTCAATACACCGGTGGGAAAGCGAACGTGGTAGCCGACGCTGCGTTGAGTAGAAGATCATATCGCTTACAAGTGCGAATATATACGAACCCCGTGAAGATAACGAATATACGAGTAGAATCGACTTTAATCGATAAAGTTAAAGCCGCTTCAAGCTACATACACACATCATGCATTTTACGCCGGACCTGATTCCGTCCTTATTAGTGTTCTGTTGGAATAACCTGTCTATGCGAAGTACCACATACATGGTGATTTCTGTTGTTATTCTATTCTTTATTATTTTGTTGGAACATCCTGTCGGTGCGAATTTCGCCTGACCTGGTTCCGTTATTATTATTCTGTTAGATTAACCTGTATATGTGAAGTACCGCATGTATGGTGATTTCTGTTATTATTCCGTTCTTTATTATTCTGTTGGAATATCCTGTCTGTACTTTACGCATGACCTGGTTCCGTTATTATTATTCTGTTGGAATAACCTGTCTATTCAAAGTACCGCATGCATGGTGATTTCTTTTTTTTATTCCATTCTTTATTATACTCAGTTGGTTAAAGTTTTGACTTCTAAACTCCATGAAATTAGTGGAATATCCTTGATATTTGCGCTTCATCCAGTATCTTTTCATGGAAATATTCTTCTGAGCATTCTTGAATTTTACTCTACAAAGCAGTATCATGTTGACAATTTGGACGTTATTGGTTCTTGGACAAATTAATTCTTGAACTTGTTTTATTGAATTCTTATATCATTGTAATCATCCTCATGTTTATATTTTGTTGAATGTTATTTGTGGCCTGTAGTGCATAGATGTACTTGGTATGATTATGACCAGGGATTATTCGGTGTAACCATTACCGTACTGTTAAAAATGATGTGGAAAAAGTTCTCATTGGCCGTAGTGCATTGATGGACAGTTTTAGGTATGATTATGGCTATGGATTCTCTTTGGCCGTAGTGCAAAGATGAATTGTTTTATGGCATGATCAGGACCGTTGATGAAAACACAATTATCTTTAGCCGTAGTGCATGGATAATTCGTGGTCGTGATACTAAAGAATATCCTTGGCCGTAGTTCAGGGGTGATTCGATGATGTGGAATATTTATTAAGTTTGAGCCTCAAATGATAATAAAGGATGAAAAAACCTTTTAAATCATAAAAGATAGTAGATTTTATTTTCTACTTGACTCTTTTAATGGATTGATTGTTCCGCTGCAGTTAAACTTGATGTCTATTATATTTTATCAGTTTAAAATTGTTGGAGACTAATGATAATTTATTCTTCATTATCTTAGTCATAATATTTTTTTTACTGGGCTAGTTGAGCTCACCCTTCCTTTCACTGTTCTCTTCAGAAAATGAGAATATAGCTGGGACGAGTCGGGGAACGGAGTGATGGTCCAGAGGATAGCATTAGTAGTCCTCACTATTCTGAGAAATAGTGTGATACTATTTGTAATGAGGACTCCTTTTGAGTTTGTATACTCTCTAGTAGACAATATTTGTATTCAAACTCACAGTTTATGTTTTGTCGTATTGTACACGAAAGTTGTATTAGTAAGTTGTATTTGAATTCTGTACCATGTATCTGGCGACCCAAGATGGGTGATGTATACCTAAATTTGGGGGCGTCACAGTTGGTATCAAAGCTTAGGGATATGATCCCTGGCTAAGATGTGAGACAAGAACTTGGAGGGGAGAGACGGGGAATTCCTTCGCTAGTATGACCTACCTAAGTTTATTTGGTATTTAATTGGTCAGTCATAGTATAGGGATAATATGTGATATGTTAATTAACCCTTGTTTTGTGACAGTGTTTGAAAATGGCATATGAAAATGCCGAGATAAGCAATGAAGCACATGAGACCGTTAAGTCAGCTCAACCAAAAGGTAACGACCAACAACACGATAATAATCATACCGGTGGCAACGGCCATCGGAATAATGATAACCATCGTGGGGGAAATTATCATGCCAAGAATGGTAACCACTTCGGTGGTAATTATGGCTAAGATAATAGAAGTGGAAATTTCAAGAAGAGAAGGTCATTTAGCTCGATTTTGTCGTATAATGAAGTTAAGTCCAGCTGGGACGGTGGTACCAAAGGCGGATACGGACAAAACAAAGTTGGTGGTTTTAGGAAGAACGTTTTTCGTGACTTCTCAAAAAGCGAGTGACGCGAACAAAGTTAGCACGCATTAGTTAATTATGAATTCTTACGAAGTCTATATCTTATTAGATACCGGTTCTACCTATTCTTTTATCTCTCTTGCTTGTGCTCAACGTTTAAATTTAACCCCAGAGAAGTTAGACTTTGACTTATTGGTTGAAACTTCGATATTAGAAACCTTCGTTACATCCACTATTTATAAATCTTGTTTAATTCAAATTGACACTTTCGCGTTACTTGTCAATTTTATCTCTTTGAAAATACTTGCCTTTGATGCGATTTTCGAAAACGATTGGTTAACTAGTCATCATGCTTTTCGTAAGGTTGTTAGCTTTCATACTCCTAAACAACTTTGTTATGCTAATTCAAAGTAACCAAACCACTAAAGTCAATCATTGTCATATCAAGCCATAAGTAAAGATCCCCTATTCTTTCGTTGTGGACTTCCTTGTTTGGAATGAACCGCCGGACTTTCTTCAGAGGCGACATACCGTGAATGACGATGACATGTTGATAAGTATCAATGTGACGTGTTACCCAAGTCTTGGATGAGAGTCACAGTTTTGAATGATATTTCTATTGTTAATAAATTTTCTGACTTATTCTTGAAGACTTCTTAGCCTACCCTAGAACGTGAAATCGAATTTTGTATTGACCCCAGTACAAAACCCATTTCTTAAACCCTCAAATATTTCTTCAACCAAAATGAACGTATAATGCGCCAAAGACGTTGACTCAAGCTGTTGAAGATTACGATCGTACCATTCAATACCACCGTGGGAAAGCGAACGTGGTAGCTGACGCGTTGAGTAGAAGATCATATGCGTTTACAAGTGCGAATATACAAACCCCCGTGAAGATAACGAATATACGAGTAGAATCGACTTTAATCGATAAAGTTAAAGCCGCTCAAGCTACATACTCAGAGCTGATGAATGTGAAGAAGAAGATTCAAGATGGTGTTATTCTAGAAGCAAGAATCGACGAAGAGGGGAAATCTCAACCCTCGATTTAATTGGCCCATTTAAAATCCTCGATGAAGTAGGAACTGTGGCCTATAAACTCGTATTACCGCTAAATATGTTGCGTGTTCAGAACGTTTTTTTTACGTATCGATGTTACGTAAATATATGGACGACCCAAACCACATTATTAAATTTAGAACCGGACGAGATAGCAGAAGATTTAACGTATGAGGAGATACGTGTTAACATCTTGGATAAGAATGATCATATTCGACGCTCAAAGGTTATACCTCAAGAGTTAGAATTTGAAGTGAAGTCAAGGTATCCTCACCTGTTCGGCATACCAGGTACGTACGTAAATTTCGAGGGCGAAATTCCATAAGGAGGGGAGATTGTGAGACCCCAGATTTTATAAATAAAGATTTAATTTTCTTGAAATATTTTTTTTAATATTATGGTGTGGATTTGAGATAGTGTTATAGTTGTGGGTATTTATAAATTTTGCAAAGTATGCAAGTTGTTGTATAATATTCGATTGGTCGGGGAATATTCTTTTTATCGGGGAATATTCGTACGACGGTACAATCATTGGTGGACCCCACAACGGAATTATTGTCGGATTGAGAAAACGACAAAAATATTTTATGAAAATGACGGCGGAAGTTTTACCGTTAACTGTTGAAACACCCGGTGTTAAAAGTACAGTAATGCGCGTGGTTGCATAATAGCACACGGTATTGATTATTGATGCTTACGTTATAAGTCACTCAGTTTTGTTTTATTGGTATTATTAATGTAATAAAACAGAAAAACTTTTTATATAAAACAGAATACTTTTATAAAGTTATTCTATAAATAGAATATATTATATTCTATTATGCATAGTGTCTGCATAGTATTTTGTATAGTAAAATATTTTTATATAAAACAGAATACTTTTATAAATTTATCTGTTTTATTAGACAATAATTAGAATATATTATATTTTTATTATGCATAGTATTTGCATAGTGTCTGCATAGTGTTTGCATAATAAAATCTTTTATAAAGTTATTCGTTTTATTAGATTATAAATAGAATATATTATATTTAATTTAAAAGATTTTGCTTTAAATATGGATTTGTCGAGATAAAGTAAATCAATCTAGACTGCTCATGAGTTAGTTACTATGCAGGTCCATTTTTTATAAATAGAAGCTCATTCCATCATTATTTCTTACTTAATTCAATTTAAACTCTAGAGAGAGAAACTATAGAGAGTTCATCTTCTATAATCTTGGCGTATTTTTTTAGTGTTTAAGAAAGCTTTGAGCGTAGTGCAAGTTTTCTTGAGTATATCCTCGACCTACTAGTCGAGTACTCTTCTTTCAAATGTAGGGAATATTATTTGTTGTACTCGTAGGGAGTATTATTTCTTTCTTATTCATGAAAAGAAATTACATTATTCCATTCTTTATTATTACGTTGGAATAACTCGTGTATACACCAAGCTACCCTATACTTGGTGACATTCTTATATTATTCCGCCTTTATTATTCTCGCTTGGAATATCCTGCTGCATGCGTTTTACGGGACTGATTCCGATTCCTCTTTACTATTCTCATTGAAATATCCTCACATTTGTGCGTTTCTACGGACCGGACTGAGTTCTTTTATTATTATTCTCATTGGAATATCCCGTCTGCATGCTTTTCGCCGGACCGATTCCGCCCTTTATTAGTGTTCTGCTGGAATAACTTTTGCCTATACGAAGCACCGCATGCATGGTGATTTCATTGTTATTCTATTCTTTATTATTCTCATTGAACATCCTCGCTTGCAAGTGCAATTTCACCGACCGGTTCCGTTATTATTCTGTTAGAATAACCTGTCTATGCGAAGTACCGCATGTATGGTGATTTCTGTTATTATTCCGTTCTTTATTATTCTGTTGGAACATCCTGTCTGTGCTTTACGCATGACCTGGTTCCGTTATTATTATTCTGTTGGAATAACCTGTCTATTCGAAGTACCGCATGCATGGTGATTTCTTTTTTTATTCCATTCTTTATTATACTCAGTTGGTTAAAGTTTTGACTTCTAAACTCCATGAAATTAGTGGAATATCCTTGATATTTGCGCTTCATCCAGTATCTTTTCATGAAAATATTCTTCTGAGCATTCTTGAATTTTACTGTACAAAGTAGTATCATGTTGACAATTTGGACGTTATTGGTTCTTGGACAAATTAATTCTTGAACTTGTTTTATTGAATTCTTATATCATTGTAATCATCCTCATGTTTATATTTTGTTGAAAGTTATCTGTGGCTCATGTAGTATGAGATGGACTTGGTATGATTATGACCGTGGATTATTCGATTGTAACCATTACCGTAATGTTACAAATGATGTGGAAAAAGTTCTCATTGGTCGTAGTGCATTGATGGACGCTTTTGGTATGATTATGGCTATGGATTCTCTTTGGTAGTAGTCACAAAGATGAATTTTTTATGGCATGATCAGGACCAGTTGATGAAAACACACAATTATCTTTAGCCAGTAGTGCATGGATAATTCGTGGTCGTGATACTAAAGAATATCCTTGGCCGTAGTGCAGGGGTGATTCGATGATGGGGAATATTTATTAAGCTGAGTCTCAGCGATAATAGTGATGAAAAACCTTTTAAATCATAAAAGATAGTTGATATTATTTTCTACTTGACTCTTTTAATGGATTGCTTGTTCCGCTGCAGTTAAACTTGATGTCTATTATATTTTATCAGTTTAAAATTGTTGGAGACTAATGATAATTTATTCTTCATTATCTTAGTCATAATATTTTTCTTACTGGACTAGTTGAGCTCACCCTTCCTTTCACTGTTCTCTTCAGAAAATGAGAATATAGCTGGGATGAGTCGGGGAACGGAGTGATGGTCTAGAGGATAGCATTAGTAGTCCTCACTATTCTGAGAAATAGTGTGATACTATTTGTAATGAGGACTCCTTTTGAGTTTGTATACTCTCTAGTAGACAATATTTGTATTCAAACTCACAGTTTATGTTTTGTCGTATTGTACACTGACGCTTGTATTAGTAAGTTGTATTTGAATTACATACCATGTATCTCATGCACCCAATATAGGTGATGTATACCTAAATTTGGGGCGCGTCACGATTAATATCAAAGCTTAGGGATATGATCCCTGGCTAAGATGTGAGACAAGAACTTGGAGGGTTGAGACGGGGAATTCCTTCGCTAGTATGACCGATCTAAGTTTATTTGGTATTTAATTGATTGGTCATAGTATAGGGATAATATGTGATATGCTAATTAACCCTTGTTTTGTGACAGTGTTTGAAAATGGCATATGAAAATGCCGAGATAAGCAATGAAGCACATGAGACCGTTAAGTCAGCTCAACCAAAAGGTAACGACCAACAACACGATAATAATCATACCGGTGGCAACGGCCATCGGAATAATGATAACCATCGTGGGGGAAATTATCATGCCAAGAATGGTAACCACTTCGGTGGTAATTATGGCTAAGATAATAGAAGTGGAAATTTCAAAAAGAGAAGGTCATTTAGCTCGATTTTGTCGTATAATGAAGTTAAGTCCAGTTGGGATGGTGGTACCAAAGGCGGATACGGACAAAACAAAGTTGGTGGTTTCAGGAAGAACGTTTTTCGTGACTTCTCAAAAAGTGAGTGACGCGAACAAAGTTAGCACGTGTTAGTTAATTATAAATTCTTACGAAGTCTATATCTTATTAGATACCGGTTCTACCTATTCTTTTATCTCTCTTGCTTGTGCTCAACGTTTAAATTTAACCCCAGAGAAGTTAGACTTTGACTTATTGGTTGAAACTTCGATATTAGAAACCTTCGTTACATCCACTATTTATAAATCTTGTTTAATTCAAATTGACACTTTCGCGTTACTTGTCAATCTTATCTCTTTGAAAATACTTGCCTTTGATGCGATTTTCGAAAACGATTGGTTAACTAGTCATCATGCTTTTCGTAAGGTTGTTAGCTTTCATACTCCTAAACAACCTGTTATGCGAATTCAAAGTAACCAAACCACTAAAGTCAATCATTGTCATATCAAGCCATAAGTAAAGATCCCCGGTCCTTTCGTTGTTGACTTCCTTGTGTGGAATGAACCGAAGCCAAACTTTCTGTAGGCGACGCTGTGAATGACGATGACAAGTTGATAAGTATCAATGTGACGTGTTACCCAAGTCTTGGATGAGAGTCACAGTTTTGAATGATATTTCTATTGTTAATAAATTTTCTGACTTATTCTTGAAGACTTCTTAGCCTACCCTAGAACGTGAAATCGAATTTTGTATTGACCCCAGTACAAAACCCATTTCTTAAACCCTCAAATATTTCTTCAACCAAAATGAACGATAATAATGCCAAAGACATTGACTCAAGTCATTTGAAGATTACGATCGTACCATTCAATACCACCGTGGGAAAGCGAACGTGGTAGCTGACGCGCTGAGTAGAAGATCATATGCGTTTACAAGTGCGAATATACGAACCCCCGTGAAGATAACGAATATACGAGTAGAATCGACTTTAATCGATAAAGTTAAAGCCGCTTCAAGCTACATACCGTCACATGCATTTTACGCCGGGACTGATTCCGCCCCTTATTAGTGTTCTGCTGGAATAACTTTGTCTATGCGCGAAGTACCACATACATGGTGATTTCATTGTTATTCTATTCTTTATTATTCTCGTTGAACATCCTCGCTTGCAATTTAATTTCACCGACACGGTTCCGTTATTATTATTATTCGTTAGATTAACTTTTGTCTGTCGAAATACCGCATGTATGGTGATTTCTGTATTATTCCGTTCTTTATTATTCTTTGGAACATCCTCATGCATGCTTTATGCATGACCGTTCCGTTATTATTATTCTCATTGGAATAACTTTGCTATTCAAGTACCGCATGCATGGTGATTTCTTTTTTTATTCCATTCTTTATTATACTCAGTTGGTTAAAGTTTTGACTTCTAAACTCCATGAAATTAGTGGAATATCCTTGATATTTGCGCTTCATCCAGTATCTTTTCATGGAAATATTCTTCTGAGCATTCTTGAATTTTACTCTACAAATTAGTATCATGTTGACAATTTGGACGTTATTGGTTCTTGGACAAATTAATTCTTGAACTTGTTTAATTGAATTCTTATATCATTGTAATCATCCTTATGTTTATATTTTGTTGAAAGTTATTTGTGGCCTGTAGTGCATAGATGTACTTGGTATGATTATGACCAGGGATTATTCGGTGTAACCATTACCGTAATGTTAAAAATGATGTGGAAAAAAGTTCTCATTGGTAGTAGTGCATTGATGGACGATTTTAGGTATGATTATGGCTATGGATTCTCTTTGGCCGTAGTGCAAAGATGAATTGTTTTATGGCATGATCAGGACCGTTGATGAAAACACAATTATCTTTAGCCGTACTGCATGGATAATTCGTGGTCGTGATACTAAAGAATATCCTCGGCCGTAGTTCGTAAGTGATTCGATGATGTGGAATATTTATTAAAAGTCGAGCCTCGTGATAACAAATGATGAAAAAACCTTGTAAATCATAAAAGATAGTAGATTTTATTTTCTACTTGACTCTTTTAATGGATTGCTTGTTCCGCTGCAGTTAAACTTGATGTCTATTATAT
Organism: Panax ginseng; assembly: GCA_020205605.1. NCBI lineage: Eukaryota > Viridiplantae > Streptophyta > Magnoliopsida > Apiales > Araliaceae > Panax > Panax ginseng. The sequence continues at coordinate 94,601,182 of CM035138.1, forward strand.
TTTATCAGTTTAACATTATTGGAGACTAATGATAATTTATTCTTCATTATCTTAGTCATAATATTTTTCTTACTGGGCTAGTTGAGCTCACCCTTCCTTTCACTGTTTTCTTCAGAAAATGAGAATATAGCTGGGACGAGTCGGGGAACGGAGTGATGGTCCAGAGGATAGCATTAGTAGTCCTCACTATTCTGAGAAATAGTGTGATACTATTTGTAATGAGGACTCCTTTTGAGTTTGTATACTCTCTAGTAGACAATATTTGTATTCAAAATCAGAGTTTATGTTTTGTCGTATTGTACACGCATGCTTGTATTAGTAAGTTGTATTTGAATTACATACCATGTATCTGGCGACCCAAGATGGGTGATGTATACTTAAATTTGGGGGCGTCATAGTTGGTATCAAATCTTAGGGATATGATCCCTGGCTAAGATGTGAGACAAGAACTTGGAGGGGAGAGACGGGGAATTCCTTCGCTAGTATGACCTACCTAAGTTTATTTGGTATTTAATTGGTCATTACAGTATAGGGATAATATGTGATATGTTAATGAACCCTTGTTTTGTGACAAGAGTTTGAAAATGGCATATGAAAATGCCGAGATAAGCAATGAAGCACATGAGACCGTTAAGTCATTTCAACCAAAAGGTAACGACTAATAACACGATAATAATCATACTGGGTATGGTAACGGCCATCTAACAATGATAACCATCGTGGGGAAATTATCATGCCAAGAATGGTAACCACTTTAATTGGTAATTATGGCTAAGATAATAGAAGTGGAAATTTCAAGAAGAAGGTCATTTAGCTCGATTTTGTCGTATAATGAAGTTAAGTCCAAATTTGACGGTGGTACCAAAGGCGATCTGAGATAAAACAAAGTTGGTGGTTTCAGGAAGAACGTTTTTCGTGACTTCTCAAAAAGCGAGTGACGCGAACAAAGTTAGCACGCGTTAGTTAATTATAAATTCTTACGAAGTCTATATCTTATTAGATACCGGTTCTACCTATTCTTTTATCTCTCTTGCTTGTGCTCAACGTTTAAATTTAACCCCAGAGAAGTTAGACTTTGACTTATTGGTTGAAACTTCGATATTAGAAACCTTCGTTACATCCACTATTTATAAATCTTGTTTAATTCAAATTGACACTTTCACGTTACTTGTCAATCTTATCTCTTTGAAAATACTTGCCTTTGATGCGATTTTCGAAAACGATTGGTTAACTAGTCATCATGCTTTTCGTAAGGTTGTTAGCTTTCATACTCCTAAACAACCTGTTATGCGAATTCAAAGTAACCAAACCACTAAAGTCAATCATTGTCATATCAAGCCATAAGTAAAGATCCTCGGTCCTTTCGTTGTTGACTTCCTTGTGTGGAATGAACCGGCCGGACTTTCTCAGAGGCGTATACCGTGAATGACGCGATGACATGTTGATAAGTATCAATGTGACGTGTTACCCAAGTCTTGGATGAGAGTCACAGCTTTTGAATGATATTTCTATTGTTAATAAATTTTCTCGACTTATTCTTGAAGACTTCTTAGCCTACCCTAGAGCGTGAAATCGAATTTTGTATTGACCCCAAAGACAAAACCCATTTCTTAAACCCTCAAATATTTCTTCAACCAAAATGAACGATAATAATGCGCCAAAGACGTTGACTCAAGTCATTTGAAGATTACGATCTTACCATTCAATACCACCGTGGAAAGCGAACGTGGTAATGACGCGCTGAGTAGAAGATCATATCGTTTACAAGTGCGAATATACGAACCCCGTGAAGATAACGAATATACGAGTAGAATCGACTTTAATCGATAAAAGTTAAAGCCGCCAAGCTACATACTCGGAGATGAATGTGAAAAGAAGATTCAAGATGGCGTTATTCTAGAAGCAAGAATCGACGAAGAGGGGAAATCTCAACCCTCGATTTAATTGGCCCATTTAAAATCCTCGATGAAGTAGGAACTGTGGCCTATAAACTCGTATTACCGCCAAATATGTTGCGTGTTCAGAACGTTTTTTTTACGTATCGATGTTACGTAAATATATGGACGACCCAAACCACATTATTAAATTTAGAACCGGACGAGATAGCAGAAGATTTAACGTATGAGGAGATACGTGTTAACATCTTGGATAAGAAGGATCATATTCGACGCTCAAAGGTTATACCTCAAGAGTTAGAATTTGAAGTGAAGTCAAGGTATCCTCACCGTTTCTAAGATACCAGTGCGTCACGTAAATTTCGAGTAGCTAAATTCCATAAGGAGGGAGATTGTGAGACCCCAGATTTTATAAATAAAGATTTAATTTTCTTGAAATATTTTTTTAATATTATGGTGTGGATTTGAGATAGTGTTATAGTTGTGGGTAGTATTTATAAATTTTGCAAAGTATGCAAGTTGTTGTATAATATTCGATTGGTCGGGGAATATTCTTTTTATCGGGGAATATTCGTACGACGGTACAATCATTGGTGGACCCCATAACGGAATTATTGCCGGATTGAGAAAACGACAAAATATTTTATGAAAATGATTATGGAAGTTTTACTGTTAATCTGTTGAAACACCGGTGTTAAAAGTACAAGAATGCTGCGTGGTTGCATAAGTAGCACACGTATTGATTATTGATGCTTACGTTATAAGTCACTTTCGCTTTTGTTTTATTGGTATTATTATGTAATAAAATAAAAAAAACTTTTATATAAAATGTAATACTTTTATAAAGTTATTCTATAAATAGAATATATTATATTCTATTATGCATAGTGTCTGCGCATAGTATTTTGTATAGTAAAATATTTTTATATAAAATGTAATACTTTTATAAATTTATCTGCTTTTATTAGACAATAATTAGAATATATTATATTTTATTATGCATAGTATTTGCATAGTGCTGCCATAGTGTTTGCATAATAAAATCTTTTATAAAGTTATTCGTTTTATTAGATTATAAATAGAATATATTATATTTTATTTAAAAGATTTTGCTTTAAATATGGATTTGTCGATTAAAGTAAATTAATCTAGACCGCTTCATGAGTTAGTTACTATCTGTATCCATTTTTTATAAATAGAAGCTCATTCCTTCATTATTTCTTACGAATTCACTGAAACTCTAGAGAGAGAAACTATAGAGAGAGTTCATCTTCTATAATCTTGAGCGTATTTCTTTAGTGTTTAAGAAAGCTTTGAGCGTAGTGCAAGTTTTCTTCGAGTATATCCTCGACCTACTAGTCGGAGTACTCTTCTTTCAAATGTAGGGAATATTATTTGTTGAACTCGTAGGGAGTATTATTTCTTTCTTATTCATGAAGAGAAATTATGTTATTCCATTCTTTATTATTCTGTTGGAATAACCTGTATACACGGGCTACCCTATACTTGGTGACATTCTTCTATTATTCCATCTTTATTATTCTGTTGGAATATCCTGTCTGTGCGTTTTACGCCGGACCTGATTCCGTCTTTACTATTCTGTTGAAATATCCTGTTTGTGCGTTTTACGCCGGACCTGGTTCCACCTTTATTATTATTCTGTTGGAATATCCCGTCATGCTTTCTGTGGGACTGATTCAAAATCTTATTAGTGTTCTGCTGGAATAACTCGCCTGCTGCGAAGTACCGCATGCATGGTGATTTCGCATTGTTATTCTATTCTTTATTATTCTCTTTGAACATCCCGTCTTGTCGCAATTTACTTCACCGACTGGTTCCGTTATTATTATTCTGTTAGAATAACTTTGCCTATCTATCGGCATCGCATGTATGGTGATTTCATTATTATTCCGTTCTTTATTATTACATTTGAACATCACGTCTGCGGCTTTTACGCATGACCGGGTTCCGTTATTATTATTCTGTTGGAATAACTTCGCTCTATTCAAGTACCGCATGCATGGTGATTTCTTTTTTTATTCCATTCTTTATTATACTCAGTTGGTTAAAGTTTTGACTTCTAAACTCCATGAAATTAGTGGAATATCCTTGATATTTGCGCTTCATCCAGTATCTTTTCATGGAAATATTCTTCTGAGCATTCTTGAATTTTACTCTACAAAGTAGTATCATGTTGACAATTTGGACGTTATTGGTTCTTGGACAAATTAATTCTTGAACTTGTTTTATTGAATTCTTATATCATTGTAATCATCCTCATGTTTATATTTTGTTGAAAGTTATCTGTGGCCTGTAGTGCATAGATGGACTTGGTATGATTATGACCAGGGATTATTCGGTGTAACCATTACCGTAATGTTACAAATGATGTGGAAAAAGTTCTCATTGGTCGTAGTGCATTGATGGACAGTTTTTGGTATGATTATGGCTATGGATTCTCTTTGGCCGTAGTGCAAAGATGAATTTTTTTATGGCATGATCAGGACCGTTGATGAAAACACAATTATCTTTAGCCGTAGTGCATGGATAATTCGTGGTCGTGATACTAAAGAATATCCTTGGCCGTAGTGCAGGGGTGATTCGATGATGGGGAATATTTATTAAGCTGAGTCTCAGCGATAACAGTGATGAAAAACCTTTTAAATCATAAAAGATAGTAGATTTTATTTTCTACTTGACTCTTTTAATGGATTGCTTGTTCCGCTGCAGTTAAACTTGATGTCTATTATATTTTATCAGTTTAACATTGTTGGAGACTAATGATAATTTATTCTGCATTATCTTAGTATTTCTTACTGGGCTAGTTGAGCTAACCCTTCCTTTCACTGTTCTCTTCAGGAAATGAGAATATAGCTGGGACGAGTCGGGGAACGGAGTGATGGTCCAGAGGATAGCATTAGTAGTCTTCACTATTATGAGAAATAGTGTGATAATATTTGTAATGAGGACTCCTTTTGAGTTTGTATACTCTCTAGTAGACAATATTTGTATTCAAACTCACAGTTATGTTTTGTTGTATTGTACACGACAGTTGTATTAGTAAGTTGTATTTGAATTCTGTACCATGTATCTGGCGACCCAAGATGAGTGATGTATTGTGACACCCCCAAAATAGGTATACATCACCCATTCTGAGTTGTCAATACATGGTACAGAAACAACTACAACTTTATTATTACAACAAAGAAAAGCTGAAGTTTAAATACGATATTGCCATCTAAACAATATCCACATACAAATAAATCCTCATCATAATTATTGATACATTATTTTACAAAATAGTGAGGACTACTAAACAACTCTCTAAAACCATCATTCCATACCCGAACTGCATACTCGCCACATACATTCTCGCCTCCCGAGAAGAAAAATAGAACAAAAGGAAAAGGGTGAGCTCAATTAGCCCAAGAAGAATATTATGACTAAGATAATACAGAACAAATTATCGTTAGTCTTCAACAGGGAAAAATCTAATAGAATACAATAGACAACAAGTTTTAAATCAATACTCGCAGCGGAAAATATTAATTCATAGAAGAGTTATGTAAAGGATGAAATCTACTAATATCTATGAATTTAACAGTCCATCATCAATATTTTTATCCCTGTAACATCAATCAATATATATCTGGAATCATATATTCATCCTTGCACTTCAGGCCAAGGATATTCACCAGTTGGTCATGTTCATCTAAACACCTGTTCATCTTTGCACTACGGGCCAAAGATATTCATCAGAAATCATTCATCTTTGCACTACAGGCTAAAGATATTCATCAGAAATCATTCATCTTTGCACTACAGGCCAAAGATATTCAATAATATCATCATTTAAGACAGAGGATGATGAAAAATATTTTTTTTTTAAAGAAACGAATCTAGTGAAACAAAATGACAAGGATTAAGGATTAAGGATTCATACTTTGTTTTATCCACGTCCAAAAATACCTCAAAAATAATCATAGTGGTGTAAAATTCAAGAATGATCAAAACATGGATACAATCAAAGCTAGTATCCAGAATGGATATTTTGGACGAAAAGAAAAATTTTCATTTTTCGATGAATAGTGCCGTATTCGTGAATAGTACCGTATACGTGGATAGTGTTGTATACGTGAATAGGAACTCCAACACCAAAAGTTCCAAAGTTGAGAAAAAAAAACTTCAGATCAATATTTCAGCATAATGATATTGAAGAAATAATATCATTACTGAAAAAAATAATATCCTTTACCTTGGAAAGACAAGATTTCTAACCGGAATAATTTTGGATATAGGCTATAACTTGAACTTGCACCAGTATAGCAATACTCAAAGTATACTCAAAATACTCACAAGAATACGCCGATAATATAGAGAGAAAACTTGATCAAATTGTAATTTTCAATTCTAACCTAAGCACCCTATTTATAGGAAAATGCTTAGAACACCAAAGCGTAAAATTTAATAAAATATTAATATATAATTATTAAATTCTTACGCACACTTTTTTATCAAATTTGAATTCAACATTCAACACAAGTAGCCCACCTCACAAAACTTTTAAAATGTTTTTGTTATTTTAAACAATTAAAACTTCCAAAAATCAATTATTTGAACTCCGAACTTCAATAATTCACAATAAATAGCCCTTTTGTCGTAAAAATTGAATCTCATGAGTTTTTATAGGAAATTCAATTCTCTACAACTTTGCGGAAGAAAGTTTTTTCAAACTCCAAATGTAAATTGGCCAAAATCCACAAACCGGGTGATTTTAGAGACTATAATCAAATTTCAATCGATAAATGGGGTCCACTGACATGTTTAACATGTTTTAAACATTTATTACAACAAAATACTCTTCCTCCTCGTATACTCATATATCCCACATTCGTTGTAAAAATATCACCATTATTATATTATTAAAATATAATAATATATATATATATATATATATATATATATATATATATATATTTAAATGAATTATTTTATCGTAAAAGATAAAATTTCAATTTTCAACAATTGTCACATTAAAATTTTCTCCATCTATATCCACATAAAATTAATATTTTCCTCATCATATGAATCAATAATTAATTATTCACAAATAATATTACGAATCACAATATTGACAACCAGGCGCTTCCTGTGAAAGAGGGGCTTTCAATAAGAATTTCTCCTTATGGCCAAGCAATTAGGTGACCAAACCTCTCCTTAGATGAGAACTTTCTAGACATTGCCAATAATGTTATCTAATAATATTATTCAGATAATATGAATTATTGCTTCGATAATGAAAATACCGTGTAATGACAATTATTGAAATAACATCAATATAAAATATCAACGCAACAATTATTGAACCCGATAAAATCTTGAATAATAAGAATTATCGTAACCCTTATTGAGTAGTGCCTTCTTACGTAAGAGTCAATAATTGGTGCAATACCGTAATATTCTTGTGCAACAACGCCAGACATCGTGTTTTTAACCAATCGTATTCCAACGATTAAAAACAGTAACAACTACGCCAGTTATTTTTAAACAACCTATATTTGTCGTTTTCTTCCTCAATCGCTTTTCACATGTGAGGCCCACATATTATCATTTACCATTGCATTTAATATTCCCGACAAAAGATCAATAATATTCCACGACCAAACGAATATTCCCCGACAACAATGAATATTCCCCGACAACAATGAATATTTTATAACCACTTGCTTATTTTGAAATATTTGCGTATTTTACCCATAACTATCCACATTAATCACATCAACCCTTACTATTTCAAAATAATAATTAGAGGAAATTAAATTTCATTTATTAATTATTTGGGGTCTTACATGTATACCTAAATTTGGGGGCGTCACAGCATACTGCAAGATCAAAGCTTAAAAACACAAAAAACTAAACACAGAAGGAGATCTACAAGGCCTGACATTCCTTGTCAGACAACAAAATTTATTTTTCCAGATTTTGTAAATCTTCAAATCCGAGCCTCTAGATGTTATGGATCTAACATCTAGCAACCCAGATCATCTTTATACACTACATACAAAATATTTAACACAGAAAAACTAACATCTAACATAGGATTAAAAGTCAGATTTCATTTTAGGGTTTATACCTTCTATGAGCAATCTTTAATTCTTGGCTACTGATTTGGTTCTGGAATTCGTGGGGCTTGATTTGGGGACTGGTCTAGCATTGGAAATTCGTGGGTTTAGAGAGAGATGGTCTTGGAGAAGTGTATGAGCATAAATGAGCAAATATGTGCAATTTTCTCTCTCCTAACCTATTTATAATTCTTAGATTCAATGTATCTAACTTGCAAGGTGTCAAAAGAGATAAGCTTGGATGATATATAGAGCATGTGCTATAATCTAGAGTGATGACTTACAATCTATCTTATTAAATAAATACCAAAAAGGCTATTTTAGTAAACTAACAAAGTATTTTAAGGGTATTTTTTTCCATGATGCTTGAATCTAGGTTAAAATCAATAGATCTTAGACCTTAAGGTTTCCCAAATAATTTCTTGGGTTTAAAAATTTAAGTTTAAAGTTTAATAAAATTTTAATTAGACCAAACTAATTAAAATTAGGGATTTTTATAGAAAATTAAGGTTTTAAAATAATTAGGGTTTCTTAAAATTATTAGGGTTACCTATATTATGAATTAGGGTTTCTTAATTAACATTATAATTCTATAATACTCAAAATTAATCAAATAACACAATTTCTTACCAATCATAAACTTCGGTTTGAGTTTCAAATTAGGGTTACTAGGGTTTGTCATGATACACCATAATTGACCAACCATTGTCAGCCCATATACATACAGTACATATTTATAGCACTAAAAATTAAAATATAATTAATATTGTATTATTATTATTATCATTCTTTATTCCAAAACCAGAATTAGGGTTTGGATTCCATATTTGATTTACCTTGCATAAACAACTTTATTAATTAAGTTAAAATATTTAACTTAATAATCCGAGCTAAAATTCATATAAATAATTAATAACTATAATAGCTACAATAACCATTCCTTATATTATTTAAATAATATAATATCATATTTCCTTTGAAAAAATAAATAATAAAAACTTTTCTACAATAAAATTAATTATTATAAAAATATAATTTATAATGATCATTAATTCTAAAATAAAATTATTTGTAAATATTCATGTAATAAATATATTTTTATTTACCACATAAATATATACACATTATCTTGTACAAATCTTCATCCTAAAAAAAAAAAATTATACGCAAAATTTATGTTTTATTTATATAGAAAATATCAGGTTATTACAGTAGCCAACTCATATTTAGCAAGTCTTGCAAGCAATCACACCAATAATGCAAGAAGGGCAAAAATGTCATTTAGCAATTCATTTTAATGGCATTTTAGACAATTGGCCAAACCCTTAGGGTTTAAGGTTTGAAAAAATTTAGGGTTTAGGGTTTGAAAAATTTAGGATTTGCAATTTATTTTCTAAAATTTCCAATTTAGATTTTCAAAAATAAAAAAAATTAATATTTCTAAATTATAATTAGAATTTTCTAATTATTAATAAAATTTCTTAATCATAATTTAAATCTTACTAATTAGGATTAGTATTTCCTAATTAAAATTGTTAATTAAACACTTAGGGTCAAAATCGTCATTAGGGTTTATAAACCACTAATTAGGGTTTCTAATAGAAAAATAAATTTTCTAATTTAGAAATTAGGTTTCCTAATTAGATTAGGGTTTTCTAATTACTTAACTTGAAAATTAGGATTAAGTCTTTCTAATTAACATTAAAATCATTAAATTAACAATTAATTTTTCCCTAATTATAAATTAGGGTTTTTTAATGACGAATTTAGGGTTTAAATATTTAAAATTAGGGTTTGCTAAATAATTAAGCTTTAACCTAATTAATTTTATAATTAATAGCACTTGAGAATTATAATAATCATTTAACTTCCCAGATTAGGGTTTTATACACCGAATTAGGATTTCGGATTCCCAGAACTGAAATTAGGGTTTCCAGAACCGATTTTAGGGTTTCTTATAATTCACTAGGGTTTTCTAACCGAACGTTGACGTTCTTAATATATACTTAGGGTTTGTTACAGATATCGTTTATCCGGTTAACCTCACCATAACCACATCTTGTACACATATATACAACCATATACACAGAATATTTTCACGTATTTCCTTAATCCTGAATAATTCACCTAAATCCTTCACAGAATTTTGAAATCCTCAAAATTTCATCTTAAATATATCAAATGCATACACTTATTTTCTATTTAGGTTCTAATTTTGAACCCTAAATAAATTAATAAAAATTTTAAAAATATTCAAAATTCTCGGGTTGTCACATTCACCCCTTCTTGTAATAATTTCGTCCCCGAAATTTACCTTACACCTTACACCATTCTCTATACACCATACACACACAGCATCACATACCACCCAATACACCACTCATAAGAGTAAAAATATTCAAATTTTGCCGAGGAGTCATATAGACTATTTGTCTGTCATTTTCGCAAAGGTTTTATGGAAATTCATCCGCAAACCGTCATAACTTACAAACACAAAGGGTGATTAGCCCGATATGTCCTGTACTGGCCATGTACTGATTTTATCTGTTTCTCTTCACTACCATAGGCACAAAATTCTACGTCAGTCTCACTGGATTCCGCACCAAAACAATTTGGCCATGTTTGTTTAGCTGAATCGAATAGCATAGACTCATATCAATAATTCAATTCAATCAAATTATTTAAGTGTAGCCAAACCCCGTTGGCAAATTAAAATTTTTGAAAATATTTTTGAGAATGACGCCATGATACCGTCTTCAGATATTAACGATCTGTTTGAGGATCTTGTCATTATATGACTTTGTCATAACACTGACATACAATAGTGGAACAATGATTTTCAGATCGGATTCACACTAAGTATTCCTGCATTTACAACTCCATCAACTTTTATCATCTCTGCACCAGGTTACATGGTACAGGAGTGATAAATAAAAGATATTTTGATATTTCAAATCATTTTTCGTCTAGCTGAAATAAGTAGCATAGACTATACTTTAAACCGTTTCAAAAATGATTATGAGTCTACATATTTTATTTTATTTTAAAAGCACATAGTGCGTATTTGGCTTGATGTCAACATTTCGAAGTCTAGCATAACTAGGAGTTTCGAAAAACTTATGTCTCCACTAATAATCATTTGCTTAACAATCTATCTGTTCCTATAGTCTTTAATACTCCATTTACACACAACTATACCTAGTTCGTCAAACAACACTTATGAGTCCATAAATTGCCACAATCATATGAGTTTAAGAACTTTCCTAGTCTGACCTTTGGCGTCCGTTCGCTGAGGGGTTCATAAACATTTCATATAACTATGAATCAAGTATGTCACATAAGTATGAGTTTTAAGAACTCGTACTTAACCTTATATCCTCTACCTATGACCTATCTATCTTTTATACACATGAGAAAGGAATCACCCTCTTAACATGCATATAACAAATAAATAAGCGCGACACAACATTTCAATGATTATCATTGTCAGAACTAAGTAGTTTTTACACCCAGTACAATTCCCTGCCCACACAAGGAATCATACAACTCAGCTGCCGACATGAATCCTCAATTGAATCCCCACCTAACACTAACTCCCTTCTCCATACGAATTTCATTCAACTCATATGCATAATCCTTTCCTGAATCTGTACCAATTCATAGTACAATTGACACCCAGCAATCTTGCTGTAAACTTTTCAATCATTCACTTGATCCTTCTTCATACTATAACCTTATCCGATCACGGGGTGATCTCATCGTATATATTACGATTCATTTCTATGTCTTGATCATTTTGTTTTACGATCTTCTATCACTGTACTTTTAGTCTTTTAGACTCTATCTATTCATCACTATTGTTCAACTTTATTATCAGAGTTAGGGAACTCTGTATCTTATAACTCAGCGAGATTCGTCTTTGAATCTTACCGATCAACTAACTCTATGTGAGTTAGATCTTATCCTAATCACTGCGGTTATTAGTCTCAGGTATTCCTACCTAAGGTTCATAACCTACAGCTCTGATACCAACTGTGAGGGCCCCGAATTCGAGGTCCCGAATCACCGCAGATCCGGTTCGATCATTCTAACACTATTACTATATTTGAGGAAGATATAAACATAAATTATTTATACATTAAACTTACACACTTTTCCCCAAGGCCGAGTAACCTTAACTTAATACACATTTCATAACTTACTTGACTTACAATAACATTATATACATTACTATTACAATTCTAACTACACACGTAAACTAAAGCTGGAATTGTCTTTAATCTTTCCTTGTATCCGACACGTTCGTCTTAATCTGCAATGTTTATCATGATATAGCAAGGGTAAGTATAAGGATTACCCAACAAGTTTAAATTCAATAATATAACGATATATATTGATTGAAAGAGTCTGAATAATAAGCTGGCTATAATTCAACAATATAATCGTGAACTAGCAGGAACAAATTTATGACTGAACAAGTATTATACATGAACAAATATATCTGAACCAACTGGTAATGAAGGTGATCAGCTTTTCATACCTGACTTATACATGCAATATGTACAGAGTACAATTCATGGCAAACAACAATGATTAACCATAAGCTTATCCGAATGAAACACTCTTAATAGAGTTAAGTAAAACAAACTTACCTGAACCGTTGATTATCGCAACGCAATTTATAACGCTTTATCCGAAGACCTAATATTAGTAATATAGATCTCCAATATTAAAATAATATCATCATAATATAATACTTTAATATATATATATATATATATATATATACATAGAATAACCTAAACACATAACACATAACACATAACACATAACCCTATGAGTCTATAACACATATAGGACTCGGTATTAAGTCAAACTATTTTAGTCTAACTTGAATTCGACACAATTCTAACATCCACGACGATTAGTCGGGACAAAAGTCCCAGTTTAAGTTCAATTAAACTCGCTTAACACTTAACAATTATCTAAGATAATTTATTAATAGATCAAAATAATTTTCATAAGTTAAGTAATAATTTTTAAATAATTATTACTATTTATCTTAATTTTCAATCATTAAAACATATTTAAATGAATTAAATACCACATAATTCTTTGATCATTAATATTTATTTATTATCAAATATTAATGAAATACATGACATAATATTATAAAATATTTATAATGTCACAAAGTATTTTAATACTTTAAAATCACCTTTCTATGATTTTAAACACTTAAATCCATTATCGGATTATTGCTTTTAATATTAAAATATTAATATTTTCATGACAAAATATCAAAAGTTATATTTTATAACTTAAAATATTTTCTAACACTTGATCATTTTTATATGATTTTTAAAACATTAATTCTATTTTTCCATAATTTATTTAATATTGTTATTAAATAAACTAATTATCATTAATATTGATTAATTAATGAATTTCATCCTAAAATATTAAAAGTCACTAATAATAACTTAAAATATTTTCTTTTACCATAATATAATTTTTCATGATTTTTCATGAATTAAAACCATTTTAAATAATTTATTTAATATTTATAATTGAATAAATAAATACCTTTTATATTCAAAAATATTAAATATTTATGACATATACTCAAAATAGTTTAAAACTATTTTTTAGATTTTAAAATAATTTTTCAGAATTTATTTAGTATTTTTAATAATTAACATCTATTTATTCAATTTTTAAATAATTTTCAAAAAATCAGAAATTAAATATATAAAAAACCGTCGCTAAAGGGACCTATAGCGACAGACCCGTCGCTATAGGTGTTCTTGGCCTGTTCTTGAGCATTTCCAGAAACGCATGTCTGTGTTCGAGGTTGGTGGTTTGACCAGTCCTAACTCGTATCTCTTGATGTAACTGGGTATGGTTTTAGGTCAATGTTATAGTGTTGATGCAATACTACAACCTTAAAGAAACATCAAGGCCATCCAACACCAAATCAATGAGATATAGTGCATCAAAGTCTTGTCAGAGATTGTTCTTCATTTTCTGGGTTACCCAGAAATGAAGAACAGCTCAAGGTGTCACTTTTGAAGCTTTGTAACTTTGATTCTGATAATTATTTCTGTGATCTAAAAGTTCATACATGACGTATACATGACAAGGTACAATTCTATTACATCATATCATAATAACATCAACACATATGTAAGATCAAGGCCGGTCAATCTCTGACAAAAAACTCGACTGATGAAGATCTGGGTTACCCAGAATCTTCATCCGGCGTGATGGTCAACGCTATTTTGACCAAAGATTTCTATGATTCTGTTACTTATTTTGGTGATCTAAAGGCATGAGTATGTAGTCCTTATACCTGTCTACAACATATAACCAACAACATGACCAAAACAACAAACATCAGCAAGACCAGAGGCTTTGAAGATCTTGTCAGACTTTCTGGGAAATTTCTAGGTTGCCCAGAACTGGCTTTCCGTGAACGGTCAACGAGTTTTGACCACATATAACTTCTAATCTACACATGATATGAACCTGTTTCCAGTTCCAGATCATAGTACACATGACAGACTACAGATTTATAACTTAAAACAACTCAAATCAAAAACAGGAAGAGATCTATGGCCAGCGACATATGGTATCGAAGCCATATTTCAACATTTGCGATTTCTTCTAAAATCATCAAATCAAGAGCATTTTGATGTTATGGATCTGGGATTTAACAACCCAGATCACTAAAAGACACCTTATTACTTAACTTTAAACAATAAATTACTACATATAACATCAGATCATATAATTTCTAAAATTTAGGGTTTATACCACTTTTAAGGCTTGATCTTGATTATGACCTTGTGAACTGATCTAAGCTTGCTATGAAATGGTCATGGCTTTAGTTTCTCACTCTTTCTCACTCTAAGATCCGAAAATATAGAGAGAGAAGGGACTTGGACAAAATGAAAAATAATGAGGCCAATTCTCTCTCTTTAATATCTTATAATTGTTGCCAAGTTGCTAGGATATGCTGATTTCAGCTGGTTGGCTTTGATTTGTAGCACATGGAGTTGGTAGCCAACTCACATTTAGCAAGTCTTGCAAGCAATCACACCAATAATGCAAGAAGGGCAAAAATATCATTTAGCAATTAATTTTAATGGCATTTTAGACAATTGGTCAAACCCTTAAGGTTTAGGGTTTGGAAAAAATTAGGGTTTAGGGTTTGAAAAATTTAGGGTTTGCAATTTATTTTCTAAAATTTCCAATTTAGGTTTTCAAAAATAAAAAAATTAATATTTCTAAATTATAATTAGAATTTTATAATTATATTAAAATTTCTTAATCATAATTTAAATCTTACTAATTAGGATTAGTATTTCCTAATTAAAATTGCTAATTAAGCACTTAGGGTCAAAATCGTCATTAGGGTTTATAAACCACTAATTAGGGTTTCTAATAGAAAAATAAATTTTCTAATTTAGAAATTAGGTTTCCTAATTAGATTAGGGCTTCCTAATTACTTAATTTGAAAATTAGGATTAAGTCTTCCTAATTAACATTAAATTTTTTAAATTAACAATTAAGTTTTCCCAAATTATAAATTAGGGTTTTTTTAATCACGAATTTAGGGTTTAAATATTTGAAATTAGGGTTTGCTAAATAATTAAGCTTTACCTTAATTAATTTTATAATTAATAGCACTTGAGAATTATAATAATCATTTAACTTTCTAGATTAGGGTTTTATACACCGAATTAGGGTTTCGAATTCTCGGAACTGATATTAGGGTTTCCAGAATCGATTTTAGGATTTTTTTATAATTCACTAGGGTTTTCTAACCGAACGTTGACGTTCTTAATATATACTTAGGGTTTGTTACAGATATCGTTTATCTGGTTAACCCTTGACCCTTAACCACATAGTATACACATATACAACCATATACACAGAATATTTTCACGTATTTCCTTAATCCTGTATAATTCACCTAAATCCTTCACAGAATTTTGAAATCCTCAAAATTCCATCTTAAAAATATCAAACGCATACACTTATTTTCTATTTAGCTTCTAATTTTGAACCCTAAATAAATTAATAAAATTTTTAAAAATATTCAAAATTCTCGGGTTGTCACAGGGAGAAGTTATAGAAAGAAAGAAGAAGAGAAGTCTGCTACTTCACTATTTCAGTATCTAGTCTTCTTCTGAGGTAATTGGTATTATTTATTTCATATTCAGAAGAGATATTATTTTTCGTATTCGTATGGATATTATATTCGTTCAATATTCGTATGAAATAATATTTTCTTCCATACTCTTTAGTATGCAAGTAATATTATTTCATTTTGTATTCCTACTTCTACACTCATTTTGTTGAAGTATTGCTTCTATACTCCGTGAAATTAGTATAATATCATTGATATTTGTGCTTCATCCAGTATCTTTTTATGAAAATATTATTTTGAGCTTTCTTGATAATTATTGATCTTTTCATTATGGAATACTATTCACGAGTTACTGTTCATGAGTTAGTATTCATGAGTTACTATTTACGGGTTACTATTCACCTGGTTACTATTCACTCAGGTATTCGGGGCACTTTTCGTGCCGGACTACTATTCATGAGTTACTATTCACCCAGTTACTATTCACTCGAATATTATTTACTCGGGTATTTGGGGGCACTTTTCAAGTAGGGTACTATTCACGAGTACTATTCGAAATTACTATTCACGGTGGTACTATTCACCCAAAAATATATTTCTTTTACGACCAAATTATTTTTGATACATGAATATTATTCTGAATTTTACTCCTGGCGATATCATGTTGACAATTTGGATATTTTTAAACTCTGGATAAATTTAAAGTCTTTAATATTTATCCTTGATTTCGTTTGATTAATGCTTATATCATTATCATCATCCTTATGCTTATAATGTAATGAAAGTCATCTGTGGCTTACGTGCATAGATGGACTGTTGATTGGTATTATTATGACCATGGATTATTCGGTATAATCATGACCGTAATGTTACAAATAATGTGGTAAAAGTCCTCATTGGCCCGTAATGCATTGATGGACATATGTTGGTATGAACATAACCATGCGTTCTCTTCGGCCAAGGGTGCAAAGATGAATATTTTTTTTGGCATGATCATGACCATTAGTGAAAACACAAATATCCTTGGCCCGTAGTGCATGGATAATTCGTGGTCGTGATACTAATGAATATCCTTGGCCCGTAGTGCATGGATAATTCATGGATGTGATACTAACGAATATCCTTGGCCGTAGTGCATGGATAATTCGGTGATGTATTGAGCTGAGTCTCAGCGATAAAATATTGATAATAAACTTTTAATTCGTAGAAGATAGTAGATATCATACTCTACTTGAATCTTCTAAAATACAGTGGTATGTCTTTGGCCTGTAGTGCAAAAATGAACTGTTAATGAATATCTTTGGCCCGTAGTGCAAAGTTGAATTTATTAGTATGATTATGAACATGAACTATGATTTCGTATAACCATGATCTTTGATGTTTCAGGTAAAGATATGTGATGAAAATTATCTTCGTCCTGGGTGCGAAGAGGAATTTAGAATCACAATTATGATTATGAGTTATTCACATGATTGTGGACAAGAACTCTTAATTGATGTTACATGGATAAAATATTGTTGGTGGAATTTTAACATGGAGAAGATAATAGACTTTATGGTCTATTTGACTCTTCTAATGGATTGCTCGTTCCGCTGCCACTATGGTTGAAAAGTTTTATCATCTACCACATGTTCTAAATCTCTGATTTATTACTGACGAAGGCTTTTGATAATTTAATTATCTTTAGTCATGATATTCTTTACTAGGCTAGTTGTGATGCCCCCAAATCCGGGTATCTTCCAACCCGACAAATGGTGCTACACGATACTCATAACTATACATTCATTCTAATGAAACGACATCAAAATGTGTGTTCCAACGTCATTCTTATTACATTAATAATAATAAATCCCATTCCCAGGTTCTTAAACAATTACATTCTTTGTTCATCATAATATAATACATATACTTACTAGTCTATTACAAGATAAACTAATCATTCATCTTCGCCTTGCCTTTATCTCTACTGGAAACCTCGATTCGCTTGTCTTTAGCTACATTCATATGGTTCAAGCAAGAGTGAGCATAACAAGCTCAGCAAGTACAACAATTTCATTTAAAAAGCATGCTTGAAACATAGGAATCGTATATCTTCAATAACTAGATAATAGTTACGAAGTACTATCAATAATTCAAAATAGCATTTCTTTTCCTTCAAAATGTTTTACAATGACAATATTCAGTAAAACATCAATTCTGGTCCAAGACCATGAACATTTCACAATTTCATTGAAAAGGACAACCCGGCACGAAGTCCGTAAGTTCGGCATAGCTTACGAGCACTTCTAGGTGATCAGCCCATAGTACTCTATGTTGATCAACACTACATCCATTAAACGTGTGTACGTTTAATTTGTGGCAATCTCACATGCCCATCGAATACTTGATGAAAATATATTTGTTTATTCATATTCAGGCTTACCTTAAATCCGTACCAAACAATTGGCATAGGATAGCGTTACCAATTATATATTGAAAGACTTGTAAATAAATAAATAAATCTATCAAGATTAGTCTAGCCGAGTTAAAACTGGCATCGACTCTTTCTTTAAAACCATACATGCATCTTATAACTTGAATCATTTGAAAACCTGGCTAACACGAAGGTTAGACGAGCGTTTAGAAAAACTTGCCTTCAGCATCTATTACAGTAAAATTACATTTCCTTTGAGCCTTTACGGTCTCTACAACACATAATCACATAACATACCACATTAGGTCATGAATGAACATACATGATCCCTAATGAATCTTACCCTTCTTCTCAATCTAATCATTTAGCAGATTTGTTATTATTGGTTACGGCTTGCCGTCGTTCTTTTACATCGTTCTTTACCAACTTATTTCCTTTCTATAACTTAATTAAAATTATTTCATTAATACAACTCGGTCTGAGTTAATCATAATCCCTCGCGGCTTACTAACATTCTAACATCATTATTCGAAACTCGATCATCATTGGTTAAGTACATCTATTGCATACCATTCATGTTCACATTCGACTTATCTTCAACCTTTAGTGTATTACTTAAGGTTTACAATTATCTTAATGATGCTACATTAGGTTAATTAATGTATTGGTTCATTACTAATCAATTATATTTATTTCCTTACTTGCAAGCTTTTATTACTGTGCATGATCTAGTGTTGGCGCTGAGGCACCAGATTCTCCTCTTGGGCTCATGATTGCCAGTGCTTTTAGTTACTAGAATTGATCACGTGTTGCTATTTCATTCCCAGAGTATTGATTAGTCTTCATGCGGCATCAATTAACAGGGGCTATGGTCTAGTCTCGCGCTGCAGCGCGAGACTTTATGCCTTGAGTCGCGCCGCAGCGCGGACTTTGTGCATCAGACAATTTTAACAGATTTTTCATTTTGTGAAATTCTCGAGCTCGTAACTTATTCGTTATAAGTCCGAATTGGCTCGTTCACGAGCCTACGTTTCACAAATTACATACTCTACGTGTTCATGAAAGAATTTTATCTATTTGACTTTGTTAACTAAAAATTCACCTATTCGTCCATTTTTAGCGAAAACGATAAACGTTCGTGAACGTTCAACGCTCGTATCTTCGTTCTAAGTCGGAATTCAGTCATTCTCGAGTCCGCAACTATATAATGCCAAATAAGACTTGTCTCCATTGAAAACCAACGTTTCTGAGTTCAAACACAAAATCCGACTTCCATTTCGAGAATTTCACGAATTCGACGATTATCGTCCAATCGTGTGCATTCCGACAAAACTTCGTTACTTAAGATTTGTTCTTCGTTTCAAATGGATTAATTCCATTATACTAACATCTTGACATACATACTTCATTAACTTATTTACATGATAAGTTATTACTTGTTCTTTATGAGTTTATAACTTATAAAAGTACAAACTACTTATGTTTCCATATCTCATGACTTAGGATAGTTTATGACTTTTAACCATTATTCTCGCTTCTTGTTAACATGTTAACTTCATTTGTGTAAACATGTTACAAGTTTATATACGTTCATTATAAGTTCATAACTTATTTATGTTTGAATTACTTATTCATGACTTATATGGCTTATTAAGACTTAAGCCATTTGATTCATCATTCCAACTCCTTCTTAGCATACATGTTCTATCACTACCCACTTCTCTAATACTGAAAGAGAAAAAATCATGGTTTAAGATTACTTACTCTTGAATAACACTTTTTTATCTTTAATCTCCTTTATTCTTGAACTTCAAAGGCTAACTTTATAGCTTTTCTCTCAAGCAAATAAGCTCTCAACTTATAAGTTATTGGATGAAAATCTAACAACTAACAAATGAATACAAAGCTTGCTATTTATAAGAGTTGCTAGGTTAGGGTATAATGGTCATTAATCCACTTCCACCTCCTTAATCACCTCCTTACTATTCATTATGTGATCACCAAGTTTACTTGGCCTCCACCTTTACTTAGTCCTTAAGTATACTTGCTTAGCACCAAACTTATCCTTTACTTGCTCACCACATTATTTACTTGGTCATTACTTAACTTAGCCATTAAGCTTACTTGATTGCCACAACACTTAGCCATTAAGTTTCCTTTACTTGCTCATCACTTTGGATCACCCATGGGTTGCCCCATGGTTCATGTTTACCTATTGGATACTTACTTTGGGATTTATATTTAAGTAACTTAACTAACTTAATTTATACATTGGGCTTGTAATTAAACAAACATTGGGTTTGTTTATTAATTCTTATTGGACTTCACTAATTGCTACACAACCCTACAAGTCCATTACAATTGGCTTAAAGCCTTATAACGTATTATATATATATAATTCTCGTATTCTAACTCGTATACTTATTCATCATATACGATATACCATTATTCATACATACTCATATAATACCTTGTATCATACTCGTATACTCTACCTCGTACAATACCTACGTATGATATGATCATCGCTTAATTCATTAATCGCATTACATTTCCTTCTCGTAAATCACTTTCCCTAAACGTTAGGTTTTAAGTCCGCAGGCAAAAAACTGCGTTTTCCATAACTGAAATATTATTAGATATTCCAACTCACCTTAATATTCTATCGTTACATATTTCTCGGAAGTTCAAAAATAATTTCCGAGCAGAAATGCGTGAATAGTGTTTTTTGGAAAATTTCTCGGAAGGCTTTTATTTTTGTCTTGGAAATTCAAACACTTTAATTCTATCACGTAGCCAAAATATTATGACGTTCCGATATGTCTAGGTCATAGAACGACCTTCAAATAGCTTACTCCAATAAATAATCAATTAAATTCATTTAATCCATATAGTCAAATAAAAAATTAATTCTCCTAAAAATCTAATTTTCTGGGGCGTCACATTCTTCCCTCCTTATAAGGATTATGTCCCCAGAATCTTGCTAATACTACCTACACCATTGAGGAAAATTTTTCCTTTATTTTAATCTCGAATTCCCACAATGCTTCTTTGATATTGTGGTTCTTTCATTTCACCTTTACTGAAGGTATTATCTTATTTCATAGAACTTATCCCTTCCTATTAATAATATGAGTTGGAAGTTAAATACTTATTAACACATTACGTTATATCTCTATTATATTAGTTATTCTTTTTAACTCGTAATTATTTGGAACTCAAATTCCTTCTTCAAAACAAGATTATACTTGATCTTCTATTTATCCTGCATCCTCTTCTTCATTCGCTTGTACTCCTTGTTACTTAGTTGTACTTACTTAACTCGTTCCATTTTCGTGGATTGAGTTTATATTGTGAATAACCTTTCTACCAATTCATTCCCAAATTTAACTTCTAACTCTGATCTTGCCATCTCAGTTATTAACTCATTCTGAGTCGTTAACATCGATAACTTCCCCTACCCTTCCTACATAATGCGTCGACTTGTACGTTAACTTTCCTTGTATGATATAAGATATCACCATCCTTCTCTACCACATATTCCATTCCTTCTGTGTGAGGATATATTTCAGACTCTTAGAGTCTGTGTATATCTCACACTTTTTCCTGTATAAATATTATCTTCAGATTTTTAATTCAAAAACTACAACTGCCAATTCTAGATCATAAGTAGGATAGACCTCCTCATAATCCTTTAACTGGCGTGAAGCATACACAATGACCTTGCCATGCTACCTGAGCATGTAACCTCGTCATCCATGTGAAGCATCGAGATACACTACACAATTCCTCGGATCATCTGATAAAGATAATACATGTGCCTCACTTAACCTACCTTTTAGCTCTTGAAAACTATTTTCTCATTTCTCATTCCCAACATACTTATCAATAACATATATGTATATCTTTGAAGTTAAATTTCACACTTAGTGAATTCCATAACCAACTTCTCCCTCAGTAGTGTTTCTCACACTATCTTCAAATGTTCAGCGTGATCTTCTGGCGTCTTGAAATAGACTAGAATATCACCAATGATCATTACGACACACTCGTCCCAATATTATTCGAACACTCTGTGACGCTAATGGTACTTTCAACCATAGCACCTCACAAGAGTACCTATCAATTTGCCACCTTCTTCCTTACTTTCAACTGACTATACCCCCATACGTAAATCTATCTTAGAAAAATTCTTTGCCCCTTTCCAACTGATCAAATAGATCATCGATCCTGGGCTATGGGTATTTATTCTTAACTGCTAACTTACTCCTCTTACGATAGTCAATACACAACCGTAACGAATCGTCCTCTTCCTTAACATCCTCCTAACTTGCGTCATGGTTAGACAACAATAATTTTCTAGTGATTTATTACCGCAATTTACTACCTTGGGTTTTCTTAGAAAATTGACTATTCATTCTTTTATTCTAACAATTTACTAAAGTTTTATGGTTACTTAACTCATTCGTATCGAGAATTTCTTCAAATTCTCTCAACTTTATCGGTAGTTATCTACCGATACTGGCTTACCTTTATTATTCATGAAACGATTTCCACAAATATAATTAACGAAAGTTATTTCTTCCTCCTCTACCCTAATGTTTAAAGGTACTTATAATCCCTTTCAGACAGACTCTTCGATGAGTCTTCCCAATGTCTTACACGCTTCGATCTTACAGTTAGGATCCCCTTGTCCAACTCCAGTATTCCCGGAGTTAAAATTCTTTCTTTTTGGCATACTGCCACTGGCATTCTCTGCCTTGGTTCCTCCCTCTCCGTTGCTCTTATTCTCCCTCTCTTTGTGGTATTGAGTCAACACCTCTCTACCACCCTCTGCTATAATCACCTTCTCCAGAATGGTCCCATAGGAAACACTCTAGAACACCGAAATCCTACTATAGAGCCAGGGTTTCAGGCCCTACTCAAACCTACGAGCCTTCATCTTCTCAATGTCCACTGGATGTGGAGCAAACCTAACCAATTCATTGGATTTGGCCGCGTACTAGGGAACCGTCATGTCCCCTAGTTTAAGTTCTAAGAACTTAATCTCCATCCTCCCCTGCATGCTTGTAGGGAAATAATTCTCAAAGAAAACCTTCTTGAATTGTTCCCATGCTACCGCATATGTTGTAGCCCTACCCTAGTGAGCCTCCCACCAAAGGTTGGCTTCCCCTTTCATCGTGTAAGTCGCAAAAGAAGTCTTTTACGCCTCACCAACGTTTGTAATAACAAACGCCTTCTCTATCTCTTTCACCCATGTCTGGGCCTCTAAAGGGTCCGTCGTTCCTTTGAACTCCGGCAAACCTACGCTTTTAAACTCTTCAAAGATAGTCGTTCTGGCTACCCTAGGTCCCGCGAGTATTCTACCCCCAGTTTGGTTAAATGTCATCGTTAATAAATTAACGAACTCTTGCATAGGGTTGTTCTGACCCCCTTGGTTAACATTACGTGATTCTGCTTCCTGATTACATTGTCTTCTTCTTGGCGGCATTTTCTGATAAAATTTCATTATTACCTACTTACTTACTTTGTTATCACTTTTTCAAACAACTCGTACCACAACAAAACATGTTAACTAAAAACTTCATTATATTCATAAGCTTCTTCATAGTTCAAAAACTATTTATAATTGTTTTCATAGCCAAAAGCTATTACATTTTCTATCCCGCAATTGAACTTCCCAAAAGTTGGGATTTACAAAAAGACTACCCTTTTATACAAAAGAGGGTTTTACGTCACTACACACATATTAATAACTCTAGACTTCTAATAATGCATAACAGCATCCTCGTGTTTCTCATTTACAATCTTTGCTACAGTATCCCAACTACTAGTAAGATGGGTTTGTCTTGACTCAATGGAATAACAAGCAACTTTCAGCTTGAAATCCTTATGAGCACTCTCATGGATGTAAGACATCTGAGCTATCTTCCGGTCCTTCTTCCCCAGTTCTTTATGAAGCTCATCGACCTACTTCTTAAAATCCCTAGCCTTATTTTTCATGAACACCTTCTCATCATGCTCTGACTCAAAATCTGCTTCTGCAGACTCCTTCGCTATATAAAGAGCACTAATCTCTTCATTACATTTACGCTGGCTACTTTCGATTGCACATTTTTGTCAAGCTCTACCAGATACAATGATCTCATTGCATCTAGAGGTGATGACTCTAGTGTAGGTACCACCGTAGTAACCAATATTACCTCTATTCATTCCTCCACATTGGTCATCATACACAGGTATGATGTCCAAGCTACATCTCCCTCGGAGTAGTCTTCCTCAGAAAAGTACTCCTCTGTCTCTGACTCCTCTAAAATCACTAATGGTACCTCCGCCACTGGCATAGGTACAATCTCTACTCTGTTCACAATTTCTTCACTCACCGCGTGTATATCTCTATACACCAAGCTATCGGTCGACATCCTACAATAACACATAACATGTTGGTTAGTACATAACACACAATAGTATAAGCACAAATCACATTTAATTTATTTAGGGTTTCTTTCCATCTTTTAAATCTTTCGGTACTGAGTTTCCTCAATACCTTATTAACTCATTCGTCTTAAGTAAAGCTCAAGTTTACTTTCTTCGGACTTTTCTTCCTTTATGAGGTTATTAGCCTAAGGTTCTTCCCCCCTTAAGTTTTATAACCTAATGTTTTGATACCAACTTGTGACGCCCCCAAATTTGGGTATCTTCCAACCCGACAAATGGTGTTACACGATACTCATAACTATACATTCATTCTAATGAAACGACATCAAAATGTGTGTTCCAACGTCATTCTTATTACATTAATAATAATAAATCCCATTCCCAAGTTCTTAAACCATTATATTCTTTGTTCATCATAATATAATACATATACTTACTATTCTATTACAAGATAAACTAATAATTCATCTTCGCCTTGCCTTTATCTCTACTGGAAACCTCGATTCACTTGTCTTTAGCTGCATTCATATGGTTTAAGCAAGAGTGAGCATAACAAGCTCAGCAAGTACAACAATTTCATTTAAAAAGCATGCTTGAAACATAGGAATCGTATATCTTCAATAACTGGATAATAGTTATGAAGTACTATCAATAATTCAAAATAGCATTTCTTTTCCTTCAAAATGTTTTACAATGACAATATTCAGTAAAACATCAATTCTGGTCCAAGACTATGAGCGTTTCACAATTTCTTTGAAAAGGACAACCCGACACGAAGTCCGTAAGTCCGGCATAGCTTACAAGCACTTCTAGGTGATCATCCTATAGTACTCTATGTTGATCAACACTACATCCATTAAACGTGTGTATGTTTAAGTTGTTGCAACCTCACGTGCCCATCGAATACTCGATGAAAATATATTTGTTTATTCATATTCAGGCTTACCTTGAATCCGTACCAAATAATTGGCGTAGGATAGTGTTAGCAATTCTATATTGAAAGATTTATAAATAAATCAATCAATCTATCAAGATTAGTCTAGCCGAGTTAAAACTGGCATCGACTCTTTCATTAAAACCATACATGCATCTTATAACTTGAATCATTTAAAAACCTGGCTAACACGAAGGTTAGACAAGCGTTTAAAAAAACTTGCCTTCAGCGTCTGCTATAGTAAAATTACGTTTCCTTTGAGCCTTTACTGTCTCTACAACACATAATCACATAACATACCACATTAGGTCATGAATGAACATACATGGTTCCTAATGAATCTTACCATTCTTCTCAATCTAATCATGTAGTGGAGTTTTTATTATTGGTTACGGCTTGCCGTCGTTCTTTACCAACTTATTTCCTTTCTATAACTTAATTGAAATTATTTCATTAATACAACTCGGTATGAGTTAATCATCATCCATCGCGGCTTACTAACATTTTTACATCATTATTCGAAACTCGATCGTCATTTGTTAAGTACATCTATTGCATACAATTCATGTTCACATTCGACTTATCTTCAACCTTTAGTGTATTACTTAAGGTTTACAATTATCTTAATGATGCTACATTAGGTTTATTAATGTATTGGTTCATTACTAATCAATTATATTTATTTCCTTACTTGCAAGCTTTTATTACTGTGCATGATCTAGTGTTGGCGCTGAGGCGCAGATTCTCCTCTTGGGCTCGCGCTACGGCGCAGGCTTTTGGTTCCTAGAATTTGGTCACGGCGTTGCGGCGCCATGCCCAGAGTATTCGGTAGCGCTGCAGCGTCAATTAACAGGGGCTATGGTCCGGTCTAGCGCTGCAGCGCGGGACTTTCTGCCTTGAGTCGCGCCGCGACGCGGACTCTGTGCATCAGACAATTTTGACATATTTTTTATTTTGTGAGATTCCCGGGCTCGTAACCTTTTTTGTTATAAGTCCGAATTGGCTCATTCAAGAGCCTACAGTTCACAAATTACATACTCTACATGTTCATGAAAGAATTTTATCTATTTGGCTTCGTTAACTAAAAATTCACCTATTAGTCCATTTCTAGCGAAAACGATAAACGTTCATGAATGTTAAACGCTCGTTTCTTTGTTCTAAGTCAGAATTTAGTCATTCTCGAGTCCGCAACTCTATAATGCCAAATAAGACTTGTCTCCATCGAAAACCAACGTTTCCAAGTTCAAACACAAAATCTGACTTCCATTCCAAGAATTTCACGAATTCGACGATTATCGTCCAATCGTGTGCATTCCGGCAAAACTTCGTTACTTAAGATTTCTTTTTTTGTTTCAAATGGATTCATTTTGTTATACTAACATCTTGACATTCAAACTTCATTAACTTATTTACATGATAAGTTATTACTTGTTCTTTATGAGTTTATAACTTATAAAAGTACAAACTACTAATGTTTCCATTTCTCATGACTTAGGATAGTTTATGACTTCTAACCATTATTCTCGCTTCTTGTTAACATACTAACTTCATTTGTATAACCATGTTACAATTTCATATACGTTAATTATAAATTCATAACTTATTTATGTTTGAATTACTTATTCATGACTTATACGGCTTATTAAGACTTAAGCCCTTTGATTCATCATTCCAACTCCTTCTTAGCATACATGTTCTATCACTACCCACTTCTTTAATAATGGAAGAGAAAGAAATCATGGTTTAAGATTACTTACTCTTGAATAACACTTGTTTATCTTTAATCTCCTTCTTGATTCTTGAACTTCAAAGGCTAACTTTATAGCTTTTTCTCTCAAGCAAATAAGCTCTCAACTTATAAGTTATTGGATGAAAATCTAACAACTAACAAATGAATACAAAGCTTGCTATTATAGGAGTTGCTAGGTTAGGGTATAATGGTCATTAATCCACTTCCACCTCCTTACTATTCATTATGTGATCACCAAGTTTACTTGGCCTCCACCTTTACTTAGTCCTTAAGTATACTTGCTTAGCACCTAGCTTATCCTTTACTTGCTCACCACATTATTTACTTGGTCATTACTTAACTTAGCCATTAAGCTTACTTGATTGCCACAACACTTAGCTATTAAGTTTCCTTTACTTGCTCATCACTTTGGATCACCCATGGGTTGCCCCATGGTTCATGTTTACCTATTGGATACTTACTTTGGGATTTACATTTAATTAACTTAACTAACTTAATTTATACATTGGTCTTGTAATTAAACAAACATTGGGCTTGTTTATTAATTCTTATTGGACTTCACTAATTGTTACACAATCCTACAAGTCCATTACAATTGGCTTAAAGCCTTATAACGTATTTTATACGTATAATTCTCGTATTCTAACTCGTATACTTATTCATCATATACGATATACCATTATTCATACATACTCGTATTATACTCTACCTCGTACAATACCTACGTATGATACGATCATCGCTTAATTCATTAATCGCATTACATTTCCTTCTCGTAAATCACTTTCCCTTAACGTTAGGTTTTAAGTCCGTAGGCAAAAAACTGTGCTTGCCATAACTAAAATATTAGTAGATATTCCATCTCATCTTGATATTCTATCGTTACGTATTTCTCGGAAGTTCAAAAATAATTCCCGAGCAGAAATGCGTGAATAGTGTTTTTCGGAAAATTTCTCGAAAGGCTTTTATTTTCGTCTTGGAAATTCAAACACTTTAATTCTATCACGTAGCCAAAATACTACGACGTTCCGATATGTCTAGGTCATAGAATGACCTTCAAATAGCTTACTCCAATAAATAATCAATTAAATTCATTTAACCAATATAGTTAATTAAAAATTTAATTTTCCTAAAAATCCGATTTTTTGGGGCGTCACATTGTGCTCACCCTTTTGCTTCACAATTCCTTTCAGGTAATAAGAGTGTAGCTGGGTCGAACGGGGGTACAGGGGAATAGAACGATTGTCTATAGCTGTTGAGGTTTCCCCTAAAATAGTATGGAAAGAATTTTATTGAGAATTATAGATAAGTGTGTCGTATTTTATACATCATTTTAACCGTTGATTTTGGTGAACCGAATAAGGTGAGGTGAACCCAACTTTGGAAGGGTGTTTTTTCCACTATCATACAAGATGTCTAATAACAGATGACTTTGTGTTATCATAAGACAGGGTTGTGCACATGCACGTGCTGATTATATCTATGAGCACTACCTATATTATCTTGGAGTTTGGTTGAAATATAATTCTCAATTGAAGACAATGGAGATAATTATATGTTAAGAGAAGACTCGCCATTGGAAAGAATATGATAGAAATATTCTCATTTTTCTTTGGGGATTATTGGGTCAACCAAGGATAATTCTCGAGTCATATGATATCTATCATAACTTAGATGCATGGCCTCCCATGTACGAAGGTTTCCTTAAGCATTTTCCAAAGATTTTAATTTCTAAAATAGTTATTGACTGTACTTTTATATAAAGTACCATTGTAAGGTGTTGTGGTCGAGGTTCCATGAGAGTTACATATATTTGTATTAAAACTCACAGCTTATGTGTTTTCGTACTCTGCATGACAGTTCAACAGTTGTATAAATGAAGTTTGTATTTGATTTTCTGTAGTGTGATATCTGGCGACTCAGAATGGGTCGTGTGGACCTATTTTGGGGGCGTCACACCCACCCCACATGTCACTTGTAACACCCCCAAGTTTAGGTACTTCAAACCCGAACTCGGTGCTTCACGATACCATTTCTATGAGCGGAATAATACTAATATTAATAACAATAATATAAATACTAAACTTAATTTACATATCAGAGTTTGAATCCCAGGTACGCGACCTTTAAACATTCCTTACATGATAATTAATAACTATCATCGTCTTAATAACGTATAGTTATTACATAAGAGAACATAAACTTATTCTACCAGCTTTCTTTTCCCTTTGTTCTTGGCAAAGCTTTCTGTTTGATCACGTTTAGCTGAAAACATTTAAATTAAGCAAGGATGAGGCATTTGGGTGCCCAACAAGAAATAACAACAATAAATATTAGCTGAAAGGATTAAATATTTTCTTTGATGACATTTCTACAACGAATCAATAGTTATGAAGTAAACTGAACAAATACTAACAACATATCAATTCTATATCAAATTTTTGAAACTACGTACTGACTATAACTGGAGATCAGTCGATAGACGATGAACATTATTTTTAATTTTTGATAAGGTTTAACAGAACTTCATCTGCAAACCGTTATAACTTACAGACATGGGGGGGGGGGGTGATCAGCCCGTTATGCCCTATATTGATTAATACTACATGCAAGAACGAGATTATCGTTCATCTTATCCGCCTTTGGTGCACAAAATTTTCCCATGTATGGGATGTTCATACTTAGTCGGGAATCCGAACCAAAATAATTTAATTGGATAATAATAAAGTTCTATCTTGTTCAACAATATTTTTAAGTTTGTGTCTAGCTGAATCAAATAGCTTAGACGGCTTTTAAGTCAACGTATACATACTAGAAATCAATAAGTATGTATCAACATGTGATTAAATACAATGATTATCCAAGTGAGGACACTTGTATAAGCATATTTAGAAATTAACGAACAGAATAAATATTTGGATTGTACAATAGTACTATATTGATAAACAATGATCAGATAATTTAAGAACTTGTATGAATACCAAAGATTGGATACATAATCGATAGGCTTAAATATGAATTAGTACCCTAAACTATAGGCCGTATTCCACTTCGGTGATCCACCTTTCAATTTTGTCAATTAGATGATTAAACTATCAATTTTTTTCAATTGGACCAAATTGAATATGCCACGTCAGAAATTGCTGACGTGGCTAATTGTGTGGGGCCTTAAGAAGCTTATTTGGAAGAAAAAAAAACTATTTTTAAATTATTAAATAAACAACTATGTTTAAACAAAGGGCAAAATAGTCAAAACCTAAATTTAACATTTCAAATTAAAATAAAACAAACATTAAGCCCCCACCCCCACCCCCACCTGTAGCATCCCCAAATCCGAGTACTTTTTACCATGAATCTGATATACTATTTCTACAACTATTGCGGAAGATATAAACATAAATTGTTTATACATTAAACTTTTACACATCATTCCCAAGGTCTACAACCTTAACTTAATACATACATTCAATATCTTAATTGTTTACAATACTATTTTTGTCAGAAGATTTAATAAATCTAATTGCATCATAATTTAGTCTTGCACTTTGCCTTTACTTTTGTCTTTACTCGAGCTTTTCTCAAAATCTAAAAATTTTATCATGATATAGCAAGGGTGAGCAACAAATTTGCCCAGCAAGTTTAAATTTATTTGAGGATATATCATGATTGAAAGAATTGAACAATAAGCTAGCTAACTTTCAACAATATAAACATTGTGAAAGAGCATGAACAATTTTTCTTAGCTGAACGACCAAGTCAATAAAAATGAATGGTCAAGCATAAACATGAACAAATTAACTGAACCAAATGGTAATGAAGGTGATCAGTCTTTCATACCTGATGAACATTTACAATATGCACAACGTGCGAATCAATAATCAATGACGTGAATAATCAACAACAACTATTCACTAACATGCTTTGAACATACAACTCAAGTTTGAGTTAGGGAAACTTGCCTGAACCGCTGATTACCGCTAAGCAATATAATGTAATCTCTTATGAAAGACCTATCAATTATAAGATTGATCTTTTAATTAGCATAACATACCTGTTAGCTCATAATACTATTACTTTATACATAAATTATCTAACACTTAATCAAATATTAGATAACACCTTACAACATTAGTATTATTATCATCCTTTGATAATTCTTTAATCACTATATCATATACATTATGATTTAACACATTAATAAGTCAAATACCAAACCAGTAACCTGGATTTCAAATCCAGCAAACTGGATTCCAAATCCAGTAACCTAGATGGTCAATCCCCTAAACCCAACTGCAATCCTGCAAACTGGATTTCATATCCAGCAACTAGATTGCAATCCAGCAAGCTAGATCAAACAAATTTTTCAATTCAGTAAACTTCTTTTCAATCCAGCAAGCTGGATTCCATATCCTTATTACGAAAATACTAAAACAACTTATTATTTTTCTATCCTTTGACCAAACACATATACATAAATTCCATACACAAAAAGTATTTTTCCAAAATTTTCCAACTTCCTTTGGTATTTTTCAAAAATCACTTTTAGTTAATTCCTTAAGAAATTAGCCCCATCACGTTTAACTCCATAAATTCCCATCTTTTGACACAATCTTATACGTGTTAACGTGACACTCCAGTTTAAATTTCGTGGCAATCGGAGTTATAGAACTCCGGTTATAGCAATTTTGTCCGAAAATCACAAAATTTGAAATGGTCAGAACTTGGTCATTTTAAGTCGGAATGAGCTCTTTTTTGGACATGAGGTACTTAATACCATATATTTTCATGTCCCAAAATTCCAGAATGTTTCTCACAAATTAAGTTGCCGAAACAGCCATTTTAAAATTTTGGGCAGTAGCGAAATGGCCATTTACAGTTTTGGAGTCCTTTGCTAAAACTTAAATAAAATGAGATCTATAACTCCAATTAATGATCCGTCAATTTTTTTGGATTCGTATCTTTCCGATCTACAATTTTCGTCTATCACAATCCATAATTGGACATGTTAAGATCTCAGAAATTAGCCCGGAAGGGGCTGGTAAAAATTGTTGTTCTAACAATTTTCTTAGCTTTGAGTAGTTTGGGATAAATTGCATAACTTGCTCATTTTTCAACCTAATTGAGTGATTCCAAAGGGTTTTTATCCTTAATACATAGATCTAGCATCCCAAAAAGATAAATCATAAATATCCATCATAGATTTCAAAAATCAAAAGCTAGATCACACTTTCAAGTTTGAGCTTTCCGGAAAATTCTAATTTTATATTCCTTTTGATTCCAACCAAATCAACACCCAATATGGGTAGATCTAAATATGAAATACTCATAAACACATAGATCCAATGTTTTAAACCTCAATATCATAACTTCATATTAAAAAAATCAAATCAAACAAAATAAAAAGGATTAAGCTAGTTTAAGTTTTCACCTTGATTTTTGGGCTACTCTTCTTTGTCTTCCAAAGTAAAAGATGAATTTATGGAGCATCAATGGTGTAGCTCCTTCCTCTCTCTCTCCTTCTCTCCACCGAATTTCTCTCCCTCTCTCTCTCTTTATGCTTTTGTTTTGTTAGCCTAAGAGAAAGTAAGAGAAAGTAAAATAAAAGATGAAAGAGAATGAAATTAGATTTTTGTTGGAGGATATTGTTTAGATATAAGATATGTATGTAATAGATATTTCCCCAACATCTTCTTATCTCTTTCTCTCACTTTAATCATTTTAGTGTTACTTGTACACTTAATAAAACATTCTGGCTAAAGGAGAAAACGACACATGGAATGAGTTGTTCACCCACTAAAGTAAATAATCATTACATTCATCCCCCCTCCCCTCCTCTCCCCCTCCCCCTCCCCCTTTTCTTCCTTCTCCATATCCGGCCAAGTGGCCTTGGATTTGCCCCTTTTTATTTTGCTTTTATTCCATTATTTAGCTTGCTAAATGTCCAAAAAGTCCCTCTTTCATTGGGCTAAGTTTTGGGCTCCCAATTAATTTTTTGGGCTTCTAACTTTAGTTTCTTTGGGCCAAAACAATTAACATCTTCCAACACTTCTAATATTACCATTCCCTAATTATTTAATTAGGGTTTTCATTTCCTCAATTATAACATAATTCCTTACTCATGCACATTTATTTCCTTAACCCAATTAGACTTGATTTAATTAGGTTATAAAATTAATTAGTTGAGATATAAAAATTAAATCTCTTAGAATTAGTATATGTATTTATATACTAATATTCTCCCATATTATAACCTCTTAGGTTATTTAGTTATCACACCTAATACATATATATTAGGTTACATAACTTAATTCTTAATTCACTTACTCACATATTCATACAAAATAATTTAATAAATTGAGACATGGTCCACAACTCTTAGATTAGGTCACTAGTATATAATTAAAATACTAGAACCACATACACATAATCTTATGAAGTTATACACTAAACATATACCTCATTATTAGACTATCACTTATAGTCTATCAAATCATTCAAGTTCTTCGCCAAAAATTTTGAAATCCTTAAAATTCCTTTACAAAAACGTCAAATCCATACACTTATTTTATGCCTAGGTTTATTATTTAACCTTTATTCAATCTTTTAAGATTTTATAAAATTGTCCAAATTTTCGGGTTGTCACATTCCACCCCACCCGCCCCCACTCCCCACTTCCCACTTTTCTCTGTCTAAAGCCAAAACCCCCATTCTTCCCCCGAACCACCAGATATTTCTCTCTACACTCTTCCACAAAAATGAACTGGCTCGGAAAGTCCTTCATGGGGTTTCAGTTTTTCGAAGTCTTGTTTGATAATTTGGTCGATAATTGAGTAAGAAAGAAATGAGTGGGTATTGGAGTGAAGATGGGGTTTTGGATATTTCAGATTTGAGGGGTTTCGGAGACATGCGAGGATAGAGAAGAAGAGGAGAGTAGAACGTCAATTTTCTGATGGAGGGGGGAGAGAGAGGAAGGAGTCGTTGGTGGCTTGTGGCAGCGCAGGCGGTGGTTATGATGAGGAGGATGTGGAGGTGCACAGCGGCAGCAGTGGTGGTAG
The DNA here is from genome assembly GCA_020205605.1 of Panax ginseng. Taxonomy (NCBI): domain Eukaryota; kingdom Viridiplantae; phylum Streptophyta; class Magnoliopsida; order Apiales; family Araliaceae; genus Panax; species Panax ginseng. The sequence goes on from CM035138.1 coordinate 94,635,944, forward strand.
TGATCGATTTTTCGATGGCGGCTTTGAGATTTGAGTGTGATTTTGTTGTCGGCGGCGGCTTTGTGATTTTCTGATGGCGGCTTTGTGATTTTTTGTGCTGTTATTGATTTGGTCTTGTGTTATTGATTTGGTTTTGCTGTTTGTTTGTGTTGCAAAATCTTGTTATTTGGTTTTGGCTTTGATTCAGTATCTTTGTTTGATTTGGTTTTGATCGATGATGTTATTGTTTGTGAAGAAATTTTGATTATCAGAAAATTTTTACTTCGACTGAGCTAGGTTTTATCGTTCGATTTGGGGAGAGATGGTCTTGATCGATCGATTGTAATGGTGTAAAAGCTGATATATGTTTGTTTTATATTAATTAGAAATGTTAATTTATGTTTTGACTGTTTTGCCCATTGTTTAATAAGAGTTGTTTATTTAATAATTAAAAAATATTTTTTTTGCCACATAAGCTTCTTAAGGCCCCACATAATAAACCACGTCAACAATTTCTGACATGGCATGTTCAATTTGGTCCAATTGAAAAAAATTGATAGTTTAATCATCTAATTGACAAAATTGAAAGGTGAATCACCGAAGTGGAATATGACATATAGTTTAGGGTACTAATTCATATTTAAGCCTAATCGATAATAATAGAGTTAATAATCTGGCACAATAATAGTATAATTCTGAAACTTTCTTACTTATGTTCATTGCATAAAGGAAATGCAAAGTTAGGATACTTGCTTGAGCTGCTGCTTACTAGTACGCAACTTAGTTTTATCTTTTATATCACAACCTATCATTAATAAGATCATTTGTTCGATTAGAATAACATACCATATCACAGAGTACTGCTATTTACAGTCAGCACATAACCTAATCACATTGTCACATATATTTAGCAGTCATTGGTTCACAAACAAACACTTATCTAGTCAAATTATCTAAGTCTGGATCAATTTCTGAAATATTTGATTGTCTTAAATGACTTTATCGAATAATTATCGAGTCTAAAACTCTATTATATAGTTCAATATTCATTTAGATAATTTAAATATCAATCGAATTATTTTTCATAGCCTTCTAATAATTTTTAAATAATTATTATAATTTATCATGATTTTTCAAACACTAGAATCATTATTTAAATGATTTAAAAATTAAATAATTCTATTATCATTTAAATTATTAATAAAACCAACGCTAAAATATTAAAGTTATTTATAATAACTCAAAATATTTTAAATTTTTTTATTACCCTTAAATGATTTTTAAAATAATTAAAATCATTTTTAAATAATTACCATTAATATTTAATTATTAATGTCTTATTGAGTAAAATATTAAAAGTTATTAATTATAACTTAAAATATTTTTAATTCATTTATTTCCTTTTAAATGATTTTAAATAAATAAAACCATTTTAAACTATTTATTTAATATAATTATTAAATAAAACTAATATCATTAATATTAAATTATTAATGAAATTTACCTTTAAATATCAAAAGTTATATTTTATAACTTAAAATATTTTTAAACTATTTATTTTCATTTAAAATAATTTTTATAATATTAAAATTATTTTTAATTAATTTATTATTAAATAAATCTAATATCATTAATATTAAATAATTAATGAAATTTTTCTTAAAATATTAAAAGTTATATTTTATAACTTAAAATATTATTAAATACCATTTTATCATTTAAAATGATTTTTATATAATAAAATTATTTTTAATTAATTTATTTAATGCGTTTATTAAATAAATTAAATATCAATAATATCTAAATAAATATTAATATTTATGAAAATATGTCAAATTATTAAAAGTTAATTTTTATAACTTAAAATAATTTTTAAAATTATTTTTGGAATTTCTAATAATTAATTTCTATTTTTAAATGATTTTTAGAAAATAAATTAAATAAAATTATTAAATCTGTCGCTATAGTCTTTAGCGACAGAATCTGTCGCCTTAGGTGTTCTTGAGGCTCAAGAACATTCATAGCCAGTTATCGAGGCAACATGTTTGACCAACATTAATTTTTAATCTGTGATGTTTTTGGGCAAGATAATGGTTGTTGATTGGATTACTAATGCAAGACTACATGATCCAACAATAAACACGGCCAAACAACATCACACTAAGGAGATCTAAGCATGAAAAATGGCTTTTAGAGTTGTTCTTCATTTATGGGTTACCCAGAAATAAAGAACAGTTCGAGTGGCCACTTTTGGGCTTTCACAACTTGCTGTTATTGTAACATTTGTGTGATCTAATGGGTGTAGTGTGTAGCCAACATGACAAGGAAGAGATCCATCACTTAAACTACATATAACAACATTACTGCAAGCAGATACGATCCGGTCAAACCATGTCAGAACTTACACTCATAAGCTTTTTGGGTTACCCAAAAAGCTTATGTTGTGATCCTTCTGCCTGGTTTGACCGGCCACTGTATTAATCCTGTTTGATGTTTAGGTGTTCTAATAGCATGATTCTATAGTTAAACTAACATACTATAACATGGTTACAAGAACAGAATCAAAACAATAAACAACTGACAGATCATGGCTTGACAAAAGCTTGTCAGGCACTGATTTTGAGTTTCTGGTTTACCCAGAAACTCTCTGGTCAAGCTCGGTCAACGGTGTTTGACCATGATTATCTGACATTCTAAGCATGATCTGGTCCTGCCACAAGTTCTAGACCATAGATCTCAAAGCACACTACATATTCATACATTAAAAACACAAAAATCATTAACAACCAGAGATCTACAAGACCTGGCATTTTGTTGTCAGTCGACATAAAAGAATTTTCCCATATTTTTAAAAATACCAAATCCGAGCCTCTAGATGTTATGGATCTAACATCTAGCAACCCAGATCATCATTATACACTACATACACCACATTTTAACACTTAAACACAACTTTTATCATAGCAATCACGATCAGAATTTAAGTTAGGGTTTATACCTCCTTCGAATAAATTTTTGAATCTAGAGTCCTGATCTGTTTATGGAAGTAATGGGGCTTGTTCTTGGGACTGATATGCTAGAAGAATTCGTGGGTTTTGAGAGAGAGAGAGAGAGAGAGAGTTAATTGGTTGAATGTTTGGGAATGAAAGAGCAAAAATGTGCACTTTTCTCTCTCTTAATCTATTTATATAACTTGGATGCATTGAATCTAACTTGCAAGGTGTCAAAGAGGATAAGATTGGATGAGAATTAGAGCATATGCTATATAATCTAGAGTTGGTGACTTGCCAAGATATGGCAAGATTTGCAGGCAACAAATCTAAGAATGTGACAAAAAGGGTAATTAGGTCATTTTCTTGCAATTTTAATGGTATTCTTGTCCATGGTACTTGAATCTAGGGTTTAATCAATAGATTTTAAACCTTAAGGTTTCCCAAATAATTTCTAAGGTTTGAAAATTTAAGTTTAAAGTTTAATAAAATTTTAATTAGAACTTACTAATTAAAATTAGGGTTTTTAATAGAAAATTAGGGTTTAAAATAATTAGGGTTTCTAATTTTAATTAGGGTTTTCAAATATTAATTAGGGTTTTCCTAATTAACAAAAATTCTATAATATGCAACATAATTCATATAACACAATTACTACGCATTCTTGAATCTCTCATTTGAGTTTCAAAATAGGGTTTAATAAATTAATATTAGGGTTTTGACATTATACATCATAATTGACCAACCATTAAAAATGCGTACATACAATACATATTCATAGTATTGAAATAAAAATAACATTATAATATTATTCTCATTCCATATTCTAAATCCAGAATTAGGGTTTTGATTCCATATCTGATTTATCTTTCAAATACGTACCATAATTAGTTAAATTATAATAATTAACTTAACTAATTTGAATAAATTCATATCATAAAATAGTTATTATAATAATACTAATAATCATTTCATATATTATTTAAATAATATATAAATTTATTTTCATGGAAAATAAGTTCTAAAATCATTTCTCTTGTAAAATTAATTATTATAAGAATATACTTTATAATAATCAATAATTATAAAATAAATTATTTGAAATTATTTGTGTAATAAATAAATTTTATTTATCACATATATACATACACATTACCTGGCACATAATCCCACTTTTTTTAAAAAAAATTTATATGCAAAATTTCTTATTTATTAATTTATATAGAAAATATATGGTTAATACATCACTTTCGCACACATATTAAATATATATATATACACATACACACTGAATAACTTTCTATCGATTAATTTGAAAAATGGGTAAATGGGGGTCTAAATAATAAGCAAAATTTACAACAAATACTTCATAAAAATCCCCTCAATATTCTTAACAACATTTATTCATTATTAATATTATAACTAACAATATTTAACAACCAGATCATTCCCAGGAAAGAGGGGGCTTTTCGATAAGGATTTCTCCCTATTGGCACGCAATTCGGTGATCAAACCCATTTTCTCGACAAAATTTTCTAGACATCGTCAATAATGCAAATAATAATATGAATAACTGTGTTGTCTCAATTATTGATAAAATATTGACAATAATTGAATCAAATAATGTGAGCTACTATGCAACAATTACTGTAGCAATAATTGAGTATAACTGAGTGACTTCTCACGTAAGCATCAATAGTCAATATTGTAACGCCCCCAAATTCGGGTACTTGAAACCCGAACTCGGTGCTTTACGATACCATTTCTATGAGCGGAATAATACTAATAATAATAACAATAATATGAATTTCAAACTTAACTTACATTTATCAGAGTCTAATCCCAAGTACGCAACCTTTGCTACAATATATTACATGATAGATAATAAATACCATGGTCTATATATTGTCTAACCATTACAAAAGATATCATTAAACATATTCTCTTTGCTTTTCTTTTCACTTGTTCTTGGCTGTACCTTCCGGTTGATCATGCTTAGCTGAAAATATTTAAATTTAAGCAAGGATGAGCATTTGAGTGCCCAGCAAGTAATAACAATTATAAGTATAATTAGCTGAAAGAAATAAATGTTTCCTTTGTATATCACTTCTAAAACGAATTAATAGTTGTGAAGTAAACTGAATCAATCATAACCATCTATCGTTTCTATACCAAAACTTTTGAAACTACGTATTGACTATATATATAGGGTAGTCGACATATTATGAACATTGTTTTCTGTTTTCAAAATGGTAAGACAGAAATTCTTCTGCAAACCGTCATAACTTACGGGCACGAGGGTGTACATCCCATGGACCCTGTATTGATCAATACTACATGCAAGAACGATGTTATCGTTCACTCTGTCAGCCTTGGGCGCATAAAAGTTTTCCCATATTCGGGATGTTCATACTTAGTCTTGAGTCCAAACCAAAGAAATTTGATTGGATACAAAAAGGTTTTTCATAATCAACGGTATTTCTGAATCTGTGTCTAGCTGATCAAATAGTTTAGATGCATATATATATATCAACATGTGATTAAATACAATGATTATCCAAGTGGGGACACTTGTAAAACCATGTTTAGAAATTAATGAACATAATATATATCTGAATTACCATATACTGACATGTTGATAAACAATGATCGGATATAGAGTATATCGCAATAGAGCATAATAATATAATTCTGAAACTTCTTACTCATGTCCATTGCATAAAGGAAATGGAAAGGTGTGACGCCCCCAAAATTAGGTATACATCACCCATCTTGGGTCGTCAGATACATGGTACAAAATTCAAATACAACTTACTAATACAACTGTCGTGTACAATACAACAAAACATAACTGTGAGTTTGAATACAATTATTGTCTACTAGAGATTATACAAAATCAAAAGGAGTCCTCATTACAATTATTAACACACTATTTCACATAATAGTGAGGACTACTAATGCTATCCTCCGACCGCTCACTCCGTTCCCGACTAATCCTCGCTATGTTCTCATTTCCTGAAGAGAACAGTGAAAGAAAGGGTGAGCTCAACTAGCCCAGTAAGAAATATTATGACTAAGATAATGCAGAATAAATTATCATTAGTCTCCAATAATGTTAAACTGATAAAATATAATAGACATCAAGTTTAATCTGCAGTGAACAAGCAATCCATTAAAAGAGTCAACTAGAAAATAAAATCTACTATCTTTTATGATTAAAAAGTTTTTCATCATTGTTATCATTGGGACTCAAATAATAAATAATCCACATCATCGAATCACCCTTGCTACTCGGCCAAGGATATTCTTTAGTATCACGACCACAATTATCCATGCACTACTACGCCAAGAATATTTGTGTATTCATTAATGGTCACGATCATGCCAACAATCATCCATCAATGCACTCACGGGCCAATGAGAACTTTTACCACATCATTTGTAACATTACGGTCATGATTACAATCAATAATCCTCGGTCATAATCATACCAAGTCCATCTATGCACTACAGTGCCACAGATGACTTTCAACAAAATATAAACATGAGGATGATGACAAGGATATAAGAATTCAATAAAACAAGTTCAAGAATTATTTTATCCAGGAATTATTAACGTCCAAATTGTCAACATGATACTGTTTTGTAGAGTAAAATTCAAGAATGATCAGAAGAATATTTCCATGAAAAGATACTGGATGAAGCGCAAATATCAAGGATATTCTACTAATTTCATAGAGTATAGAAGTCAAAACTTTAACCAACTGAGTATAATAAAGAATGGAATAACAAAAGAAATCACCATGCATGCGGTATTGCGCATGACAAAGTTATTCAACAGAGAATAATAATAACGGAACCGGTGTCGTCGCAAGATTTTGCATCGGCAGGATGTTCCAACAAAATAATAAAGAAGGAACCAGGTCTGGTGTAAAACACACAGACAGGATGTTCCAACAGAATAATAATAAGACGGAACCACGTCTGGTGTAAAACACACAAACAGGATGTTCCAACGGAATAATAATAATGACGGAACCAGGTCCGGTGTAAAACACACAGACAGAATGTTCCAACAGAATAATAGAAGAATGTCACCAAGTATAGGGTAGACCGCGTATACAGGTTATTCCAACAGAATAATAAGAAATGGAATAACAACAGTTCTCTTCATGAATAAGAAAGAATAACACCCTTTACTAGTAAAAAGAAACCTGAATATAAAAGTAGTTAAGTAGCAGAATACTTTTCTTCTATCTCTCTATAGTCTCTCTCTATAGTTTCTCTCTCTAGAGTTCAGTGAATTCATAAGAAAATAATGAAGGAATGAGCTTCTATTTATAGGAAAATAGAATGCATAGTAACTAATCCATGAACGGTCCAGATTGATTTACTTTAATCTGACGGTCCATATTTAAAGCAAAATCTTTTAAATAAAATATAATATATTCTATTTATAATCTAATAAAACGAATAACTTTATAAAAGATTTTACTATGCAAACACTATGCGGGCACTATGCAAACACTATGCATAATAAAATATAATATATTCTAATTATTGTCTAATAAAACAGATAGCTTTATAAAAGTATTCTGTTTTATATAAAAAGTTTTTACTATGCAAAACACTATGCAACACTATGCATAATAGAATATAATATATTCTATTTATAGAATAACTTTATAAAAGTATTCTTTTTATATAAAAAGATTTTTGTATTATTACATTAATAATACCAACAAAAACCGAGTGACTTATCACGTAAGCATCAATAATCAATACCGTGTGCTACTATGCAACCACGCCAGACATCAGTGCTTTTAACATTGGGTGTTTCAACAGTTAACGGTAAAACTTCCGCCGTTATTTTCATAAAGTATTTTTGTCATTTTCTCAATCTGACAATAATTTCGTTGTGGGGTCCACCAATGATTATGCCGTTGTACTAATATTCCCTGTTAAAACGAATATTCCCCGACCAATCGAATATTATATAACAACTTGCGTACTTTGCAAAATTTATAAATATTACCCACAACTATTATATCAATTTCACTCCATAATATTCAAAATTAATATTTATAAAAAATTCATCTTTATTCAAAAAGTTGGGGTTTTACAATCTCCCCTTATTATGAAATTTTTCCCTCGAAATTAGGGTACGTACCTGGTATGTCGAAGAGGTAAGGATACCTTGATTTCATTTTAGATTCTAACTCCCAAGTCATTTCCTCAACATCGTGGTTTCTCCACAAAACTTTGACTTGAGGTATAACCTTGGTGCGTAGAATATGTTCCTTCTTATCCAAGATTTGACACATGAACCTCTACATACGTCAAATCTTTCGCTTTTTCATCCGGTTCCAACTCAATAATGTGGTTCGGGTCTTCCACATATTTACGTAACATGGATATGTGAAAAACGTTATGAACATGAGACATACTTGGCGGTAAAGCGAGTCTATAGGCCACAGTTCCTACTCGATCAAGGATTAAAAATGGGCCGATGAATCGAGGATTGAGCTTTCCTTTCTTTCCAAATCTCGTAACTCCTTTCCATGGAGCAACACGCAATAACACATGATCTCCTATATCGAATTCCACGTCCTTTCGATGAAGATCAGTATAACTCTTTTGTCGATCTTGTGAGGTTTTTATATGTTGCCAGATCGTTTGAATCTTTTCTGTAGTCATACGTACCAACTCTGGTCCCAATAACGTTGCTTCACCCACCTCATCCCAACATACTGGAGAACGACACATTCTTCCATACAACGCTTCGAATGGAGCCATGCCAATACTTGCTTGATAAATGTTGTTGTAGGAAAACTCCACCAATGGTAAGAACTTGTCCCAACTTCCATTGAAATCAAGGACACAGAGTCTTAATAGATCTTCAAGAGTTTGAATAGTCCTCTCCGACTGTCCGTCCATTTGAGGATGATATGCCGAGCTAAATCGTAAATCTGTGCCCATAGATTTTTGCAAACTAACCCAAAATTGCGAAGTGAATCTTAGGTCTCGATCAGAAACTATGGATACTGGAATACCATGCAATCTTACAACCTCGTTTATGTACATACGAGCAAGACATTCAAGTGTATAAGTTTCTCGTATCGGTAAGAAATGAGCAGACTTGGTCAATCTATCAATAATGACCCAAATCGCATCTATGCCTTGAGAAACTTTGGGAAGACCAGTAACGAAATCCATGGTAATGTGCTCCCACTTCCATTCTGGAATTTCAAGTGGTTACAATGGACCTTTTGGTACTTGATGCTCCTTCTTGACTCGTTGACACGTTAGATACCTCGAGATAAACAACGTTATCTCTCTCTTCATATTGCCCCACCAAAATGTATGTCGAATATCATGATACATTTTGGTACTCCCAGGATGGATTGTAAACGGTGTGTTGTGCACCTCCATCATTATTTTATACTTTAAATCAGGGTCATTAGGAACACAAAGTCTGGAGTTGACTCGAAGTATTCCTTCTTCATCGATTCTTGCTTCCGGCATCGCACCTTCTTGCACTTTCTTCCTCATACGCATCAGCTCCGGATCTGTAATTTGAGCAGCTTTAATTTTATCAATTAAAGTCGGTTCTACTTGTATATTTGCCATCATCACGTGGGTCCCTAGAGTCTTTATCTCTATCTCCATCCTTTGCAAGTCATACAAAATGGGCCTTTGCATTGACAATATTGCACTCATACCCGCATATGATCTTCTACTCAATGCGTCAGCTACCACGTTCTTTTTTCCAAGATGGTATTGGATAGTATGATCATAGTCTTTCAACAGTTTAAGCCAACATCATTGTCGCATGTTGAGTTCCTTTTGAGTGAAGAAATATTTGAGGCTTTTATGATCCGTAAAGATCTCCACTTTCTCCCCATACAAGTAATGCCTCCAAATCTTTAGTGCGAAGATAACAACGCTAACTCTAGATCATGAGTAGGATAATTCCTCTCATATTCTTTGAGTTGTCGTAAGGCATAGGCTATAACTTTCCCATGTTACATGAGAACACATCCTAACCCTTTGCCCGAAGCATCACTATAGATGAAAAATCCCTCCGAACCAGATGGTATTGTCAGAACAGGTGCTGAAATGAGTCTCCTCTTGAGTTCTTGAAAACTCTTCTCACATTCCTCGCTCCAACCGAACTTTGTATCTTTCCGAGTCAGCTGAGTTAGTGGTGTAGCGATTCGAGAAAACCCTTCTACGAATCTCCGATAATAACCAGCTAAGCCGAGAAAGCTACGTACTTCGGTCACTGATTTAGGTTGCTCCCAACTTTGAATAGCTTCAATCTTTGCTGGGTCAATAGATATTCCATGACTTGATACCACGTGCCCAAGGAATGCTACTTCCTCAAGCCAGAACTTGCATTTCTTCAACTTGGCATAAAGCTTATATTCACGAAGCTTATGGAGTATCAGCCTCAAGTGTTGCTCATGATCTTCACGGATTTTGGAATATATGAGGATGTCATCAATAAAGACGACCACAAAGTGATCCAAATATTCCTTGAATACTCGGTTCATCATATCCATGAAGGCAACAGGAGCATTAGGCAATCTAAAGAACATGACTAGGAATTCATAATGCCCATACCGAGTTCTGAAAGCCGTCTTTGGGATGTCATCGGTTCTAATCTTCAATTGGTGATATCCGGAACGAAGATCAATCTTTGAAAAGAATTTGGCTCCTTGCAACTGGTCAAACAGGTCATCAATACGTGGCAATGGTTACCTATTTTTGATGGTGACATGATTCAACTCCCGATAATCAATACAAAGTCGCATACTCCCATCTTTCTTCTTCACGAATAGAACAGGAGCACCCCAAGGAAAAGTACTAGGACGAATAAAGCCAATGTCTAACAATTCCTGCAGCTTGAGTTTTTAACTCCACGAAGTTCAATAGAGCCATTCGATATGGGGATTTAGAAATGGGTTTTGTATGCGGGTTCAAGGTCGATATAAAATTCAATTTCATGCTCGGGGTAGGCCATGAAGTTCTTCGTGGAATACATCGTGAAATTCATTAACAATAGAAACGACGTATTTTTGTTTAGATCTGTGACATGAGCTAAGAAAGCTTGACATCCGTTTTTCAATAAACGAATAGCTTTATGGCTTGAGATGACAAATGATTGATTTTAATGGTTTGGTTGCTTGAATTCGCATAATAGGTCGATTAGGAATATGAAAGCTAACAACCTTACGAAAACAATCAATTTTTGCATGATGAGTAGTTAACCAATTAATCCCTAGAATTACATCAAATGCAAGTATTTTTAATGCAATAAGATCGACAGGTAATGTGTGGGTACCAACTTGAACCAAACAAGACTTATAAACCGTGGATGTAATGAATGTTTCTACCAACGGAGTTTCCACAGATAAGTCAAAGTCTAATTTCTCCAGAGTCAAATTTAATCGTTGAGCGTAAGTAGGAGAAATAAAAGAATGGGTAGAACCGGTATCAGATAAAGTGTAGACTTCGCTAGAGTTTATGATAAGCTTACCCATGATGACCTCATTCGGGTTCCTTCCTTTCTGGGAGGTCACAACAAACGCTCTCCCTTGCACTATTTCGGCTTTGACTTTTCTCGGGACGACCTTTGGTGCCTCCATCCTAGCTGAATTTGTCTTCGATGAACGACAAAATCGGGCTAAGTGACCTTCTCTTCCACAATTATAACATGCTTTGGACGGCATCGCGCAATTTGGACTGATGTGTCCCTCCCCTCCGCATTTAAAGCATATGATAGGTGGTCTTTCTCCTTCCTTAACAACGGGTGCTGGTGCTGACGTCTTTCCATCATTGTTGAATCTCCTCTTCTTGAAATGTCCATTCTTATTATTTTGGCCCTGATTACAACCGAAGTGGTTACCATTTCTGGCCTGTTGATTCCCTCCACGCTTGTTGTCACCGCTTCGATGACTGCTCTCACTGGTATTATCATTTTGTCGGCTGCTCTCTTTTGGTTGCGTTGACTTGTTATCGCGCTCCACCAACTGAGCCCTATTTACAACATCTGAATACAAACTTACTCTACAAACAATGTATGTATGATCATGAATATATCAATGAAGGGGATCTCTTACTTATTGCGCTGTGCTTGAAAAGATTCTTATATTTGTTATATGCTAATTTAATAGCTATATAAAATAATAGAGAAAAGTATTTGAAATAAAAAGGATCTATTCAACCCCCCCCCCCCTTCTAGATCTATTGTGACTACTGGGAACTAAAAATTGGTATCAAAGCAGGTTCTCATGCTATATTCAAAAGCTAATCGCTTTGAGTCTGATCCCAGGCACAAACATTGTTCTAAACTTAGTTTAGTAGTAAGTAATTTGTTATATGCAGATGAGCTCACACGTTGGAAATACTATGTATAGTAAATGTGTATATACACACTCTGCTTTCAGTTGGTCCATGTTCTCGATTGCTACATCAACAAGACCAATCCTTGCTGCATAGATCGATCTTGTAGTCTGAAGATCAGACGAGAGAGCTCAAGAGACATCAATGACAAAGAGTCAAGCATCCACCAGTCTAAAAGATGAATAGGCTATACATACTAAGAACTGCTTATCAAGAGAAGAAAGAAGATCTTCACAAACTTATGTCTGGCCAACCAGCAGCTGGGTGCAAACTTTGTAAACTAAAGGATGTCAAAGATTTTAATGCAGAGATTCTCTTGGCCTACATCTTCAAGACCACGACTGATTGATTAAAGGCCAACACGGGCAATAAGCTGTCAGGAGCAAAAGTGAAGCTATGCACATCAATGCCTAAACTGAGTATACCTAAGATAAATGATTGTTAAGAGACTGACAGTAAAAAGGTACGGTTCCTCACTATTATATGTGTTCATCACAAAAGCACCCTCTTATGAACCATAATAGTATACTGTCAAGAAGTCATAATCTACCTAAAAAGGTGAAGAGAGAAAGTACCTTAAGGATGGAAACTCAAATGTCTATAAACTTTCTCTCCATCCAAGTTTTAGGTTGAAGATGACATCTTGAAGGAAATCTGAAATGGGTCATAAGAGCATCACAGGTCAAATGAACTCTTTGTGAAGTAATCTTTGTTGGTGGGTTAGTATGTATGTACAAATCTTTGTTCTGAGTGTTTGATAACACACAGAGTATCTTGATGATGTGTAGAAACTGATCACCTCCATGAATCAACTAGATACTCTTAAATCGTAGAGTTGATTCTCACTCTGTGAACACTTAAATATTGTGAACATAACCCAGTAAATGATGAAACCATCAAAGATAAAGTGTGTGTTATTCAATGTCAAATCTTACACACACTCACCTTTATGCATATCAAAGTGTATTATCTAAAACTAGTCTTATGCATGAATATGATGTTGGTGATAAATGTGATGATTATCCAATTACGAGGAACAGGGGTTTAGAAAACTAACCTAGCAGGACCCATTTAATTATGGGTACCAAAAATAGAAATATATTTAAACCTGCAGGTACTTGGTCAGTTTGACCACACTAAGGAATGCTAAAGCAGAAGACTTCAGTCAAGAAGACTCAACCAGCAGAAGGCTAAGGACTGTTCAGAGATGATCCTGATAAAGTTCTTATTTGTACAAGCCTATCCTTGAAGACCCTCTGAGCTAACTAGAATGGAGCTCACATGGCTGCTAATCTGTGTATGGAAGCATGCCAGTCAACTAAAGGATCCTATGTGCTCAAGAGCAAGCAAAGAATGCTATATGAGAAGAATCCTCAAAGGAGCTCATAACAGAGGATCATTGAGCTTAAGTCAAGAGGAGTTCATTACAAAAGCAGAATCTCACAAACACAAGACTGTAAATGAAGACTACAATCGTAGTGCTGACAAAAGATCGTAGAGTGATCAGTCTTGAAAATATCCATGTCTACGATACAAGAAGATTTATGTGATAATGATGATTCCAGTTAGAAAGAGATATGCAGGGTTGCCTCCATATGAGTCTAAAGCAAACGGAATCAAATCCATCCGGGAAGACAACTTCAACCATAGGGAATAGTAATCTGTTGAGAAACAACAGCACTGAGTTATACTGTGAGGAAAGATACCAGCTACAAAGTCCCAAAACTTTGTGGCTGATTAAGCAAATGAAGATCCATAGTCAGTAGGAACGTCTCAAAAAGTACTACTGATAACCTTTCAGCCACCCAACCTAACATCGTGAAGTTCTTACGATCAAACATGTGATCGTAGTGTAAGAACAGGAGGATACCACGATCTCAGCAAGTAATTGTCTAAAGTTGGTAGTGGATCTCCCCACAAGAAAAGGTCTCATGAGATGTCATTACAAATCACTTCTATAGAATTTCATCTGGAAAGCGCCTCAGGGACAAACTTGACCCTTAGCTCACTCTAAGAGGTTGGCCCTTCCTGAGCTACCTTGTCCCAGAAGAATTTCTTGATCAAATTCATCTCAAGGACCAAGTCAGACAACGATCGTAGAGTCAAGGTTGAAGAGAACTCCACGATCGTAGTGCAACCTCAACGATCGTAGAGTCGAGGTTGAAGAGAACTCCACTATAGCAGTACAACCTCAACGATCGTAGAAGAAAACTCGACGATCGTAGTTCTACTAAAGGGTACTCCAATTCACAAGGAGCTTGAAAAAATGAGACAAATGCTCAACCATTCAAAAGGAGGAGATAAGTTCGAATACATCAGTGAGTTAGCTATGCTGCATCAAGGTGAGGATAAAAGACAAAGCCATCCACTATAGCATCTCTCAAAAGTTGATCATTGAGTTAACAAAGAAAAACGTAGAGTCCACAGCTGCCTTACTATGCTACTCTACGAATCAAAAGGTCAACGGTCAAAGCCACGTTGTTTAAATGACTACTCTCCTAAAAGGAAATATCTAATTGAAAAGTTATGGGGAGTTAAAGCTCATTACTGGGCATCGTGCAACCAATGGTCGATTGACACATCACTAGTTATGCAGAATTAGAAGGAACTGTCATAAAGACAAGTTCAAATCTGCAGACAGTTATCAAAAGCTATCGAACCTTTCTCCTTCCCATTTTTAAACCCTAAAATCCTCTCAAGAGCCAAAATAGGTTAACACCTCAAAGCTTTATCAAATCACAATTAGCCATCTCTTATAAACCTCTCCGAATAAAATACCCACAATCTTCGAACTAGTCTAATGGAAAACTGGCGAGTAATCACTGGCATTCAGCTAGGAACCAAGTCATTCGAGAAATCCAAAAAGAAGTTTAGAGACATTCTCGAACTTGTGAAGAAAGCTGGATTCTCAGAATGCCTTGAGGCTAGCACTCGAGTATATGTTGATCTGGTTAAGGAGTTCTACTCAAATACCTCCATAAACTCAAGAATCCTTTCTACCAGGGTTAAAGGTTAGTCTTTGAAGTTGAAGTCTTCTGACCTCTATCAATGCCTAGGTTTTCCTAACCAAGGACTGAAGAACCTTGATGATGTCAATACTGAACAAGCAAAAGAGTTCATGGGGTACCAAAAAAACCCTAGTCTGAAAGACATGAAGAAGAAGGAGTTTCTCAAGAGTACGAGTTCCTTCTTTGAAATAGTTGCATCTTGTAAGTAAGGACCGCACATGACACGATGCTTGACCAACAAATTTGAAGATAATGTCAGCAATAGTTCTGAAGAAACAAATCAACTTTGGAGCTATCTTGTTCGATCAAATCTCCAAGTGGGTAGAAAAAGCTTAGATGAAGAAGTCCAACGAAAACCCCGACTAAGGTGTTTCATGGCATCATTCTTGAGTATTGTGATGAAGAAGAAGCTAGGTGGGAAGATCAAGGATGATGAGGGAGAGCCTTTGAATGTTCACAAAGTGATGTCTCAACAATTATTTATGAATTGGAAGAAGAACCCTAAGGAGAATAGAAGGCTGACTACTACAGATAACAGCAGGGCCTCTGCAAAGAAGAGAAAAGCAGAAGAGGTAGAAAGTTCTGAGTCTGATGACTCTGTGCCAAAATCAATCACACCAGTCAGAAAGAAATCCAGAGGTATGAAGAAAGTTGGTGTTGTGAAGAAAGCTCAGACCCCACCAAGGAGTCTGTCCATCAAAGACAAGGTTGAAGAAGAAAGAGCCCTAACTGCTGAAACAACAAAGAGGAGAAGCAACAGGCTGCTTCAAGGGCCATTCGGCAAGAAAGCTAAGGTGGAAAACAAACCAGCCTCAGCTTCCCAAAATAGTACATCTGTTGAAGAGAAGGACGTAGAGTCAGCAGAAGAAAAGGAGACTGATGTCAAGGCTGATTCCTCTCAAACCAAATCCAGCAGTGAAGGTAATGGTTCAACATCTACTGATAAAGAAGAAGAATGCTCAATCCCCATGGCTACTTCTCAGAGTAGTCACTCTACAAATAAAGAAGAGATTCAAGATGACCAAACTCAATCCCCAAATGCAACTGCCCCAACAAGTCCATATAATGGGTCAGACAATGGTGTCTCAAAAGAAGAAGAGACTACCCTTGCCCTTGCTGAACCTGAAGGAAGTTCTTCTGATGAACCAGAGGCTTCCAAGTCTGAAGAAGAAGAGGATTCTGACTCTCCCAAAGCTGAACCTCCAAGAAGAAGGAAGAGCTACAGACTGCAAGCAAAATTTGCCTCCAAAAGAAGCAGGGATCAATCAAATGCTATCATTGAAGTGAGTGCTGATGAAATTATATCAAAGGATGAAAGTGACGAGGAAAGGACAAGCTATGAAGAAGATGACTCAAAAGAAGATCGTGCTGAAGAAAGTTCTGAGAATGAAATGAAGCAAGAAGAACTCTCTGTTGGAAATGATCAAGATGGTTCAGGCTCCGAGAGAGAAGAGAATGAAAAAGACTCTGGTTCTGCACCACAGGAAACAGACGAACAAGAAGATTATCCAGTTCTCTCTCCTGCAAGATTAAGTAGAAGGATAGTAGTGGAAGTTTTAAATAAACTACCAGAGGCTCCACCAGAGAGATGGGTGAACTATGGAAATGAGCATCTCAAGGTAGTAAGAATGACTACCTTAGACATAGCTAAAAACTGGAACAACATGGAGCTAGACTGCTCGACCATTCTCTACAATCCTGACAACTTGCTGATGAGATGGTTCTTCCAGTGGATGCCATGGCTAAAGGCCAACACTGAAGGAGATGGAAACTATCTCAGCTAGTGCTTCTCTCACTTTCCAAGCATGGAGCTGGTGGCTCAGAACTTCCCAAGGGTGAAGAAGTTTGCAACCAAAACGATCAAAGATCAGCCTCACTTCAAAGTCTATCCACAGTCTGGCAATCACTATATCCCCTACGATTGTAGAGTGGACTCTGAAGGAAGAAGGAACATGATCAAGGAGATGATCGTAGAGTCTGGCCACTCTACTGCTGAGATTGCTCAAATTCAAAGTCAGAAGCTTCCAACAGCCCAAACACTGCTCTCTGACAATTGGTACTCAACGATTGTTCAGATTCTCCAAGATTTCAAAAATCTGTCCAAGAATGAAAATCGTACAGTCCAATCGAATGCTCAACCCGAAGCTGCCCAACAAGAGGATCAAACTATTTTGGAGCAGGAACTGCTAAAGAGTTTTGATGAATTAAGTGAGAAAATATCTCTACTCACTGAAGAGTCACAGAAGCTGACATCAAAAAGAGATAATTCACTTCAGAATAGACTTCAAGCTACTATGGCTGATGTATCTCTCAAACTCCATGAGAAAGATAACATCTATCAGAAGGCCATACAAGATCAAAAGGTAGAAGCTCTACGAGTTCAGAAGGCAAATGAAGAGCAGATCCAAGCCCTCTCTGACAAGATTGACGACCTGAAGCAGTCTTTCTTAGTGCAACTTGAGCTAGGCCAACAAGAACTCAAGTTTGAAGTTGTCAACTCCTCCTACCTAATGGAGCAGCTCATGTCCAACATGGAGCAGCTCTCTCAAATGATTGATGACAAAAAGGGGGAGAAAAAGAGGCATAGAAAGAAGAGGAGCAAGAGGCACTCAAAGAAGAGCAGAGGGATAAGAGAGAAGAAGTCAAAGAAGAAGACAACAGCTGCAGAAAAAGAATCATCATCTGAGTGGGAGCCAAAAGATGATGATCACAAGATCACAGAGTCTGAGGGGGAGCATGTTCAGAAAGATGTTAAAGGGGAGCAAAGCAAAGACAGAAGGTCATCATCCTAGGGGGAGCAAGAGCAAGAAGAAGAAACAGATGAGTAGCTGATCATCAGACATCCTGGAAACACACATGGAGCCAAAGAGGTATATCTCTAACTAGTTAGGTATGTTCTGGATCCAGGCTTTAAAGTGTCTTAATGTATAATCTGCCATATCTTTATAAATGACATTCATGGTTATATGTTTTAGAAATACAGCTACTCACTGTATATAAGACTCATTCATAACACGCATATGCACTTATTATTTTAGTCATAATCAAATAGGGGGAGATTGTCAGGAATAAACATATGAATAATATTCCTATTTACATATGATTTGATTATGATATATATGAATGAATATGCAAGTATGCTTGCATTAAGAAAAGCTGTAAAGTCCTTTAATAAAAAATAAAAACATGTGTATAAGGACTTAGAATGAATTGATCAAGCATGTTAGGTTGATCCTACATAAGCAAAACAGCTTTGTAAAGTCCTTAAAAAGAAATGATGTACAAGTACTATAAATATAAAAAGATCGAGCATGTAAGGTTGATCTTATGATGTAATAGATTGGCTTGTTTGATCGTCGAGTACTGCACCAGAGATTGTAGTCTGCCTGGAGAGTCATGGATAACTCGAGAACTATCGAGGCAGAATCGTAGTCTGCAAGATAGTAGATCTTAGAGTTCATAGACTGCCAGGAGAAACGATGAAGGATCGTGGTATATCGAGAAGAGCTTCCTCGGGATCGTAGTGTGCTGAGGAAGTCATGTTCAAAATCGTAGAGACAGCCTACCTACGAGCCGACCGAACATCTGCCGAAGCCAAGTCAGAAACATAGACTACACTCGGAGTCGTATAGTCTACCGATGCCGAAGCCAAGTCAAGGATTGTAGACTACACTCGGAGTCGTAAAGTCTACTAATGCCGAAGCCATGCCAAGGATCGTAGAATAAACTTTGAGTTTGTAGAGTCTATTGATTACATGCAGAGATCGTAGTCGAGCAAGATCAGATGAAGACAACAAGCCCAAGGCAGAAACCATAGAGTGTCAAGACCTGATCACAGGATCGTAGTATCTGCATAGCCAAAGCTGAATCATAGAGTGCAGAACTACGACCTCAACTGAAGTGCTTACAATGCATAAGCAAAATCGTAGAGCAAGTACGATTCTCAACTAATGAGCACTCCCAGAATATCAAAAGGAACAAAGTCTCTGGTTGGCACTGCAAAGATACATCCTACATAAAGGGAACTAGAGAGCACTCAACGAATGGCATGCAAGCTGACAAAAGATCTAAGCACCAACCCAATCAGCATCAAGATTGAGTTGTAAAGCCATTCAAGATGAAGTCTTCCATAAGATGCTCATAAGAAGACTCAGTAACTGACTAAAGAAAGTCAGCAAGTGCAGTAGCTGTCAAGTGAACAGAAGACAATGATGGAAGCAACCGAGATCGTAGTGTTTGCCGAACAAAGAAAGAACTGATGGAAAGTGAATCGAGATAATGGTTAGCCTTTGAAGAACAAGGTTAAAGTGATTAAGCGTAGGGTCAGTCCATTGATGATAAGTGAACGGGAGATCACAAGGAGAAAGCGAGCTGGACGCGCCACAAATCTGAAGTGTCTTGCTATTTAGAGGGGACCAGAGCAAGGAGTTAGGCCATCAGTCCCTGAGAACAGTGGAAGCAAACAGAAGTGTTGAAGCACTGCACAATGGAAGGAAGAGGTGTACTAAATTGAAGATCCAATCAACACTCTTCAAGATCGTAGTGTTAACTCTACCAGTCAATAAGCAACACTCAACAAGACACTACGATCAGGTCCTCGAAGACAAGCATCAAAATCATAGAGTTCGAACAACCGAAGATTGAAGCATTGGCAATGGTTCAAACTGAAGGATGGTATTCAGACAAAAGCTTATTGAGAGCATCGATGCAAAAGGAAAACCTCTGATTGAGAAATCAGAAGGAGGAAATAAAGTCTTCGACCTGCCCAAGACATTAAAGTGACAACTCTGATGGGTAGGTGAAATAGTAGACTGCAATGTCAGATAAAGTATGACATGACACATCAATAGTCTACCTCTGTAAACTCAAGATCTGTGAAGATATTTGAATGGCCTTCAACGGCTACTTTCTAACGGAAGGATTGGGAAGGAGTATAAAACAGGAAGAGCTTCAAAGATCGAGGGTTGCTGGAGTTGCCGAGTTTGGAGAGAAGGTGGACTGTACTAAACCACATAAGATAGTGAGTCCGAAGGCTCATTTTATGATCTACCAAGAACACTCAGATTCATGCAAATGAAGAAGTAGAAGTAAGAGTTCTACTATGTAGAAGTGAGAGTTCTACTACAAGAAGAGTGTTCTGAACTGCCAAGAGAAAGAAGAGCATCATGTCATCTTGGTGTCCATCATGGGAAGACTCTAAGTACAATAGAGAAGAGAGCTTACAGTCATCCTAGCAAGTCCATCATGAGAAGACATCAAGTATCAAGAAGGGAGATCGCAAACATCATCATGGTGGCGAGCATGAGAAAGTTTCTAAGTACCAAGAAGAAGAACTTACAGTCATCTTGGAAACCTATCATGTGCAGTCATCATGTATCAAGAGGAAAGATCTTCAAGGCAGTCATCAAGGGATCATCCGAAGTGGTTGAGTAACTGAAGAAGCTGAACATCATGCAACACTCAACTGCACTTCAAGGATGATCACGCCAAGCTGCTAAGTATAGAAGATGTTCAGAGCATGAAGACATCTTAGCAGCTCAGCACCAACTCCAACAAACAAACAAACAACTCAACAGAAGTCAGGGCCTGAGGGGTCTTTGTCCGAAGGGACTAAATGAAGCCAGGGCCAGAAGGGTCCTTGTCCGGAGGGACTAAATGAAGTTCCAAGCCTGCTGGGCTTGAAGAGTTCCTAGGGAACTAGAGGAGTCCCAAGGCTGCTGGCCTTGAAGAGTTCTTAGTGAACTGAAGTCCCAAGGCTGCTGGCCTTGAAGGAATCTTAGTGATTCGGTCTTGCCGCCTTCCCTTGGTGGAAATCCTACTAGTTGAAAGCGGAAAGAGTGGATTAGGAGCTTGAGTCTCTAAACCACTTAAAACCCCTTGTGTCTTTTACATTATGTCATTTACATTATGTACTATAACTGCTATAACTGCTATGTATGTTTTAACTGCTTACAACCAAACTTACTCTACGAACAATGTATGTATGATCATGAATATATCAATGAAGGGGATCTCTTACTTATTCCGATGTGCTTGAAAAGATTCTTATGTTTGTTATATGCTAATTTAATAGCTATATAAAATAATAAAGAAAAGTATTTGAAATAAAAAGGATCTATTCAACCCCACCTTCCAGATCTATTGTGACTACTGGGAACTAACAATGATGTATGTGGACCCATGAGTTCGTTAGCAAGAGGTAGGTTTAATTACTTCATTACATTTACTGACGACTTCAGTAGATATGGATATGTGTATCTTATGAGACACAAATCTGAATCCTTTGAAAAGTTCAAGGAATTCAAGAATGAAGTTCAAAACCAATTTGGCAAAAGCATAAAAGCCCTTCGATCCGATCGAGGAGGTGAATACTTAAGCCAAGACTTTGATGACCTTCTAAAGGAGTGTGGTATTATATCACAACTCACTCCACCTGGAACACCACAATGAAATGGTGTATCTAAGAAAAGGAATCGCACCTTGTTTGACATGGTACGATCAATGATGAGTCATGCAGATCTTCCAATAAGCTTCTGGGGTCATGCCCTAGAGACAGCTGCATTCACACTTAACCGTGTTCCTACAAAGACGGTTCAGAAGACACCATATGAGATGTGGACTAGAAAACGTCCTATTATGTCATTCATGAAGATTTGGGGTTGCGAGGCCTTTGTTAAACGTCTGGATTTTGACAAGCTCGGACCCAAATCTGACAAATGTAATTTTGTGGAATACCCAAAGGAAACAAAAACGTATTATTTCTACAAACCTTCTGAGAACAAAGTGTTTGTTGCTCGAACTGGTATTTTTCTAGAAAGAGAATCTCTAAAGGAAATAGTGGGAGGAAAGTAGAACTCGAAGAAATTCAAGAACCACAAAATATCATTGAACCTGAGTTGGAACGTGAGAAGGAACCACAAGATATTGTGGAAAGTGAACCTGCTCAAATTAAACAAGGCATTCGTAGATCTGGTAGGACATGCCAAGGGCCCGAGAGATATTATGGATATCTTGTGACTCAAAATGGCTATGTGATGCTCATAGATCAAGATGAGTTCGCTTCCTACCAAGAAGCTATGAATGGACCAAATTATGAGAAATGGCTTGAAGCCATGAAATCTGAGATGGACTCCATGTATACTAACCAAGTATGGACTCTGGTTGATCCACCCGAAGGGGTAAAACCAATCGGGTGCAAGTGGTTTTTCTAGAAGAAAACTAACATAGATGGTAATGTACAAACCTATAAAGGCCGACTAGTAGCAAAAGGTTTCAAACAAATTCAAGGTGTTGACTATGATGAAACCTTCTCTCTAGTGGCAATGGTTAAATCCATCAGGATCTTACTTGATATTGCAGCTTTTTATGATTACAAAATCTGGCAGATGGATGTTAAAACTGCTTTCCTTAACGAAAATCTCATTGAGGGTGTGTATATGACACAACCTGAGGGTTTTCTCACTCCAAAGGATGCTGGAAAGGTATGTAAACTGTAACGATCCATTTATGGATTAAAGCAAGCCTCTCAGAGTTGGAATCTTTGATTTGATGAAGTAGTCAAAGAGTTGGGCTTTATAAAAAATGAAGATGAACCTTGTGTATATAAGAAGGTTAGTGGGAGTCACATTGTATTCCTAGTATTATATGTTGATGACATATTAATTATTGGGAATGACATTCCTTCCTTACAGGCTGTAAAAACATGGTTAGAAAAATATTTCTCCATGAAAGATTTGGCCGATGCTGCCTACATTTTAGGTATTAGGATCTATAGAGATAGATCAAGAAAAATGCTCGGCCTAAGTCAAAGTACATATATTGATAAAGTGTTGAAATGGTTCAGCATGGAAGAGGCGAAAAGAGGAAACTTACCCGTGACTCATGGTGTAAAGATCTCTAAGGCCCAATGTCCTCAATCACAAGATGATGAGGAGCGTATGAGAAAGATCCCTTATGCTTGACAATTAGATCTATCATGTATGTGAATGATATGTACTCGTCCGGATGTCTCAGTATACTTTGAACATGACGACGGATACCCGATCAAATCCGGTGAAGGTCATCGGACAATAGTCAAGAATATCCTCAAGTACACGAAAAGGACTAAGGATTCATTCTTGGTATATGGAGGTGAAGACGAATCTGCGATAAAGGTTACACAGATGCTAGTTTCAAAGCGACAATGATGACTATAAGTCTCGATCGGGTTTTGTTTTTGCCTTAATGGTGGTCTTTGTTAGCTAGAAGAGTTCAAAGCGAAGAGATGATGGCGGATCTCTACACAGAGGTGAGTATATTCTTCGCTTCTAGTGCAGCCAAGGAGGCTGTATGGATTAAAAAGTTCATCATTGAACTTGGTGTTGTTCCAACCATTGTTGATCCGGTTAAGCTATAATGTGATAATAATGGAGCCATTGCACAGGCTAAGGAACCCAGATCTCACCAACCATCCAAGCATATACTTAGGCAGTACCATCTCATCCTTGAAATCATTGATAAAGGAGATATACATATAGGAAGAGTGCCAACATATGATAATGTTGCAGATCCATCCACCGACGAAGGCTTTGTCACGCAATGAGAAGCCGACGTTCACACTAGTTCCATGGGTATTAGATACATGAGTGATTGGCTCTAGTGCAAGTGGGAGATCATAGAGTTTATGCCCTGAGGCCAATTATTTGATATAATTGCTTAACGTTTGATATTATATTTGATTGAATAAATGAATGATTTTGTTATGGTTTTATTTACTGCGTTATATAAATGTTAACATAATAAAATTCCTTAGAATAGTGATACAAATTATATAGTTTCAAGTATGTGACTTGAACATGAGATTATATAATTACAATTAGTATCATTGTTCTTAAATGTCCCTAGTCGAGTATCATTGTTGATGGGACAACAATGATGCATTAAGACTAGTATGTGGATTGACTGATGACCAAATCTCATTGGTCATAAATATATGAGATATTAAGTCAATGCATAGGTACATGTTAGAGAACGATGTACTAAACAGACCCACCATGAGAATTCTATGTGGAGCATTATGCGAAGTGTCATTAATAATTCTCATAGTGACAATGATGTAATGGTCCTCCAACCTGAAATCACTATATTTCTACACGAGAATTTATGTACTTTGATATCATCAAATGTCACCTTTAATAGGGTGGACTATAAAGGTGATTATTGGGTACATCATGAATCGTGTGAGGAATATGAGTGATCTAGATGGAATTTAACCATCCTATATATTAGGGGTGATATCCATAGGCCTCTTGATTGAGTATGACTATAAAATGCATGGCCATGCTCAAATAGTGATTTGTTTCATATAGTCTACTCATTGATTAAGAAAAACTCAGATTAAATTATGAAGAGTATGACACATTCCATGACTCGAGTTTAATCTAGGATATTAAGGTTAAAAGGATTAAATTGCATTGAAACATTGGTCACGAAAAGGTTGCGTCGAATCATCGATCTTATTATTACTTGGGTAGCAGTGATGCATTACTAGATGTCGCTCACTGTTTATAATTTTATAATATGATTTTAAAATTATTGCCAACGTAATAATAACATATAGGGTCACACACAAAGAACATAATTAAAAGGGAATTAATTTTATTTGTAAATATTTAAATATGTCAATATGATTAATAGAATTTAAATTACGAATTTAAATTAATAGGATAATTTAAGTTCTCTTCACTGCAGATCGTGCGACGATTCGCGGGGCGTTCTTGTGGATACCGTAGAGGCGCGATTCTGTTGGATTGCGTAAGGGATTCGAAGCCGTTTCAGAACTCTTTCATAATCGGTATTGTGACATCCCAGATTTTTAGAAATTATAAATGAGAATTTTATAAATAAAAGTATTATTTATGAGATATGTTGGGTGTGAGTATGTGTATGTCATATATTGTAGAATATGTGAATTGATGTGAAGATAATGTTATATATTAATTTTAATATATATAGATATTTAATTGAATTATTTATTGAGTTAAATAAATAAATTTTGTTTTGATTATAGAGTAATGTAATTATAGAGTAATATATTACTAGTATTGTATATTATATGTATATACTACAAGTTAGTATGTTAGTTTTAGAAAACAAACCAAAGAAAGAAGAAGAGAGTTAGAGAGAGTTGTAGGAGAAGAAGAAGAGGAAGAAAAAGAAGAAGAAGGGAAAGCTTTGAGAAGACAAAACAAGCCCCATCATCATCATCTCCATCTCTCTCTTAAATTCATACTAATAAAGTTATAATCTAAATTTCTTATTTTAATTATATTTTTATGTTCTTCATAATATAGATAATTGTTATGTAGAAGTTGTATTGAGAAATTGAGAGAGATAGAGAGAAATAGAGGAATTGAGATGAGCTAGAAGAAGAAGAAGAATAAGAAGAAGAAAAGAAAAAAAAAAGCTAGAAGAAGGTAACTTCTAAACTCTTATTTAATCCTTAATTTTTTTTGGTAGATTTATGTTCTAGGGTAGTAGATCATGCTTAATCTATTTGTATTGGTTTAATCTTGGATTATCAAGAATCAAACAAGAGGATTCAAGAAAGAAAATGAAATGGAAAGAAAATTTGAAGAACAAAATTCGTAGGTTTTTAGTAATTGTGGACATATCTTGTGAAATTCATACCTCTTTGGGTATAATGAGTTAGAAAGTGAGCCTTATATCAAATCGAAGATATGGAAGTAAGCTATATTCTGAAAGTGGAATCACATGAAAACTCTTTGTAAATTTCTTGCAATGTCTATTTTAGTAAGGCTGGTCCGAAAGGAAAATAATCTGTCCAGAAAATCAAAACTGTTACGGTTTCTGACTTTGAAAAATTCATATAATTTCGTGTGTTTTGAATCTAAAGAAACTTAAAATTGTAAAGTTGTAGATATGGAAGTTTACTAGCTAGACTCGCGAGATTGAGCCATTTTATGGACCGGATCATGTCCGAAATAAATTGTTTAGTAAGGATGTCCAGAAAATGAAATTTTCTAGACTAGTTGATGAATTATAGAATCTGGTTTAGATGGATAAGGGTCTTCCTTTAAGGCCTGGATGAGGTTGTAGTACACTGAGTAAGGGTTAATTCTATATAAGAAGGAACAAAAACGGACATGTAACGAACGAGTTACGTGAAAAACGAAAACAACGTTTTGTTAAAGAAATTGTGAAGATGGGTTTTATAATTCTGTTTGAATTAAGATTTTGGGTGATGATATATTTTGATGATTAAAAATATGTTTTGACATATGTAATGAGTATAGATATGTGTTATCATATTCTATGCATAATTAACCATTTAAGATCAAGAATTGAGATAAGTTAATGTGCGCACATAATGTGCTCGATAAAATGCCTAAGAGTAATAGTGTTTTCTAAACTTTGTATATACAAAGTGTCTAACTAATGGCTAATATTGGATATCTAAGTATGAAAAGATGATAATACAAGAATAATAATGGAAAGAAATCGAAAAGGGTAATTTTTGATTTATGAATGAAAATTAAACATGTAAACAATGTGTTGAATATGCATTTTTGAAACCAAAGTGGTATAATAAAATGGTGTGATATACGCACATTAAACTACAAGTGTGATAGTCTAGCATGTGTGGTGATGAAAATGAAAAATAAAATCGAGTTGCATATAAAATAGTTAGATGTCTATAAAGACATTATAAAGGATAATAAGATAAAGTAAGGTCTTAGAATAAATTTGACCATGAGATTGAGTATTGATTTTATTTATTATCAATCTCACATACAAGGTAGGTTGTGCAAGGATCACGAGGGTATTAGCGTGTTGGTAAAAGCGCAGGGTAAAAGGCAAGTCATTCAGTTCCTTTTGCTATGTGAACTTGATGATGATCTCGCTTTAAAATTTTAGTGTATGATGTATTATATATGTCAAAAGTATGAAATATGAAAGTCAATCTATGACTATGATGATTGAACTATGAATGTTGATTGAGTAAGGAACTCAATCTTTATAGTTGTTATGTGAACTACAACATGTATGCTATGTTTGTTTATGATTATTCTTGTATGTTGAGCATGTTATTATGTGTTACATGATGATGCATGAAAACCATTAGATTTTGGCCGAAATTTAGATCATTCTTGCAAATAACCATTTTTGCAGATTCAAGAATTGAAGGTAACGCTATGTGCTACTTGATTGTTATGGATCAAAAGTGATATATGAAGATTTAATATCCTAGCTAAGTTGTTATTCTTTTAAACTATGTCTAATGTTTCGGTAAATGTATTAATGTTGTAATTATAATATTATTTTGCGAATGTAAACTATTGTAATATTAAAATGATTCTGAGATATTTAGATGTAAAGGTTGAAGGTTTTGGGAACGAGGATAGTTTGTAAAAGAAAATTTTAATTATTCCGCAAATTTCAATGGTTGTATTATCGTTTAATGATGTAAAATTAGAGGTTGAATGTATTATTAACGACTGAAGTTGAGAATTAAATTGTATGAATTTTGGGGTCGTTAAAGGTATAATATCTAAACCACTGAATTAATTTCTGTTTCACATGGATCTTGTTTTTGGGTTTCGAAAATTGCTTTGATTATTTTATATTTTCGCTATATTTTTGTCTTTGAAGCCCTACAAGGTCTTTGTTATTGCTACTGCCATCGCTTGCTTTAACTCCTCCTTAGGACTCGTGAGCCCCCCGTGATGCCCGCCCAAGATCTTGTAAGATCTCGATCTCGACATATAGCTCTCACACAGTCAGCCGGAGCATGAACAACTGGATGACTCGATGACTGTGAAGACTGGGTAGCAGAGCTTCTTGAGCCACTGAAGGATGGGCGTCGTCGTTGTCCTTGACCTTTAATGTAATTCTTCTTCACAATAGACGCCCTCTCCCAAAACTCTTGATCAATTGGCGGACGTGGAGTGCCTTCAGGATAACGCTCATTCAATAAACGATTATAAGTATCATGTCATCATGTTAACAATTAAATAGTTAAAAATAAATTCTGTAAGCATTGATAAACAAGATCAAGTTGTTAAAAATTATTACCGCTATCTGGATAGCATCAGGCAGACCATCACGGGTGGCCACGTACACATCCAGCCAATGGATAGGCTGACCTTGAGACTGAAACTCCTATTATAAGACCCCGAATTTTATGAAATGAAAGTATTCAATTGTCTTATAATTGTTATTTTATTTAGTAAATGGTTAAATTGATAAAGGTTAAATTTAAGGGTGATATTTGAAAATTTTGCAAAGAAAGCAAGTTAATATAAAATATTTGTTGTGTCGGGGAATATTCGATTGGTCAGGGAATATTCGTTTTAAAATGGATATTCGTAAGACGGCATAATCATTGATGAACCCCACAACGGAAGTATTGTCGTATTTAGAAAACGACAGCATTATCTTTTTATAAATAACGGTGAAAGTGTTACCGAATAAAAAGCGTTGAACTACCCTAGTAGTAAAAAATACAAGAATGTCTGGCGTGGTTGCATAGTAGCACACGATATTGATTATTGATGCTTACGTAAGAAGTCACTTTGTTATACTCAATTATTGTTGCATCATATCTCTCATATTATTGATTTAATTATTGTCACAGTATCATCTGCATAATATTTATTATTATTAAATCAATAATTGAGACGACAAAGTTATTTATATTATTATTTGAATTATTGACAATGTCTAGAAGTTCTGTCAAGGAGAAGTTTGGTAACCTAATTGCGCGCCAATAAGGAGAAATCCTTATCAGAAAGCCCCCTCTTTCCTGGAAACGACCTATTCGTTAAATATTATGAGTTATAATATTAATGATTAATAAGTTCGTGTTGATTAAAGATGAAATAGATTATTCCATTGTGTGGAAATTATTAGTGTTAGTAAAAATTGACATTTATTTCGATAATAATTGATGTCTGGAGGTTATATTGACCAATCGGGTAATTAACCGGATAAATGAGCAATTAATTGCTATTGATTCACATGATTATAACTATTTGTTCACAAGTGTGTACTATTGATTCACATTCATTTACTATTAGGGGAGTTGGTGCAAGATTGATAATACTTGCATGACTAAGTTAAAAATAGAGGTATAGATGTAGGTACTATACTGTAATTATTTTTTTTACATGTTTAGAACTATTGAGTCACATGATTTACTATTAATTCACATGATTTACTATTAGGGGAGGTGGTGCAAGTTTGATAATACTTGCAGGACTAAATTAATAATGAAGGAAAACATGAATGTATTATACTATAATATTTTGAGCCCCAAAACGTGCAATTATCCAAACTATATTTTCCTATAAATAGAAGCTCATTCTTCCTTCATTTCTCACCAATTCACTAAAGCTATAGAGCAATTATTATAGAGAAAAATTATAGAGAGAAAGAAGAAGAGATGTCTGGTACCTCTCTATTCTAGTATCTAGTTTTATTCTAAGGCAAGGGTATTATTTCTTTCATATTCATGAAGAGAGCTTATGTTATTCCATTCTTTATTATTATGTTGGAATAACTTTGTTTATCTGCATCTGCATACACGGTGAAATTCTTCATTATTCCATTCTTTATTATTATGTTGGAATAACTTTTATCATCACAAGTACGCGTGATACATGGTGAAATTCTTACATTATTCCATTCTTTATTATTCTATTGGAATATCCTGTTTGTGCGGATTACGCATGACCTGGTTCCATTCTTTATTATTATGTTGGAATATAATGTATGTGTGTATTACGCATGACCTAGTTCCGTTCTTTATTATTCTGTTGGAATAACCTGTTTGTGCGGTCTATCGCATGCCTGGTAAATTCTTGTGTTATTCCATTCTTTATTATTCTGTTGGAATACCCTATCTGTGTGGATTACGCATGACCTGGTTCCATTCTTTATTATTACATTTGGAATATCACAATCATCTCGGATTCGCATGACTGGTTCCATTCTTTATTATTCTGTTGGAATAACCTATCTATGTGGATTATCGCATGCATGGTGAATGATCCTTTGTATTCATTCTTTATTAAATTGTAGAAATGATTTGTCTACATGGATTACCGCATGGCGGGTGAAAATCCATTTGCGCTTTAAGATATTCTATTATACTTTCGTATGAGATATCATTTCTTTTGTACTCGTCATGAAATATCATTTTCTTTGGTATTTTTCTTTTACGAATTACTATTCATGGGTTACTATTCACCCAATTACTATTCACTCTAGTATTATTCACTCGGGTATTCGGGGCACTTTTCGTGCCGGAGTACTATTCACGAGTTACTATTCACGTGTTACTATTCACCCAATTACTATTCACTCTAATATCATTCACTCGAGTATTCGGGACACTTTTCATGTCGGGGTACTATTCATAGAGTACTATTCCCAAAGTACTATTCACGGGGTACTATTCACCCGAAAAATATATTTCTTTTCTGTCCAAATTATTTTTGGTACATGAATATTATTCTTGAATTTTACCCCACAAAGCAGTATCATGTGTCAATTTGGACGTTATTGAATTTTGGAAAAATTAAATTATAAATCTTTAAATCTTATCCTTGAACTTGTTTTATTGAATTATTATGTCATTGTCATCATCTTCATGTTTATATTGTGATGAAAGTCATCTTTGGCTTACGTGCATAGATGGACTTGGTATAATTATGATCGGGGATTATTCGGTATAATCATGACCGTAATGTAACGAATGATGTGATAAAAGTACTCATTGGCCCATAGTGCATTGATGGATAGTTATTGATATGATTATAAACAGGGATTATTCGGTATAATCATGACCATTGATGATTACATGAATATCCTTGGCCGTAGTGTAGGGATGATTCGATGATTTGATTTTATTTATTAAGTTGAGTCTCAGCGATAAAGTTGATGAAAAATATTTTAAATCATAGAAGATAGTAGATTTTATGCTCTACTTGACTCTTCTAATGGATTGCTTATTTCTGCTGCAGTTGTTGATCTAAAACTTGTTGTCTATTGTATTCTATCAGTTGTTATACTGTTGAAGGCTAAGGATAATTTATTCTGCATTATCTTAGTCATAATATTTTTTATTGGGCTAGTTGAGCTCACCCTTTCTTTCATTGTTCTCTTCATGAAATGAGAATATATCTGGGACGAGTCGGGGAATGGAGTGATGGTCCAAGATAAATGGCTTTAGTAGTCCTCACTATTCTACGGAATAATGTGATAATAATTGTAATGAGGACACCATTGAGTGTGGATATTGTCTATATGACAATATTCTTGTTTAAACTCTCAACTATGTTTTGTCGTATTTCGCACGACTGTTGTATAATTAAGTTGTATTTGAATTTATGTACCATGTATCTGGCAACTCAAGATGGGTGATGTATACCGCTTTTTGGGGCGTCACAACTTGGTATCAAAGCTTAGGATATGATCCTGGCTGAGGTGTGAGACTAGAACTAGGAGGGGAGAGACGGGTAATTCCTTTGCTAGTATGACCTACCTAAGTTTATTTGTTATTTAATTGGTTGGTCAAAGTATAGGGATAATATGTGGCATGTCAATTAACCCGTGTTTTGAAAATATATTCTAGAATGATATCTGAAATATAGGAGATGAGCAATATGATATATAGGAAATAATCGGGAAGATACAATCCAAAAAGAAAGCAAGGTATTCTCATCTCTTTCGAACTACCAGGTATGTAAATTTCGGGGGCGAAATTTCATAAGGAGGGGAGATTGTAAGACCCCGAATTTTATGAAATGAAAGTATTCAATTGTCTTATAATTGTTATTTTATTTAGTAAATGGTTAAATTGATAAAGTTTAAATTTAAGGGTGATATTTGAAAATTTTGCAAAGAAAGTAAGTTAATATAAAATATTTGTTGTGTCGGGGAATATTCGATTGGTCAGGGAATATTCGTTTTAAAAGGGATATTCGTACGACGACATAATCATTGATGAACCCCCAAAACGAAAGTATTGTCGTATTTAGAAAGCGATAATATTATCTTTTTATAAATAACGGTGAAAGTGTTACCGTTAAAACCGTTGAACTACCCGGTAGTAAAAGTACAGTAATAGGCGTGGTTGCATAGTAGCATACGGTATTGATTATTGATGCTTACGTAAGAAGTCACTCGGTTATACTCAATTATTGCTGCATCATATCTCTCATATTATTGATTCAATTATTGTCACAGTATCATCTACATAATATTTATTATTATTAAATCAATAATTGAGACGACAAAGTTATTTATATTATTATTTGCAATATTGACAATGTCTAGAAGTTCTGTCAAGGAGAGGTTTGGTCACCTAATTGTGCGCCAATAAGGAGAAATCCTTATCGGAAAGCCCCCTCTTTCCTGGGAAAGACCTGGTTGTTAAATATTATGAGTTATAATATTAATGATGAATAAGTTCGTGTTGATTAAAGATGAAATTGATAATTCCATTGTGTGGGAATTATTAGTGTTAGTGAAAATCGACAATTTATTTTGATAATAATTGATATCTGGAGGTTATATTGACCAATCGGGTAATTAACCGGATAAATGAGCAATTAATTGCTATTGATTCACATGATTATAACTATTTATTCACATGTGTGTACTATTGATTCACATTCATTTACTATTAGGGGAGTTGGTGCAAGATTGATAATACTTGCATGACTAAGTTAAAAATAGAGGTATTGATGGAGGTACTATACTGTAATTATTTTTTTCACATGTTTAGAACTATTGAGTCACATGATTTACTATTAATTCACATGATTTACTATTAGGGGAGGTGGTGCAAGTTTGATAATACTTGCAGGACTAAATTAATAATGAAGGAAAAGATGAATGTATTATACTGTAATATTTCGAGCCCCAAAATGTACAATTATCGAAACTATATTTTCCTATAAATAGAAGCTCATTCTTCCTTCATTTCTCACCAATTCACTAAAGCTATAGAGTAATTATTATAAAGAGAAATTATAGAGAGAAAGAAGAAGAGAAGTTTGTTACCTCTCTATTCTAGTATCCAGTTTTATTCTAAGGTAAGGGGTATTATTTCTTTCGTATTCATGAACAGAGCTTATGTTATTCCATTCTTTATTATTATGTTGGAATAACATGTCTATGCGAAGTACCGCATACATGGTGAAATTCTTACATTATTCCATTCTTTATTATTATGTTGGAATAACTTTGTCATCTAATCACCGCATATATATGGTGAAATTTTTTCTCATTATTCCATTCTTTATTATTACATTGGAATATCCTGTTTGTGCGGATTCTGCATGACACAGTTCCATTCTTTATTATTACATTGGAATATCACATGCGTGCGCATTATTACGCGTGTCTAGTTCCGTTCTTAGTTATTCTATTGGAATAACTTTGTTTGTCTGATCTATCGCATGCTTGTTGAATTCTCTATTTTTTTTTCATTCTTTATTATTCTGTTGGAATACCCTGTCTGTGCGGATTACGCATGACCTGGTTCCATTCTTTATTATTCTCTTGGAATATCCAGTCTGTGCGGATTACGCATGACCTGGTTCCATTCTTTATTATTCTGTTGGAATAACCTGCCTATGTGGATTACTGCATGCATGGTGAATGATCCTTCGTATTCATTCTTTATTAAATTGTGAAAATTATTTGTCTACGTGGATTACCACATGGCGGGTAAAAATCCATTTGCAGTTTCGTATATTCTATTATACTCGTATGAGATATCATTTCGTTTGTACTCTTCATGAAATATCATTTTCTTTGGTATTTTTTCTTTTACGAGTTACTATTCACCCGATTACTATTCACTCGGGTATTCGGGGCACTTTTCGTGCCAGAGTACTATTCACGAGTTATTATTCACGAGTTACTATTCATGAGTTACTGTTCACCCGATTACTATTCACTCTAATATCATTCACTTGGATATTTGGGACACTTTTCTTGTAGGGGTACTATTCACGGGGTACTATTCCCGAAGTACTATTCACGGGGTACTATTCACCCAAAAAATATATTTCTTTTCTGTCCAAATTATTTTTGGTACATTAATATTATTCTTGAATTTTACCCCACAAAGCAGTATCATGTGACAATTTGGACGTTATTGAATTTTGGGTAAATTAAATTATAAATCTTTAAAATTTATCCTTGAACTTGTTTTATTGAATTATTATGTCATTGTCATCATCCTCATCATCTTTGGCTTACGTGCATAGATGGACTTGGTATGATTATGACCAGGGATTATTCAGTATAAACATGACCGTAATGTAACAAATTATGTGATAAAAGTCCTCATTGGCCCGTAGTGCATTGATGGACAGTTATTGATATGATTATAAACAGGGATTATTCGGTATAATCATGACCATTGCTGATTACATGAATATCCTTGGTCGTAGTGCAGGGATGATTCGATGATTTAATTTTATTTATTAAGCTGAGTCTCAGGGATAAAGTTGATGAAAAACTTTTTAAATCATAGAAGATAGTAGATTTTATGCTCTACTTGACTCTTCTAATGGATTGTTTATTTTCCCTGCAGTTGTTGATCTAAAACTTGTTGTCTATTGTATTCTATCAGTTGTTATATTGTTGAAGGCTAAGGATAATTTATTCTGCATTATCTTAGTCATAATATTTCTTACTAGGCTAGTTGAGCTCACCCTTTCTTTCATTGTTCTCTTCAGGAAATGAGAATATTGCTAGGACGAGTCGGGGAATGGAGTGATGGTCCAGGATAAATGGCTTTAGTAGTCCTCACTATTCTACGGAATAATGTGATAATAATTGTAATGAGGACACCATTGAGTGTGGATATTGTCTAAATGAAAATATTCTTGTTTAAACTCTCAGCTATGTTTTGTCGTATTTTACACGACTGTTGTATAATTAAGTTGTATTAGAATTTATGTACCAAGTATCTGGCAACTCAAAACAGGTATACATCACCCATCTTGGGTCGCCAGATACAAGGTACTGAATACAAATACAACTTAATTATACAACAGTCGTGTAAAATATGACAAAACATTGGCTGTGAGTTTTAATACAAATATTATCATCTAGACAATATCCACACTCAATGGAGTCCTCATTACATTTATTATCACACTATTTCACAAAATAGTGAGGACTACTAATGCACCATCTAGGACCATCACTGCTTCCCGACTAGTCCCAAATACGCTCTCATTTCCAAGAGAATAAAGAAAGAAAGGGTGAGCTTAACTAGTCCAGTAAGAAATATTATGACTAAGATAATGAAGAATAAATTATCAATAGCCTTCAATAGTATAACAACTGATAGAATATAATAGACAACAAGTTTTATATCAAAAACTACAGCGGAATAAGCAATCCATTAGAAGAGTCAAGTAAAGTATAAAAGCTACTGTCTTCTATGATTTAAAAGTTTTTCATCAACTTTATCACGAGACTCAAATTAATAAATAAAATCGAATCATCCTCGCTCCACGGCCAAGGATATTCATATAATCATCAATGGTCATGACTATTCGAATAATCCTCGTCATAATCATACCAACAACTCGTCCACCAATGAACTACAGGCCAATGAGGACTTTTACCACATCATTCGTTATATTACTAGTCATGATTATACCGAATAATCCTCGGTCATAATCATACCAAGTCCATCTATGCACGTAAGCCAAAGATGACTTTCAACATAATATAAGCATGAGGATGATGACAATTCAATAAAACAGGTTCAAGAATATATTTTAAAGATTTATAAGTTAATTTATCCTGAACTCAATAACATCCAAATTGTCAACATGATACTGCTTTGTGCAGTAAAATTCAAGAATACTCAGAAGAATATTTCCATGAAAAGATACTGGATGAAGCGCAAATACCAAGGATATTCCACTAATTTCATGGAGTATAGAAGCCAAAGCTTTAACCAACTAAGAATAATATAATATATGAAACTGTAAATGGATTTTCACCCACCATGCAGTAATCCACGTATATAGGTCATTTCCACAATTTAATAAGGAATGAATACACAGGATAATTCACCATGCATGTGGTAATCCACATAGACAGGTTATTCCAACAGAATAATAAAGAATGGAATAACAGAAGGATTCACCATACGCGTGCGATAGATCGCACCGACAAAGTTATTCCCAACGTAATAATAAATAATGGAACCAGTCCCAAATAGCATAAACGCATGCATGGATATATTCCGGCTGAATAATAAATAATGGAACCAGTCCGACATAAACGCATTGCATGTGATATTCTCGACGGTAATAATAAAGAACGGAATATTAGAAGAATTTCACCATGTATGCGGTACTTCTCATAAACAGGTTATTCCAACATAAAAATAAGAATGGAATAACAGAAGAATTTCACCAAGTATAGGGTATTCCGCGTATACAGGTTATTCCAACAGAATAATAAAGAATGTAATAACAGAAGTTCTCTTCATAAATAAGAAAGAAAGAATACCCCTTATAAGTACAACAAATAATATTTCCTATCTTAGAAAAACTGAATACTGAAGTAGTGAAGTAGTAGAATACTTTTCCTCTTCTATAGTTTCTCTCTCTAGAGTTTTAGTGAATTCGTAAAAAATAATGAAGGAATGAGCTTCTATTTATAGGAGAATGGACTGAATAGTAACTAATTCATGAACGGTCCAGATTGATTTACTTTTAAACGGACAGTCCATATTGGTTTACTATTAAAACTTTAAACCAGCGATCCATATTGATTTACTATTATACTTTCTACCAGCGGTCCATATTGATTTACTATTATATCTTCAACCAACGGTCTGAAAAATTAGCACATCTCCTCTTGGAATAATATTGTACCCCAAAAATGATTTGGACCGAACAGAAATATATCTTACGGGTGAATAGTACCCCATGAATAGTAACTCATGAATAGTAACTAGTGAATACTAACTCATGAATAGTAATTCATGAATAGTAACTCGTGAATAGTACTCCGACACGAAAAGTGTCCTGAATACCCAATTGAATAATATAACCTCCAGACATCAATTATACTAACACAAATAAGTCCAACACAATGGAACTATAAAATTCATCTTTAATCAACATGAACCTATTCATCATTAATATTATAATTCACAATATTTAACAATCAGGTCGTTCCCAGGAAAGAGGGGGCTTTCCGATAAGGATTTCTCCTTATTGGCGCGCAATTAGGTGACCAAAACTCTCCTCGATGTAACTTCTGTACATTGTCAATATTGCAAATAATAATATGAATAACTTTGTCGTCTCAATTATTGATTTAATAATATATCATATTATGTAGATGATAATCTTTGTAACAATAATTGAATCAATAATATGAGAGATATGATGCACAAATTAATTACTATAGCAATAATTGAGTATAACCGAGTGACTTCTCACGTAAGCATCAATAATCAATACCGCAGTGCTACTATGCAACCACGCATATTATCGTATTTCTTTACTAATTTGGGTAGTTCAACAGCTTTTAACGGTAACACCTCATTAGTTATTTTTATAAAAATAATTTTTTCATTTTCTAACTACGACAATACTTCCGTTGTGGGGTCCACCTATGATTGTGCCGTCGTACGAATATTCCCTGTTAAAACGAATATTTCCCGACCAATTGAATATTATATAACCACTTGCTTACTTTGCAAAATTTGTAAATATTACCCACAACTATAACATTATATCAAATCCACACCATAATAGTCAAAAATATATTTCGAGAAAATTATTCTTTATTCATAAAAGTTGGGGTCTTACAACCTCCCCTTCTTATGAAATTTCGTCCTCAAAATTAGGGTACATTCATGGTATGTCGAAGAGATGAGGATACCTTGACTTCATCTCAAATTCTAACTCCCAAGTCATTTCCTCCACATCGTGGTTTCTCCACAAAACTTTTACTTGAGGTATAACTTTGGAGCGTAGAACATGATCCTTCTTATCAAAGATTTTAATAGGCAACTCTTCATACGTTAAATCTTCCTCTATCTCGTCTGGTTCTAACTCAATAATGTTGTTCGGGTCTTTCACATATTTACGTAACATAGATATGTGAAAAACATTATGAACACGAGACATACTTGGCGATAAGGCGAGTCTATAAGCCACAGTTCCTACTCGTTCGAGAATTAAAAATGGGCCAATGAATTGAGGATTGAGCTTTCCTCTCTTTCCAAATCTCGTAACTCCTTTCCATGGAGCAACACGTAACAACACATGATCTCCAATATCGAATTCTACGTCCTTTCGATGAAGATCAACATAACTCTTTTGTCGATCTTGTGAAGTTTTTATACGTTGTCGGATCGTTTGAATCTTTTCTGTAGTCATACGTACCAACTCCGGTCCCAACAACGTTGTTTCACCCACCTCATCCCAGCATACTGGAGAACGACAATTTCTCCCAAACAACGTCTCAAATGGAGTCATGCCAATACTTGCTTGATAACTGTTGTTGTAGGAAAACTCCACCAACGGTAAGAACTTGTTCCAACTTCCTTTGAAGTCAAAGACACAGAGTCTTAATAAATCTTCAAGAGTTTGAATAGTCCTCTCCGACTGCCCGTCCGTCTGAGGATGATATCTTAGAAACTAAATCAGAAATCCGTACTCCATAGCTTTCAAAGAACTAACCCAAAATCGTGAAATGAATCTTGGGTCTCGATCGAAACTATGGATACCGCATACCATCACCATCTTACAATCTCATTTATGTACATACTAGCAAGACGCTCAAGTGTATAAGTTTCTCAGATCGGTAAAAATGAGCGTACTTGGTCAATCTATCAACAATGACCCAAATTGCATCTATGCCTTGAGAAACCTTCTAAGACCAAGAATTGAAATCCATGGTAATGTGCTCCCACTTCAATTCTAGAATTTTAAGTGGTTGCAATGGACCTTTTGGTACTTGATGCTCTGCCTTGACTCGCTGACAAGTTAAACACCTTGAGATAAACTCCGCTATCTCTATCTTCATATTGCTCCACCAAAATGTATGTCAAGATCATGATACATTTTGGTACTCCTGTGATGGATTGAAAATGGTGTGTTGTGCGCCCATCATAATTTTATACTTTAAATCGTGGTCGTTAGGAACACAAAGTCCTGAGTTGACTCGAAGTATTCCTTCTTCATTGATTCTTGCTTCCGGAATAGCACCTTCTTGCACTTTCTTCCTCATACGTATCAGCTCCAGGTCTGTAGCTTTAGCAGCTTTAACTTTATCGATTAAAGTCGATTCTACTCGTATATTCACCATCATCACATGGGTCCCTGAAGTCTTTAACTTTATCTCCATCCTTTGTAAGTCATACAAAATGGGCCTTTGTGTTGACAATATTGCACTCGTACCCGCATATGATCTTCTACTCAATGCGTCAGCTACTACGTTCGCTTTACTAGGATGGTATTGAATGGTATGATCATAATCTTTCAATAGTTCAAGCCAGCGTCGTTGCCACATGTTGAGTTCCTTTTGGGTGAAGAAATATTTGAGGCTTTTATGATCCGTATAGATCTCCACCTTCTCTCCATATAGGTAATGCCTCCAAATCTTGAGCGCGAAGAAAACAGCTGCCAACTCTAGATCATGAGTAGGATAATTCCTCTCATATTCTTTGAGTTGTTGAGAGGCATATGCTATGACTTTCCCATGTTGCATGAGAACACATCCTAGCCCTTTGCCCGAAGCATCACTGTAGATGACAAATCCCTCCGAGCGGATGGTATTGTCGTAACAGTGCTAAAATGAGTCTTCCTTGAGTTCCCGAAAACTCTTCTCACATTCCTCGCTCCAATCAACTTTGTATCTTTTCGAATCACCGAGTTAATGGAGTAGCGATTCGAGAAAATCCTTCCACGAATCTCGATAATAACCAATTGGCTTTAGAAAGCTACGTGCTTCTATCACTAACTTTGGTTGCTCCCACTTTGAATTGCTTCAATCTTCATTGGTCAACAGATATTCCATGATTTGATATCACATGCCCAAGGAATTCAACTTCCTCAAGCCAGAATTCACATTTTTTCAACTTGGCATAAAGCTTGTTTTCACGAAGCTTTTGGAGTATCAGCCTCAAGTGTTGCTCATGATCTTCATAGCTTTTGGAATATATGAGAATGTCATCAATAAAGACAACCATAGAGTGATCCAAATATTCCTTAAATACTCGGTTCATCATATCCATGAAGGCAGCAGGAGCATTAGTTAATCCAAAAGACATGACCAAGAATTCATAATGCCCGTACCGAGTTCTGAAGGCAGTCTTTGGAATATTATCAGTTTTAACCTTCAGTTGATGATATCCAGAACGAAGATCAATCTTTGAAAAGAATTGTGCTCCTGGCAACTGGTCAAACGGGTCATCAATGCGAGGTAACGGATACCTATTCTTGATGGTGACATGGTTCAATTCTCAGTAGTCAATACAAAGTCGTATACTCCCATCTTTCTTCTTCACGAATAGTACAGGAGCACCCCAAGGAGACGTACTAAGATGAATGAAACCAATGTCTAACAATTCCTGCAATTGGGTCTTTAACTCCTGAAGTTCAATAGGACCCATTCGATATGGGGCTTTGGAAATGGGTTTTATACCAAGTTCAAGGTCGATACAAAATTCAATTTCACGCCCTAGGGGTAGACCAGGACGTTCTTCAGGGAATACGTTAGGAAATTTATTAACAATAGAAATATCATTCAAAACTGACGTATTTTTGTTTAAATCTGTGACATAAGCTAAGAAAGCTTGACATTCGTTTTTCAATAAACGAATAGCTTTATGGCATGAAATGACCGTGATTGATTTTAATGGTTTGGTCGCTTGAATTCGCATAATAGGTTGATTAGGAATATGAAACTAACAACCTTACGAAAATAATCAATTTTTGCATGATGAGTAGTTAACCAATCAATCCCTAGAATTACCTCAAACGCAAGTATTTTTAAAGAAATAAGATCGACAGGTAATGTGCGATTACCGATTTGAATCAAACAAGACTTATAAACCGTGGATGTAATGAAGGTTTCTCCCAACGGAGTTTCAACCGATAAGTCAAAGTCCAATTTCTCCGGAGTCAAATTTAAACGTTGAGCGCAAGTAGGAGAAATAAAAGAATGGGTAGAGCCGGTATCAAATAAGGTATATACTTCACTAGAGTTTATGATAAGTTTACCCGTGATGACCTTATTCGGGTTCCTTGCTTTCTGGGAGGTTACAACAAACATTCTCCCTTGAACTATTGGTTTTGTCTTGTCTGGGACAGACTTTGATGCCTCCATCCCAGCTGGGCTTGACTTTGGTGCACGACAAAATCGGACTAGGTGACCTTCTCTTCCACAATTGTAACATGCTTTGGACTGTTGCGTACAGTTTGGACTGATGTGTCCCTCCCCTCCGCATTTGTAACATACGACCGGCAGTTATTCTCCTTCCTTAACAACAAGTGTTGGTGCTGACGTCCTTCCATCATTACTAAGTCTCCTCTTTTTGAAACTCCCACTTTTATTATCTTGACCATGATTACCACCGAAGTGGTTACCATTTCTGGCATGTTGATTCCCTCCACGTTTTTTGTCACCGCTTCGATGACTGTTACCACTGGTATTTTCATTCTGTCGGCTGCTTTCTCTTAGTTGTGTTGACCCGTTATCGCACTCTAATAACTGAGCCCTATTTACAACATCTGAATACAAACACAGTTTATGAGAAATAAGATATTGACGTATCTCCGATTTCAAACCTCTTAAAAATATTCGCGTCATTCGCTCCTCATTATCAACCAAATATGATGCAAACCGGGATAACTCCATAAATTTAGCCTCGTATTGCGACACGGTCATATTGTTTTGCTCCAACTTGATAAACTCCACCTCCTTCATGTGACGAATACTTTCGGGAAAGTATTTGTCGTTGAACAGCTCTTGGAACTTCTCCCAAGACATCTTGAGTGCATCAGGCTGGGTACGCTTTACAGATTCCCACCAGTAATCTGCCTCCCCTCGCAACATAAAGGTGGCAAAAGGA
The DNA here is from genome assembly GCA_020205605.1 of Panax ginseng. Classification (NCBI taxonomy): domain Eukaryota; kingdom Viridiplantae; phylum Streptophyta; class Magnoliopsida; order Apiales; family Araliaceae; genus Panax; species Panax ginseng. The sequence continues at coordinate 94,678,468 of CM035138.1, forward strand.
ACCTTTTGCTCCTCAGAGCATCCCAAGACATCAAATATCTTGGTGATCTGCTTTATCCATGCATCCGCCTTAAGTGGTTTTGGCTCTCCAATAAACTCCGGTGGTCCCAGCTCCTTGAACTGTTTAGCGGTGACCGTCCAAGAGTTTTCAGTGTTTCCACCTATATTTTGGACAGGAGTTTCTCTTGCCTGATGTTGTACGAATTACAGAAAGCTCTTAAACATTCCATCATTCGCCATTTGGTCGGTGTTGTTGTTCACCTGAGGATTATTGTCTTCCTGTTGCACATTATCCTGAGTATTAATCTGTGGTGACTCCACGATCTCATGTGCTTCATTGTTTATCTCAACATTTTCGGATGCCATTTTTCAAACTGCCACAAAACAAGGATTAATTAATATATCTATCACATATTATCCCTATTCTTTGACCAACCAGTTAAATACCAAATAAACTTAGGTAGGTCATACTAGTGAAGGAATTTCCCGTCTCTCCCCTCCTAGTTCTTATCTCACATCTTAGCCAGGGATCATATCTCTAAGCTTTGATACCAACTGTGATGCCCCCAAAACAGGTATACATCACCCATCTTGGGTCGCTAGATACAAGGTACTGAATACAAATACAACTTAATTATACAACAATGCGTGTAAAATACTACAAAACATAAGGTTGTGAGTTTTAATACAAATATTGTCATCTAGACAATATCCACACTCAATGGAGTCCTCATTACATTTATTATCACACTATTTCACAGAATAGTGAGGACTACTAATGCACCATCTAGGACCATCACTCTGTTCCCCGACTAGTCCCAGCTACGTTCTCATTTCCTGAAGAGAACACTGAAAGAAAGGGTGAGCTGAACTAGCCCAGTAAGAAATATTATGACTATGATAATGCAAAATAAATTATCAATAGCCTTCAATAGTATAATGTAAGACCGCAAATTATTAATAAATGAAATTTAATTTCCTCTATTTATTATTTTAAAATAGTAAGGGTTGATTTGATTAATGTGGTTAGTTATGGGTAAAATGCGCAAATATTTTGAATAAGGAGGTGGTTATAAAATATTCATTGTTGTCGGGGAATATTCGTTTAGTCGTGGAATATTCTTGCTGTCGGGGAATATTCGTACGACGGCGCAGTCTTTTGTGGGCCCCATAACGGAAAGCGATTGGATGAAGAAAACGACAAGTATAAGTTATTTATAAATAATGGCGTAGTTGTTACCGTTAACACTGTTAGAATACCCGATGGTTAAAACACAATAATACGCGTTGTTGCACAGTAGCACACGGTATTGCACCAATTATTGATTCTTACATAACAAGGCACTACTCAATAATTGTTACGATGAATTATTGCTTCGGATTTTATTTTATTGATTCAATAATTGCTTTGCGTTGATATTTTATATTTATTTCAATAATTGTCACTATACAGTATCTTCCATTATCGAAGCAATAATTCATATTATCTAAATAATATTATTAGATAACATTATTGGCAATGTCTAGAAAGTTTTGTCTAAGGTGAGGTTTGGTCACCTAATTGCCGCCAGTGAAGAGAGATCCTTATTGGAAAGCCCCCTCTTTCTTGGGAACGGCCTGGTTGTCAGTACTGTGATTCTATAATATTATTTATGAATAATTAATTATTGATTTATATGATGAGGAAAATATTGATTTTATGTGGATATAGATGGAGAAAATTTTTAAAGTGACAATTGTTGAAAATCGATATTTTATCTTTTCTGATAAAATAATATTTTATTATATTATTATAATATAATAATGATGATATTTTTACAATGAATGTGGGATATATGAGTATATGAGGAGGAAGAGTATTTTTGTTGCAAAAGTTGTTTAACACATATTTTGTGTGTCGGTGGACCCCATTTCTTGACTGAAATTTGATTATAGCCTATAAAATCGCCCGTTTGTGAATTTCGGTCAATTTTTGTTTGGAATTTGGAAAAACTTTCTTCTGCAAAGTTGTAGAGAATTGAATTTCCTATAACAAATCACGAGATTCGAATTTTTTGATAAAAGGGCTATTTATTGTGAATTATTGAAGTTCCGGAGTTCCGAAATAATTAATTTTTGGAAGTTTAAAATACTTTAAATAACAAAAACGTTTTTTTCATTATGGTGTGTTCCACATGTGTGTTGAATGGGCTGATTTCAGATTTTCTAAGGTTGGCGTAGGAATTTAATTTTAATATATTAATATTATATTAAATTTTCTGCTTTGGTGTTCTAAGCATTTTCCTATAAATAGGGTGCTTAGGTTAGAATTGAAAATCACACCAGAAACTACAGATTTCTCTCTCTTTCTCTCTCTATATATCGAGCGTATTTTTGTTAGTATTTTAATACTTTGAGTATTGTTATACGGTGCAAGTTCTTTCAGCACTATATCCAATATTCCAACCAGAAGTACTATTCTAGCTAAGGTAAGGGATGTTATTTTCTTCTCAAATGATATTATTTCTTCAATATCATTATGCTGAAATATTGGTTGGAACTTTTTATCAAATTTGGAACTTTTTCATGTCGGGGTTACTATTCATGAGTTACTATTCACGAGTACTATTCACGAAGCATGATGATGTTTTTTATGAAATTTCTATCTTTTGGTGTCGGAGTTACTATTCACGTATACGGCACTATTCACGTATACGACCCTATTCACGAATACGGCACTATTCACAGAAAAATTAAATTTTTGTTTTTCGTCCAAAATATCTATTATGGATACTAGCTTTGATTGTATCCATGTTTTGATCATTCTTGAATTTTACTCCACTATGATTATTTATGAGGTATTTTTGGACATGAAATAGCTGAAATACGAATCCTTAATATTTATTCTTTTGTTTCACTAGATTCATTTCATTTAAAATATTTTCATCATCCTCCGTCCTAAATGATGATATAATTGAATATCTTTGGCCTGTAGTACAAAGATTAATGATTTCTGATGAATATCTTTGGCCCGTAGTGCAAAGATGAACAGATGTTTAGATGAACATGACCAACTGGTGAATATCTTTGGCCTGTAGTGCAAAGATGAATATTTAATTCCAAATATATATTGATTGATGTTACAGGGATAAAATATCGACGACGAACTTTTAAATTCATATATAGAAGATAGTAGTTTGCATTCTCTACTTAACTCTTCTAATGAATTATTATTTCAACGCAAAAGATTGATTTAAAAGCGGTTTGTCTATTGTATTCTATTAGATTTTTCCCTGTTGAAGACTAACGATAATTTGTTCTATGTTATCTTAGTCATAATGTTCTTTACTGGGCTAGTTGAGCTCACCCTTTTCCTTGTTGTTGCATTTTTCTTCTCAGGAGGCGAGAATGTAGCGAGTACTAGTTGGGGTGTGGAATGATGGTTCTAGAAGTGGTTCTAGTAGTCCTCACTATTCTGTAGAATAATGTATTCATAATTGTAATGAGGACTTATTTGAGTGTGGATATTGTCTAGATGACAATATTTGTATTTAAACTCACAGTTTTTATGTTGTATTAATAAAGTTATAGTTGTTTCTGTACCATGTATTTTGACGACTCAGAATGGGTGTTGTATACCTATTTTGGGGGCATCACGGTTGGTATCAGAGCTTAGGGATATGGTCTCTGGTGGAGATCGGGGAATAGTACTAGGAGGGGGGAGACGAGTAATCCTTCGCTAGTGTGTCATACCTAAGCTTATTTGTTGGTCAGTTGAAGCATATGGTTAATATGTGATGTGATATGATTAATTGTTAATTAACCCTTGTTTTATGGCAGTATTTAAGAATGGCACCTGAGAATATTAATTGGGAGTTAATGAGACCGTGGAAACACCTTTAATCACCACTCAGGGGAGCGTGCAACAGGAAGGCAATATTCCTCCTGTAAACAACACCACTGAGCAGACGATGAACGACGGGATGTTTAGGAGCTTTTTGCAGTTCATGCAAAACCAGACGAGGGAGACTCGTGCACAGAATATGGGTGGAAATGCTAGCAATGCGCAACTTGTCATAGCCAAGCAGTTTAAAGAGTTGGGACCACCAGAATTTAAGGGAAAGCCAGATCCGATCATGGCGGAAACATGGATCAAGCAAATTACCAAGATATTCGATGTCTTGGGATGCACTGAGGAACAGAAGGTTCCATTCGCCACCTTTATGTTCCGTGGCGAGGCAGACTACTGGTGGGAGTCTGTGAAACGGACCCAGCCTGCCGCACTTAGCATGTCTTGGGAAACGTTTCAAAAACTTTTCAATGAAAAATACTTTCCTAAAAGTATTCGCCATATGAAGGAGGTAGAGTTTATTAGACTAGAACAAAATAACATGACGGTGTCCCAATACGAGGCGAAGTTCGTAGAGTTATCCAGGTTTGCACCTCATTTGGTAGAAAATGAGGAACGAATGACGAGGATGTTTCTGAGAGGTTTAAAACCCGAGATTCGGCAATATTTTATCTCTCATAAATTTTCTTTATATTCGGATATTGTCAACGTGGCTCAATTATTAGAGCGAGATAATGAAAGTACGTTCAACCAAGGACCACAACGAGGTCATACCGATGGCGTGAAATCGTGAACAATATAAACCATCGGGGAGGAAAACATTCGAGACAAAAGCGATAACCACTCTGGTGGTACTGTGGCCATGAAAATAGAAGAAGCGAGTCGGGGAGATTTTAAAAGAGAGAGATTCAACAATGACACTTTGAAGACGTCAAAGACCAAAGAAGAATCGGTTTTAAGGGAGGAGAACGACCACCTATCAGATGCTATAAATGTGGAAAAGAGGGACATATCATCACCAAAAATCATCCTGAACAGCTTCAAGGTATGCTATAATTGTGGAAAGGAAGGACATATCGCTCGAGATTGTACGGTAGCGAAACCAAGTCCAGTGGGGATGGTGACTAAAAAGGTTGTCCCAGAAAAGTCAAAGTCAACAGTTCCTGGAAGAGCGTTTGTTGTGACTGGTCAACATGCGAGGAACTCAAACGAGGTGATCACGGGTAAGCTAATCATAAATTCATGCGAAGTTTATACATTACTTGATACCAGTGCTACCCATTCATTTATCTCTCCTGCTTGTGCTCAACGTTTAAACTTGACTCCAGAGAAATTAAACTTTGACCTATCTGTGGAAACTCCGTTAGGAGAAACTTTCATCACATCCACTGTTTATAAATCTTGCTTGATTCAAGTTGGAACCATCACCTTACCAGTTGACCTTATCTCTTTAAAGATACTTGCTTTTGATGTGATTTTAGAGATTGATTGGTTAACTACTCATCATGCCAAAATTGATTGTTTTCGTAAGGTTGTTAGTTTTCATATTCCTAATCAACCTGTTGTTCGAATTCAAGCAACTAAACCATTAAAATCAATCACTGTCATATCATGTCATAAAGTTATTCGTTTATTGAAAAATGGATGTCAAGCTTTCTTAGCCCATGTTATGGATTTGAATAAAGACACGTTAGATTTGAATAATATTCCTGTTGTTATTGACTTTCCTGACGTATTTCTGAAGAACTTCCCGCTCACCCCTAACGTGAAGTTGAATTCTTTATTGATCTTGAACACGCATACAAAGCCCATTTCTAAAACCCCATATCAAATGGCTCCTATTGAACTTCAGAGTTAAAGGTCCAACTACAAGAGTTGTTGGACATCGGTTTCATTCGTCCTAGTACATCTCCTTGGGGTGCTCCTGTCTGTACTTTTTACTCCGGACCTGGTTCCGTCTGTATTATTCTGTTAGAACATCCTGTCGGTGCGAATATCGCTCGACACGGTTCCGATTATTTATTATTACATTGGAATAACTTTTATCATCTGATACCACATGCATGGTGATTTCTTTTGTTATACCATTCTTGATTATACTCAGTTGGTTAAAACTTTGACTTCTATACTACATGAAATTAGTGGAATATCCTTGATATTTGCGCTTCATCCAGTATCTTTTCATGGAAATATTCTTCTGAGCATTCTTAAATTTTACTCTACAAAGCAGTATCATGTTGACAATTTGGACGTTATTAGTTCCTAGATAAATTAATTCTTGAACTTGTTTTATTGAATTCTTATATCATTGTCATCATCCTCATGTTTATATTATGTTGAAAGTCATCTGTGGCATGTAGTGCATAGATGGACTTGGTATGATTATGACCAGGGATTATTCGGTATAATCATGACCATGATGTTACAAATGATGTGGTAAAAGTTCTCATTGGCCGTAGTGCATTGATGGACAGTTGTTGGCATGATCATGACCATTAATAAATACACAAATATTCTTGGCCCGTAGTGCATGGATAATTGTGGTTGTGATACTAAAGAATATCCTTGGGTCATAGTACGGGGGATTCGATGATGTGGATTATTTATTAAGTCGAGTCCCAATGATAAAAGTGATGAAAAACCTTTTAAATCATAAAAGATAGTAGATTTTATTCTCTACTTGACTCTTTTAATGGATTGCTTGTTCCGCTGCAGTTAAACTTGATATTTATTATATTGTATCAGTTTAACACTGTTTAAGGCTAATGATAATTTATTCTATATTATCTTAGTCATAATATTTCTTACTGGGCTAGTTGAGCTCACCCTTTCTTTCACTATTCTCTTCAGGAAATGAGAATATAGCTGGGACGAGTCGGGGAACGGAGTGATGGTCCTAGATGGTGCATTAGTAGTCCTCACTATTCTGTGAAATAATGTGATAATAATTATAATGAGGACCCCATTGAGTTTGTATACTCTCTAGATGACAATATTTGTATTCAAACTCACAGAATATGTTTTGTCGTATTTTACACGACTGTTGTATAATTAAGTTGTATTTGAATTTTGTACCATGTATTTGGCGAATCAAGATGGTGATGTATACCTATTTTGGGGGTGTCATAGTTGGTATCAAAGCTTAGGGATATGATCCCTGGCTAAGATGTGAGAATAGAAATAGGGGGGAGAGACGGGGAATTCCTTCGCTAGTATGACCTACCTAAGTTTATTTTGGTATATAATTGGTCGGTCAGAATAATATGTTACATATTAATTAACCTTTGTTTTGTGGCAGTATCTGAAAATGACATCCGAGAATGTTGAGAATAGCAATGGAGCATAGGCAACCGTTGATTCACCACATATCAATACTCAGGATAATGTGCATCGGGAAGGTGACAATCCTCATGCAAACAACAACACTGACCAAATGATGAATGATGGATTGTTCAGAGGCTTTATAAAATTCATGGAACAATGAAGCAGAGAGGCTCATCATCCAAAATGTAGGTGGAAACACTTGAAACTCTCGGACGGTCACCGCTAAAATGATTCAAGGAGTCGGGACCACTTTGGAGTTTATTGAGAGCCAAAACCACTTAAGGCGGAAGCATGGATAAAGCGAGATCACCAAGATATTTGATGTCTTGGGATGCTCAGAGCAAAAGGTTCCTTCTGCTTTTTTATGTTACGAGGAGAGGCGATTCTTGGTGGGAATCGGTAAAGCGTACTCAACTCGCCCAAGACCGAATATGTCTTGGGAGAAGTTCCAAGAGTTGTTCAACGACAAATACTTTCCCGAAAGTATTCGTCACATGAAGGAGGTGGATTTTATCAAGTTGGAACAAAACAATATGGCCGTAATCGCAATACGAGGCTAAATTTGCGAGTTATCCTGGGTTTCATCCCCCACTTGGTGGATAATGAAGAGAAATGACACAGATGTTTTTAAGAGGTTTGAAGCCGGAGATACGTCAACATCTTATTTCTTATAAACTGTGTTTGTATTCAGATGTTGTAAATAGGGCTCAGTTAGTGGAGCGCGATAACGAGTCAACACAACCAAAAGAGAGCATCCGGCAAAATGATAATACCAATGAGAGAAGTCATCGAAGCGGTGACAACAGTCCAGAAGTGGTAACCACTTCGGTGGTAATCAGGGCCAAAACAATAAAAATGGACATTTCAAGAAGAGAAGATTCAACAATGATGGAAAGAGGTTAGTACCAGCACCCGTTGTTAAGGAAGGAGAATGACCACCTATCATATGCTTCAAATGCGGAGGGGAGGGACACATCAGTCCAAACTGCACGATGCCGTCTAAAGCATGTTATAATTGTGAAAGAGAAGGTCACTTAGCCCAATTTTGTCGTTCACCGAAGACAATTTCAGTTAGGATGGAGGCACCAAAGGCCGTCCCAGAAAAGTCAAAGCCGGTGGTGCAAGGGAGAGCGTTTGTTGTGACCTCCCAGAAAGCAAGGAAACCGAATGAGGTCATCACAGGTAAGCTTATCATAAACTCTAGCGAAGTCTATACTTTATTTGATATCGGTTCTACCCATTCTTTTATTTCTCCTACTTGCGCTCAACGATTAAATTTGACTCCAGAGAAATTAGACTTTGACTTATCTGTGGAAACTCCGTTGGGATAAATTTTCATTACATCCACTGTTTATAAGTCTTGTTTGGTTCAAATCGGTACCCTCATATTACCTGTCGATCTTATTTCATTGAAAATACTTACATTTGACGTGATTCTAGGGATTGATTAGTTAACTACTCATCATGCAAAATTAATTGTTTTCGTAAGGTTGTTAGCTTTCATATTCCTAATCAACCTATTATGCGAATTTAAGCGACCAAACCATTAAAGTCAATCACGGTCATCTCAAGCCATAAAGCTATTCGTTTATTGAAAAACGGATGTCAAGCTTTCTTAGCTCATGTCACGGATCTAAACAAAAATACGTCAGTTTTGAATGATATTTCTATTGTTAATGAATTTCCTGACGTATTCCCTGAAGAACTTCCTGGCCTACCCCTAGAGCGTGAAATTGAATTTTGTATCGACCTTGAACCTGGTACAAAACCTATTTCCAAAGCCCTATATTGAATGGCTCCTATTGAACTTCAGGAGTTAAAGACCCAACTGCAGGAATTGTTAGACATTGGCTTTATTCATTCTAGTACTTCTCTTTGGGGTGCTCCTGTTTTATTCGTGAGGAAGAAAGATGGGAGTATGCGACTTTGTATTGATTATCGGGAGTTAAATCATATCACCATCAAAAATAGGCACCCATTCCCACGTATTGATGACTTGTTTGACCAGTTGCAAGAAGCCAAATTCTTTTTAAATATTGATCTTCGTTTCGGATATCACCAATTGAAGATTCGAACAGATGACATTCCAAAGAAGGCTTTCAGAACTCGGTACGGGCATTATGAATTCCTAGTCATGTCCTTTGGAATAACTAATGCTCCTGCTGCCTTCATGGATATGATAAACTGAGTATTCAAGGAATATTTAGATCACTTTGTGGTCGTCTTTATTGATGACATCCTTATTTATTCCAAAAGTCGTGAAGATCATCAGAAACACTTGAGGCTGACACTCCAAAAGCTTCGTGAATACAAGCTTTATGCCAAGTTGAAGAAATATGAGTTCTGGCTTAAGGAAGTAGCATTCCTTGGGCACGTAGTATCAAGTCATGGAATATCTGTTGATCCAGCAAAGATTGAAGCTATTCAAAGCTGGGAGCAACCTAAATCAGTGACCGAAGTACGAAGCTTTCTCGGCTTAGCTGGTTATTATCGGAGATTCGTGGAAGGATTTTTTTGAATACCTACTCCATTAACTCAGCTGACTCGGAAAGATACAAAGTTCGGTTTGAGCGAAGAATGTGAGAAGAGTTTTCAAGAACTGAAGAGGAGACTCATTTCAGCACCTGTTCTGACAATACCATCTGGATCGGAGGGATTTGTCATCTATAGTGATGCTTCGGGTAAAGGGTTGGGATGTGTTCTCATGCAACATGGGAAATTCATAGCCTATGCCTCAAGACAACTCAAAGAATATGAGAGGAATTATCCTACTAATGACCTAGAGTTAGCAGCTGTTGTCTTCGCACTGAAAATTTGGAGGCATTACTTGTATGGGGAGAAGGTGGAGATCTTTACGGATCATAAAAGCCTCAAATATTTCTTCACTCAAAAGGAACTCAATATGCGAAAACGATGTTGGCTTGAACAGTTGAAAGATTATGATCATACCATCCAATACCATCCTGGAAAAGCGAACGTGGTAGTTGACGCATTGAGTAAAAGATCATATGCAAGTACGAGTGCGATATTGTCAACACAAAGGACCATTTTGTGTGACTTGCAAAGGATGGAGATAGCGTTAAAGACTCCAGGGACCCATGTGATGTTGGAAAATATACGAGTAGAACTGACTTTAATTGATATAGTTAAAGCTGCTCAAGCTACAGACCTGGAGCTGATGCGTATGAGGAAGAAATACAAGAAGGTGCTATGCCGGAAGCAAGAATAGATGAAGAAGGAATACTTCGAGTCAACTCTAGACTTTGTGTTCCTAACGACCCTGATTTAAAGTATAAAATCATGATGGAGGCGCACAACACACCGTTTGAAATCCATCCTGGGAGTACCAAAATGTATCATGATCTTCGTCATACATTTTGGTGGAGCAATATGAAGAGAGAGATAGCGCTATTTATCTCAAGGTGTCTAACTTGTCAACGAGTTAAAGAAGAGCATCAAGTACCAAAAGGTCCATTGCAACCAATTGAAATTCCAGAATGGAAGTGGGAGCACATTACCATGGATTTTGTTACTGTTCTTCCTAGGGTTTCTCAAGACATAGATGCGATTTGGGTCATTGTTGATAGATTGACCAAGTCTGCTCATTTTTTACCAATACGAGAAACTTATACAATTGAACGTCTTTCTCGTATGTACATAAACGAGGTTGTAAGATTGCATGGTATGCCAGTATCCATAGTGTCTGATCGAGACCCAAGATTCACTTCACGATTTTGGGTTAGTTTGCAAAAACCTATGGGTACGGATTTACGATTTAGCTCGGCATATCATCCTCAAACGGATGGACAGTCGGAGAGGACTATTCAAACTCTTGAAGATCTATTAAGACTCTGTGTCCTTGATTTCAAGGGAAGTTGGGACAAGTTCTTACCATTGGTGGAGTTTTCCTACAACAACAGTTATCAAGCAAGTATTGGCATGGCTCCATTCGAAGCATTGTATGGAAGAAAGTGTCGTTCTTCAGTATGCTGGGATGAGGTGGGTGAAGCAACGTTGTTGGGACCGGAGTTGGTATGTATAACTACAGAAAAGATTCAAACGATCCGACAACGTATAAAAACCTCACAAGATCGATAAAAGAGTTATGTTGATCTTCATCGAAAGGACGTGGAATTCGATATAGGAGATCATGTGTTGTTACGTGTTGCTCCATGGAAAGGACTTACGAGATTTGGAAAGAGAGGAAAGCTCAATCCTTGATTCATCGGCCCATTTTTAATCCTTGATCGAGTAGGAACTTTGGCCAATAGACTCGTTTTACCGCCAAGTATGTCTCGTGTTCATAACGTTTTTCACATATACATGTTATGTAAATATGTGAAAGATCCAAACCACATTATTGAGTTAGAACCGGACGAAATAGCGGAAGATTTGACGTATGAAGAGGTTCCTGTTCAAATCTTGGATAAGAAGGAACATATTCTACGCTCCAAGGTTATACCTCAAGTCAAAATTTTGTGGAGAAACCACGATGTTGGGAAAATGACTTGGGAGTTAGAATCTGAAATGAAATCAAGGTATCCTTACCTCTTCGACATATCAGGTACGTACCCTAATTTCGAGGGCGAAATTTCATAAGAAGGGGAGGTTGTAAGACCCCAACTTTTATGAATAAAAATGAATTTTCTATAAATATCATTTTTGAATATTATGGAATGAATTTGATATAATGTTATAGTTGTGGGTAATATTTATAAATTTTGCAAAGTACACAAGTTGTTATATAATATTCGATTGGTCAGGGAATATTCGTACAATGGCACAATCATTAGTGGACCCCACAACGGAATTATTGTCGGATTGAGAAAATGACAAAAAAACTTTATGAAAATAACGGCGGAAGTTTTACCGTTAATACTGTTGAACTACTTGGTAGTAAAAGTACAATAATACGCGTGGTTGCATAGTAGCACACGGTATTGATTATTAATGCTTACATGAGAAGTCACTCAATTTTGCTTATTTTATGGACCCCTATTTACCCATTTTTTTTAAATAATCGGCAGAAAGTTATTTTAAGGGGTGGGGCCCACGTGTGTAACAAAGTCTTTGGTGGGAGAAATGAAGTTACGGGTGGTGTATAATTTGGTAATGGTGATGTTTTGATTATATGCAATATATAATTTTGTTTTATATATATATATATATATATATATATATATTAATGGTGGGGCCCACATTTGAATTTTTGAATGGAAATTGGCTGGGATGTTGAATTGGGAGGGAGTAAGATTGTTTTAATTATTATGTATTATTGGTTTGCAAGTTGGCAAAGAGGGAGTCAATCATTATTATTATTATAGTTATATATATGTAATAATTTGAAGGTTTGGCAGGCAAAGTTTACGGGGTTCATAACCCGTGACTAATGTTATATATATATATATATAATATATATAATATTATATTTTATTTAAAAGATTTTGCTTTAAATATGGGCCGTCCGATTAAAAGTAAATCAATCTGGACCGTTCATGAATTAGTTACTATGCAATCTATTCTTCTATAAATAGAAGCTCATTCCTTCATTATTTCTTATGAATTCACTGAAACTCTAGAGAGAGAAATTATAGAGAGAAATAAGAAAAGTATTCTGTTACTTCCCTACTCTTATATTCAGTTTCTTTTACGGTAAGGGTTATTATTTCTTTTGTATTCATGAAGAGAACTTCTGTTATTACATTCTTTATTATTCTGCTAGAATAACCAATATACGCGGACTACCCTATATTTGGTGACATTCTTCTATTATTCCATCTTTATTATTATTCTGTTGGAATATCCTGTCTGTGCGTTTTACGCCGGACCTGGTTTCGTCTTTATTATTATTATGTTGGAATATCCTTTCTGTGCGTTTTACGCTGGACCTTGTTCCGTCTTTATTATTATTCTGTTGGAATATCTTGTCTGTGCGTTTTACGCCGGACCTGGTTCCGTCTGTATTATTCTCATTGGAACATCCTCGCTTAAGTGCAATTTCGCTTTGACTTTAGTTCTCATATTTATTATTCTATTGGAATAACTTGTCTATGCGAAGTACCGTATGCATGGTGATTTCTTTTGTTATTCCATTCTTGATTATACATAGTTGGTTAAAACTATGACTTCTATACTACATGAAATTAGTGGAATATCCTTGATATTTGCGCTTCATCCAGTATCTTTTCATGGAAATATTCTTCTGAGCATTCTTAAATTTTACTCTACAAAGCAGTATCATGTTGACAATTTGGACGTTATTAGTTCCTAGATAAATTAATTCTTGAACTTGTTTTATTGAATTCTTATATCATTGTCATCATCCTCATGTTTATATTATGTTGAAAGTCATATGTGGCCTGTAGTGCATAGATGGACTTGGTATGATTATGACCAGGGATTATTCGGTATAATCATAACCGTAATGTTACAAATGATGTGGTAAAAGTTCTCATTGGCCGTAGTGCATTGATGGACAGTTGTTAGCATGATCATGACCATTAATGAATACACAAATATTCTTGGCCCGTAGTGCATGGATAATTGTGGTCGTGATACTAAAGAATATCCTTGGTCGTAGTGCAGGGGTGATTCGATGATGTGGATTATTTATTGTCGAGTCCCAAATGATAAAAGTGATGAAAACCTTTTAAATCATAAAAGATAGTAGATTTTATTCTCTACTTGACTCTTTTAATGGATTGCTTGTTCTACTGCAGTTAAACTTGATATTTATTACATTGTATCAGTTTAACACTGTTTAAGGCTAATGATAATTTATTCTGCATTATCTTAGTCATAATATTTCTTCTCGGGCTAGTTGAGCTCACCCTTTTTCTTTCACCGTTTTCTCTTGAGAAATGAGAATATAGCCGGACGACGAGTGGGAACGGAGTGATGGTCCTAGATGGTGCATTAGTAGTCCTCACTATTCTGTGAAATAGTGTGATAATAATTGTAATGAGGACCCCCATTGAGTTTGTATACTCTCTAGATGACAATATTTGTATTCAAACTCACAGCATATGTTTTGTCGTATTTTACACGACTTTGTATAATTAAGTTGTATTTGAATTTTGTACCATGTATTTGGCGACTCAAGATGGGTGATGTATACCTATTTTGGGGGCGTCACACTATTTTTCAATTTCGAATTTGTTGAAATCAGTTTTTTCCTTAAGGGCTTATCATCAGTTTATTAGCAAGTATAAGACCATTGCATTATTGGGTATAATGATTATATAACACAACATCAAAATTAAACGCAGAGAATGCTTCTAGGTAACAATTATATATACATCTACTGTATGAAAAAACAAGGGCAGTAAATATTTCCAAAACAAATTGGAAAAAAGGAGTGGAATCTTCTAAGGAAATTGAGAAAGATAACTGTTATTTACTCTCCTATAAGAATATACTGAGTACCTCCCGGTGGCGGTGGACCGGTGGACCGGAGTCTCTTCTCTTCTCCTCCTTTCTCCCTCTTCTCTCTGTCTGAGCTCCCTCTTGTTTTTTCTTCACCTCTGATGTGTCGAGCGAATGACAAAATTTTTTAACATTAAGTTTGATCAGCGACCGCCATCAGCGACTGCATTCGATCGCTGATTTTTAATGACATGGACTTATCAGCGACCGCATGCGGTCGCAGATATTAAGTGGTCGTACAAAACCTTGGCGCCAACATTTCCGGCCAAATTTTGTGAGGCAAATTTATACTAGCGACTGCTCAGTGACCGCATGCGGTCGCTGTTAAAATATAGCGACTAGATTAAATAATGACCGCAGATGACGGTCATTTGTTATTAATATCGGTATCGATAGTGCGATCGATATATTGGTCATTCATTTAGGCCTTTTTCTTGTAGTGATACTAGTCTTAAGCATAAAGGAATAAGCTAGTCGGTAGCCTTGCCCTTTCCCTTATCTTTCACAGAGACACTTCCCCGTTCTGCCTTAACTGAAAGGTTTTAAATAAGCAAGAATGAGCACAAATTTCCCAACAAGTAACATACAACAAGGATAAAGAGTTTTATAACACGAGTTTAAAATATCGAAGTATCATTTTTAAGATAGTTCAAGGTTTCAGAAAAATATCACGAATAATGAATATCAACAATTCTTGAATCAAATCCTTGGAATAAGGACGATAATTCAATATAAATCAACATATATATATGAATTCAAAGGTTATCAATGTATCTAACTGGATAAATAATTTAAACTGAGCAGTCACTAAGGACTATTGAACATCTACTAGAATTATCAATATTAAACTGATAACCCAAAAGAATCAAGTACTATACATGACCAGTCTACAATACTCTAAGTTATGCATAACTACACAGTAATATTCACACGTGTGTTGGGGCTTCCAACAATAAATATTCCCCTTACCATAAGGGTTGTTCAACTCAATTTTTAAAATTTCTGCACCAGTCAATTGGTTTGGATAGTTTTATAAACATGCATATAGTCTAGCCGAATCAAATGGCATAGACACTTTTACAATATTCAAGAACAATACCAAGTTTAACCTGAATAATAGTTTTCTCAAGAGTTTAATATACTAGCTCAATTGAACGAGAAGTAATATAACTTGCATTTAAAGAGACAAAGTTTGCTTACGATAATCGTTCAATAAAGTAATGCAAGGGTTTAGGATACATCCACAATGTAAAGGATAGTTCATATACTTGCCTTAAACGTAGTTTGTCCACGTTAAGAAATCAACTTATTCGAATCCTATTTATAGCGTATTATATGTACAAGATGCTCATTAGCTAACACATTCTTTATTCAAGTTTGACATGATTCAATTATGCACATATGGTACAAAATCATCTCATAAGTTATTATGAAATCAAATATCTAGTTACTTTATAAGTAAATTTATAAAGCTCAAGGTTAAGACATTTTTACCTATGGACTTTCCTTATACAAGACAAACACCATCATATTACTTAATCATCACATATATACATGCATTAGCAGGTTTTAAACCATTTTTAGCAGTATAGACATCATACAAGTTAAATGTCCAAAGATCAGATTTCAAATCATCAAACTTCTGATTTCAGATCGGCCAGCAATTGCTTGCCATGGCTAAGCTTAGGGTCAGTGTAATGCTACCTCCTCTGCCAAGCCAAGACTCAGTTGTTGCCTTGTGGTTCTTGTCCGGCTTGACACACAACATTCATACATAATATATTTTGTTATATTAAAGGTCTTTTCATGTTTCTCAAGTCAATCTAGGTTCCCCCTTTCATAATATAATTCTAAATTAAACATTTCAACAAGTTACGGCGATTCAAGGTCATGAAACTACAAAGTCTATCACGCTTGCTCTCTAAACATACAAGGTAGTTATTAAACTCATATTTGGCATTCTTATGAGTATTCATATCACATATGTGTAATTAGCATCGTTTTGGTTTGAAAATATGCTTTATATAGTCTCAACTTGATTTCACAACTCCTAACATAGTAGGTATATATGTATGATACATTAACAAGTCTAAAAGTACCATCAAATCATGCTCATAAAAGTCAAATTCTAAAAGGAGCATGTTAACATTCATATCCAAAGTTCGTATTTTCATTAGTAAGGCTTACTAATAAGACCAACATGTTCATGCTTCCTTACGAATCACAAAAACACAAGTTAATGGTTTATTTATGCATTTCTAAACCATACCTACATACTTGCAAAGTCAGTATATAACCATGGCATACATACATATCAAGTTCGTTTCCAAGTTCTAATTTCGATCTAATATATATGCTTTCGTTAATCATGTATGCTAGTCTAAACATGTTCACATTAGGTTAATATACTTATATATACCCATTACACATGCTTGAATGCTAGTTTAAGCCATATTAGTTGATCATCACTTAGCGGTGTTTTAAAAAGCGAATGTATATGAATCAACTCAGAGATCTAAGATACCAATTGCAACAAGGCCTCGAAAGTTAATCTGGCAAGCAATTGCCATATGTTTGGTTCGAGCCAGGAATAGTCTGCTTCGGCAAAACTTCAGCCCAACCACAAAAATTACTCATGAATTTGATTCTAACAATCATATATCAGTTTAAACATACTTATATGCTCATATAACAACTATATAACCATTACCCAACCTCATTATCATCCAACTCCATATAATCAAGAAATTGAAATTCAAGAACTCAAGAACTCTGTTTTGGCAGAGAATGAAATGGAAAGCAAGGAAGATGGATTATACCTCTGTAATGTGAAATGAACTTGCTACTAAATGGACTCCCAATTCTTAGAATACTTGTATGCCCTCAATCTCACACTTAGCAATTATCAGAAAAATTTCAAGCACACCAACTGAGAATTGAGTCTGCTACTTATAGGAGAAGTTTTGGACTAGACATTTGTGTTACACAAGATTCGAGTCCATGGTGTAATGGAAGGAAACAAAGGTTATTAAAGAGTTGTTTAACAACTCCATACCAGCCACCTTCCTAGCCATGATCACCTATGATTAGTAGCTAGAAAGTTACGTAAATAGAGTGCAAGTTACTGTTCATTGTACTATTGTGTCACTTAATTTGGGACAAATGAAAAATCTCAGCAACAAGCTTAGCTCAATCCAATTTAGTTACTTTGTTAACCAAAAATGGGTTTTAATTTCCAAGTGTTACTATATTAGGAGAAATTTGGGGTTATTTATATACTCGCATCATATAGTCCATGTACATTAAATACGGGCAATAAAATAACAAAGTCATGTATTATTGTCCGGGTAGTTCTATAATTATTTCTATTACTCAATAACTATATTATAACCTTATTTAATATTAATGTTTATTTAAACATTTAATTCCTTTCTCAGTTTTTAGAACACACAGATATTTAACCATTTATGTATTAGAATTTCATATGATCTTACAATACTACTTGGTACCTTATATTAACATAATGTACTCGTATCCTATGTTTTATTAATGTCACACATATAACATTAATGTTCCAATTCAGTGCTACAGTAAAAATTAACTATCTTCAATTGATCATTTAGCAAATTGCTACTGTTTGTATCTTGTTGATAGGCGCAATTTGCGCATACCTCAACAATGCCAAACTAGCTTAGCTTCAAGCCAGTTTCAACATCCATCTCCATAATATTTCTTCTCATCATAAATTAACTATCAAACTAGTTTAAGAGCGTATTCCTTTCATGAAATCACATAATTATTTGCAATTAATCAATATTCTTTAATAACAATCAATTACTTGTTTGCCTTAACAATTCTTTCATTAATTAATATAGTCCCTACTATCACGGTGCCACACAAGGCATTTCAATGAGTTTGTTACAACTCAACATTAATCACTTTAAAATAATTGAGTTAACTTGCCTCATAACACAAAATCATTTATATTCGAATAAATATTTATTCCATTAATATATTCATACGACATGAAATTCTCCCTTCCTTTCCTACTTAGTGCGTCGGCTACTACATTCGCTTTCCTCGGGTGATAAAGAATATCGCAATCATAATCTATGATCAACTCCAACCACCTTCTCTGACGCATATTCAACTCCTTCTGTGTGAAGATATATTTTAGACTTTTGTGGTCGGTGTATATCTCACATTTTCTCTGTACAAATAATGCCTCCATAACTTTAACGCAAAAACTATTGCGGCTAACTCTAAGTCATGAGTAGAGTATCGTTTTTCGTAATCCTTCAATTGTAGTGACGCATACGCAATGACTTTGCCATGCTGCATCAGCACACAACCCAATCCTCTATGCGATGCATCACTATACACCCAAATCCTTTCGTATCATCTAGTAATGATAATACAGGCGCCTCGCTTAATCTCTTCTTCAACTCTTGAAAACTCTCTTCTCATTTGTCGGTCCATACAAATTTCACCATTTTCCTCATCAGATTATTCAACGGGGTCGCTATCTTAAAAAAATCTTGGATGAATCTTCGATAGTACCTAACTAACCCTAAGAAACTTCTCACCTCCGTCGGGGTCCTCGGTTGTTCCCAATTACTTACTGCTTCGACTTTTTCGGGATCTATTGAGATTCCATTCTCATCCACCACGTGGCCTAAGAATTGAACCTTCTTCATCCAAAATTCACACTTTGAAAACTTCGCATACATCTTCTCCTTTCGTAGTGCCTCCAAAACAATTTTCAGATGTTCGGCGTGTTCTTCCTCTGTCTTTGAGTAGATCAAAATTTTGTCGATGAAAACTACTACAAAATTATCCAAGTATGGCTTGAAAACTCGATTAATCAAGTCCATGAATGTTGCTGGAGCATTAGTTAAACCAAATGACATTACCAAAAACTTGTAATGTCCATAACGGGTTCGAAACGCAGTCTTTGGTATGTCCTCATACCGCACTTTCAGTTGGTGATATCCTGTCCGTAGGTCGATCTTCGAGAAACATTTCGCCCCCTTTAGTTGATCAAATAAGTCGTCTATCCTTGGTAGCGGATATGTGTTCTTGATCGTTTCTCTGTCCAATTCTCGATAATCGATATAGAGCATTTGATACCCCCAAATTCGGGTACTTCATTCACATAGGATTTAGTGCTCACTATCAAAATAATTACATCTAACTACCCATAATAAAGGATAAAAACATCAATTAATTTAAACAATAATCTTCCCCATTAAAGGGTTACATCATCTCATAAACAATCCCAGGTAATCTAACATTAAATTATTACATAAGTTTGCAGAATACATCATAAAAGAAAACAAGTCTTATAACATAATGCATTTAAATAAATTCTAATAATTCTTCAACACTTGGACATCTTGACCTTTCCTTTTCTAGTAGATGGCTCATCGACTCTTTCAACTTTAGCTGCAGTGTTAATTGCAAAATTGAGTAAACAATTGCTCATTGATATAAAGAGTAGTAATAATAACCATATGACAATGAACAACGAATGCTGAACAATAATGAACTTGTTTTACTAATCAAAAATAGAAAACAAGTTTGAACTTTAATATCTGAGGGTCTTAAGACCACGAACTATGTCCACAGCGATTAGGTATTACTACCCCAACCTTAACAGTCAATTAGACTATACAGACCCTTCTTAACGTACTTAAGGGGATCAGCCCTTTGTACCATGTATTGTGCACAAATATCTAAACGTTAACACGTAAAAAATCCCCTATGTTAGGCTTGTTCATCTCAGTTTGAATTTAAAATTTTTGCACTAAAAAGGGTTTAGCTCGAAACTAACTTATCAGCAATTTTAGAATTTTAGAACACCATTCATAATAGATTAGTTCAATCAATAAGAGTTTGCTTACTACTTGGAGGTTTAATATAATCAATATAGAATTGAACAAGGTTTTCAAAGTCAAAGACCGAATAACAACATTGTATAATTGAATAAACATGGTGTACATGCAAAGTACTATATCCAAAAGAGTTAGAACAATCTCATTTGAATCGATGTATTGGAACAATATATGCTTTAAGTAATAATATCAAGATTTAGAAAGGTAAAACTCGCTCGAGGTAACGAATTAGGTTACAAGAGCTTGTACAAACATATGCAAGATAGATTATGTTTGATCAATTTCAACATAAAAATTAGGAACGTATACAACGATAACTTAGGAATAGAAAACTTGCATAAGTATAACATAACAACGATAAGTAAACCTTGCTGAATAATTAAGTAGCAAAGGGTAGGGATACTTGCTCAATAAAAGATTAGGATAAGAAACTTGCCTTGTATGTAAGCTACGCAAGTATAACAATGTTCTCCAATTATCCTACATATATCATTGGAATCGCAATAACAATTAGTTGTATTAATATTAGTTTTATGGGTTTAACCCCTCCTTTAGGTCATAACCTTAACTTAACATCTAACCATGTTGATTAACACCTTTAACGAATCTAAAATTACATTATAAACTAACATAAACCTCATCATTTACTTTTAACTTTCATAACATCACTTTTTGATTCATTACATAACTTAATTAACAAACACTTATAAATCTTCACACTTTGTGTTATAACACATTACAATATGTTGTTGTAGCCTATGTTATGTCTTAACATCATTAACATGCTTGCTAAACTAGATTAAGTCCATTAATTATGACCTAAAAATAGGCAGCAGTGCTTGCCTAGGCTCGAAACGCACTACAAGAATCAAGGCTTGTCACTTTGCCAAGAATTGCTTATACTTTGCATATTCTGCGAGAGAGGCCTACTACAAGAATCATACTTGCTTTTACCACACAAAGATGTAAACTTCGCATCGCCTCGCTACATAGTAGACACCCAATTAAACCCAAAACCATAGAAATTCACAAATCTAAACATCTAGAACTCTGTAATAACATAGTTAAGCATGCTATACACCATTTTAACCAAATAAACACGAATTTGAAGAATCAAAACCACAATTTTTCAAATTTCTTCAATTTTGACACTTTTAGCGAATACGATCGCCACGAATTCGTTTCTTAATCAATTGACATGATTCAAACTACGCCGCTTTCGTTTCTTAACACACTAACATAATCCAACACCAATTTACAGATTATCATACATATTAAACATGAAATTTTGTACCTTATTAAGCCATTTTTTATAAACATACACTGTTATTTACTTTTTTCCCTACAAACCCAAATTCATGTATTTAATCATCAAATAACACTCAAAAATGATGATTAACAGATTATAACAACATACATACATGTATCAATCCAATATAACTATCAATTTACAGTGGATAATCATAGAAACTCAAAACATAAAAATTAGAAGAAAAATATACCTTCACGTAAAGTTTTGCTAATCGATCTAGGTTAAATCTAATCCTGATTGGTAAGAAGTGTGCCGACTTCGTTAATCGATCAATAATCACCCAAACGGCGTCATAACCTTGCTGAGTCGTTGGAAGACCTACCACAAAATCTATTGTGATATGCTCCCATTTCCATTCCGGTATCTCCAATGGTTGCAATAATCTTCTTGGCCTTTGGTGTTCAGCTTTAACTTTCTGACACATTAATCATTTCGCCACATACTCGGCCACATCCTTTTTCATATTCGGCCACCAAAAATGATGTCTAAGATCCTGGTAAATTTTTGTACCTCCAGGGTAAATATTTGGGCAATTTGGCGATATGTGCCCCTCTTGGCCGCAATTATAACATGTGTTCTTTCCTTTCCAGCACTCCCCCTGATGACTTCTTCCACACTTGTTACAAGCTTCAGTCCTTTTCTTGAAGTTTCCCAGGTGACTTCCACCTTGATTATTATTTATGTTGTTGTTGTTGTTATTTTCCCATTTCCTCTTTCTAGAGTTACTCCCTTCGCTGCTGCTTCCTCCATGATGCTCACTACCAGTGTTCTTATTTTTCTTATCCTTATGACATAGACTTAAGGCCTCACTGCCACCTTCTGCAATGACTGCCATCTCTAACAAGGCCACAAAGGAATCAAAATGGAAGACTGATACCTTATTATACAACCACGACTTCAACCCTTGCTCGAAGCGTCTCGCCTTCCTTTCCTCATCCACAACAAGGTGCTCCGCAAATTACGCTAGTTCGTTAAACTTAGTTGCATATTGCGCCACCGTCATATCCCCTTGTTTTAACTCTAGGAACTTCACTTCCATCCTACTCTTCATACTCTTTGGGAAATAGTTCTCGAAGAACAACGTTGTAAACCTCTCCTATGTTATCGTCCCTTCTCCCGCTCTCTGCTGATTAGCTTCCCACCAATAGTTCGTTTCGCCCCTCATCATGTATGTGGCAAATACTGTCTTCTGGTCTTCACCCACGCGAGCTATAGTGTAGGCCTTTTTGATCTCCTTGATTCAGGTTTGCACAACTATCGGGTTCGTAGTTCCCTCAAACTATGGGGGTCCTACACTCTTAAAACCTTTGAAGGTTGTTACTGGGGGGACAGCTTGGGGAACGGGTGGTACGGGTTCGTTTCTTCCCCTCAGAGCTTCTCCCAATAAATCTACAAGTCTCTATATCGGATCTATTGGTCCTCTCTCATCATTAACTAACTCTTCTGGGATGATTATTCTACGTCTGGGCGGCTTTTTCTGCATCACAAAAAATTTCATTTTATTATCTAATTATAATACTTAGAAATTTCTCAATTGAAAAGAACTAAAGGTTTATAACATTTTCCTGGAATAAGATCATTTATATTCATATGCCAAATGGTTACAATACATGTTCTTTTCTAGCATACTGCTATAAATTATAACACATATCCCTTATTATCACAAAAGACGGGGACAACACTAGCTTACTACCCCACTAACACTTTTCAAAAGTTAGGGTTACCATCATCTCACATCTTACACAAAAGACTGAGATTACAATAACATATTAAACAACACATAAATAAAATACAACACTACTGAGCTTTTCCCTCTAGACTCAATCTAACATCCCACGCTCCACGGCGCTTTGATATTCCTTCTGTGTAATGTGCACCACCATATCTTGACTTATGGTATGTCGGGTCTGTCCTTGCTCAGCTGGGTAGTGATTTACCCTATCGATCAATCTCTCTATGGCTGTGCATAGAGCATGGCTCATATTGTTCATCTTCCTTCTTTTGCA
The DNA here is from genome assembly GCA_020205605.1 of Panax ginseng. Lineage (NCBI taxonomy): Eukaryota > Viridiplantae > Streptophyta > Magnoliopsida > Apiales > Araliaceae > Panax > Panax ginseng. The sequence goes on from CM035138.1 coordinate 94,702,257, forward strand.
CCGTACCTCATCCTTTAGATCATCCACCCTGTCATTGGCTTCATCCCACCTCTCCTCGAAATGTATCATATCCATCACCTCCATCTCTAACTGAGTACGGAGAGCTTCCTTCTCCGTCCTCTCACTCAGAACCCTCTGCTCCATTTCTTCTAGTTTCTCTGTCAACTCCACATTTCTAGCCACTGATCGATGAAACAAGGTTCCCATCTTGATTCCGGCCTCCTTAAGGTGATCAATTTCCACCTCCATCTCATGCATCACTAATTGCCTCTCAAGAGTCTCAGTCTCTAGCTCCTCGACTCTACATCCTAATTCTAAAATCTGCTCTTCATACTCCCCCAACATCCGATCCTCGAAACTAGCCTTGTCGGAGTCCTCCATAGGCTCGGGCTCCTCCTCTATAGGCTCCTCCTCAGGGTCAAACTCCTCGGGTAATGGCTCCATCTCTTCTTCCTCGTTATCATCATCGATAGGGGCCACTACTGATATAGGCTCCGCTATCAAGGGTGTCACAAATACCACGTGGATATCACGCGGCTCCTCCTCTACTACTCGGCTAGGTCCTCCCATATCAGTCATCCTACAATCACCAACATAAGACAAGACAACAACAACCCCATCAGAATGTTAAATAAACATAAGTTCATTGTATAGAATAAAGTTACATTTCATAACACACTAAGTCTCTCAAGGAAAACTCTACATGAGTTTTATCTCCTTCCTAACTTCTAAGTTTTCCTAAGTTATAATCTAAGGACTCTCGTTCCTAAGGTTTATAACTATAGCTTTGATACCAACCTGTGACGCTCCCAAATTCGGACCGCCACTTGATCACTCGAATTTGGTTCGTCACGTGCTCATGGCATACAAAATAACTAAAATTTCACGTTCACAACAGAAGATCTAATTTTGAATAATATACAATGATTTTTTATAATTATTCCCCCAAGTCTCGCAACCTATAATACTTAATAGATTACATAATAAAATCGAACAAAGACTTATTACATAATCTTACTCAAGCTTAAACATAGTCTTAAAATAGTCTTAATACAACATAATAGTCTTAAGCATAAAGGAACAAGCTAGTCGGTAGCCTTGCCCTTGTATTTCCCAGAGACACTTCCCTGTTCCGCCTTAACTGAAAGGTTTTAAATAAGCAAAAATGAGCACAAATTGCCCAGCAAGTAATATACAACAAGGGTAAAGAGTTTTATAGCACGAGTTTGAAATATCAAAGTATCGTTTCTAAGATAGTTCAAGGTTTCAGAAAAATATCACGAATAATGAATATCAATAATTCTTGAATCAAATCCTTGGAAGAAGGACGATAATTCAATATAAATCAACAGATATATATATGAATTCAAAGACTATTAATGTATCCAACTGGATAAACAATTTATACTGAGTAGTCACTAAGGACTATTCAACATTTACTAGAATTACCAATATTAAACTGATAACCCAAAAGAATCAAGTACTATAGATGATTGATGATTGGGTAATATACCCATGAATTGGATATTCGTATGCTTAAATTGTTGTATTCTCGAATCATTTAGAAGTATTTTTACTGTGTTTTGTTGTTATTTTGCAGATTCGGGAGACGTAGGGGTAATTTGGTGAGTTGAGCAAGGGAATGGCATTTTCGTAATTAAAATGGGTCCAGCGTCGGGGCGCTATGTTTTGAACTGAACCCAGCGCCGGGGCACTGGGGCTTGATTTTTGTTGACCAGGCGCGCGTATTGACCGACGGTTTGACTAGGGATTTAAGAGATAATTGAGAGGTTGATTGGGAAAAGGATTGTGGTTAGATGCAAACAGTATATAAAGGCTAATTGGCTGGAATTAATGGAGCTACCAGGATTGAAGGCTAAGCAAGGGATTACTTGAAGATTGAAGGATTTGCTCTAGAGTTTCTTCTTCTTATTATTTTTCAATTGGTGTAATTCTTTCAAGATGATTTTCATGAGATTGTTGATTTTAAATTCTGTTATGAACTAATTCTTTCATTAAGACTACAATTGAACCTTTTATGTCTATAAATTAGTTATTCGATGTATTCCAAGTATTTATGTCAAAGTGAATTGTTTATCTTGTCTTGTGCTTATTGATTAATTATTTGGCTAGTAATTACCTTGTTACTCTAGAAGGCTTCGGGAGAGGAAATCTAGGGTTAGAACTGGACATGATAACATGTATGCTTAGTTATTTGCATGACGAATAATTAGGGTCGTGAATTGAATAGGGATATCTGTTCACTGCATGTAACAAAGTGGGAATTGGGATTGAAGGAGTTTAATTTAATTGTTTTGCATAGGAATATCGCAAGATTAATTGGATTAAATAGAAGTTAATTGATCACTTGGAAAAGGGCTTTTGACACTTAGAATTCCCGTTAACAATTCAGTAGTCATAATAATTGAGATAATTGGATAATTCGTTTATAGTTCATAATTGCGGATATTGGAATCTTAACATTATTTATCTGAATTCATTCGTCAAATCTTAGTTTTTTATTTGTTTGATTTAATTTTAGAATAATCTCTTTTAATTTCTTAATTTAGTTTTCTTATTTTGAAAAATCACACTTTATGGTTGTTTAAATAAAATTGGATTAATATAGTGCTAGTAGTTGGAATTTATTGATTAAAATTCTCTATGGGATTGACACTTTATCTTATCACTTTATTACTTGTTGACTGTGTACACTTGCACAAATTCATTGATTATGAAATCAACCAACAAGTTTTTGGCGTCGCTGCCGGGGAGTTCTTTATTAATATTAATTCCATATTAGTTATAATCAATTCGGTCTTAATTTAAACGTTATTTATTTATTTATTTATTCTTGTATTGGCAGGAATTCTTTGTGAGTGTATGCACACTAGATCAAGGGCTAAAAAAGGAACTTTTTCCTTATACAGACGATATCGAAAGGAAGTTCCGGAATTTACAGTTGACTAGTGCAGTGTCACTTGAGGAAGAAAACCTGGCAGAACGAGAAATACCAGTGAACATGGCAAGGGAAGAACAAAAATCACTTAAGGATTACGCCATGTTGAATGTCACAGATATACAGTCGAGTATTAGGAGACCAACGATTAATGCAAACAGTTTCAAGATAAAACTGGGAACAATTCAGATGCTCCAAAATGCATGCCAGTTTAGGGGTAGTTCGATAGATGATCCTAACGAGCACATCTTGAGTTTCTTGGAAGTTTGCGGCACCTTCAAGTTCAATAATGTTTCGGAAGATGCTATAAGGTTGAATTTGTTTCCGTTTACATTGAAAGATAAAGCTCGGAGTTGGTTACATTCTTTGCCTCCCGGTTCAATCACCGCTTGGGATGATTTAGCTCAAAAATTTCTAGCTAAGTTTTTCCCACCAGCGAAGTCGGCAAAACTACGGAACGATATTCACACCTTTGCACAGTTCGACTCGGAAACTTTATGAGGCATGGGAAAGATTCAAGGACATGCTTCGTAAATGCCCACATCACGGAATTCCACAGTGGATGCAGGTTGGGATATTTTGTGATGGATTTCACGCGCCCACATGAGCCAGTATTGATGCAGCAGCAGGGGGAAAAATCATGTCTAAGAACTTTGATGAGGCTTATCAACTGTTAGAGACGATGGCTAACAATAACTATAAGTGGTCCATGACTAGGTCTAATCCTCCGAAAACACCAGGAAAGTTTGAAGTGGATACAGTGACAGCGTTGGCAGCATAGGTGTCCGCAATAGCTAAGAAACTGGAAACATAGAGTCCACCATCCATGCAGCAAGTAGCAATGGTTTGTGAGTTATGTGTTGGGTCATGCTACAGATCAATGTGCCATCAATTCTAAATTAGCTCAGTTCGTAGGGAGCTATAATCGATTAACCCAACCGTATCTGAATTAAAACGCATATAATCCAGGTTGGAGAAATCACCCGAGATTTTCATGGAGTAACAATCAAGCTCAAGCACCTAGACAGCAAAACACATCCAGATTTCAAAATCAAACTCAACAACAGCCAGAGAGGAAAACAAGTTTGGAAGAAGCTTTGGAAAAATTCATTTTAGCTACTGACAAAAGGATCGCGGAACAAGAAAAGTTATTGAGTCAAGTAGATATGAATGTGAAAAGCCAAGGTGCTTCGATAAAGAATCTGGAAAATCAAATGGGGTAGATAGCACATGCGTTGAATAGCCATCCACATGGAACACTCCCTAGTGATACAGAGATAAATCCAGGCAAAGATGAGCATTGCAAGGCTGTGACTTTACGTAGTGGAAAGAATTTGCAAGAGAAAACTATGGATAAGGAAAAGAGGGACAACGTAATAGTGGAAAAAGAGGTAGTTTTGGAAACAGGGAAACGTCAAGATGAGGAGTTAGGACAGAAAGCACCAGAACCAACCGTCACAATGCCTCCCATACCGTATCCGCAGAGGTTTCAGAAATCCAAGTTAGATAAGCAATTTTCAAGATTTTTGGATATTTTCAAAAAACTGCATATCAACATCCCATTTGCCGAAGCCTTGGAGAAAATGTCGAGTTACGCCATGTTTATGAAGGAAGTCTTGTAGAAAAAGTGGAAATTGGGTGATTTTGAGACAGTAACGTTGACCGAAGAGTGCAATGCAATTATCCAGAATAAGTTACCTCTGAAGCTCAAGGATCCAGGTAGTTTTACTATTCCATGTGAAATTGGAAATCAGTTTTCGGGACGAGCATTGTGTGATTTGGGGGCCAGTATAAACTTGATGCCACTATCCGTCTACAGTCAGTTTGGACTTCAAGCACTAAATCTGATGAATGTCAGTTTGCAGTTGGCTGATCGATCCATTACATATCCACGAGGTATCGTTGAGGATGTTTTAATAAAAGTGGATAAATTCATCTTCCCCGCGGATTTCTTTATCTTGGATTATGAAGTAGATAGAGAAATTCCAATTATTCTCGGGCGACCATTTTTAGCAACGGGGAGAACATTGATTAACGTGCAAAAAGGTGAATTGACGATGCGAGTTAAAGATCAACAGGTCACCTTTATTGTATTTAAGTTGATTTCTTATCCGAAAGAAAAAGTGAGTGTTTGCAGGTGAATATCATGGATGAATTAGTTAATCACAAGTTTTGCGGAAATTATTCAGAGGACCCGCTAGAATCCGTTTTGTTCGGGATGGACGACTATGGTATTGAAGATGACATTGAGTATGTCAAATGGCTAGATGCATCACCTTTTACCCGGAAAAGTAATCAACCCTTCGACACCCTTGATAGGCCCGAAACGGAAGGTAAAAAGTTCACACCCTCGATAGAAGAGCCACCAGTGTTGGAATTAAAACCGCTACCATCTCATCTGCAGTATGCCTACTTGGGAAAAGATGTTACCCTACCAGTCATTGTTTTGACAGAGTTAACTGATACGCAAAAAGAGAAGCTGCTAAGGGTATTGCGAGAGTTCAAAAACCAACCATTGAGCAGCAAAGATCTTATTACAATCAGATGGACTATAGCAGATATTTGAGGAATTAGTCCATCATTCTGTATGCATAATATCTTATTGGAAGAAGGAGCAAAACCGACCATTGAGCAGCAAAGAAGGCTAAACCCCATTATGAAGGATATGGTGAAAAAGGAGATCATAAAGTGGTTGGATGCCGGCATTATTTATCCAATCTCGGACAGTTCATGGGTAAGTCATGTACAGTGCGTACCAAAGATAGGTGGTATGACAGTGGTGAAGAACGAAGCTAATGAGCTCATCCCCACTAGAGCCGTTATAGGATGGAGAGTATGTATGGATTACCGCAAACTGAATAAAGCCACACGCAAGGATCACTTCCCCTTGCCGTTCAATGATCAGATGTTGGATAGGTTAGCGGGACATCAGTTCTACTGTCTTTTGGATGGATACTCCGGATATATTTAGATTGCTATAGCCCGGAAGATCAAGAGAAAACTATATTCACATGCCCCTACGGTATGTTTGTTTGGTTTGTAATATTCATGAACGCAATCAAATTGCATAAAATAAGCGGAAACGTGGAAAAATCAAAGTTTTAAAATTTTACAAATCCTATACCCGGATCACCCTTTATGCACAATTATTAATTAAATGAAAAGGAAAGAACAAGAATCATACCCTTGAAGATTCGAGCTTCCTCAGATACAAGTTCACCTCCAATCTTTTTCGTGTTCAACTTGAATCCACCGGGTTTGGTTCCTTCATTTAATCAACATTAGCCACCCAAGTGTTTGGCCTCTAGAGGTGATCCACCAAGGAAGAAGAAAGATTCAAGAAGATGGGTATTTGGCAAAACCCTTGTTTTTCTATCTCTATAGAAAAAGAGCGTACTCTCCCAACTATTGGAATTACGTCTGTTGAGAAAAAGTCAACAACTCCCTCACCCATAATAAGACTCCTCTTATTTATAGATGTGGGCAACCCTCCTTAACAATTAAGGAATTGAGTTTTATTTTAATTAATTAAATTCATTTAATTAATTAGGCTCCCAATCATATTACGAATAAATGAGAGTACTTTTATTTATTAATTCTCAAACTCCTTTAGGAATTAAATAATAATAATAGTAATAATAATAATAAGACTCCTATTATTAATTTATATTTAATATTTCCAAAATATTAAATAATAAATATTAAGCTATTTAATTTATTCTATCACCATAGATTAAATTAAATATACTTAACTTATTATTACGATTATGCCATTTGCTTCTTAAATAATTATTCTTCCTTTTATGGTGTGACCCTTTAAGTTCTCCATATTAAACCGGTTGTGAATAAATCAATTAGAACAATTCTAATCTTATTCAAATAAATAAATTAAACTATTAATTTATTTAAATAAATAATATTTATTCTACAATAGGGATAAGCCTCCCTAGCGATCAACGACTTTCCAGATAATATAGATTTCAACATTAATCATAAAAGAACCTTTGAGTAAATAGTTACCGTACAATTCAATCCTTCCACCATACAATTTCTCAATTAAATATAAAACAAAGAATTACTGTCAAGTCTTATTTTATTTAATTATATGTATTTCAACTCTTAAATACACAACACCAAATAATGAAAATTAGAAACTCCTTTCTAATTTCATTCTGCCTTGGCCATGGACTACTGGGTTGTCATTTATCGAATCATATAGGACATTTCTCTTCTTTTACTAGAAGTGGTAGATTCTTTATTGATCATACATTATCTCAATGTACAACTTATTATACCCAAGCATACCCTTTGATATACCCTAAGGGTCTTAAGGAATAAGTAAAAGTATAATTCATCACACACAAGATACTATGATGATCTCAAGTCCAAGGATCACTTGTACTACTATCACTACAGGAATTCCTATTGATAAGCAAGTAAAACTCCATTAGGTATTCCTTAGCGAGCTACGTTCAGTGAACTTATTCTCTAATAAGCACCTACATACTTGATTTAGTGTCTCCACACAAATGATCATGAGATCAATCATCCTCATCCAATGAGCAAGCAACGTATGTACCAATCTATCTGGATTCACTAATCCCCAATTTAGTAATCCAACGATTAGGAACTATTTTAGTTTTAAGCTTTCTAAGAATTTAGATCTCATTAGAATGATCATCATCATTATTCTAAAAGCATTGCTTAAAACTATGGGTTTGTCACATATTATGAAACAGCATCATGTAGATAATTAAAAGCCTTTAATAAATTAATACTTTTTATTAATAAATGAATAAGATTGTTACAAAGTATATGCTTTATCATCAAACATGATTGGCTTGTGTGCATACTACTTTCAATCTCCCACTTGCACTAAAGCCAATCGCCATGGTATCTCATACCCTTCTTCTCTAAGTGACGATTATCTTGTTGTTAGATAAGCTTCAGTAAATGGATATGTAATGTTGTTCTTGAGAGTCCACTATCTCTATAGTGATTTTCCATCTTTCAATGATTCTTACAATCAAATGAAAGTGCCACAACACATGTTTAGATCCAAGATGAGACTTAGGAACTATTCCTAGTTCTGTAATGAACTTTTCATCCAAACAATCAACTTGCAGCTTCATTTATAGCTATATACTTTGTCTTTATCACTAAACCAATAACTCTTTGCTGTTTGGAACCTTTCTAATTTCACCGCACCACCGTTCAAGGTAACACTTTACCTTAAAGTGGATTTTCTGTCGTCTTGGTCTGTCTGAAAAAACTTGAGTATGTTAAGCCCTCTAGTTTTAATTCAGACCCACCATAAATATGATCACATCCGTAGTGCTGGTTAAGTACTTGAAGATGTTTTTCACTGTCTGACAGTGATCTTCTCCAGAATATGACCGATGAACATTAGGTCTCGTATATTTCATTGTATACATGATTGTCACTCATACGATCTATCTTTTCAAGAGTCTATGGGGACTATTAGGAGAGATACACTCCATGGCTCATCAACATGAGACATCTTTTGGAGTTTGCCATGCTAAACGACTTTAGCATCAAATGAGTATACATTCCTTGGGTTATGTCAAGCATCCTCTTAAATCTATCTATATAGATTTGTATCCCCAATTACGATACTCTTCCCAAATCATTAATGGAGGAATGTTTAGACAACTTTATCTTTACTGATTATAGCATTTGTATGTCATTCCTTATCCGCAGTATATCAACATATAATACTAGGAATGTCATGACGCTCCCACTGACCCTTTTATACGCACTAGGTTCATTCTTGTTTTTGATAAAATCAAACTCTTTTTATTGTCTCATCAAAACGAATGTTCTATATTTGAGAAGCTTGCTTCAATCCATTTCTCTGAGTGTCTTCAACTCTTACCTCATCGTATGTAACTGGATCATCATCTTCTATGATACGTACCTCATCATCATCATCCATGATGAATCCATACCTCCCAGGTATCTTCGATACTATTCCAGATTTACGATTCTGTTGTGGTACAATATGTCTATCTACAAGTTCCTCTTATTTGACTTATAGTGTTTTGTGGTTCTTGAACTCTTCAAGATTCTATTATCCTGCCACTAGCCCCTTCAATGATAAATGTCTTTATCTTAGAAGGAAACGTGTTTCACAACAAACACCTTTGCTAAGTAGGATTATAGAACATATATCCTAAACTTACTTTAGGATGTCCCACAAATCTATACTTGTCAAATCTTGTCCCAAGCTTATCCTTTGAAACCTTTTCACATAAGTTGGACATCCCCTTATCTTAACATACTTAAGATTAGGAATCCTCCATGTCCATAACTTTTATGGAGTCTTGGGGCTGGATTTTGAGGTTACCTTTTCGTAGATATGCAACCATTTCTAGGACATTATCCCAGAAGGATACTGGAATGTCGGTAAAATCATTATGGACCGCACCATGTCCAACAAGGTATGATTTTTCCTTTCAGATACATCAATCACTTATTGCGTATCAGGAGGCGTCCATTATGAGAAAACCATTTGAGATGATCTAGAAACTCATTGCACAATTATTCCTTCCTTGATCCAATCAAAGAATCCTAATACTTTGCCAATTTGTTTCATTTCTGAATTATTTGAACCTTTCAAATAATTCACACTTGTATTTCAGCAAAAAATCATCTCCTTTTCTTATACTAATTTGTTCAATATGCAAAATTATTTTCACGTAAGTCAAGTATACAAAATCCATTAAGTAATATTCTAGTTCTATACAAAACATTATTATTATAAATAGAACAACAATTGTTCTTAAATATAATACCAAAGATTTCATTGTCCAACAACAAAATGGAAATAATGTTTCTAATAAGAACTGGAATACAATAACAACTTATTGACATAATTAATAGATTTGCCCGTAGGCATTGCTAAACTATAAGTTTCTATGGCTAATGTAGCAACCTTTGCTTCATTTTCCACACATAGGATTACTTATCTGTGTTTAGCTTTCTACTTCTACTTGGTCCCTTCATAAATCTATATTTATGATAACCAAATTCGGTATCCAATACCCAAGTAGAACCTTGACTTAAAGAAAAATTTATTTTAAATCATGAACAAAATTATATTTGTAACCGAAACTTCACTAAGCTTCTTTTGGTTAGCTCTGCAAGATGCTTCTTGCAGTTTCTTTTCCAATGTCCTTTTTTAGTGCAGTAGAAACAAACTCCTTTGCTATCCATATCAGTTTTGTTCTTATTATCCTTTGTTTATGCCTTTTCTATTTACCTTCTTAGAATTATTCTTCCTTTTAGAAGATCCTTTGGCTCCTACCAATAAGACTTGGTCTTTCTTGGTTGAAAAGTGACTATCAACCTTTTTCAACATGTTAAGCAAATCAGCGAGGCTGATATCAAGCTTGTTCATATGAAAAATTCACAACGTACAATTGTGAAAGGAGTCTGGGAGTGAGTGCAAGATCAAATCTTGGCTTAACTCTCCATCCATGACAAAACCTGTTGTCCTAATTGTTCAATCAAATTGATCATGTTTAGGACAAGTGTTTGTACTATAGTGTCGTTGGTCATTCTAGATCGGTAGAGCTCCTTAGATATCTGATATCTATTAGTCCTACTTTCCTCACCTTCAACTACTTAACGTGTAGGAGTATAGTAGGAGCATCCATAGTTTCATGCTGACGCTGAAGCTCGTTACTCATGGATGCGAGCATGATGCATTGAGCCAACTATGCATCATCTTGCCACTTTTTAAAAGTAACAATCTCTTCCTCAGAGGTATTGTTTGCAACCATTGCAGGGATAGGCGTATTAAGGACATAAGATAGCTTTTCAGCTATGAGAACTATTCTCAATTTCTTAACCAATCCAAGTAATTCGGTCCGGTTAATTAACATCTAATATGTTTCGCAGTGATAGTAATTTAGACATTGTAAATTTTTGTAAATGAATTTGTAATTAACAATATTTTAGCATACATTCTTTTATTAATTACAAAAATAATTTAGGTCTTGTTTTAAATTGGTATCTACCACTATTTTCTTCAAACTATATTACCTTCAATATATATAGTTCGGCAAAATCTAATAAAAGATTTGCTAGTGAGAATAAGGATCTCATTTCAAATGTATATAGCCTTGTGTTGACACAATAAACTATATATAAATAAATAAGTAGACAACTCTTGTCAATTACATCAACTATGCAACTCCTTGTATTTTGCCTCTTAGATTATTTTGATCAAGTGGTGGCACATCCGAATCAAAATTATCCAAGTTAAGTCCAACCTAGCACTCCATATATTCAAAAAAAAAAATATTGTCCTTGTGGTTGTAATAACCCGAGATTTCCTATATAAAATAAATAAGAAATTTTGCATATAAATTTTTATTATTATTATTTAATGACGAGAATAAATGTCTAGTAATGTGAACGATAGATACAAATATATTTATTACTTGAAAAATTAGAAATAATTTTGGAGTAATTAATTACCACAAATTATATTGTTATGGTAATTAATTCTTGTAAGCCGAAATGTTTTTATTAATTATTTTCCATGAAAACATGATTGGAAATAATATATGAAGTGACAATTAGATTTATATAATAAATATTTTATTATATGAATTGTTCAGAATATTAAAGTTAATTATTTTAACTGATTATTGATGTTGTGTAAGAAAGAGAAGTCAGATATGAGATCCAAACCCTGAATTGGGATTGTGATCAAGAGATGAGAATAATAATATTATATTATTGTTATAATGATTTTACAGTACAATAATTATGTATTGTGTATGTGCGGACAGATAATGTTGAGCAATTACGGTTAATTAGGTCATAGCATAGTACTGTGCTGTGAAACCCTAATTATTAAACTCAGTTATGAGAAATGACTGAGTGGTGACTGTGTATATGAAGTTACTGTGTACAAGAATGTCGGTATCTAGAAGAAAACCCTAATTACTGTTGTACGTCGATAATTAGGACAAACCCTAATTATTATAACCCTAACCGGTTGAAGTTAGAGATCGTAATGACTATGTTAGTAACATACACATATAATTAGAGAACCCTAATGGTCAATTAGAAACCCTAATTGATGGCGTTAAGAAACCCTAATTATAGAACCCTAAATTTTAAATCGAAAACCCTAATTTTAAATTATTGGGTTTAATTACGATGTTAATGTATAAATGTTTTAATTTACCAAAGAATGAAAAGTAATTGGTAAATAATAAGAATTACCATCTAGTGATTAAATATTACATTTATTTTCCATGTACAAGAATGCCCATGAAATTATATGGAAAATTACCAAAATACCCTTTTTGTCCATTTTAGTGTATTATTAGTAGCATTGTTGATGGAATCTTCAATTATGCTAGCTAATCAATGGCTTCTAGAATTCCCTCATGCTACTATACCATTACACCTCAATTATACCAACCCTATTCAGCATCCAAAGCATTTAAAATTGGCCTATAAATAGAGATTAAGGAGAGTTAATGAAATTGTACACTAAAATTGCCCAACTCTCCAAACTAGACTCTCTCAACCTCTTAGCTCCCAAAAACACTTGCCCATACACTCCTAAGCACAGCCCCACGATCACAAGCATCAAAAACAGAAGATCAAAGTCAGAAATAAAGAAATCAAAGTAAGAAAAGGTAGGAAACCTTAGATTCTAAAAATCCTTCGATTCGATGTTAATTGATGCAATTGATTGTTTAAAGTTGTGTAGTAGGATGTTAATTGATGATATGGGTTGATAAATCAAAGACCCATAACATCGAAGTACACGAATTTGAAGATTTGAAAAATCTAGAAAATTTCATTTCTGTGATTTTTAGTCAAATGTCAAAGGCCATAACTCTTTTCTCAATCATGATTTTTGTTCTCTAAAGGTTTTTATGTGTAGCTTGTTATGTGGTCTTTAATCTGCAAAAATAATCAAGTCCAGATCTGTTGTACATCAAAAGTTACAAGCGGTCAAAACCCGTTGACCAAAACTGTCAAAACAGCGAACCAAGATTTTTGAAGAACAGTTTCCGTGTTGCACTTTGACCGGACATTTCCCGTTAGATCTGTTGTTGTTATGATGATGTTAAGTGTTAAAAGTTGTATTCTTACATGTTGTCTACACACTGGAGTTTATAGATCTGTAAATTCCGAAAATGATTTAAAAATTAGAAAAATTAGATTTTAAATTCTGAAAAATTATTTTAAAGTCAGAAAAATAATATTTAATTATTTTGAGTATATTTCATAAATATTTAATATTTTTGGAATATAAAGGTATTTATTTATTTAATTATAATATTAAATAAATGATTTAAAAATTGTTTTAATTCATGAAAATCATGAAAAATTATTTTATGGTATAAGAAAATATTTTAAGTTATTTGTGATGACTTTTAATATTTTGTGATGAATTTCATTAATTAATTAATATTAATGATATTAAAGTTATTTATTAGTTTAAAAATGATTTTAATATTTTAAAAATCATTTTAGATGAAAATAAAAGTATTTAAAGATATTTTGAGTTATAAAATATAACTTTTAATATTTAGAAGATAATTTCATTAATAATTATATATTAATGATATTTAGTTAATGATTTGTGATATTAAGTTTATTTAATATTTATATTAAATAAATAGTTTAAAATAGTTTTATTTATTTAAAAATCATTTAAAGAGGATATTAAGGATTTAAAATATTTTAAGTTATAATTAATGACTTTTAATATTTGGATAAATAGTATATTAATATTTAAATATTAATGATAATTATTTAAAAATGATTTTAATTATTTTAAAAATCATTTAAGGGTAATATAAATGTTTTAAAAATAGTTTGAGTTATTATAAATAACTTTTATATTTTGGCAATGGCTTCATGAATAGTTTAATATTAATTAATTATTAATGATAATAGAATTGTTTGATGTTTAAATCATTTAATTATGATTCGATGTCCGAAAATGCATGATAAATTATTATAAATGCTTTAAAATTATTTTAAGTCATTTAAAAATAAAATGAGTGATGTTGAGATACGAGAATAAGAGTCTTAGACTCATTAATTACAAATATAAAGTCGCTTACGCAATACCGACAAATGTCGAACCTTATAAAAGAAAGAAAAGGCTCTTGTAAGAACATGGATGAGATATTTGAAAAATGTATAAAAATATTTCAAGTATAGAATATGAACTAAAAGTATGATCAACTGCGATTATGTGATGACGTGATTAGACTATGTCTTTAATCGTAATAGATAAAGATTACTATGTGTTATGATATATTGTTCTAATCGAACGAATGATTTGATTATTGATAGGTTGTGATAAAGAGATAAAACCTAAGTTGAGATTTGTAATCAGTAAATCAGGCAAGTATCTTACCTTTGCATTTTCTTTATGCAATGGACATGAGTAAGAAGTTTAAGGATTATTCTATTCCTGTACAGATTATGTACGCTTTGATTATCAACATGTTAGCTCAGATATATATTCTGTTAAGTTGATTTCTAAATGGTTATACAAGTGTCCCCACTTGGATAATCATGGCATTTATTCACATGTTGATACACTTTTTTAATTACCCGTATATATATATATGTTGAATTACATATTATTGTTGAGCAAGATTAAAACCTTCTGGTTTTGGAACCGTGCATGTATGAACATCCCTATATGGGAAAATTTTTGCGCCTGAGGCTGATAGAGTGAATGCGATGAATTTCGCTCAACTTATGTAGTATTGATCAATCTGAGGTACAATCTGGAAATTTGATCACCCTCCGTGCCCGTAAGTTATGACGGTTTGCGGATGGATTTCTGCTAAACCTTTTCGAAAATGAAAAGAATGTTCATAGTATGTTTCTTAAACCCTATTCATGGGTAGAGCCAGAGCCAAATTTAAAGAATTTGAAAGAGAGTTGTTATGTGAATTTTTATCAAGATGATTACTTCACAACTTTTAATTCGTTGTAGAAGTGTTATGTAAAGAGAATACTTATATTCTTTCAAATTTATATATATAATTGCTATTACTTATGGGCACTCAAATGCTCATCCTTGCTTAAATTAAATGTTTTCGATTATGTATGAGCAACTTTGAAGGCTCGGAGCTCGAACAAAGGGAAAGAAAAGCTGTTCGAATGAGTTTATATTATGAGTTAATGGTTATAGTTAATAAGACAATGGAATCTATTGTCAGGTATTGTAAGCAATGTATTTGAAGGTCACGTACCTGAGGAAGTAAACTTTGATGTATGTAAATTAAGTTCGAATGTATTATTATTTAGTATTATTCAGCTTAAAGAAATGGTATCGTAGAGAATCGAGTTCGGATTGCAAGTACCCAGATTTGGGGTCGTCACAGGTTGGTATCAAAGCTGTAGGTTATAAACGTTAGGAATGCGAAGCCTAGGTTATAACCTTAGTAGAATGGAGAACGAAAGTTAAGATAGATATTCAGTAAACCAAGAGATGAAGTACTCTGGTGAAGAATTATAGGATATGTTAGATAGATGATGAGTCGAGAAGATTCATCAAGTGGTACTAAATAAAATATTCCTTCATTTTATCGATGAACATATTTTATTTCAGTACTAATGTTGTCTCATTTATTGTGGTCATAGGATGGATGACGAAAGTCAAGATAGTAATTCCTTCACCCAAGAGACGATGGACTCTAGCGAGGAGTACACAGACAGTGAGATGATAAGAGATTTGATAGTTAGGAACGACGACTTAAAGGTTAGAGTTGAAAAGTGGAGGCACGTAATCGTATTCTCCAAATTTGGGCAATAAAGATAAGGACGCCGCCACCGAACACGATGGAGTTAGCAGAGTTACGAGGAGGTTGGGCAGAGAGATACTGAGATAGAGACGATTGGAGGTTGAGATAGAAGCCAAAGACACCAGGATATATACCTTGGAGCAGGCTTTAGACATCGCCTTCATGCGATTCGATGCAGAGTGGATGAAGCTGCCTTTCGGCTGAGAGATAGGCGTTGATGAGAATTGAATAAATTTATCGTCAAACAAAATAAGAGACAACGTATATAAAACTCTTGATTGCTATGTATATATATACTATATGCTAATCAGGGTAACTTATGTATGTAGATGTCTGGTGGAAAAGATATGTGGAATAAGAAGGATCAGATCCATACCCCCGAGCTAATATCGAGGCCAATAAATGAAAAATAAAGCTCACCAGAACCCAAATCGAGACGAGGTGGCTATCGTGGAAAACGTAACATCGAGATCCGAAATGTTGGATTTGACGAGATAGTGATTCGAATAATAAAGTTGAAGCTGCTCAAGCATCAACGAGGTGCGAGATCCGGAGAACAAGGTTGTTATCTTTGGAAAGGTCATGGGAGATAGAGACGTTGCTTAATATCCAACTGCGTCAAGCGTTGCTAGAAACAATAGAAGAGCAGAATAAGCTCAAAATCCAAATTGACCAAATGGGAGCCCCAAGCAACACATCGTGTGCAGCTCCGAGAGGTAAGGGAAAAAGAAAGATAAAAGATCCTGACTTAGGAAAACCTGATAAGAAGAAAGGGAAGAATATATGTTATATTTATGGTACATGGGGACATACCTCTCCTCGTTGCCCCAACTATAAGAAAGATGGATGTTTTAATTGTGGAATGGAAGGACATCGAGCGAATGAATGTCCGAGAAGAAGGCTTAGTAAATAGGTAGTATGGGTTATGTTATGTAATATGTGTGATAAGTAATGAACTATTTTCAACTTTTATGTTGGTCAAGATTTTAAATCCCAACTTTCGTAGTCACAAAGGGATAGCTGTTGATTAAAACAGTATGTGCTATGTAAATATTCAATAAATGAATATGAATCCAAGATTGAGAAATGAAACGAGTTTAATACATTAATCTTATGCGATAAGGTTTAAAATGTAAGGGTATAATTTATGGTTTTAATTAACCAGATAATGCCGCCAAGACGTCAAACTCGAAACCAAAGGGTAGAAGAATCTACTAATGCTGGAGAACGACAGCCAGAACTGATGCAAAACTTTGCAGACATGATGGCTCAGGCTATGTTGCAGGGGATACCAGCTGCAGGGAACCAGCCAGGCAATCACTTGGCAAGTTTCAAAGACTTCAAAGCCGTAGGACCCCCAGAGTTCAGAGGATCAGCTGACCCTACAGAAGCCCAGACATGGGTGAACGAAATAGAAAAGGCGTTCATAATTAGAGTAGATGAGGGGCAAAAGACCGCTTTTGCCACCTATATGTTGAAAGGGGAAGCTAACTTTTAGTGGGAGGCAAATAAGACTCGGGCAGGAGAAGGAGAAATTACTTAGGATAGGTTTAAGGATTTATTTTTCGAGAACTATCTCTCTGTTAGTATGCAGTCTAGAATGGAGGTGAAATTCCTGGAGTTAAAACAGGAGAACGTGACTGTTGCTGAGTATGCCGCAAAGTTTAATGAGTTGGCTAGGTTTTCTCCACATCAAGTGAGTACAGAAGCTAGAAGGGTAAGGAGGTTTGAGCTGGGCTTAAAACCCTGGCTCTCCAATAAGGTGTCGATCGATCTTGCAAATCAATACTTTTGCAGCACTCATGGAGAAGGCCATCATAGCTGAACAGGGAAGTGAGGCCATGAGCCTCTACCACAAGGAGAAGAAGAACAAAAGCAAGTCAGGAGGAGCAGTGAAGATAAAAAGTAGTAGTGGGAATCGGGGTGAGAAGATAATAAGGAATTTTTCAGAGAACGTGCAAGTGAAGCAGGAAGGTGCAAAGAAGTAGGTAGTGCAGTGCAAGAACTGTGGGAAGAATCACACTAGCGAGTGCCTGAAGGGTAAGTTTGTGTTCTACAAGTGCGGGCAAGAGGGTCATACCTCTCCCAACTGCCCCAACTCAAAGATGATCAGTGGAAGTTTCATATGCGGATCGACTGAGCATCAGGTGAGGAACTATCCAAAGAGGGCAATGGAGGCAGGAAACGTAACCACGGGGAGAAGCAGTGGGACGTTAGCAATTTTAGGACCAAACTCAACCAGTAACCCAACGAAAGCAACTCCGAGGGTCTACAATATGACGGTTCAGGATACGGTGGCAGCTGGAAACAGAACTCCAGGTGCTATTTGAATCATTTATATATCTTCCTGCATATATAGTAGATTATTTTTTTTTTTTTTAAGAAATTTTGAGTTCTTTTAGAAATCAAATTTCTGCCTAATCAGAGTATTATGAAGAATAGTTAAAGATCAGTTCGATCAAGTATGATCGAGGTCTACGTACAATGATTATATGCTATGTACCCTTCTGCATATGAGTTTTAAAAGCGGTGATTCCGGGGCGGAATCCTTATAAGGAGGAGTGAATGTAATAACTTAGAGATTTCCTATATAAAATAAATAAGAAATTTTGCATATAAATTTTTATTATTATTATTTAATGACGAGAATAAATGTCTAGTAATGTGAGCGATAGATACAAATATATTTATTACTTGAAAAATTAGAAATAATTTTGGAGTAATTAATTACCACAAATTATATTGTTATGGTAATTAATTCTTGTAAGTAAAATGTTTTTATTAATTATTTTCCATGAAAACATGATTGGAAATAATATATGAAGTGACAATTAGATTTATATAATAAATATTTTATTATATGAATTGTTCGAGAATATTAAAGTTAATTATTTTAACGATTATTGATGTTGTGTAAGAAAGAAAGTCGATATGAGATCCAAACCACGAATTGGGATTGTGATCAAGAGATGAGAATAATAATATTATATTATTGTTATAATGATTTTACAAATTACAATAATTATGTATTGTGTATATGTGAGACGAGATAATGTTGAGCAATTACGGTTAATTAGGTCATAAGATAAGCATCTTGTCTTTGTGAAACCCTAATTATTAAACTTCGATTATGAGAAATGACCGAGTGGTGATCGTATATATGAAGTTATCTGTGTGTACAAGAATGTCGGTATCTAGAAGAAAACCCTAATTCTCACAGACGTCGATAATTAGGACAAACCCTAATTATTATAACCCTAACTTAGGTTGAAGTTAGAGATCGTAATGACTATGTTAGTAACATACACATATAATTAGAGAACCCTAATGGTCAATTAGAAACCCTAATTGATGGCGTTAAGAAACCCTAATTATAGAACCCTAAATTTTAAATCGAAAACCCTAATTTTAAATTATTGGGTTTAATTACGATGTTAATGTATAAATGTTTTAATTTACCAAAGAATGAAAAGTAATTGGTAAATAATAAGAATTACCATCTAGTGATTAAATATTACATTTATTTTCCATGTACAAGAATGCCCATGAAATTATATGAAAATTACCAAAATACCCTTTTTTTGTCCATTTTAGTGTATTATTAGTAGCATTGTTGATGGAATCTTCAATTATGCTAGCTAATCAATAACTTCTAGAATTCCCTCATGCTACTATACCATTACACCTCAATTATACCAACCCTATTCAGCATCCAAAGCATTTAAAATTGGCCTATAAATAGAGATTAAGGAGAGTTAATGAAATTGTACACTAAAATTGCCCAACTCTCCAAACTAGACTCTCTCAACCTCTTAGCTCCCAAAAACACTTGCCCATACACTCCTAAGCACAGCCCCATGATCACAAGCATCAAAAACAGAAGATCAAAGTCAGAAATCAAGAAATCAAAGTAAGAAAAGGTAGGAAACCTTAGATTCTAGAAATCCTTCGATTCGATGTTAATTGATGCAATAGATTGTTTAAAGTTGTGTAATATGATGTTAATTGATGATATGGGTTGATAAATCAAAGACCCATAACATCGAAGTACACGAATTTGAAGATTTGAGAAATCTAGAAAATTTCATTTCTGTGATTTTTAGTCAAATGTCAGAGGCCATAACTCTTTTCTCAATCATGATTTTTGTTCTCTAAAGGTTTTTATGTGTAGCTTGTTATGTGGTCTTTAATCTGCAAAAATAATCAAGTCCAGATCAGTTGTACATAAAAAGTTACAAGCGGTGGTCAAACTCATTGACCAAAATCTTGTCAAAACAATGAACCCAGTTTTTGAAGAACAGGTTTAAAGTGTTGCACTTTGACCGGACATTTCCCGTTAGATCTGTTGTTGTTGTGATGATGTTAAGTGTTAAAGTTGTATTCTTACATGTTGTCTACACACTGGAGTTGATAGATCACATAAACGTTACACGATCGTCAAGTTATAGAGGTCCAAAGTAGGCATCACGAACTGTTCTTCACGAAGAACAGCTTTGACAGCTACTTTGAGGTACGATTTCTCTCAGATCTGATGTTATTTTGAAGTAATGATTGTTGGTAATTGTAGTCTGGTATTTACTCTACAAGACCCAATTCATAGATTTCCCAGATTCATTAAGACCAAAAAGTTATTCATGGTCAAAGTAGCCCCCCTTGAACTGTCTCTGACAGTGTTCTTGAGATGAAGAACACCTATAGCGACGGTTGTCTGTCGCTATAGCCTTTAGCGACGGATTCAATTTATTTTATTTTTTGTAAATTAGAAAATGATTTAAAAATTAGAAAAATTAGATTTTAAATTAAAAAAATTATTTTAAAGTCCTAAAAATAATATTTAATTATTTTGAGTATATTTCATAAATACTTAATATTTTGGAATATAAAAGGTATTTATTTATTTAATTATAATATTACATAAATAATTTAAAAATAGTTTTAATTCATGAAAATCATGAAAAATTATTTTATGGTATAAGAAAATATTTTAAGTTATTTGTGATGACTTTTAATATTTTGTGATGAATTTCATTAATTAATTAATATTAATGATATTAAAGTTATTTATTAGTTTAAAATGATTTTAATATTTTAAAAATCATTTTAGATGAAAATAAAGTATTTAAAGATATTTTGAGTTATAAAATATAACTTTTAATATTTAGAAGATAATTTCATTAATAATTATATATTAATGATATTTAGTTAATGATTTGTGATATTAATTTTATTTAATATTTATATTAAATAAATAGTTTAAAATGGTTTTATTTATTTAAAAATCATTTAAAGAGGATATTAAGGATTTAAAAATATTTTAAGTTATAATTAATGACTTTTAATATTTGGATAAATAGTACATTAATATTTAAATATTAATGATAATTATTTAAAAATGATTTTAATTATTTTAAAAATTATTTAAGGTAATATAAATGTTTTAAAAATAGTTTGAGTTATTATAAATAACTTTTATATTTCTAAGAATGGCTTCATTAATAGTTTAATATTAATTAATTATTAATGATAATAGAATTGTTTATTGTTTAAATCATTTAATTATGATTCCGATGTCCGAAAATGCATGATAAATTATTATAAATGCTTTAAAATTATTTTAAGTCATTTAAAAATAAAATGACCGATGTTGAGATACGAGAATAAGAGTCTTAGACTTCATTAATTACAAATAAAGTCGTTTAATGATGCGCAAATGAAATGTCGAACCTTATAAAAGAAAGAAAAGACTACTTAAAGAACATGGATGAGATATTTGAAAAATGTATAAAAATATTTCAAGTATAGAATATGAACTAAAAGTATGATCAACGCGATTATGTGATGACGTGATTAGACTATGTCTTTGATTTAATAATAACGATTACTATGTGTTATGATATATTGTTCTAATCGAGCGAATGATTTGATTATTGATAGGTTGTGATAAAGAGATAAAACCTAAGTTGAGATTTGTAATCGACCGAAATCGACCAAGTATCTTACCTTTGCATTTTCTTTATGCAATGGACATGAGTAAGAAGTTTCGGGATTATTCTATTCTGTCTGCAGTTATATACGCTTTGATTATCAACATGTTAGCTCGGATATATATTACATTAAGTTGATTTCTAAATGGTTATACAAGTGTCTCCACTTGGATAATCATGGCATTTATTCACATGTTGATACACTTTTCAATTACCCGTATATATATATATTTGAATTACATATTATTGTTGAGCAAGATTAAAACCTTCGGGTTTGGAACCCGAGGCATGTATGAACATCCCTATATGGGAAAAATTTTGCTTGAAAGGAGACGAGTGAGCTGATGAATTTCGTTCAAGTTATGTAGTATTGATCAATCTGAGGTACAATGAAGGTGATCACCCTCGTGCTGTAAGTTATGACGGTTTCTTGGGATGGATTTACGCTAAACCTTTTCGAAAATGAAAAGAATGTTCATAGTATGTTTCTTAAACCCTATTCATGGGTAGAGCGAGCCAAATTTAAAGAATTTGAAAGAGAGTTGTTATGTGAATTTTTATCGAGTCTGATTACTTCACAACTTTTAATTTGTTGTAGAAGTGTTATGTAAAGAGAATACTTATATTCTTTCACTTATATATATAATTGTTACTTACTTTTGGCACTCAAATGCTCATCCTTGCTTAAATTAAATGTGTTCGATTATGTATGAGCAACACGAAGGCTCGAGTACACGAACAAAGGGAAAGAAAAAGTCGTTGAATGAGTTTATATTATGAGTTAATGGTTATAGTTAGTAAGACAATGGAATCTATTGTCAGGTATTGTAAGGAATGTATTTGAAGGTCACGTACCTGGGGAAGTAAACTTTGATGTATGTAAATTAAGTTTGAATGTATTATTATTTAGTATTATTCAGCTTAAAGAAATGGTATCGTGGAGAACCGAGATCGGGTTGCAAGTACCCAGATTTGGGGTCGCCACAGTGGTGACACAACAAAATAACATTGTTCAATTTTCTTTATAAGCATCAAATGTGATAAAATTAACATCTCAAAGAATTAAGATAAGCCTTGTGGTGATACAACAAACTTATTATAATTAATTGATACTCTATTATTTTTATCATGCTAGAAGGCAACGTTCGATATTCCAAATATCTTTGAACGCTTAGGAATTAATATAAAAAATTTGAGGGATTTATATTAATTTGTCTCATCTTGTTTAGCGCGCATGCACAAATATATATAAAATATGTGTCATATTAATAAACATGTG
Source organism: Panax ginseng (assembly GCA_020205605.1). Classification (NCBI taxonomy): domain Eukaryota; kingdom Viridiplantae; phylum Streptophyta; class Magnoliopsida; order Apiales; family Araliaceae; genus Panax; species Panax ginseng. Next base: position 94,725,306 of record CM035138.1, read on the forward strand.
AAGCATGTTTGCATAATATATATAATATATATATATATATATATATATATAGTATAAGCATGCACATATAGAATACTATATTCTACCTGGATTGATTATGGACTTTTATTCTAGTTTGGTTCACTAGAGCCACCAAGTGAACCAAAAGGTCAGACCCTAGGGGTGCAAGAATTAATATTTAAATATAACTATTATATTTAAACTCGGGCTCCATTACAAACGGGTCTTTAAGCGCTCCTTGCTCCTTGATCTCCAATTCTTCAAAAGTTAATTCTAAATATTCCTATTACAAAACTATTTAAAATAAATAGAAACCTTGATCAGCAGTCAAGGAGAAGTACATAGGAGGGAGTTAGAATTTACATTAAGAAAAAATTAGAGAATACGAGGTACGCAGACCCCATTTAATAAAATCCTTACATTCATGCATTCAACTAAAATAAAATCCAATCACATTGGTCAATAGTCCATAATCAATCTCATTTATTATCATACACATCACCATATGCATCAATAAATAACATTCATCTCATGAATAATAAACATTCAATATATATATATATATATATATATATATATATATATATATATATATATATATATATATATTGATATCATTTAATGGGCAAATTTAGTTAGCATAAAATCTAATTTTGAATCAAAATAAACTCCTTTATTTTTAATCCAAATTTAAATCAAAATAAACCCTTTTAATTTTAATTTATCCAATTTTGAATAAAATAAACTATTTTATTTTAATCAAATTATTTAATCAAAACAAACTCATTTATTTTAATTAATTATGGAATCCAATTCCAAGTCAAAATAAACTCTTTTATTTTGGATAATATGAAATTTTATTAGATATCTAAATAAACTCTTTATTTAAGGAAACACGGATTTTCTTTCCTATTTACAAATAAACTCCTTTATTTTGAATGAGTGGTGCTAGAGACAAACTGTTTTACAAATATTTTACAAATTGCTGATGTGGCATACTCCACGTCAGCTTATTGATCAACAAATTGTTTAATGTAGTCTTCGGTCCCACACAATATGCTGATGTGGAGTATGGCACATCAGCAGTTTGTAAAATATTTATAAAATAGTTTGTGTCTCTAGCATTATTCATTTTGAATAACATGAAATCATATTTCATATCTAAATAAACTCATTTATTTAAGAAAATTAGGATTCTTTTTCCTATTCACAAATAAACTCTTTTATTTTGAATAATATGAAATCTTATTTCATATCTAAATAAACTCCTTTATTTAAGGAAATATGGAATCCAATTTCAACTCAAATTAGTTATCATGGAATCTAATTCCAACTCTAATTAGTTAGCATGAAATCCAATTTTAAAATTAAAATAAACTTTTTTTTATTTTAATAATAAAATAATTAAGATTAATATAAACCGAATATATATATATATATATATATATATAACTATTATATATATATATATATAACTTTTATTAATCCTGGGCCAATTGTTCGAAACACGTGACAACCATTTTGAATCCCACTAAATTATAAATGTGACTTTGTTTCCTGCAGTATTATGATACCAATTTGCAGTATGATCCAAAGGGTCTGAAGCAACGTTATATACATATAACATTCTAAAAAAAACAGAAGCTTTGCAAAATTTGTGAATGTGCCGGATTATCGATTTCAGAGAAATAAAAGCTTCGTTATTTTTTTTTTATTTTTATAAATAAATGTTATACAATAAAATTATGTCCAATTAAATTGTTCTAAACACATATCAATATACATATCAAATTAGAACAATTAATAATTCGCATAAAAGTTTGGCTCTGATACCACTGTTAGATTTGTAATATTCATGAACACAATCAAATTACATAAAATAAGTGAAAACGTGGAAAAATCAGAGTTTTAAAAATTTACAAACCATATACTCGGATCACCCTTTATGCACAATTATTAATTAAACGAAAAAGAAAGAACAAGAATCATACCCTTGAAGATTCGAGCTTCCTCAGGTACAAATTCACCTCCAATCTTTTTCGTGTTCAACTTGAATCCACTGGGTTTGATTCCTTTGATCAACGTTAGTCACCCAAGTGTTTGGCCTCTAGAGGCGATCCACCAAGGAAGAACAAAGATTCAAGAAGATGGGTATTTGGCAAAACCCTAGTTTTTCTATCTCTATAGAAAAAGAGCGTACTCTCCCAACTATTGGAATTACGTCTGTTGAGAAAAAGTCAACAACTCCCTCATCCATAATAAGACTCATCTTATTTATAGATGTGGGCAACCCTCCTTAACAATTAAGGAATTGGGTTTTATTTTAATTAATTAAATTCATTTAATTAATTAGGCTCCCAATCATATTACGAATAAATGAGAGCACTGTTATTTATTAATTCCCAAACTCCTTTAGGAATTAAATAATAATAATAGTAATAATAATAATAAGACTCCTATTATTAATTTATATTTAATATTTTTAAAATATTAAATAATAAATATTAAGCTATTTAATTTATTCTATCACCATAGATTAAATTAAATATACTTAACTTATTTTTACGATTATGTCATTTGCTTTTTAAATAATTATTCTTCCTTTTATGGTGTGACCCTTTAGGTTCTCCATATTAAACCGGTTCTGAATAAATCAATTAGAACAATTCTAATCTTATTTAAATAAATAAATTAAACTATTAATTTATTTAAATAAATAATATTTATTCTACAATAGGGATAAGTCTCCTAGCGATCAACGACTTTCCAGATAATATAGATTTCAACATTAATCATAAAAGAACCTTTGAGTAAATAGTTACCGTACAATTCAATCCTTCCACCATACAATGTCCCAATTAAATATAAGACAAGGAATTACTGTCAAGTCTTATTTTATTTAATTATATGTATTTCGACTCTTAAGTACACAACACCAAATAATACAAATTAGAAACTCCTTTCTAATTTCATTCTGCCTTGGCCAAGGACTACCGGTTTGTCATTTATCGAATCACATAGGATATTTCTCTTCTTTTACTAGAAGTGGTAGATTCTTTATTGATCATACATTATCTCAATGTACAACTTATTATACCCAAGCATACCCTTTGATATACCCTAAGGGTCTTAAGGAATAAGTCAAAGTATAATTCATCATACACAAGATACTATGATGATCTCAAGTCCAAGGATCACTTGTACTACAATCACTGCAGGAATTCCTATTGATAGACAAGTAAAACTCCATTAGGTATTCCTTAGCGAGCCACGTTCAATGAACTTATTCTTTAATAAGCACCTACATACTTGCTTTAGTGTCTCCACACAAATGATCATGAGATCAATCATCCTCATCCAATGAGCAAGCAACGTATGTACCAATCTATCTGGATTCACTAATCCCCAATTTAGCAATCCAACGATTGGGAACTATTTTAGTTTTAAGCTTTCTAAGAATTTAGATCTCATTAGAATGATCATCATCATTATTCTAAAAGCATTGCTTAAAACTATGGGTTTATCACATATTATAAAACAGCATCATGTAGATAATTAAAAGCCTTTAATAAATTAATATTTTTTTATTAATAAATGAATAAGATTGTTACAAATTATATGTTTTATCATCGAACATGATAGGCTTGTGTGCATACTACTTTCAATGTTTGCATTCCGTCGTATGTCTGTTGGTCTATGTAATGCACCGACAACTTTTCAACGGTGCGTGATGGCTATATTCTCAGATATGGTAGAATAGAATTTGGAAGTATTCATGGATGACTTCTCCGTGTTCGGTGATAGTTTTGATTTATGCTTGAAAAATCTGGTCTTGGTGCTAAAGCGATGTGTGGAGACTAACCTAGTTCTTAACTGGGAAAAATGTCACTTCATGGTTCAAGAGGGGATAATTTTAGGGCATAAGGTTTCTACAGCAAGGTTAGAGGTGGATAAAGCAAAGATTGAGATGATAGAGAAACTACCTCCTCCATCATCTGTGAAGGGAATACGGAACTTCTTGGGATATACGGGTTTCTACAGACGCTTCATAAAATATTTTTCCAAAATTTTGAAACCCTTATGTTCTCTCTTGGAGAAAGATGTGCCTTTCAAGATGGATCAGTCATGCATCGATGCGTTTGAAGTATTAAAGAAGAAATTGGTGTCAGCTCCAATTATAGTGGCGCCCGGTTGGTCTTTACCGTTTGAATTGATGTGCGACGCCAGTGACTACGCAGTTGGAGCCGTATTGGGACAACGTCATGACAAAAAATTTCACACTATCTACTACTCCTGCAAGATGTTGACAGATGCTCAGTTTAACTACACGACCACCGAAAAAGAATTACTTGCGGTTGTGTTTACCTTCGACAAATTCAGAGCATATCTCATAGGGACCAAGGTAATTGTCTACACTGATCATTCTACTATTAAGTATTTGATTGAGAAGAAGGATGCCAACCCGCGGTTAATACGGTGGGTACTGTTGCTACAAGAATTTGAGTTGGAGATCCAAGATAGAAAAGGTACTGAGAACTAGTGGCGGATCATCTTTCTCAGTTGGAAAATGCGGAAGTTCAGCAAAAAGACAATGTCATGATTAATGAGAGGTTTTCGGATGAATAGCTTCTCCGAGTAACAACGACATTGTGACGCCCCCCAAAATTCAGACACTCATATCTCGAATTTTGGTGCATCACGCTACTACTATGAATATCTTACAAAATCATTAACAACGGAAATAATAGAATAATTTACATTGATGTAATATAAATATTCATGTCCCAAGGTACCGTAACCATTACTACAACAATCCTGTGATTAGCTTAACATAGCTTAATCATTCTTGAATACATCATAATAACAATAACAATAATAATAATACTTCTAGTCTTAAGGACTAAGTTATTCTGTCGCCTTGCCCTTTCCCTTGTCCTTTCCTGAAATACCGCCTTGCTCTGCCTTAACTGTAATGTTTTAGGAAGCAAGAATGAGCAACAAGTTTTCCCAGCAAGCAATATAGCTAGAAGAACAAGCAGTTATAGCATTTGAATCTTTCAAGGGTATAATAATAATTGATAGTTCAAGGATATCAAGAATACCAAGAGTATTCAATAGGTGTCACTATAGACCGAATGATATCAACAAAATTTCAGGATTTATTCATTTCGAGGTTCAACATAATTGAATACTGAGCAGTCACTAAGGACCAAGAACTCTTACTAGAATTAGCAGTATTACACTGTAATCCAACGTCCACGAGTACATCAGGTGATCATCCTAATGTACCCTATGTTATGCATAACATTTAATCATACTCATGTGCGCACGTCGGTTCCCCGACAATATATAATTTCCCCTTCTATGAGGGTTGTTCATCTCAGCAGATTTACGATAGTCCGTACCAAAGCAATAGGTTTGGATAGCTCTTTAACTCATAATAATAGTCTAGCCGAATCAAGGGCTTAGACAATTTTTCATCATGCATTTAGGAATGATAAGTCCAATGCTTACAACAACGTCAAGGTATACAAGTGATTTTCGAATAGAAGCAGATATTTGCTTTGATAAAACATGATTGATATGACAACAATTCAACGTATAAAGTGTGTGAATTTAAGGAACTTGCAACACAATAATAATAGTGTTCGGATACTTGCTCAATGTAAATTTGAGTGAGGTTAGGGAACTTTCCCAACAATAACAATAAGTTAGGGATAGAAAACTTGCATGATATAAGTAACAAGTTTTTAGGGATAGGAACTTGCATACTTGAAATCAAGGTAGAGTAAGAAACTTACCTTTAGCATTGATTACTACTAATAGCGAAAATCACCTCAACGAACTATGTTTGTCCTATTCATGTAAGTATAGGTATTCATTAGCCAAACACACTTGATATATATCAACAACATGTACACATAACACATTTTTCTTTCTATCTGCTGTACCCATAAAAACTCATAACGGTACACTAACATGCTCATACTATTGACCACTGCTAGCTTATTCATAATCTTTCTTCCTCGAAGTTCTAAGAGGTTCATTGCTTTAAGTAGACCATAACGTCTATTAATCCCACCAACCTTCTTCTACGCATGTTTGCAAGTATTAGATTTATTTTCCCGAAGTTGGTACAACTCTCCACTTAGAACTTATTCGTGTACTAATAGTTTACAACAACATAGGAGTATATATTAATCCATCCTTATATCAAGTTATGATGCTGTCTCCGAGTCCCAGGACATCTCGCCATGTCCGAAGATATTATGACTTGATCGAAGACAACATGCTTCGTCCGAAGACATCGCGCTTCGTCCGAAGACATCACGCTTTGTCCGAAGACATTACGCTCTGTCCGAAGACATCACGCTTTGTCCGAAGACATCACGCTTTGTCCGAAGACATTACGCTCTGTCTGAAGACATCACGCTTTGTCCGAAGACATCGTGCTTTGTCCGAAGACATTACGCTTTGTCCGAAGACATCACGCTTTGTCCGAAGCAGCTCCTTCAGAGACTTCGGTCTACACTACTTCGACAAAGTTTAAGCTCGTCGGGCTAATTTAAGACTTTACTATATGCATACAACCTAAGGGGATTTCTTAATACAAGGTCTAACATGCCCGAACCCATCAGTTGGTTCCTAAGTACGGTGCAGCTGCACCCCATGGATTTCAGAAGTAGTGAACATGCTCTGTTTTGCAGAGTAGCCACAACTTGATTCCAGATAATTGTTAACGTATTCATGCACGAAGGTAAACTTTCTAAACACCCTATATCATGCTAATTCATCATACTTGACCTATTAATCTGAAAAAAAAATCGAGAATCAACAAGACTCAAGTTAAGAACGGAGTAGAAATTATACCTTCTCGAGCTTTAACCTTGATATCTCACACACTGATTTGGTAATGCTTAGCAACTAAGAATTCTTTACTCAGATTTCTCCAACACTCTTATCACTAAAACAAACTGCCGTGGTGGCTTGTATTTAAAGAGAAAACATGGACTAGACACTTGCTTTACCCAATGTTGGGACTCATGGTGCAATAGAAATGAACAATGGTTATTTAAGGAGTTGTTCAATCACTCCATACCAGCCACTTAGCTAGCCATGCATGCCTAGGATTAGCAGCTTGAAAATTTGCGTAAAGAGAGTTTAGGCTACTATTCTTTGTACTTGGTGACCCTAATTTGGGGACAAGAGAACAGATCTCAGACATAGACAAGGGGCTAGTTGGTCAGGCCCACTGCCCCCACGCCACATTTTAATTTAACCAATACCTTGTACTCTCGCTTAACTCTTTTGTTGGATTCCTAATGGATTCTAAATATCCCAAGTTTATTGGGCTAACTTAACAGTCCATCAATTAACTTATTGGGCTAGACTCCCAATTTATTATTTGGACTTTAAACATTCAAATACTTAATCATCCTTCACTAAGTCCATCATTGTGTCACACAAGACATTTCATGAACCTATCTTATCGATCATCAACAAACTTCAATTTTAATTCAATTGAGTTACTCTTGCTCATGCCACGTAAGCATTTATAAAATAAATAATTCACCGGCTCTATTTAATAATAAAATTAAATCATAAAATTTACGGGTATTACATCCTCTCCCCCTTATAAAAATTCCGTCCTCGGAATTGATACAGGGTTATACAAAAAGATGGGGATAGTCTCTCCTCATCCTATCTTCTAATTCCCACGTGGCCTCTTCGACATCGTGGTTTCGCCAAACAACCTTAACAGAAGATATAACTTTGTTTCTTAGCATTTGTTCTTTCTTATCTATTATCCTAAGCAGAATTTCTTCATATGCCGATTCTTCTCTACTTGAATAGGCTCATAGGAAATTACGTGCTTATAGTCGAACTTGTATGGTAGTAGTGCGAAAATGTGAAACACGTTGTGGATGTGTTCCAATTGGGTGGCAAAAGCAACTTTGTATGCTACTTCGCCCACTCGCTTCAATATCTCGAATGGCCCTATGAACCTCGGACTCAATTTTCCTTTCTTTTGAATCTGATCTTTCCCTTCCAAGGAGATACCTTCAAAAACACAAAACTACCGGCTTCAAAGTCTCGGTTACGACGATGCAAGTCGGCGTACTTCTTTTAGCGATCTTGAAATGCTACCAATTTGCCCTTATTGTTGCTACCACGTCGGTAGTTTCTTTGGACTAATCTTTGGTCCAAAAAATCATCGTTCTCCTCCGCTTCATCCCAACATAATGGCGTCCTGCACTTTCTCCCGTAAAGAGCTTCATATGGCGGCATCTGGAATACTGCGCATGATAGCTATTATTATAAGCGAATTCTACTAATGATAAATGGTCGTCCCAATTTCCTTGAAGTCCATCACGCATGAGCTCTAAGCATGTCCTCCAACGTTTGTATGGTTCGTTCACTCTGCCCGTCGGTTTGAGGGTGATAGGCGTTACTCAATCTCAATTGAGTTCCCATCCGTTCCTGCAAACTTTTCCAGAATTTTGACGTGAAACGAGGATCTCGATCAGAGACAATCGACACCGGCACTCCATATCGCGATACGATTTCCTTTACATACAAATTTGCTAACTGGTTCAAATTGAATCGAATCTTAATGGGTAGAAAATGAGTCGTTTTGTTAGTGGGTCCACAATAACCCAAATGGCATCGTAACTCTTACGTATGTAGGAAGTCCAACCACGAAATCCATCGTAATGTGCTCCCATTTCCATTCTGGTATTTCCAGTGGTTGAAGTAGTCCACTTGGCCTCTGGTGTTCTGCTTTGACTCTTTGACAAGTAAGACATCTACTAACACACGCTGCAACCTCTCTTTTCAAATTAGGCCACCAAAAATGGTGTCAAGATCCGGTACATTTTGTGCCTCCTGGATGTCTGAATACGTCGTGTTGTGTGCTTGTGTAGGATTTCCTCTCTCAGTTCGATTACAGCTGGCACCCATACTCGACCCTCGAATCTCAATATACCATCCTTATCTACTTTGAACCTTTCTTCCTTATCTTCTACTATTCTCTTCTTTATCTTCTCACATTCTTCATCTTTCTCTTGTGCTTCCTTTATTCTATCCAATAACGTCGGGTGAGCTCTCATCATGAGAAATTTTCCTTCCGCTTCTCTTGGTTCCTCCACCTCTATTTCCAACCTTTCCATTTCTCTTATTAATTCTTCTTGAGTTGTCAATTTGAATAACTTCTCCCTTCCTTTTCTACTCAAAGCGTCGTCTACGACGTTTGCTTTTCCCGGGTGATAAAGAATTTCACAGTCGAAATCCTTGATCAGTTCCAACCATCTTCTTTGTCGCTTGTTCAACTCCTTCTATGTGAAGATATATTTCAGACTCTTGTGATCTGTATATATCTCACATTTTTCTCCATACAAATAGTGCCTCCAAATCTTCAATGCAAAGACTACCGCCGCTAACTCCAAGTCATGGGTAGGGTATCATTTTTCGAAATCTTTCAACTGTCGTGAGGCATATGCAATGACCTTGCCATGTTGCATTAGCACACAACCAAGTCCTCTATGCGATGCATCACTATACACAACAAATCCTCCCGTATCATCTGGTAATGATAATACAGGCGCCTCACTCAACCTCCTCTTCAATTCTTGGAAACTCTCCTCGCATTTGTCCGTCCATACAAACTTCTCTGTCTTCTTCGTTAAATTGGTCAGCGGGGTTGCTATCTTAGAAAAATCTTGGATAAATCTTCGATAGTACCCGGCTAAACCTAAGAAACTCCTAACTTCCGTTGGCGTCTTCGGCTGTTCCCAGTTACTTACCGCTTCCACCTTTGCAGGATCCACGAAAATTCCATTTTGATCTATCACGTGTCCTAGAAACTGGACCCTTTCCATCCAAAATTCACATTTGAAAAATTTAGCGTACATCTTCTCCCTTCTCAATGCTTCCAATACCATCTTGGTGTTCTAAGTTTCTTCCTTCGTCTTTGAATAAATCAAAATGTCATCGATAAATACTACTACGAATTTATCCAAGTATGGCTGGCCTTGTTCATCGTGTCCATGAATGTTGCTTAGAGCATTGGTTAACCCAAATGACATCACTAGAAATTAAGTAATGTCCGTAGCGAGTTCGAAATGCCGTCTCTTTTGTCGTCCTCCTCTCGCACTTTCAACTGATGTTAACCTGCTTCAGTAATCTATCTTGGAAAAACACTTCGCTCCCTTCAGTTGATCGAAAAGGTCGTCTATCCTTGGCAATGGATATTTATTCTTAATTATCACTCGGTTCAACTCCCGATAATCGATACAAAGCCTCATCAATCCATCCTTTTTCTTTACAAACAACACTGGTGCTCCCCAAGGAGACACACTTGGCCGAATGTAACCCTTATCTAGTAATTCTTGCAATTGAATCATCAATTCCTTCATTTCTACTGGCGCCATACGATATGGGGCTTTCAAAATTGGTGCAGTTCCCGGTGCTAAGTCTATTATAAATTCAATTTCTCTGTCTGGCGGAAGGCCAGGCATTTCGTTTGGAAATACGTCTTGGAAATCTTTTACCACTAATATATCTTTCATTTCTATTCTCTTTTGATGAATGTCCACTATATAGGCTAAATAACCTACACATCCTTTCTTTAACAGTTTCTTGGCAAGCATCATCGTAAGGCAACACGATTGCTTGAGCGATGAGCTACCGTAAAACACTACCTTAGACCGATTTGAGGTCTGAAGGTTCACACTCTTCTTCTGACAATCGATTATCGCAGCATGGCTGGATAACCAATCCATTCCTAATATCACATCAAACTCTCCCAGTTTAATCGGAATTAAGTCTACGTTTAGTTCGACCTCTAATGTTGGCACAACAGTTTTGGTAAACAAACTCTATGGAAATTACTTCCTTATTCGCAATCTCTACGTTCAATGAGTTATCTAAACGTTCAAGAGGTATGTTTAGTCGATTAGCAAATTCTTCAGATACAAAGGAATAGGTAGCACCCGAATCAAATAATACATAGGCATTTATATTATTGATTGGGAGAATACCTGACACCACGTCCCTTTCATTCACTCAAGTCTCGGACGGTCGTGTTAAAGGTTCGAGGCGATCGGTTTGGTTGGATTGCGTTGGTCCGCCGATCATCGATTCTTTGCCCCTCCTGTTGGCCGCTTCCTCCGTTGCTCCCTTTCTTTGGGCAATCCTTGATTTGATGCTCAGTTGAGCCACACGCAAAACATCCCTTGCTCCTTTTCGGCTTCGGGCAGTTAGGTGAAATGTGCCCTTCTTGGCCGCAGTTGTAGCAGGTGTTGCGCCCCTTCCAGCATTCCCCTTGATGGTTTTTCCCAGATTTAGAGCAAGCTTCGCTTCTTTTTTTAAATCCTCCTTGATAATTTTCTGACTGGTTGATGCTTCGGTGGTTGGTGTTTTTGTCGTTGTTGCGGTTATCCCATTTCCTCTTTCCCAAATAACTTCCACCACTGCTACTCCCTCCACGAGTCTCTCCTCCAGCATTCTTGTTCTTCTTCTCCTTGTTGTATTGTCTCAATGCCTCGCTACCTCCCTCAGCAATTATCGCCTTCTCAAATAATGTGGCAAAAGAGTCGATTTGAAGGACTGACACCTTGTTGAACAACCAAGGTTTTAGTCCAAGTTCGAAGCGTCGAGCTTTCCTTTCTTCAGTGTCTACTTGATGTGTTGCGAATCACGCGAGTTCGTTGAACTTGGCCGCATACTGTGCCACTGTCATCTCCCCTTGTTTTAGTTCTAGAAACTTTACCTCCATCCTATTCTCCATGCTCTTCAGGAAGTAATTCTCGAAGAACAAAGTCTTAAACCTTTCCCAGGTTATAGTCCCTTCTCCCGCTCTCTGTTGATTTGCTTACCACCAGTAGTTTGCTTCACCCCTCATCATATATGTAGCGAACGCAGTTTTCTGGTCTTCTCCCACACGAGCAATGGCAAAGGCTTTCTCCATTTCCTTGATCCACGTTTGCGCTACGATTGGATCGGTAGTACCCATGAATTCCGGAGGTCCTACACTCTTAAAGTCCTTGAAATTTGCTACCGTAACTACTTGGGGAATGGGTGGTACTTGTTCATTTCTTCCCCTAAGAGCCTCCCCTAAAAAATCTACAAGCCTCTGAATGGGATCTACTTGTCCTCTCTCATCATTAACCGACTCTTCTGGAGCAGTTAATCTACGTTTGGGCGGCATTTTCCTCTATTTTTATTATCTAATTATATTACTTAAACAATTCTCCATAAAAGGAATAAGATTTCGGAATACATTTCAGAACAAGATCATTTATATTCATATGCCAAATTGTTACATTACATGATTATCTCCAGCATACTTCTATAAATGACACAACTTATCCCCTAATATCACAAAAGATGGGGACAACCATTAACATACTAACCCTCTAACATAACTCAAAAGTTTGGGGTTTACAACATCTCACATTCTACATAAATATTACCACAACAGATAATACACTACACAACGGACTACAACTAATAACTTTTAGCGCCTAGACTTAATCTATCATTCCGCGCTCCACAGCGCTCTGGTACTCCCTCTGAGTAATGTGCACCACCACATCTCGACTTATGGTGTCTTAGGAGTCATCCTGCTTCATGTCGGGTAGTGATTTACCCCATCAATCAGTCCTTCCATGGCCGTGCGCAATGCATAGCTCATCCTATTCATCTTCCTCCTTTTGCACCTCACTTCATCTTCTAGATCATTAGCCCTATCATTGGCCCCTTTCCACTTTCTTTCGAAATGGATCCTATCCATTACTTCCATCCTTAACTGAGTACGGATAGCTTCCTTCCCTGTCCCCTCGCTCAACTCCCTCTGCTCCATCTCTTCCAACTTCCCTGTCAGTTCTATATTCCTAGCCACCGCCTTGTGAAACAAAGCCCCCATCTGGATTCCTGCCTCCTTGCGGTGAGCAATCTCTACTTCCATCTCCTGCATCACTAACTTTCTCTGGTGGTCTTCGTCCTTCAGCTTTTGAAATTCGGACTCTCTGTCTTTGGCCTCAGCCTCTAACTCCTCAACTCTGCACCCTAACTCTAAAATCTGCTCCTCATACTCCCCCAACATCCTATCCTCAAAAGTAGCCTCGTCGGAGTCCCCCATGGACTCATCCACCATACGCTCCTCCTCTGGATTAGACTCTTCGGGTGTTGGCTCTATCTCCTCTTCCTCGTCATCATCATCGATAGGAACTACAGTTGATATAGGTTCTGCTATCAATGGTGCCTCATATACCACGTGTATGTCACGCGGCTCCTCTTCTACTACTCGGCTAGGTCCTCCCATGTCAATCATCCTACAATCACCATCAACTCCATTAGAATCATAAGTTCATTGTATATAATGAAGTTATATTCTGTAACACGCTAAGTTCATCTCTATGAAAACCCTATACGAGTTTCATCCCTTTCTATCTTCTGAGTTCACCTAAGTTATAATCTAAGGGCTCTCGCTCCTAAGGTTTATAACTATGGCTTTGATACCAACCTGTGACGCCCCCCAAAATTCAGACACTCATATCTCGAATTTTGGTGCATCACGCTACTACTATGAATATCTTACAAAATCATTAACAACGGAAATAATAGAATAATTTACATTGATGTAATATAAATATTCATGTCCCAAGGTACCGTAACCATTACTACAACAATCCTGTGATTAGCTTAACATAATTTAATCATTCTTGAATACATCATAATAACAATAACAATAATAATAATACTTCTAGTCTTAAGGACTAAGTTATTATGTCGCCTTGCCCTTTCCCTTGTCCTTTCCTGAAGTACCGCCTTGCTCTGCCTTAACTGTAATGTTTTAGGAAGCAAGAATGAGCAACAAGTTTGCCCAGCAAGCAATATAGCTAGAAGAACAAGCAGTTATAGCATTTGAATCTTTCAAGGGTATAATAATAATTGATAGTTCAAGGATATCAAGAATACAAAGAGTATTCAATAGGTGTCACTATGGACCGAAGGATATTAACAAAATTTCAGGATTTATTCATTTCGAGGTTCAACATAATTGAATCTTGAAAGCGATCACTAAGGACCAAGAACTCTTACTAGAATTAGCGATATTACAACAGTAATCCAACATCCACGAGTACATCAATGATCGACTTAAAGTACCCTATGTTATGCATAACATTTAATCATACTCATGTGCGCACGTCGGTTCCCCGACAATATATAATTTCCCCTTCTATGAGGGTTGTTCATCTCAGCAGATTTACGATAGTCCACACCAAAGCAATCGGTTTGGATAGCTCTTTAACTCATAATAATAGTCTAGCCGAATCAAGGGCTTAGACAGTTTTTCATCATGCATTTAGGAATGATAAGTCCAATGCTTACAACAACGTCAAGGTACACAAGTGATTTTCGAATAGAAGCAGATATTTGCTTTGATAAAACATGATTGATATGACAACAATTCAACGTATAAAGTGTGTGAATTTAAGGAACTTGCAACACAATAATAATAGTGTTCGGATACTTGCTCAATGTAAATTTGAGTGAGGTTAGGGAACTTGCCCAACAATAACAATAAGTTAGGGATAGAAAACTTGCATGATATAAGTAACAAGTTTTTAGGGATAGGAACTTGCATACTTGAAATCAAGGTAGAGTAAGAAACTTGTCTTTAGTGTTGATTACTACTAATAGCGAAAATCACCTCAACGACCTATGTCTGTCCTATTCATGTAAGTATAGGTATTCATTAGCCAAACACACTTGATATATATCAACAACATGTACACATAACACATTTTTCTTTCTATCTGTTGTACCCATCAAAACTCATAACGGTACACTAACATGCTCATACTATTGACCACTGCTAGCTTATTCATAATCTTTCTTCCTCGAAGTTCTAAGAGGTTCATTGCTTTAAGTAGACCATAACGTCTATTAATCCCACCGACCTTCTTCTACGCATGTTTGCAAGTATTAGATTTATTTTCCTAAAGTTGGTACAACTCTCCACTTAGAACTTATTCATGTACTAATAGTTTACAACAGTATAGGAGTATTTATTAATCCATCCTTATATCAAGTTATGATGCTGTCTCCGAGTCCCGGGACATCTCGCCATGTCCGAAGATATTATGACTTGATCGAAGACAACATGCTTCGTCCGAAGACATCGCGCTTCGTCCGAAGACATCACGCTTTGTCCGAAGACATTATGCTCTGTCCGAAGACATCACGCTTTGTCCGAAGACATCATGCTTTGTTCGAAGACATTACGCTCTGTCCGAAGACATCACGCTTTGTCCGAAGACATCGTGCTTTGTCCGAAGACATTACGCTTTGTCCGAAGACATCACGCTTTGTCCGAAGCAGCTCCTTCAGAGACTTCGGTCTACACTACTTCGACAAAGTTTAAGCTCGTCGGGCTAATTTAAGACTTTACTATATGCATACAACCTAAGGGGATTTCTTAATACAAGGTCTAACATGACCGAACCCATCAGTTGGTTCCTAAGTACGGTGCAGCTGCACCCCATGGATTTCAGAAGTAGTGAACATGCTCTGTTTTGCAGAGTAGCCACAACTTGATTCTAGATAATTGTTAACGTATTCATGCACGAAGGTAAACTTTCTAAACACCCTATATCATGCTAATTCATCATACTTGACCTATTAATCTGAAAAAAAACCGAGAATCAACAAGACTCAAGTTAAGAACGGAGTAGAAATTATACCTTCTCGAGCTTTAACCTTGATATCTCACACACTGATTTGGTAATGCTTAGCAACTAAGAATTCTTTACTCAGATTTCTCCAACACTCTTATCACTAAAACAGATTGCCCTGGTGGCTTGTATTTAAAGAGAAAACATGGACTAGACACTTGTTTTACCCAATGTTGGGATTCATGGTGCAATAGAAATGAACAATGGTTATTTAAGGAGTTGTTCAATCACTCCATACCAGCCACTTAGCTAGCCATACATGCCTAGGATTAGCAGCTTGAAAATTTTCGTAAAGAGAGTTTAGGCTACTATTCTTTGTACTTGGTGACCCTAATTTGGGGACAAGAGAATGTGATCTTAGACATAGACAAGGGGCTAGTCGGTCAGCCCCTTGCTTACGCCACATTTTAATTTAACCAATACCTTGTACTCTCGATTAACTCTTTTGTTGGATTCGAATGGATTCTAAATATCCCAAGTTTATTGGGCTAACTTAACGATCCATCAATTAACTTATTGGGCTAGACTCCCAATTTATTATTTGGACTTTAAACATGCAAATACTTAATCATCCTTCACTAAGTCCATCATTGTGTCACACAAGACATTTCATGAACCTACCTTATCGATCATCAATGACTCAATTTTAATTCTATTGAGTTACTCTCCCTCATGCCACGTAAGCATTTATAAAATAAATAATTCACCTATCTATTTAATAATAAAATTAAATCATAAAATTCTGGGTATTACGAGACATTGCCATGGTATGCGATTCGTGAATTATTTGGTTGGTAAGGTATTACCCGGATTTGAATTAATAACAACAACGAAAAAAAAGTTCATCCACGATGTTAGAGCAGTATTATTGGGATGAACCATTTTTGTTTAAGACTTGTGCGGATCAAATGATTAGACGATGTGTGCCACACGAAGAGATGGATAGCATATTAGGTCATTGCCACTCATCAGATTACGGAGGTCATTATGCATGTGATCGGACCACGGCCAAAGTGTTGTAATAGGGATTTTTCTGGCCTTCTCTATTTAAATATTCATATCTCTATGTGCTAAAGGGGGATCGGTGTCAACGAGTGGGCAATATTTCCAAACGTAATGAAATTCCACTTAACACAATTTTGGAAGCTGAACTATTCGATGTGTGGGGAATCGACTTTATGGGACCTTTCCCATCCTCCTTCAATAATCAGTACATTCTGTTGGCGGTCGATTACGTTTCCAAATGGGTAGAAGCAGCAGCTTTACCCATGAATGATGCCAACGTTGTCCTACGATTTTTGAAGAAAAACATCTTCACACGATTTGGGACACCGAGGGCCATAATCAGTGATGAGGGAACTCACTTCTGTAATAAGCAATTCACTAAATTTCTTATAAAGTATGGGGTCCGTCATAAAATTGCAGCCACACCCTCAACCATGTACTCAAAGTGAAATTATTTCGAAGTTTGGGGGTCGTGCTATGGGTATGTTTATACATATGAGATTTTTGCCAAATACTAATACATACGAATGGGATTTCTTGGAGATTTTTCTCAATGGCCTCGAAGCGTCAATGAGGAGAGGGATCTGGATCCGCCGCGGCTCCTCCCAAATTTGATAGCCGCAGGTTCGTGAGTGTCGCCGCCCAAGAACGCTACAATAGAATGGCTACTCGCTCCCTAGTCCCCGAACGCGGTTTAAGGCCCGATCAAACCAAGGATGGGGACATGGCGGTCATGATTACTGAGAAGAATTGGTTTACACTCACCGCACAACCCGACCCAGCAGTAATTGCAGTCGTCAAGGAGTTCTACGCCAACGTTTCTGAGCACTTCCATTATGGGGTGTATGTGAGGAGCAAGACTATTGAGTTTGGTGAAGAAGACATTAACGGTTTCCACCAACTACCGTTAGAGGGTCACAACGATGAGTATGCCAGTCTTGTGAGTTAAGGGCCAGACTATGAAAAAATAATCTGAGAACTTTGTCAACCGGGCACCACGTGGAAATTACATGAACATGGCAGCATGACTTTCCCTCTTTCTCACCTCAGTTTATATGGAAAGGCGTGGTATGCCTTTATCTGCGCCAAACTCATGCCATGCACACATGTGAGCCATGTCACCAAAGAGAGGGTTGTACTGTTGTATTCCATTATTCAAGGCTTGAAGATAGATGTCGGCCACATCATTCAGCAATCCATTTTGCGAGCTGCACGAGGAGGAACCACAGGAGGTTTACCTCATCCATCTCTCATTTACGTTTTATGTGCAAAATTTAGGGGCAAATGGAAGTCGGATGAGATGATTCAAACCCCCATGTCGGTGTTGGAGCACAAGCTGATCAGCAGGTATAGAGTATGGACCGGTGGGGAGAATCACCCTAGGGGATTGGGTTTTATAATTCCCCAAGTTGAAGCTCCACAAGCTTCACCACCTTCGGCCCCACCCACATATGGTCCTTCCTCTTCAGCTCACCGTGGTGTTGTTCCTGAAGATGTCCAGCGTGAAATTGACGTTTGGTTCTACAATCTCGAATCCCAGAATGTCCGCCTGTCTGAACGTCAAGATGTCATCTACAAATATTTGGTCAACCAATTTGCTGCCCAAAATGCTATGAACGCTCAACTGTACCCGGCGTTAATCTTAGCCAGTTCCCTACTGCTCTTGTTCTGCCTGTGTTTCCCCCCTCCGATCAAGACATGAGTGAGGATGATGATGATGCACCCGAGGAATAAGCTCGTCAGGGAAGTCCTCTATTATTTTTTATTGCTAAATTTTTCGCATGAGGACATTGTTCTTGATAAGTTTGGGGGTAGTTACTTTTTATTTGCATTAGTAGATTGTTAGTAGTTTATGGATAGTTTGTGTTTTTATTGTTGGTTAAGTGTTGCATTTAGGATTGCATATTAATTCCAGCTGTTTAATAGTTACGTATGTTTGGGGCCAATGATGAAATTAAAATTGCATGAACAAGTCTAGTAAGGATTGTTAAGCTAGTGATGTGGTTTTCTTGACATAATTTTAATCTTTATCTGTTTGACACTGATATTATCAGGATAGCACATTTTGAAAAATGACCATGTTGGCGAAAGTTTAAATGGATAGATAATAGAGTTCTAAAGGATGGATGCTAGTGGAATGAAAGAACAATATGAATAGCTAGTGATGGCTGAATTTAGACATAAATTCAAGTTTGGGGGAAAACTTTTATGAGTATATAAGCTTAAAAAAAGGAATAAACACCATGGCATGCTTGTCTAGTTTTGTGGCCTTTGCTACTTAAGTAAGTAAGCCCGAGGGGATTGTCTTTACACCTAGCGCCCTAAGATCTTAATGGCTTGGGAGTCGTTGGTCAAAAGCTCATTAAGGTAGCATTGAAAAGCCTAAGGGAATAGGACATTGCATAGCCATGAGAAAAAAAATAGATAAATAATGAATAAAGCGGGAAAAGTGCAAAAATCCCCCGTTGAAAAAAAAATCTTAGGCATAAGTATTCCATTTTGACCCTTGGATTTTGGTAGTTGTTTGAATTTAATCATATCTAGTTTATTTGAGGAGTTCTCGAGTTTGCACTATATGATGCCTTCTCAGAAATCTATTATGTTTCATATTTTTCTTTTTATTAGTTAGCATGGTTGTTGAACACACACACATGATATCAGTAATAACAGATTTAAATTTATTGATTGTTGGGATATTATTGATCTACCTTAATATGATGTATTAGCATGTTATTGTGATTTTTCTGAGGCCTAATGAATATACGGTGTGCTATTTAATTGCTGGAATTACGAACATGTAGTTAGTTTTAGGAGCATTTGCATTTTTGTTTAGTTTGTCATGTTATTTTGTGTTTTGTTGCTTGAGGACAAGCAACGATTTAAGTTTGGGGGTATTTGATGATTGGGTAATATACCCATGAATTGGATATTCGTATGCTTAAATTGTTGTATTCTCGAATCATTTAGAAGTATTTTTACTGTGTTTAGTTGTTATTTTGCAGATTCGGGAGACGTAGGGGTAATTTGGTGATTTGAGCAAGGGAATGGCATTTTTGTAATTAAAATTGATCCAGCGTCAAGGAGCTATGTTTTGAACTGAACCTAGCGCCGGGGCGCTGGGGCTTGATTTTTGTTGACCAGGCGCGCGTGTTGACCGACGGTTTGACTAGGGATTTAAGAGATAATTGAGAGGTTGATTGGGAAAAGGATTGTGGTTAGATGCAAACAGTATATAAAGGCTAATTGGCTGGAATTAATGGAGCTACCAGAATTGAAGGCTAAGCAAGGGATTACTTGAAGACTAAAGGATTTTTTCTAGAGTTACTTCTTCTTCTTATTTTTCAATTGGTGTAATTCTTTCAAGATGATTTTCATGAGATTGTTGATTTTAAATTCTGTTATGAACTAATTCTTTCATTAAGACTACAATTGAACCTTTTATGTCTATAAATTAGTTATTCAATTTATTCCAATTATTTATGTCAAAGTGAATTGTTTATCTTGTCTTGTGCTTATTGATTAATTATCTGGCCAGTAATTACCTTGTTACTGTAGAAGGATTCAGGAGAGGAAATCTAGGGTTAGAATTGGACATGATAACATGTATGCATAGTTATTTGCATGACGAATAATTAGGGTCATGAATTGAATATGGATATCTGTTCACTGCATGTAACAAAGTGGGAATTGGGATTGAAGGAGTTTAATTTAATTGTTTTGCATAGGAATATCGCAAGATTAATTGGATTAAATAGAAGTTAATTGATCACTTGGAAAAGGGCTTTTGACACTTAGAATTCCCGTTAACAATTCAGTAGTCATAATAATTGAGATAATTGGATAATTGGTTTATAGTTCATAATTGTGGATATTGGAGTCTTAACCTTATTTATCTGAATTCATTCGTCAAATCTTAGTTTTTTATTTGTTTGATTTAATTTTAGAATAATCTCTTTTAATTGCTTAATTTAGTTTTCTTATCACACTTTATGGTTGTTTAAATAAAATTGGATTGATATAGTTCTAGTAGTTGGAATTTATTGATTAGAATTCTCTGTGGGATCGACACTTTATCTTATCACTTTATTACTTGTTGACTGTGTATACTTGCACAAATTCATTGATTGTGAAATCAACCAACAATGATCAGTCTACAATACTCTAAGTTATTCATAACTACACAGTAATATTCATGCGTGTGTTGGAGCTTCCAACAATAAACACTCCCCTTACCATAAGGGTTGTTCAACTCAGTTTTCAAAATTTCCGCACCAGTAAATTGGTTTGGATAGTTTTATAAACATGCATATAGTCTAGCCGAATCAAATAGCATAGACACTTTCACAATATTCAAGAACAATACCAAGTTCAACATGAATAATAGTTTTCTCAAGAGTTTAACATACTAGCTCAATTGAACGAGAAGTAATATAACTTGCATTTAAAGAGACAAAGATTGCTTACGATAACCATTGAATAAAGTAATGCAAGGGTTTAGGATACTTGCACAATGTAAAGGATAGTTCAGATACTTTTCTTAAGCGTAGTTTATCCACGTTAAAAAAATCAACACTTTCAAATCCTATTTATAGCGTATTATATGTACAAGATGCTCATTAACTAACATATTCTTTATTCAAGTTTGACATTATTCAAGTATGCACATATGGTACAAAATCAGCTCATAGGTTATTATGAAATCAAATATCTAGTTACTTTATAAGTAAATTTAAAAGCTCAAGGTTAAGACCTTTTTATCCATGGACTTTCCTTATACAAGACAAACACCATTATATTACTTAATCATCATATATATACATGCATCAGTAGGTTTTAAACCATTTTTAGCAGTATAGACATCATACAAGTTAACTATCCAAAGATCATATTTCAAATCATCAAACTTCTTATTTGAATCGTAAGCTAAGCATTTGCCATGTAATAAGCTTTAAGGGTGGCCTTGCGATTCTTGTGACCCTACAAGCAAAGCAAGGCTGAAATTCAGTTGCCTTGTGGTTCTGTCAAAACTTTGAACACAACATTCATACATAATATATTTTGTTATTTTAAAGGTCTTTTCATGTTTCTCAAGTCAATCTACGTTCCCCCTTTCATAATATAATTCTAAATTAAACATTTCAACAAGTTAAGGTCATTCAAGGTCTTGGAACCATAAAGTCTATCATGCTTGCTCTCTAAACATACAAGGTAGTTATAAAACTCACATTTGGCATGCTTATGAGTATTCATATCACATATATGTAATTAGCATCGTTTTGGTTTAAAAATATGCTTTATATAGTCTCTCAACTTGATTTCACAACTCCTAACATAGTAGGTATATATGTATGATACATTAGCAAGTCTAAAAGTACTATCAAATCATGCTCATAAAAGTTAGATTCTAAAAGTAGCATGTTAACATTCATATCCAAAGTTCATATTTTCATTAGTAAGGCTTACTAATAAGTTTAACATATCCATGCTTCCTTACGAATCACATAAACACAAGTTAATGGTTTATTCATGCATTTCTAAACCATACCTACATATTTGTAAAGTCAGTATATAACCATGGCATACATACATATCAATTCATTTCCAAGTTCTAATTTTGATCTAAACTATATGCTTTCGTTAATCATGTATGATAGTCTAAACATGCTCACATTAGGTTAATATACTTATATATACCCATTACACATTCTTGCATGCTAGTTTAAGCCATATTAGTTGATCATCACTTAGCATGTTTTAAAACAAAAGGCTCAACTGAACTCAGAGATCAAGAGCAATTGCATTGCTGCGCCTCAATCGTTAATCCGTGGCAATTGCTTGCCATGTCCGGGTTCTAGTCGAAGAACGATGCACGCTTGGCCGAAATTCATTGAACCATAGAAATTACTCATGAATTTGATTCTATACATTCATATATCAGTTTAAACATACTTATATGGTCATATAACAACTATATAACCATTACCCAACCTCATTATCATCCAACTCTACATAATCAAGAAATTGAAATTCAAGAACTCAAGAACTCTATTTTGGCAGAGAATGAAATGGAAAGCAAGGAAGAGGGATTATACCTCTGTAATATGAAATGAACTTGCTGCTAAATGGACTCACAATTCTTAGAATACTTGTATGCTCTCAATTTCACACTTAGCAATTATCAGACAAATTCCAAGCACACCAACTGAGAATTGAGTCTACTACTTATAGGAGAAGTTTTGGACTGGACATTTGTGTTACATAAGATTGGAGTCCATGGTATAATGGAAGGGAACAAAGGTTATTAAAGAGTTGTTTAAAAACTCCATACCAGCCACCTTCCTAGCCATGATCACCTACGATTAGTAGCTTGAAAGTTATTTAAATAGAGTGTAAGTTTCTGTTCATTATACTATTGTGTCACTTAATTTGGGACAAATACAAAATCTCAACAACAAGCTTAGCTCAATCCAATTTAGTTACTTTGTTAACCAAAAATGGGTTTTAATTTCCCAATGTTACTATATTAGGAGAAATTTAGGGTTATTTATATACTCACATCATATAGTCCATGTACATTAAATACACGCAATAAAATAATGCAGTCAGGTATTATTGTCTAGGTAGTTCCATAATTATTTCAACTACTCACATAACCACATTATAACCTTATTTAATATTAATGTTTATTTAAATATGTAATTCCTTTCTCAGTTTCTAGAACACACAGATATTTAACCATTTGTGTATTACAATTACATATGAACTTACTGTACTACTTGGTACCTTATATTAACATAATGTACTTTTATCCTATGTTTTATTAATGTCACGCATATAACATTAATGTTCCAATTCGATCTTCTGATGAAAATTAACTATCTTCAATCGATCATTTGGCGCAATTGTGCCGATTTATCTCTTCTTGAGGGCCTTGTTGTCGTACTGGCGTTGATAAACTAGCTTAGCTTCAAGTCAGTTTCAACATCCATCTCCATAATATTTCTTCACATCATAAATTAACTATCATACTAGTTTAAGAGCGTATTCCTTTCATGAAATCACATAATTATTTGTAATTAATCAATATTCTTTAATAACTATCAATTACTTGTTTGCCTTAACAATTCTTTCGTTAATTAATATAGTCACTACTATCACGGTGCCACACAAGGCATTTCAACGAGTTTGTTACAACTCCACATTAATCACTTTAATATAATTGAGTTAACTTTCCTCATAACACGAAATCATTTATATTCGAATAAATATTTATTCCATTAATATATTCATAAGACATGGAAATTCTCGGGTATTACATAAGAAATGAGCAGACTTGGTTAGTCTATTGACAATAACCCAAATCGCATCTATGCCTTGAGAAATCTTGGGAAGACCAGTAACGAAATCCATGGTAATGTGCTCCCACTTCCATTCTGGAATTTCAAGTGGTTGCAATGGGCCTTTTGGCACTTGATACTCCGTCTTGAAATGTTGACAAGTTAGACACCTTGAGATAAACTCCACGACATCTCTTTTCATATTGCTCCACCAAAATGTATGTCGAAGATCATGATACATTTTGGTACTCCCAGGATGGATTTCAAACGGTGTGATGTGTACCTCCATCATGATTTTATACTTCAAATCAGAATCGTTAGGAACATAAAGTCTAGAGTTAACTCAAAGTATTCCTTCTTCATCGATTCTTGCTTTCGGAATAGCAGTTTCTTGTACTTTCTTCTTCATATGCATCAACTCTAGGTCCGTAGCTTGAGCAGCTTTAACTTTATTGATTAAAGTCAGTTTTACTCGTATATTTGACATCAACACGTGGGTCCCTAGAGTCTTTAACTCTATCTCCGTCCTTTGCAAGTCATACAAAATGGGCCTTTGCGTTGACAATATCGCACTCGAACCCGCATATGATCTTCTACTCAACGCGTCATCTACCATGTTCACGTTTTCAAGATGGTATTGAATGGTATGATCGTAATCTTTCAACAGCTCGAGCCAACATCGTTGTCTCATGTTGAGTTCCTTTTGGGTGAAGAAATATTTAAGGCTTTTATGATCCGTATAGATCTCTACTTTCTCCCCATACAGGTAATTCCTCCAGATTGTAAGTGCGAAAACGACAGCTGCCAACTCTAGATCTTGAGTAGGATAATTTCTCTCATATTCTTTGAGTTGTCGTGAGGCATAGGCTATGACTTTCCCATGTTGCATGAGAACACATCCTAACCCTATGCCTGAAACATCACTGTAGATGACAAATCCCTTCGAACCAGATGGTATTATCAAAACAAGTGCTGAAATGAGTCTATTCTTGAGTTCTTGAAAACTCTTCTCATATTCCTCGCTCCAACCGAATTTTGTATCTTTTCGAGTCAGCTGAGTTAATGGAGTAGTGATTCGAGAAAATCCTTCCACGAATCTCCGATAATAACCAGCTAAGCCCGGAAAGCTACGTACTTTGGTTACTAACTTAGGTTGCTCCCAGTTTTATATTGCTTCAATCTTCGCTGGGTCAACATATATTTCGTGATTTGATATCATGTGCCCAAGGAATTCTACTTCCTTAAGCCAGAACTCTCATTTCTTCAACTTGGCATATAGCTTATTTTCACGAAGCTTTTGGAGTATCAGCCTCAAGTGTTGCTTATGATCTTCACGGGTTTTGGAGTATATGAGAATGTCATCAATAAAGACAAACACAAAAGGATCCAAATATTCCTTGAATACTCGGTTCATCATATCCATGAAGGCAGCAGGAGCATTAGTTAATCCAAAAGACATGACCAGGAATTCGTAATGCCCATACCGAGTTCTGAAAGAAGTCTTTGGAATGTCATCAGTTTTAATTTTTAATTGATGATATCCGGAACAAAGATCGATCTTTGAAAAGAATTTAGCGCCTTGCAACTGGTCAAACAGGTCATCAATGCGAGGCAACGGGTGCCTATTTTTGATGGTGACATGGTTCAACTTCCGATAATCAATACACAGTTGCTTACTCCCATCTTTCTTCTTCACGAATAATATAGGAGCACCCCAAGGGGGCTTACTAGGTCGAATGAAACCGATGTCTAATAATTCCCGCAGTTGGGTTTTTAACTCCTGAAGTTCAATAGGAGCCATTTGATATGGGTCTTTGGAAATGGGTTTTGTACGGTTCAAGGTCAATACAAAATTTGATTTCACACTCTAGGGGTAGGCAAGGAAGTTCTTCAGGGAATACGTCAGGAAATTTATTAATAATAGAAATATCATTCAAATCTGACGTATTTTTGTTTAAATCCGTGACATGGGCTAAGAAAGCTTGACATGTATTTTTCAATAAACGAATAGCTTTATGGCTTTATATGACAGTGATTGACTTTAGTTGTTCGGTTTCTTGACTTCGCATAATAGGTTGGTTGGGAATATGAAATCTAATAACCTTACGAAAATAATCAATTTTTGCATGATGAGTGGTTAACCAATCAATCCCTAAAATCACATCAAATGCAAGTATTTTCAAAGATATAAGATCGACAGGTAATGTGCGGTTGCCGATTTGAATCAAACAAGACTTATAAGCAGTGGATGTAATGAAGGTTTCTCCCAATGGAGTTTCAACAGAGAAGTTTCCACTCTTCTTGAAATTATTGAATCTCCTCTTCTTGAAATCTCCACTCTTATTGTCTTGGCCAAGATTACCACCGAAGTGGTTACCATTTCTATCATGTTGATTCCCTCCACGTTTGTTGTCACCGCTTCGATGACTGCTACCACTGGTATTACCATTTTGCCAGCTGCTCTCTCATGGTTGGGTTAACTCATAATCGCGCTCCAATAACTGAGCCCTATTTACAACATCTGAATATAAACACAGTTTGTGAGAAATGAGGTATTGATGTATTTTCGGTTTTAAACCTCGCAGAAACATTCACG
Source organism: Panax ginseng (assembly GCA_020205605.1). NCBI lineage: Eukaryota > Viridiplantae > Streptophyta > Magnoliopsida > Apiales > Araliaceae > Panax > Panax ginseng. The sequence continues at coordinate 94,751,984 of CM035138.1, forward strand.
TCATTCTCTCATTATAAACCAAGTGGGACGCAAACTGGGACAACTCAGCAAACTTAGCCTCGTACTGCGACACAGTCATATTGTTTTGCTCCAGCTTGATAAACTCCACCTCTTTACTTGTCATTGAACAGTTCTTGGAACTTCTCCCAAGACATCTTCGGTCTGGCGGGTTAGTATGCTTTTACGAATTCCCACCACCGATGGTGCCTCTCCTCTCAACATGAAGGTGGCACGGGGAACCTTTTTCTCCTCGGAGCATCCCAAGACATCAAATATCTTGGTGATCTGCTTTATCCACGTCTCTGCCTTAAGTGGTTCTGGCTTTCCCATAAACTCTGGGGGTCCCAGTTCCTTAAACTGCTTAGCGGTGACCAACCGTTAGTTGCCAGTGTTTCCACCTGCAATTTGAACAGGAGTCGCTCTCGCCTGATGTTGCATGAATTGCATAAAGCCTCTGAACATCCCATCGTTCATCATTTGGTCGGTGTTATTATTTTCCTGAGGATTATTGCCTTTCTGATGCACAATATCCTGGGTATTGATCATTGGTGACTCAACGGTCTCGTGTGCTTCATTGCTTATCTCAACATTCTCGGATGTCATTTTCAAACACTGCCACAAAACAAGGGTTAATTGACATGCCACATATTATCCCTATATTCTGATCGACCAATTAAATAACAAATAAGCATAGGTAGGTCATACTAGCGAGGAATTACCCGTCTCTCCCCTCCTAGTTCTAGTCTCACATCTCAGCCATGGATCATATTCCTAAGCTTTGATACCGACTGTGATGCCCCCAAAATAGGTATACATCACCCATTCTGAGTCGCCAAATACATGGTACAGAATTCAGATACAAACTTAATTAATACAACTGTGGTGTAAAATATGACAAAACATAGCTAAGTTTTTACACGAATATTGTCTCATAGACAATATCCAAACTCAAATTCAATCCTCATTACATTTATTATCACGCTAAATAGTGAGGACTACTAAAACAACCATCTCGGACCGTCACTCCATTCCCCGACTAGTCCCAACTACGTTCTCATTTCCTGAAGAGAACAATGAAAGCAAAACGGTGAGCTCAACTAGCCCAGTAAGAAATATTATGACTAAGATAATGCAGAATAAATTATCGTTAGCCTTCAATAGTGTTAAACTGATAAAATATAATAAACATCAAGTTTAACTGCAGCGGAACAAATAATCCATTAGAAGAGTCAAGTAGAGCATGATATCTACTATCTTCTATGATTTAAAAAGTTTATCATCAATTTTATCGCTGAGACTCAGCTAAATAATCCACATAATTGAATTATCCATGCACTACGGGGCCAAGGATATTCATTAGTATCATGTCCACAAATTATTCATGCACTACGGGCCAATGATATTCATGTAATTATCAATGATCATGATCATGCCAACAACTGTCCATCAATGCACTACGGGCCAATGAGGACATTTACCACATCATTTGTAACATTATAGGTCAAGATTATACCGAATGATCCCTGGTTATAATCATACCGATCAATAGTCCATCTATGCACTACGGGCCAAAGATGACTTTCATAACAATATAAGCATGAGGATGATGACAATGATATATGAATTCAATTAAATGAAAACAACGGATAAATTTTTAAAGATTTATAATTTATTTTATCCAGAATTCAAAAACGTCCAAATTGTCAACATGATACTGCTTTGTGGAGAAAAATTCAAGAATAATATTGTATCAAAAATGATTTGGACCGAAAAGAAATCAATTTTTGTCATGAATAGTACCCCAGGTGAATAGTACCTGAGTGAATAGTACCCCATGAATAGTACTTTGAGAATAGTACCCCGTGAATAGTACTCCGACATGAAAAAGTTAAAACTTATCAAGAATGCTCAGAATAATATTTCCATGAAATGATACTAGATGAAGCACAAATTTCAAGGATATTCTACTAATTTCATGGAGTATAGAAGCCAAAAATTAACAAAAGGAGTGTAGAATTCGAAATATGAAACGAAATAATATTACTTACATACTACAGAGTATGGAAGAAAATATTATTCCTTACGAGTATTAAACAAAAATAATATCCCTTACCTTAAAAAGAGATTACTTCTTACGGGTAGGGCGGGGATATTCTTGAAGAAAACTTGAACTGTTTTCTACGCTCAAAGTTTCCTTAAACTCTAAAGAAATATGCTCAATATTATAGAAGAAGAATTCTCTGATTCTGGTGTGATTTTCAATTCTAAACTAAGCATCCTATTTATAGGATAATAGAAAGTATACTATTTGAATAAATCACGGGTGAACAATAATTTTTTTTCTTTCTCACGGACGAAATAACTGAAAGGTTGAAGGATGAAATGAATTCGCAAACTTCTGGTTTCATAATTCCCTTACACACACGTAAATTATATATATATCACAATCACACACACACAAAAAATTATACACACACCCACACACATTACCCACTTTAAACTCCCTCCCTTATACATAACCTCTCCCCCCCACCCCCTATTCCCATTTTTTATCCTACATGTGGGCCCCACCCCACATGTCACTTTCACACACACACACACACACACACATATATATATATATATATATATATATATATATATATATATATATATATATATATATATTTTATATATATATATATATATACACCTAATAACTTTAATTTGAAAATTGGGTAAATGGGGTCCAACTAATAAGAAATATTTACAACAAATACTTCATAAAAAAATCCTCAATATTTTTAACAACATTTATTCATTATTAATATTAAAACTCACAATATTTAACAACTAGATTATTCTCAGAAAAAGGGGGCTTTCCGATAAGGATTTCTCCCTATTGACGTACAATTAGGTGACCAATCCCCTTTCCTCGATAGGACTTTCTAGACATCGTCAATAAGGCAAATAATAATATGAATAATTGTGTTATCTCAATTATTGATAAAATATTGACAATAATTGAATCAAATAACGTGAGCTACTATGCAACAATTACTGTAGCAATAATTGAGTATAACTGAGTGACTTCTCAAGTAAGTATCAATAATCAATACTAGACCTGGCAATATAGTTGGTTAACTGTAGGGTCAATCCATATTAAGTGGAATAAAATGGGTTGGTTAACTATTTTTATTTATTTGGGTTGGGTAAAGTTTGGAACCATATTTTTGAAAAGAAATATAAGTTCAACCCAGTTAACCATTTTTCGACCCATATTTTATTCTAAATCCAAATCAAAAGTTCTTTCCACCCATATTTACATATTCAAGAAGCTCAACCACCCACCTCACCCACCCCACCCCCACCCCACCCCCACCCTCACCCCACCAAAAAAATTAATATTATCTGATTATGTATACACCCCTTACCCCCACCCCACCCCCCACCCTCCCCAAAAAAAAAATATTATGTGATTATGTATACACCCCACCCCCCACACTCACCCAAAAAAATAATATTATGTGATTATGTATACACCCCTTACCCCCACCCACCCCACTCCTCACCCCACCCCCACCCAAAAACAATAATATGTATACATTACCCCATCCCACCCCACCCACCCACCCACCCACCCTCCCTCCCAAAAAAATTAATATTAAGCGATTATGTATACACCACCCACCCTCTACCCCCATCCACGCACCCCCACCCCACCCATCTATCCACCCACCCACCCAACACTCCTTCCAAAAAAATAATATTAAGTGATTATGTATACACCACTCACCCTACCCACCCCACAACCTACCCCTACCCATCCACCCACGCCACCCCACCCCACCCACCCACCCACCCACCCAACACTCCCTCCCAAAAAGAATTTATTAAGCGATTATGTATACACCCCCCACCCACCCCACTCACCCCACCCTCCCTCCCTCCCTCCTTCCCTCCCAAAAAAAGTAATATTTAGTGATTATGTATAAATGATATATCTAATAATAATTTATTTAATTGGATCATAATAATGGTATGTTTGAAATTTAAAATATGGGTCGACCTATATTTGAACCATATATGGTTCCAACCCACATAACCCATATTAAAAATGGTTAATATGGTTTTAGTTCTTAAATGGAACCATAACTATATTTTGAAAACCAAAACCAACCCATAACCATATTTTGTCAGGCCTAATCAATACTGTGTGCTACTATGTAACCACGCGTAGTTACATCAGTGTTTGAATTTTAAGAATAGGATGAAAGTCGAATGGGATAATTTTTGAGGAACGGGGAGTCCTTATTTATACTATAGATACAGTTGAGATGGATGTGTTGTTTTTGTTACATTCGAATTTAGAAGCCCTACTAATTTAATTTAGTTAGTGTTTGTATCTTTTTATAAGCTACTATGGAACTACCTAGAATGGTTACTGATTTAACATAATTGGGACATGCCTTATAAGTAAAAGAATCCTAAGTAACAGATCATAATAGTCACTCTTACTATATAGTAAATTATAATACTTTTGATTTTAAAACCTCTTTTGGAGAGGTTGAGTATGATAATCAGTAAGGATGACATAGTTGAAGCAATTGAAGATGCTAGCTGGTTTTGAAGGTAGGTTCACTTGTACAGAGCACAGAGGCGGAAATAGGGGCAGGGGCGGTGGGGGGGCAGCCGGCGCGGTGCTCCGATCTTCCGACTCTTCTTCTCCGACTCTACAACACAGAGTTTTGTTTCTTTTTCTTTTTTCTTAATAATAACATGAAACGACGTCGTTTCATTAAAAAAATATACTTTTTTATTAGGGCTTCTCTCTTACTCTCTTCATAAATCACAGACTTCACGCTCACCTCTCTTCCCTCTTCTGCAAGTGGCGTCTCCACTGCCTCCAGTGCTTTTGCCTGAATGCTTCTATCTATTTGCCGCCATCGCCCATCGCTTCAATGCTCCACCTCTAGCCATGGCAAACTTCCATTGTCATTGTTGCTTTGGACATTGGTAATTTGACTAATTTCTAAATTCTAAATTAGCCTATATGTCTTTCAAATTTGGAACTATACCTTAACTACAACATTGACTAAAGAGCAACTATCTGATTTTCAGGTAAGTTTGTTTTAAAATTCAAATGGTTCTTTGAGTATACCTTGTTTATTAATGCAAGTTATTGTGATAGTTTCTTACTTTCAGTCCTTTGTGTTACTTTCACTACAAGAAAAAGCATTATTTCCATATTTGTATATATGAAATTTGTTATACATCAGTTATTATTTGCATATTTGTATATATGAAATTGTTCTTTGTTTTTTTGTACTTTACAATGTTGAAAGTGGTTGTTTTGTTACCTATAAGAAGAAAGTCGGACAATTTAAATTAGTTGCGATATTTAAGGCAATCGAACCACTATTGTTGGTGATTACTAAATGCGCATCTGGCTTTACCTCGTGAAATATATTGCTTTCTCGGAAATTACATTTAGACATTATATTGATGTATGCATAACTAGTACTTAAACCGTGATCATTTGGACTTTGCTCTCTGCTTGCTCATTTTTGTTCCTTTTTCTGTCACAATGTTTTCTATTGGCATCATCATCATCATCAACAACAATACTAGATAGTTTGAGCATAGGCTCATCTCTCACAATCAAAATCCGGTGGCGCTCTCGCTTTCTTTCTCATAGTCAATAAATTAAATTTTTATTTATTTCTATATTTTGACCCCCCCCCCCCTATAAATTCGTTCTGGTTCCACCATTGACAGAGTAGCCAGTAGGATAAAATCTTACTAGGTGTTACTGGGATATTGAGTGAATTGGATGTACAGTTTTTAGGAAGAATACTTAGTAGTTTGAAGGGAGTGAGACAATTTTGTTTCAACAGGACAGGACATTAAAAGAATTAGAAGTTCTCTTTGATGAATTGGGGTGAGGTGCTGTACCGATCGTTAACCGGTACAATGTTAAGTTTTTTTTTAAACCACAATTATAGGAATAAAAAATAAAAAATAATAGAGCAAATTTAAACAAAAAACTGTAAAAAAAAAAGTATATTTTTTATTGAAAAAACACTGTAAACTGTTTACTGTGTTTTTTTAATAAAAAAATTTACTTTTTTTATAGTTTTTTGTTCAAACTTGCTTCTTTTTTTTTATTCTGATAATTGTGGTTAAAAATTTTTTTAAAAAAATACATTGTACGTAATTTTGATATTTTTATATATTTTTTGTAATAGAGTAAGATTCCACTTTTATGTGAGAAGAACACATGTGAAAATATTATTTTTCTAAATTTATTGTTGAGATTGAGATACCCAAGAATAAAATCCCAGATTCAAATACAAGAAAAATGATGGGAATTAACCTGATTAATCCCTAGTTAATAAACCCTAAATCATACTCCATCCGTTCTTTAATATAGGTCGTTTTAGACATGTGTACAAGAATTAAGAAAATAATTGAAAATCATTAACTATACTATCAATTGTCTATAATACTCTTCACCTCACATATAAGAGTAGAGGAGTAGATGCAAGAGTTTTATTGGGAGAATGAGAGTAAGACTTAAGAGTAGATGAGTAGTACATGATAATGATAAATATGGATCAAAAAATTAGGTGGAGTAATGAGGGGCAATTTGGAAAAAATAGTGATTAACCACAAATGACAAATAATTAGGATTAACAAAAAAGTCTAAAACAACCTACATATAAGAATGGAGGGAATAATTAATAAACCATAAACCATGGTTAATTAATCCTAAATGCCAGTTAATAAACACTAAACCCTAGAATAAAATTAAACCCTTATTCTGATTAGCGTTCGCTACTATTAATTAGTAGCCGATGATATGTGAATTTTTTTTTACCGCCTGCTTAAGTGGATATCGATTTTCAATTTTTAATCTTTATCGTTCCTTCTAATTTTTAATGTTATAGATGTTGTAAACCCTATAAGGATCTATAAAAAATACATATTATGAGTTGTAAGACCCCAACTTTCATAAATAAAGATTAATTTTTCTTGAATTATATTTTTGAATATTAAGGTGTGAATTTGTTATAATGTTATAGTTGTGGGTAATATTTATAAATTTTGCAAAGTAAGCAAGTTGTTATAAAATATTCGTTTGGTCGGGAAATATTCTTTTTGTCTGGGAATATTCGTACGTTGACACAATCATTGGTGGACCCCACAATAGAATTTTTGTCGGAGTTAGAAAACGACAAAATTATCTTTTTATAAAAATAACGACGAAAGTTTTACCGTTAACTGTTGAAATACCCGATGGTAAAAGTACAGTAATACGCGTGATTGCATAGTAGCACACGGTATTGTACAGTATCTTGGATTATTGATGCTTACGTAGAAGTCACTACTTTCGATAATTGTTATAGTAATTCTTTATTCAATATTTTATTTTATTGATTCAATAATTGCTACGTTGATATTTTATATTATTGATTCAATAATTTTTATTGCACAAAGATTTCAAATTATCAAATTAATAATTCATATTATTTGAATAATATTATTATTTGCATTATTGACAATGTCTAGAAAGTTCTGTCGAGGAAAGGGGTTTGGTCACCTAATTGCGCGCCAATAGAGAGAAATCCTTATCGGAAAAGCCCACTCTTTCCTAGGAGCGACACGATTATCGATATTGTAATTTTATAATATTATTTGTGAATAATTAAGTATTGATATATATGATAAAAAAAATTTATTCAATGTGGATTTAAAACTGCGGAATTTTAGCATGTGACATTTGTTGAAAGTTGGTATTTTATCTTTTCCGATAAAATAATTCATTCAAATATATTATTATAGTATTACATTATAGTAGT